>CM046952.1:131728884-132928884 GCA_025698515.1 Gossypium sturtianum
ATTTGAAATTTACAAAAAATGTTAGATCATTCAATACTACCTAAGAAAGGTTACCCTGGTTGGGTTAGCAATAGATCTTCTTCTTGAATCATCTTCCATTGATTTCTTTGGCATTTTCTCTTGCTTGCATTGAACGAGAGTTTTTTTTTTTTTTCTTATGGAAGAATTACTTCTATTTTGATTCCATATAATATTTTTAAGTTATAAGACTAGAATTTTGGTTTGTTGTATTGTTGTGGTTGAGTTCAATGCTTGTTGATTTCATGGGTATTTGAGGAAATTTTGTTTGAGGTCCTATTCCTTATGGCGTTGAATAGGCGATTTTGATGGCAGAGTGCCAAGTGCCTGTTCAGGCCACATTCGTCATTGCCTGCAATAGGTTATTCCAATGAATAGAAACACGGTGAACCAAACATTTGAATTACTGTTGCTTTATGAATCAGGCCTGAATGAGTTGGCTATTCTTGCCAACCAAACACGCTGTTAATCTTTTGCGAACTTTTTCAACAACAAAATGATAAGCATCCTTGGTAACTCTCTTATGAAAAAAAAAAAAAGAATATCGAGATATTTGCCAAGATCATCGAATTCATCTGGTAAAAACTTATTACTAACTTTATGCATCATAAGAATTCGATGAGAAGTAAATTTGTGTTTTCCGAGCATTGACCAAAGAATAAGAAGAACTGCCTAATAATATCAGAAAGCACCTTCGCTTTCTCCAACTCTACTTTACAAACAAGAATGATATCGTCAGCTAAAAAACATAAGAAATGTGAGGTTGTTTCTAGCAAGACAATAGGGGGCCACAAATTTTCATCAACAACTTTGTGAATATTGTGCCCCAATCTTTTCTTCAAAAAATCAATTTAGAAAATAGTGTTTTTAAACGCAGTAGAAATTTTAAATTCTTTTCTTAAAATTGAGCGGTGTGATATTTATAGATTTATATATATATATTGTAATAGGCCCAACTTGCCCGGGCCTATGCCATAAAAAACAAAAAAAAATAATGTCTAAAAGTCCCTTTTTTTTTTACAGTCCAATAAATACAAAGCCCGATTGACTCAAAATTAAAAACCTAGCCCACCTAAACCCATCACACCATACCCAACTCAAACAGGCCCAAGAGACCCAAAACTAATTGAAACATTCAGCAAAACAAGAACCCTAGGGCTAACTGCCGCCGCCGAGACCTCCACGCGTGCCGCAGCCGCCTTCATCACCGGAAATCACGCCCTATCACCGCCGTACATGCCTGAAAAACTCAACTAACAGTGAAAATCAGGATCTTGTATTTATTATTTTAGGATTGATTTCGGTTATAAAAATCGAGTGTAACTAAACAAAAATGGGGGATTTTTACAGAAAAAAGAATACAGACTACGTTTTTTTTTTGAAAAACAAATATACGAGAGCAATACTACTTTTTTTCAGAATACAGAATCAAATATCAGCCAAGGTTTTATTTTTTTTCTCTCTTTTCATTTCCGATTATACAAATATTATTTTTTTTATTTTTTTTCATATTCACAATATATATATAAATATAATATTATACAAAAAAACTACTTATTGGAGTTCCGGCCACCGTGTACAGTGGCCAGCGGCGGGCCACGGTGGCGACTGGCCGGCCGGTGATCGGCCTTGCAGCCGAAAATCGCCCCAAGGGGAGAGAGGGGAGAGCTCCCTTTCTTTTTTTTCTTTTTCTGGAATGAATGGGCAAATGAAATTTTTTAAAAAAATTTGGCTTTTATAGCCTATTAAAACGGCGCCGTTTTGGGCAAATTTCTTAATGCCTAAAACGACGCGTCTTTTGAGGGTCGACCAGCGCCTCGACCCGACCCAGTCCCAGGATCTGCGCGTTTTTGATGGAGGGGCTAATTGCACATTTAGCGCCTCTGCTTTTTTACTGTTTTACAATTAAATTTATTTTATTTTCAATTTTCCTAGATAATTTACCTCGGCTCTCAATTGGGTCTCCCTAAAGCTGTGCGTTTTGGATGGAGGGAATATTTTCCCTTTTAGTCCCTCCATGTTATTCGCGCATTGCAATGGGATCCTTTTTTCTTTTTTTCTTTTTTCAATTTACCCCGAAACTTCATTTTTAAGTTTAATTTGGTCCTTTCTTTATTTTCTTTTATTATTTTTGTTATTTTGCCATTTTTTTAACATTATTATTTTTATTATTTTTTTCATTATTATTATTATTATTATTATTATTATTACTATTATTTTTTGTTGTTATCACAATTATTTTTATTATTATCAATATTATTATTATTATAACTCTTAATTATTATTTCTATTTTCTATTACTATTATTTTTGCTATTATTTTTACTACTATTATTAGTACTATTATTGTTATTATATGTACTATTATTGTTATTTTATCCCATTACTATTATTATTACTTTTATCACTACTACTATTATTATTTTCGTTTCTATTATCACTTTTATTATCACTTATTATATTTATTATTATACTTATTATTATTATTTTATTATCAACATCATTATCGTTATTTTCATTATTATTATTATTATTATTATTATTATTATTATTATTATTATTACTCTTATTTTTGCTAATATTATTTTTATTAACATATTTTATTATTATTGTATTTTTTGTCATTATTTTTTTTTTTGGTTACTGTACATAGTATCTATTTGTTTATTGATTTATTATTAACTTTTTTTTTGTTTTTATTTTGTCATCTTTTTAATTATTATTTTATATAGATTATTCGTTTTAATTTTTATTTATTATTGTAATTTATATTGTTTCCCTCGTTTCACTCTATTATGCATCTGTATTATAATTCATCCCCCATTTTATTATAAAATCATATCACATTTTATCCGATTTTGAAAATAAGCAATTACTTTGCGTTCTAAGATTTGAAAGAAATCATACCCTAACTTACTGGGTTTCGATTTTTCTCATCGAATCTAAAGAACTAATTATTTTTAATTAAAACATAAACTTCAAATCAAAACTTATTCTCGGGAATTCAAAATGTTGTATCCTAACTAATTGGATACGATGTTTTGTGTCTCGAGGTATGGATTTTCTACAAATAAAGGCAAGCTTAGTTTCGAAGTTTTGAAATGTTGCACCCTAATTCATTGGGTGTGACATTTCATTTCTTTGAGATAAAAGAGTCTTGGCTTTCTTTCAAATAAAAGGATCGTATCTTAAATTTTTCAAATTTTCAACATTAGGACATGATTTTATCAATTAGGTACCAATTTTTGGGCGTTACGAGGGTGCTAACCCTTCCTCATACGTAATCGACTCCCAAACTTGTTTTCTCGAATTTTGTAGGCCAAAATTAATGTTTTAAACAAAACGTGTTTTATAAGGTGATCCAATCTCACCTAAGCAAAAAGGGATTGGTGGCGACTCCCATTTTCGTTTTTAAAGTCGATCCCTGTTTTTTTTCAAAATAATTAAAAAATGGCTTCGACAGCTTGGCGACTCCACTGGGGACACAATAAGAGAGTCACGTCGTAAAATTGATTGTTTTCTGTCCTTTGTCGGGAATTTGAAAATTTGATTTGAAAATTTAAAAATTTTGATTTGAACATATGATTATTATTTTATTTTCTTGCACACAATGCATTGCATGACCGTTGTGGTCGCACCCTTAAGTGGGAGTGAGAAACTATGCCTTTGTGAGGTTTTCACCTCCGCATGGGCTAGTGGATTGCTTCCGGGATACATCTGTACCTATGTCTTCGTGAGGATTTCACTTCCGCATGGACATAGGGAAATGTATTCCCCTGAACTGAACTCGATCTGTATGATCCTATAATGGGTGAAGATTGAGGAATCTACTGGTTCGGGTACCTCAACTTTAGAGCTAAACCACATGTAGAAAACCTAAGGGCTTACCCTAGGTAGAATTATGTCAAACCCTAGTGGTCACCCAGATAGGTGCCCTATTTTGTTATTTATTTCTCTTGTGCTAACGTGTTCTTTTTTGTTTTGATTGCATTGCATTCATATCATAGAAAAGAGATGTTGATTCAAATTTGATTGCTAAATAGGAGAGTTTGTCAGGAGAAAATAGATTTCTTGATAAAATGGATTATAATATGGTCGTCCGAATATGGTCAAAGTAAACACAACGAGAGAAGACTGATAGTCCGTGAAGGAATACAAGACTTTATTACCCAAGGATTCAAGCTGACAAAGACTATTCGAGAATCACCACGTCTCGGCTTTCTTGAGGAGGCTAACAAGCATTGTGAGGATAAGTGAGGAATGAGTTGTGGCCCAAGCAAAAAGGAGCTAGTGGAGGCATCTATTAGAAAGTTTGCGAGATTAGACCTTAATATCCGGATAAGAAGAAAGGAATCAATGCCTTCTCTTGGAATATAAGGGAAAGGCCGTATAAATATCCGTTTTATGTAAAGGAATTTATTTTCTAGAAAAGTTGTTCTAATGGAATTGAATTCAAAATCAATGTCTCTCTTTCTTTTGCATTCATTCCATGCATCTGCATTGCATTGCATCATTTGCATTAGACTTTTACAAAAGGACCCTAATTAGTTGAAGTTATTTCAGAAAAAGAAAGAGAGAAAGATAATCTGGAAACTAAACGTCGTTACGGTACTCGCGCTAAGACGAAAGATATGGATCAAAGACTCGAACAGTTCCAGAGAGACATGCAAGACCAGCTGCAAGAGCAGTTGGCAAAAATCCAGCAAGATATGAGGGAACAAATGATGGAACCCAAAGGAATATGGTGGCTCAAATGATCAGCTACTGAATGAGGCAATGGACAAAGGAAAAGGCCCTATGACTAATGCGGGAGAGGATAATGAAGACTATCCTCCGAGTTTCACCCCACCACATGTACAAATACAACCTGAGGTGCATCCTCAAAGGTCATCTGTCACGATTAGGCCTCGACAAGGTCAAGCTGATACTGGAGTGCATGAACTTCCAAGTTGGCTCAGGATCTAACCCAGGAGATAACCCAGCTAATCCTGTTATCCCTGATTTGGATATAGCAGAGAGAGAAGTGATAAGATTTGAATTACCAAGGCAATTAGAGGACCGTTGTAGGTGGTTGGAAGAAAAATTCAAGGCCTTGGAATACGCTGATAATCACCATGGAATTGATGCTAAAGACTTGAGCTTAGTTCCAGATTTGGTGCTTCCTCACAAGTTCAAAATGCCAGATTTTGAGAAGTACAATTGGACTAGCTGTCCTGAAGCCCATATTACTATGTTCTGTAGACGGATGACTGGGTATGTTAATAATGATCACTTGCTGATCCACTGCTTCCAAGATAGTTTGGTGGGGGCAGCATCCAAGTGGTATAATCAACTGAGCCGTGCTAGGATTAATTCGTGGAAAGACCTAGCGCAAACGTTTATGAAGCAATACAGTCATGTGACAGACATAACCTCTAACAGAATTACCTTACAGAACATGGAGAAAAAATCAAATGAAAGTTTCAGGCAGTATGCGCAAAGATGGAGGGAAGTTGCCCTTCAAGTTCAGCCGCCTCTTTTAGAAAAGGAGACCACAATGCTTTTCATCAATACTCTAAAAGCCCCATTCATTAACCATATGTTGGGAAGCGCCACCATAAGCTTTTCAGATATAGTAATGTCTGGCGAGATGATTAAAAATGCGGTAAGGAGTGGGAGGATAGACAGGGAGAAAACGCCAAAAGATCAGCCCCGAGAAACAAAGAAAATGAAGTGAGTATCCTGATCATGCATCCCAAATCAGTTACCGTAGGCCAGCCGAGGGCTGTAACCACTAGTTATCAAGGCTCTTCAAAGCATGAATCCAATTCAAGGCCAAATGCAGAAATGCTCCATTTCAAACCCATCCCGATGACATATAATGAGCTGTATCAGAACCTTTTTGATATGCATGTGGTGTCTCCGTCCTACTCGAAACCCGTGCAACCTCCATTCCCAAAATGGTATAATGAGAATGCCCAATGCGAGTACCACGCGGGAATAACGGGTCACTCAATTAAAAACTAGTCTACGTTTAAAAAGTTGGTCGAAAGGTTCATTAAAATGGGAATTGTGAAGTTTGACGTTTCAGCAGAACCTGATCACTTTGACGAGGCAGTAAATGTGATAATTGAAGGAGGAGACAAGAAAGTTGCGACTCCTAGAAGAAATCAAAAGCGAAGAGGGAACCAGGGAACGAAGTTTCCAAGCCCTTGCGTACTTGGGAGTGTTTTGAATAATGGGACTGTGGAAGAGATCCCTGTATTTTTAGAGCTGATCTAGAGTAATATTCAAAACACGCTTGTTGCCTTAAGCCTAGAGGCAATAAGAATCCTTTCGTGAAATAGGCTCGTGTTCGAAAATTTTTATTTCAATAAAATACATCTTTTTGAGCAAATATTCTTTTATTTTTTCCATTTCATACTGTACAAACAATTGTTCTTAGTTTTTTTTCTTTTGTTTGGATTTTCTTTCAAGTATTCTTTCATTCTTCATGACCATACAAATAATCATTCTTTAAATCATTTATTCTTTGGAATCTTCCTTCGAACCTACAATAGGTCTCCAGATATCAACGATATGAACAACACTGTTACTGACTCAGAGTCTTCTTTAGAGTAAGATATGTGTCTAGAGGTATCTCAGGACTTTGAAGATGACAGAGATTGTAACCTATCTTCTGATTTGATAAGAATGGTAGAACAAGATGAAAAACAGACCCTACTCTACAAAGGGTCATTGAATATTATGAGCCTAGAAAAGAGGTAAAGATTGTAGCCTAGCTCACCACAGAAATAAGGCGAGACATCAGTGAGTTATTTTCAAGAATTCAAAGATGTTTTCGCACGATCATATCAGGACATGCCTGGGCTACAAAGACGCGGGCTAAACATGAGGATTGGACACTGTTGGTCTACCATGGAAGGGGGTTACATCAGTTATACCACAAATACTGAATTGAAGATGATGAGATTTATGTGACTCCTCCATTTTTTTCACAGACTTTACTATATGTAGGGCATGGATGTCATGAGGTCGATCTCGTCAAAAGCTTCTAGTTGACATCGAATTATCTTTGTGGTCATCGACTACTTCACTAAGAGGGTGAATTTTGCTTCATATGCCAATATTGCAAAGTCGACAGTCATAAAAAAAAACAAAAAAAAAAATAAAAAGACTAAAGGAAAGGATCAGATACCAGCAAAGAATGCCAGAAAGGATCATGTTTAATAATGCATAACTGTACAATGTCAAAGATTACAGCTTTGCTCAAAGATCAAAAAGATATCACAAAGGCAAAGAAAGGTTGTCAAAAGAAAATTGTATAAAATATCGATATTGGGCCTAGTTGGAATAGTGGTTTTGGGGCCACAAATTCGTTGAGGAAAATCTTATCTTTATTATATTTTTATGGTCTACGATTTCACAGAAAGATTTTGTGAAAATTTCGTTCGAAAATTTCGATGTTTGAGCACTTCATTTAGTCAAAAGGACTAAATTGTAAATAATACAAAAGTTGAGTTCTACATGTTAGAAGTGTCCAATTTCTATGAAATTTTAAATTGGAGGTCCTTAAATGGAAATTAGATCATTGGTTAAATTTTTGGACAAAAATGGACATTAGATAAGTGAAATGGGATATTTTTAAGTTAGGGGCATTTTGGTAATTTGGTAATTAAATGAATTAAAAACAAAATTAAAATGCCAAATTTTTCCATCTTCTTCACATGGAAGAAATTTACCAGGAGAAGACATGGCTAGGGTTTTCTCAACTTTCCAAGCTCATGGTAAGTCCGTTCTAGGCCCGTTTTTCAAGTTATTTACAGTTTTGGAGTCTCGGTAGCTCGATTTAGCTTATGCTACCAATAATTCATGCTAGGGTTCATCTTTGGAAAATTACCCATAGGTGAAAGGTGTGTATTTTGATGTTTTATGGTAGAGTATGAAGGCTGAAATTATGTTAAACAACTTTTACTAAGCGATTTTACGTGAAAACGAGTAAAACGTCATAATCGGTAAAAATAACTAATGTTCATAAGTACATGTTAGAGTGAGAATTTGATGTTGCCATAGAAGGGAAAAATGTTCAGCATGTCATAAAATATAAGAAAATAGGATGAAGTTTAATTTTCGAGCCTAGGGGCGAATTTGTAATTTTGTGAAAGTTAGGGGGCAAAAATGTAATTTTTCCATAATGTGATTTTTGGACTGAATTAAATAGTATAAATATTAAATAAGCTAAATGTGTTATTATAGATCGATAAGAATGTGGAATCGACCTTGAACGAGGTAAAGGCAAGGTTACGAACTAAATTGCAAATTTTGCCATATTTTGCATCGAGGTAAGTTGGTGTGTTAATAATAATGCAATAATGTCGTAATGCATTTTTGAAACCTAAATTTTGGTATTAGATTGATATTTGCTGAATTACATGTTTAGTATATTATGTTGGTGAATTGATTTAATAATATGTTCATGATAAAAGGTGACATAGGTGACAAGGAAAATGGGTTGAAATGTTGTGCTTAAAGGTGTTTTCTATGACTATGGTTATTATGTGAAATGGAAAGTTTATATGTAAATAATGTATTTATTTTACTTGTTCAATAATTATTTTGCTAGATATTATGGAAATCATTGGGTGATAACTATAATATAAAAATGTATGGAATGTGAAATTCTCGATTGAACCTTCGAAAAACCGAGAGATACGGACAATATGTAGCTAGGTCACACGATTGATAAGGGACCTTCACCGCAAGCACAAGAAAGCTACGAGATGGCAAATTTTGATATGTAGCTAGGCCACATGGATGATAAGGGACTTTCACCATGTGTGCAAGAAAGCTACGGGATAATAATTTCATATGTAACTAGGTCACATGTGTAATACTGTGTGTATACCATGTGTACAAGAAAGCTACGGGTTATGAGTAGCTAGGTCACATGAGTGGTTCCTAGTTTTGGATGCCATGTAGACAAGAAAGCTACGAGATGGAATGGCTAGGTCACATGGGTGATAAGGGACCTTCACCATGTGTACAAGAAAGCCGAATTATGTGTAGGTGGAGCTATGTGCTGAGACCACCGAGTATCGGGCATTTTTCGAAGGGGTTCAACGAGATAACTTACTAATGGTGATTGGTGCGATCATGTTATGAATAAGTGCAGGTGTGAATGTGACTAATTGAGAAATGTGGTAAATGTACGTGTGAGTAAGTGTTTGTGTGAACAAGGGTGCATGTGACCATGTGTGTATGTGCATAATGTGTTTGATATGTGATACGTGATTGAAATTGTGGTAAGGCTGATATGGTGTAAGCGCCACTATGAATACTCGTAAATATTGGTGATGATTATTCATTTGTATGGCTAGTATTGAACATGCTTGGTGTTATGTGTGCATATATGAATGTAATATAAAGAAAACATGGGAGAGTAAAATTTTCAAGAAAAATAGATTGAAACAAAGAAGAGCTACGTGAATTTGAAAAATCACCATAAATAGTATAAATTGAATTATATGCTGAATGAGAGATGAAATTAAATCTTATTGAGTCTATTTTCACATAAAAGAAATAGTGTGAGTAAATAAATTTTATATTATGAGATATTTAAATTTTGGTGAGACAAGGTCTGAATGGTTTCGGAAATCCCCTGTTCCAAATTTGGAAAATCACTAAAAATTGTATAAAAATGGTTATGGTGTGTAATTTATATTCTCAGAATCCTTGGTGAGTATACTTTCAAGAGAGACAAACGGGAAGGTTACCCAAACTCTTTATAATGAGGAATTTTAATTTTAGTGAAGAGGTGTTAGAGCTATCGAACAGTGAAACAGGGGAATCTTTAATGAATAAACTGTATTGATTGGCTAAACCAAAAATTCTGGAAATTTTATGGTAAGAACATATGTGAGTCTAGTTTAAGGGAAAATTAGCAGATCTTAATTTGGAGTTCCTTAGCTCAACATATAAATAATTTAGTGACTGTGACTTGAGTAGATAGCTTGAGATGAACATGAATAAAAAGTGGAACTATGTGAAATTATGATTGTATTATCTTGAGAACATATTGTGAAGATTTATAAAAGCCTGTTAATAAATCACTTATTATTTACATACTTACTTACTAAGCTTTGTAGCTTACTTCCATTCCTTTCCCATATCTTATAGGGTTGTATGCTAGCTCGAGTTGGAGATCGTCGGAGATGTAATCACACTATCAAGCTATCATCGTGGGGTAAAAGTGAATACAAACCTCTTAAGTTTATGGCATGTATAGGGGACATAGTCATTTGTATATGTCATAATTGGTTTGACCTAAAATGTTGGCCTTTAATATTTCGTAGTCCATTTTGTATAAGGCCATTGATGTTGGCTAATGTTATTCAAGTTATATGTTTGTGATGATGCAATTTATGAGATGCATAATTTGGATGAAATTTTATGACTCGGTTTAATACGTTTACAAGTGCATGTGTTCCGGTAATGTCTCGTATCCAGTCCCAGCTTCGGACTCGGGTATGGGGTGTTACATTTAGTGGTATCAGAGCTATGGTTTAGTCGATTCTCGGACTAACATAGCGTATGTGAGTCTAGCTATACATGCCATATGTAGACCGTGATAGTGTGATATCTCCCGGCTATAACGAAATTATTTTGTTAAGACAGAGATGACTTCCAACCGAGCTATTTTCGATGATGCTAAAAAAAATGATATCGATGTGATTGAAATGTGTTTGTGATGAGACTAAACTTAGAAAGGTATGGATAGAAGTTCATGATATGTATGTGTTAATGTACGAAGTGAGATAATCATGAGTTGAGAAATGTGGAAACGTGGAATACAATGAATGTTTATGTGGTAATAAACCCATTCATATTTGCTTGGCATGCATATGATGATATGTGCCCAACCTATTTGATTAAGTGAATATGATAAGTACACCTACACAAATTGATGGAATGTGTGGTTATGTACACTTGTTGAATAAGTGTAATCAGTATGTTAATATGGTTGAATTTTATGTTTACTTATTAAATTACGATGCGAGTATGATGTTATGTTTTACGTCTTTGCTAACGAGGAAATGAGTGCGATCGTTCAATGATGAATTGACGAATAAGACCATGGTTGGACCATGACAGTACATGTGTGTACGTGTAAGACCATAATTGGACTATGGCATCAAGTAAACGACGTACTCGAACCCGTAAGGCGTTCTCTAATTTGAAAAATGCTAGTAAGTAAATTTCATTGTTTGAAATTGTGAATGACAGAAAACATTCGTAAAATGAATAAGCATATTAAATTGTCTGAAGTGAATTATGTGATTATGATGATATTACGTTAATGATGAATGTTAAGTCATATGTGTGTATTTATGAGCGTCAAGTTAGAGGCTGTATGACCTCACCCCCTTATCAGTGATGCTTTATGACGAAATTTTACGAGAACCACGTTGAATAAGTTCATAAGTGTGAAACTAAAGAGTTAGTGATGAAATAATTAGTAATGTATACAGAGATGAGAATAGTTGGAAAGTGAAAACAGCTTTAGAAGAAATATCAAAATGTTTTAAAGATTACATAGATTATGCAATGTCAAAGATAAAGAAGAAGCTAGTCTCGGCTATTCGATTCAATTGAGTTATGTGTATTTATAGTATCCTCAAGTATAGTAATGAATTTTGTGCATTCACGAGTATATAGACGGAAGGTCTGAATGAAGAAATTATATTCTGGAAAGTATGATACAGAGATATGCCTATTGGATTGTTTTAATCGAATGATGTTATTACGACTTAAAGTTGTACTGATTGATAAAGTCATCACATTTATGAAAGTTCGAATGATCTATGCATGTTAGTAAAAGTTCTAAACGGTTAAAAGTATTATTAACCGAAGCTCTAGTTCTGAGTTCAGTTTGAATTGGGTAAGGAAATTGCAATTTTTTCAATGATGTACTATTGAACAGATCGGAATATGTTTTAATACATGTGAAGAAGTAGTTTGCACATGCAGACGGTTAAAGTCACATGAAAGAAAAAAAAAAGAACTATTCGACTAATGATTTAGAGACTGTCACTTTTATATCTGTGTTGTGAATTGGATGATTCTGTATGTTCGATGAAAAATGGTATAGCTTCCTGATCTTAATGGGTTAAAGTATTTAATTTCACAGAAGGATCTGAAATTAAGACAACGTGATTGTTTTGAGATGTTAAAAGACTAAGAGTGATTATCGACTTACCTTTTGGAAAGCAAGTATGGTTACAGATGCATGAATGGAAAATCTTTGTTTATTTTTGTGATACTGGTTACTCGATTTATCTTATTTGATGACGGACTAGTCCTAGCTAAGTTAAAAGCTTAAGCGATACTTTCTTTGTGAATTGAGAAGCTCTGAAATGTGATAGAGAGTGGTGAACTAAACGAGTACAGTGTGAAACGACTTTCTATTCCGAATTTCAAGTTGGACCTGATTCTTGTTATTATTATTGTTCTGAGATGGAATTCGCGTACTGGGTAATCTAGAGTTTGTACAGAAGTTGAATACGAGACTCAGTAGTAGTTCGTCGGTTCATCCAAGAGTAATAAATGGTGCAGCCATATAAAGTAGATGTGCTAATGATTGCGTATGTTACATGATATCTTGGATTCGTATTCAGATGACGATATGTTAACAGATAAAAGCCGAAAATCAAGTGAATTCAGGACTAATACAGTCAGTGGTTGTGCGAGAGTGATAATGAGATAGAGTTACCATAGATTTCATATCGGGATTGTCATTATCCCTGAAAAGGAATATGACAATTGGTTTATGGTTGATCAATTGACAAAGAAAGATCTGTATGATCATTTCATTAAGTGCGCATTTTTATTTGACAAAGTTAGCCGAGTAATATGGTTCTGAGATTATTCGATTATGCAGAGTGCCAGTTCCATTATGTCGGATAGAGATCCGAAGGTTACATTGTAATTATAGAATGAGCCATAGGGAACTCTGAGTATACAGTTGCATTTTGGCACAGTAATTTGTTTTTATATCAATGATAAGTCTAAGAGGGTAGTTCAGATTTTGACGGTGTACTCCGACACTGTGTGCTAAAAGTTTAAAGGATATTGGAAAGAGATATATGAGATTTAAATCGATTTGTAATTCTGAGAAGATTAGTGAAAGTGTTTGAGGAGAGTTGAAAGCAACTTTTTCTGGTAAGATTTTCGGGGACGAAAATCCCTAAAGAGGGGGAGAATTGTAACAGCTCGATTTTGGGCCTAGTCGAAATAGTGGTTTTGGGGCCACAAATCTGTTGAGTAAAATCTTATTTTTATTATATTTTTATGGTCTACGATTTCACAGAAAGATTTCGTGAAAATTTCGTTCGAAAATTTCGACGTTTGGGCACTCAATTTAGTCAAAAGGACTAAATTGTACATAGTGCAAAAGTTGAGTTCTACATGTTAGAAGTGTCCAATTTCTATGAAATTTTAAATTGGAGGTCCTTAAATGGCAATTAGACCATTGGTTAAATTTTTGGACAAAAATGGACATTAGATAACTGAAATGGGATATTTTTAAGTTAGGGGCATTTTGGTAATTTGGTAATTAAATGAATTAAAAACAAAATTAAAATGCCAAATTTTTCCATCTTCTTCACATGGACTAAATTTACCAGGAGAAGACATGGCTAGGGTTTTCTCAACTTTCCAAGCTCATGGTAAGTCCGTTCTAGGCCCGTTTTTCAAGTTATTTACAGTTTTGGAGTCCCGGTAGCTCGATTTAGCTTATGCTACCAATAATTCATGCCATCTTTGGAAAATTACCCATAGGTGAAAGGTGTGTATTTTGATGTTTTATGGTAGAGTATGAAGGCTGAAATTATGTTAAACAACTTTTACTAAGCGATTTTACGTGAAAACGAGTAAAACGTCATAATCGGTAAAAATACCTAATGTTCATAAGTACATGTTAGAGTGAGAATTTGATGTTGCCATAGAAGGGAAAAATGTTCAGCATGTCATAAAATATAAGAAAATGGGATGAAGTTTAATTTTCGAGCCTAGGGGCAAATTTTTAATTATGTGAAAGTTAGGGGGCAAAAATGTAATTTTTCCATAATGTGATTTTTGGACTGAATTAAATAGTATAAATATTAAATAAGCTAAATGTGTTATTATAGATCGAGAAGAACGTGGAATCGACCTTGAACGAGGTAAAGGCAAGGTTACGGACTAAATTGCAAATTTTGCCATATTTTGCATCGAGGTAAGTTGGTGTGTTAATAATAATGCAATAATGTCGTAATGCATTTTTGAAACCTAAATTGTGGTATTAAATTGATATTTGCTGAATTACATGTTTAGTATATTATGTTGGTGAATTGATTTAATAATATGTTTATGATAAAAGGTGACATAGGTGGCAAGGAAAATGGGTTGAAATGTTGTGCTTAAAGGTGTTTTCTATGACTATGGTTATTATGTGAAATGGAAAGTTTATATGTAAATAATGTATTTATTTTACTTGTTCAATAATTATTTTGCTAGATATTATGGAAATCATTGGGTGATAACTATAATATAAAAATGTATGGAATGTGAAATTCTCGATTGAACCTTCGGAAAACCGAGAGATACGGACAATATGTAGCTAGGTCACACGATTGATAAGGGACCTTCACCGCGTGCACAAGAAAGCTACGAGATGGCAAATTTTGATATGTAGCTAGGCCACATGGATGATAAGGGACTTTCACCATGTGTGCAAGAAAGCTACGGGATAATAATTTCATATGTAACTAGGTCACATGTGTAATACTGTGTGTATACCATGTGTACAAGAAACCTACGGGTTATGAGTAGCTAGGTCGCATGTAACACCCCAAACCCGGCCCAAACATTACGACCGAATTTGGTATGTTACGGAGGAAAATCCTTTGAAAATCCTTTGTTAAGTCGTTTTAAATTTTGATAAAAGATATTGTTTTGATTTAAAACAATTGAGGTGTTATGAAGAAAGCATTACTTAATGTCATTTAAAAATATACTAAGTTAGGTTGTTACAGTTTCAAATGTACCCGATGGTACTTTAAAAACATTTTATGTTTAATTTGAGAAAACATGTGCATCCGCTTTTAACATCATCAAATAGTTTAAACAAACATTCAAACATGCAAAGAATAATAAAATAATCCTAGGAGGCCTTATTACAATTAAGCAACATAAACCCAACAGAAAAAAATAGATAAAATCCAAAATTCATTTATTAAAAATCTCCACTTTGCATGGCCACCTCGAGTCCATCCGGCTCCTCATCCGCGGGCCTACGAATCACTGAAAAATTAAAGGAGAAGGTGAGTCACCAAGACTCAATGTGTAACCCTTCCCGATTTAATGTAATAACATACACAAATTATAACCAATCAACATGCATAAGTTTAAATGCACCCAACCTAACCATCCATACGCCTTTTTCTACCCCTTGTGGTACCAAACCACCGGTGGTGCCAAACCACCGTGACGTATAGTCACAAATGTGATACCAAATCACCGGAGATACCAAATCTCCGTGTCCAAGACACAATTGTGTTACCAAAACACCGGTGACCGAAGTCACAAATAGATGATGGGGCCAACCCATCGTGTGATACCAAATCACCGCGCACAATCCCATATCTCAAAGTGGGGCCAACCCACGGTGGTATTAACCACGTGGACAAGTCGCTATGAGGTGCCAAACCTCTGAGGTACCAAACCTCTGTGACCGTAGTCACGATGTGTTACCAAAACACCGGTGTCCGTCGACACACGAATATCACTGCCCCTCCTCTCATCATCCCATAACAATCATTTTTATGCATGTACCACAAATCATGTTGATAGATTTATTTAACAACATCCAATCGATTTATCATAAGTCATATATCAAATAATACACATACCAAATGTGTCATGCTTCCCAAAAGCATCAAATAATAATCACATAGTAATAGGAACTTACCCAAATCCTTGTTAATACCATGAAGGTATTTCATCCATGTCTACACAAAACGTTAGGCATAAAATAACACTTAGCATATTAAAAGTTATAAGATGTGTATGTATACACACACACACCAAAAAGAGTTCTAAATCCCGAATAGACAAATCGGCCACACAAGTATTCTTGCCCCTATATTCGGCCAAAAATGAATATTAGAACCATGGCCTAATCGGCCAAACCAAAATAATTGAGAAAGGTTCCTTGTGAACCTAAAATCTTACCCAAAGCCTTCGAACACTTATCCAACACACTCCTAAAAGAATCGGCCTCACTTCCCTACAATCAACCATCATCAAAAAGGTTTATTAGCCTTCGGCTTAAACGAAACTTAAAAGAGTAATCCTTTGAAATAAACCTTACCAAAACCAATTTCTAGAGAAGTCCCGATGATAACTATCTTACCTTCAATATTCGGCCAAAGTTGATCAAGATAGGAGAAGAAAATTCGGTATACCCAAGAGAGTGGATTCGGCTATGATTTGTTCAACACAATCAACCAAAGTTCAACTTGTATGGAAAAAGATGAAGTAAGAAAGTGAACTAATAGTTTCGGCTAAGTGCTTTTGAGAAGAGAAAAGAAAGAAATAGATAGAATATTATGGTATAGGAGATTCGGCTAAGAAAGAAAGAAGAAAATGGACAAAAGAGATAAGTGTTTCGACAATGGTTGAAGAAAATACTCAAGTTTCGGTTTGAGAGAATGAAAAGGAGAAATAGAAAATGAGCCAAAAATGACCAAATGGTCAAAAAGTATTAGGCTTATCAAAAGGTGAAATTCGGCTAACAAGAAAAGAGTTTGAGAGAGAATTGTTTTGTACTTTTGCACCAAATGAAAGAAATGACCAAAAATTCTTCCCAAGCCTTACCAACACTAGCATATTCGGCCAAATCCCCCTTAGCCACAATGCCGTCCAAGTTCATGGCATAAAGGCCATGATTTTGTTTCCAAAACATAATCCTTGATACTAGCCCCATGTCTCCATATTTTCCTTAATTACTTGATTCCCTTCCATATGTTAACACTTGCCTTAAACCTATAGTCTACTAACCAAAAGTTAACATGGTCAACCCTTATCTTAATTATCCTTGGCCGACACTTACAATACCAAAGCAAAATAAAAGTTGTCCCAATGCTATTTAAGGGATTCGAACCTCTCCCCTCAAGCTAAACTCCATGCGCCATTACCAACTTGCCATGCACTCATCTTGTGTCACTTATTGCTACTTAAATTAACTTAAGTGCTAAGCTCATTTAATCCTCTTCTTTAAATAAGCCATACTAAGAATTATTCTACTAAACCGAGCTTACTCAAGACCCCTAATTAAGCCTTATATCATCACGAATAATATCACAGAAATTCAAATACAAGAAAAAATAATTCAATCACAATAACCCCTATTTTGGGATGTTACATCGCATGAGTGGTTCCTAGTGTTGGACGCCATGTAGAAAAGAAAGCTACGAGATGGAATGGCTAGGTCACATGGGTGATAAGGGACCTTCACCATGTGTACAAGAAAGCCGAATTATGTGTAGGTGGAGCTATGTGCTGAGACCACCGAGTATCGGGCATTTTTCAAAGGGGTTCAATGAGATAACTTACTAATGGTGATTGGTGCGATCATGTTATGAATAAGTGCAGGTGTGAATGTGACCAATTGAGAAATGTGGTAAATGTACGTGTGAGTAAGTGTTTGTGTGAACAAGGGTGCATGTGACCATGTGTGTATGTGCATAATGTGTTTGATATGTGATACGTGATTGAAATTGTGGTAAGGCTGATATGGTGTAAGCCCCACTATGAATACTCGTAAATATTGGTGATGATTATTCATTTGTATGGCTAGTATTGAACATGCTTGGTGTTATGTGTGCATATATGAATGTAATATAAAGAAAACATGGGAGAGTAAAATTTTCGGTAAAATAGATTGAAACAGCAGCAGTTACGTGAATTTGAAAAATCACCATAAATAGTATAAATTGAATTATATGCTGAATGAGAGATGGAATTAAAGCTTATTTAGTCTATTTTCACATAAAAGAAATGGTGTGAGTAAATAAATTTTCTATTATGAGATATTTAAATTTATGTGAGACAGGGTCTGAATGGTTTCGGAAATCCCCTATTCCAAATTTGGAAAATCACTAAAAATTGTATAAAAATGGTTATGGTGTGTAATTTATATTCTTAGAATCCTTGGTGAGTCTACTTTCGAGAGAGACAAACGGAAAGGTTATCCAAACTCTATATAATGAGGAATTTTAATTTTAGTGAAGAGGTGTTAGAGCTATCGAACAGTGAAATAGGGGAATCTTTAATAAATAAACTGTATTGATTAGCTAAACTAAAAATTCTGGAAATTTTATGGTAAGAAGATATGTGAGTCTAATTTCAGGGAAAATTAGCAGATCTTAATTTGGAGTTCCGTAGCTCAATATATAAATAATTTAGTGACTATGACTCGAGTGGATAGCTTGAGATGAACATGAATAAAAAGTGGAACTATGTGAAATTATGATTGTATTATCTTTAGAACATATTGTGAAGATTTATAAAAGCCTGTTAATAAATCACCTATTATTTACATACTTACTTACTAAGCTTTGTAGCTTACTTCCATTCCTTTACCGTATCTTATAGGGCTGTATGCTAGCTCGAGTTGGAGATCGCCGGAGATGTAATCACACTATCAAGCTATCATCGTGGGGTAAAAGTGAATACAAACCTCTTAAGTTTATGGCATGTATAGGGGACATAGTCATTTGTATATGTCATAATTGGTTTGACCTAAAATGTTAGCCTTTAATATTTAGTAGTCCATTTTGTATAAGGCCATTGATGTTGGCTAATGTTATTCAAGTTATATGTTTGTGATGATGCAATTTATGAGATGCATAATTTGGATGAAATTTTATGACTCGGTTTAATATGTTTACAAGTGCATGTGTTTCGGTAATGTCTCGTATCCAGTCCCAGCTTCGGACTCGGGTATGGGGTGTTACAAAAATACAAAAAGAAAAAACAACAAAAAATATGAAAGGTGACCAAGACTTGTAAAGATTGGCATAAGAAGCTATCATTTACTCTTTATGCTTATCAAATGTCGACCAGGACTTTCGCTGGGGCAACACTTTTCCCATTGGTTTATGGAATAGAAGTGGTTTTGTCCATGAAAATCGAGATTCCTTTGCCCCAAGCTTTGATTGAGTCAAGAATTGGATGAAGTAGAATGTCTCTAGTGAATTTGGCTAGAGAAAAGGGTTTGAAAGTATTCATCATAGTCAAATGTATCGAAAATGGATGATGCTGATTTATGTCGAAAATGGACCACCTAAGGGAATTTCATGATGGGGACCTGGTATTGAGGAAGATCCTTCTTATACAAAAGGATTTCAGAGGAAAGCAAATGCCAAACTGGGAAGGACCTTATGTAGGGCCTGTTCTAGAGGAGCATTGATATTGATCGAGACGGATGGCAAGACTTGCCCAATCCGGCGAATTCAGGTTCAGACAAGAAGTATTTTACCTGAAAGGGGAAAGGCCAATGTGAAAACCCGCAAAGGGTGCCTTGAGATCAAATTTTAAAAAAAAAAGAAAAAAGAAAGAAAGAAAAAAGAGGAGAGGCCAAGGCGAAAACCCGCAAAAGGCGCTTTGAGACCAAAGGGGTTTTGAGCTGAAAACCCGAAAAGGGCGGCTCAAATTTTGATCAAAGATAGGGCATGTGGTAGTCTTGCTGTAACAGTCCAGTTTATACCCTAGTCGAAATAGTGGTTTTGGGACCACAAATCCGAGTCTGTATAATATTTTAATATTACTTTCTGTGTCGTTGGAATGTGATTGAGCATGTGGTAAATTTTTGTAAGCTAATTAGTCCGTCTGTATGTTTAATTTGACAAAAGGATGAAATTGCATTGAATGTGAAAGTGATATGCTATTTGTTAAAGTGCTTAGGTGTTGTGGCTTTATAAATGTGAGGACTTATGTGGCAATATAGCCATTATTATTGTTAGTGGACGGCAATGGGTGGTAATATGTATATATTATATGTTTAATTATATTTACTTTAAATGTTTCATTAATATTATTGTGTTATATGTTATATATTATTATAATGAAAACAAAAAGGAAGCATTATCATCATTTTATCACATCATTGCCGAAAACACCAAAAGAAAAGAAAGAAAACTTTGGCTAAGCATTTGGCACTTGCAAGCGAAAATTAAGGTATGATTTGGGTTCGGTTTTTGATAATTTCTACGTTTTTGTAATCGTTGTTTCTCCTACTATCAAACCCATGTATTAATCTTGTGAATTGATGATGTTTGTGTAATATGCCATTGATGATATGTCAAGCTTTTTGATGATCCTTGGTGTTAAATGAAAGATATGAGCTAGATAAACATGTTTTGTTCTTGAAATTTTGATGAATTTAGCTAAATAGGGCTAAATTGAGAAAATATTATTTTGGAGGACTAATTTGTGAATTTGATGAAATATTTGGACTAATATAGTCCTTAGGGAGATTTGACTATGCATGGGTGTGAACAAATTATGTGAATTTGATGTTTTGTGAAAAATGGACTAAATTGATAAATTGTGCAAATGTGAGGGCTAATTTGCAAATAGCCCTAAATATGTGTGTATGGATTGAATTGAATGAATAAGTGAATAAAAGAGTTAATTCTGAATATGTTTAGATCAAGAACCGAGGAAAACGGACTTAGATCATGGGAAAGTGAAAGTAAACGAGTAGCCAATTCCATTTTCGTAAAATCAAATCCGAGGTAAGTCACTATGCAAATAAACGTATATGTGTATAAGTATAATTGTTTATATGACAAATGTTGATGATGGATGTTTATGAGAGGTTATGCATGTGAAATCCGAGATAAGTTTGATATAATGACTAAGTTTGAAAAGTCCCGTACGAACCTAGGAATAGATAGGATTAGCTATGTCATGACATAGGTATCTGTTCTGTTTTATCATGTAAGACCACGTCTGGGACGTTGGCGTTGATTTGAGATTTTGTCTAAGACCTCGTCTGGGACGAAAGCAATGATACGAGCTTTATGAGTAAGACCACGTCTGGGACGTTGGCATCGATATGAGCTTTACGTGTAAGATCATGTCTGGGACATCGGCATCGTATTGATTCGTGTAAGACCGCATGCAGGACAAAGGGGCATCGATATCCGAGTGCATGTAAGACCTCGCCTGGGGGCGCTTGGCATTGTACGACTATTCCGGCTTTTGGGTATCCTACTAAATTCCTAGTGGTTCAACGGGCAAGTTTGTGATACGAATTACAAATCCGAGCTATGAACAATTAGGTGATATTAAATCCGATTCAGGTACGTTGATTATACACTATTTGTGTATATAAGGTAAGCATCTAAGTGATCTTACTATGATGAGATGTATATGGAATTTATGATATGATAAGAATTGTTTTGGCTAGATGAGCTATATGTTTATATGATTCTTGAATGGTGAAAATGGCTAATGTGGTTAAAATTGTATGAACCAAAGTAAATAAGTGAGAGTTTGCTAAGTGATTGATATGTGCCAATGTATTTATTTGCATATATGCCTTCCATACCAAGTTTATTTGTATATGAATTACTAAGCTTTTGGAAAGCTTACTCTGTGTATGTTTTCTCTGTTTTATAGGTCGTCAAAGCTACTGAAGGCTCGGGACCGTCACGGATCGTCATCACACTACTAAACTTATTTTGGTACACTTCGAAAATGTATATGGCTTGATATGGCATGTATAGGCTAGTCATTGGTACGAATTGTTATGTGAACTTAGCCATGTGATTTGGCTAGTTATGTTTTGGTAATATGCCTAAAGGAATGTGATATGTGAAGTTGTTTTGGTAAGATTAGTTGATATATGAAATGGTTATGATATGATAAGTATATAGATGAATGGTGTTTGGGCATAATTGTGATTTGGTCATGCAAATTGGTATGTTTGGAATTGGTTTTGAATATAAAGATAGAATGGATATTGAATGTATTATTGTGTGATTTCTTTAGTTGTCAAATATGCACGATTTGGGATGGCTATTTGGTATATTTTGGTGGTTATATGTGAATGAAATGGGATGATATATGTTGCTTGTAGGTTTGAGCCTTATGGGTGGCAATTTGGCCTTGTAAATGGCCTATAATGTTACACGGTTGTGGCACACGGGCGTGCCTAAAGACCATGGGTGAATTGGCAGAATGTAGCTTAATAGTACACGGCCTCGACACGGGGGTGTCAGCTAGCCGTGGTGTACAAGTCAGTAGCTAGCTAAGAGCACACGGCCATGGCACACGGGCGTGCTTGGTGGCCGTGGTGGGGAAGTCAGTATATGGCCTAGTAGCACACGGTCATGTCACACGGGCGTGCCTAGTGACCGTGTTGATATGGTCAGTATATAGACACAGATGGACACACGAGGGTGTCTAGAAGCCGTGGAGGGCACACGGTTTCCTCCCACGGGCGTGTCTCCCCTGTATTTTAGAAAAGTTTTAATTTTCCATGAGATTCTGTATGTGTTTCAGTTTAGTCCAGACTCGGTTTATATGCATGTTAGGGTCTTGATGACTCATTTAAAGGACGCTATGATTGTTAATGATGAATGTAATGTTATGTAAGTTTCCGATCTGTCTGGTAATGCTCCTAACCCTAGTCCGGCATCGGTTACGGGTTAGGAGTGTTACACTTGCTATGCCTGAACTAACAATGAGGAAGTATGCTACGTCCTGGGGCATTGACAAAGTACTCTGGATCCTCTAAACACGTAATGAGCTCAAAATGGTCCTCAAGAAGTTTGTACAGAGAAGCTCAGGCTGAGATATCTGGGGCACCTAGCTTCTATCTTACCCATTTTTGAATTTGCTATCTTTGATTACTTTATTCTTTTCAAGATACACCCTAATCAATTTTCTTTTATTGCCTTGGTTATCTTTGATTGACTTATTTGTTTCGAGCTATGCTCTTGATTAATTTTTTTCTCGTCCATTGTTGTGATCTTTTTCAAGCATTTTATATTGAAATAACGATTAATAGACTAATAATACTTTCATAAAAGGAGTTTCGCATATTACTTTGGAAGTTTCTAAAAAATACTAGAATCTGAAACAGGACTATTGTTTAGAACTCACCAAGCCTAAGGGTTGGAAATATTAAAAGATGATTATCTCTTCGGATTTTTATTGGATAAGACATTTCGTCGGTGATACCATCTCGAAAAATGATGAGCAATGTAAACCAAGTGTAAAAAGGGGTCATTCTCGGGGAAAGAAAAATGATACCCTGCATTCATGTAAATTTCAGGCACATACATCTGGTCATTACACCCAGGGAATGGTGTAATAGATCAAATTAATTGAAGATGATATAAATTCCATACCTCTGAGTGGTAACAAGATGGATGGAAGAAACCAAATGTTATTCCCCTGAAGTTGCAGTGGGAGGTACAAACTTTATGTCCTAAGGTCCAAGTGGAATTGACTCAGAATTACCATGGGGCAAATTATTTGAGCAGAATATGATTGACACTTCGAGAGGAATGAAGATGAAACCTTGACGAATAAATGAGTGATGACACCTGAAATAGGAATCATTCTCATAACATTTTTGCATATTATAGCATGTCTAAATAGGAGCATTTGACTCATTTTGATCAGGGCATCCTAATGATTAGGCATAAGCATATATCCATTCTACAGGTTATGTCCTCTATAGGACAATGTAGTAGGGTAAATTGACACTTTCACTTTGTCTCCCGGTTGGTTGCAAATGGAATAGATCGAGATAGCAGATCCGGCATTCCCGAAGTTGCGTGAAGCGGATCGAAGACATCGATCTTGTCTCCCGAGTTTGCAAAGTGGAGCAGATTGAAGATAGCGAGATCCGCATTCCCGGTTGCAGTGAAGCAGATCGAAGACATCAGATCTAGCATTCTTGAAGTTGCAGTGAAACAAATCGAAGACAGCAGATCTTACCTTCTTGAGGTTGCAGGAAGAAGATCGAAGACGTTAGCTTTGGCTCTCTCGAGTTTCTGCGAGAAGCGAAGCTAAAAGATAGCAGATCCGGCATTCCCGGTTGCGATGAAGCAGATCGAAGACAACAGATCTTACCTTCCTGAAGTTACAGGAAGAAGATCAAAGACATCAGTCTTGCCTCCCTGAAGTTGCAGCGGAATAGACTAAAGATAGCAGACCTTGTTTTCCTGAGATTGCAGTAAAGCAGATCGGAGATGCTAGTCTGACTTCCCTGAGTTTGCAGTGGAGCAGACTAAAGATAGTAGATCTTATCTTCCTGAAGTTGCAGGAAGCAAATCGAAGATATTAGCCTGTCTCCCTGAAGTTGCAGCGGAGCAGACTAAAGACAGCAAATCTTATCTTCCTGAAATTGCAGGAAGCATATCGAAGATATTAGCCTGTCTCCTTGAAGTTGCAGCGGAGCAGACTGAAGACAGCAGATCTTATCTTCCTGAAGTTACAGGAAGCAGATCGAGGATATTAGCCTGTCTCCCTGAAGTTGTAGTGGAGCAAACTAAAATAGCAGATCTAGCCTTCCTGATGTTGCAGTGAAGCAGATCGAAGACATCAGCCTGACCTCCCTGAAATTGCAGTGGAGCAGACTAAAATAGCAGATCTGGACTTCCTGAGGTTGCAGTGAAGCAGATCGGAGACATCAGCCTTGTTTCCCTGAGTTTGCAGTGGAGCGGGATAAAAGATTGCGTATCTTGTCTTCCTGAAATTACAGCGAAGCAGATTGAACCCGTCAGACTTATAGTTCAATACTTCTAAAGTTGCAGTTCCAATACCTCTGAAGTTGCAGTTGGGTTGGAAGCCATTTGGAGAAGACGAGGACCAAGAAGTCAAGACTCGACAAGACCGGGCAAAATTGGTCCTTTTATAGTCTTTGCTCTATTCCCGTTACACGACAATGAGCAAAGAGGGGCAGCTGTAATAGGCCCAATTTGCCCGGGCCTATGCCATAAAAAACAAAAAATAATAATGTTTAAAAGTCCCTTTTTTTTTACATTCCAATAAATACAAAGCCCGATTGACCCAAAATTAAAAACCTAGCCCACCTAAACCCATTACACCAGACCCAACTAAAACAGGCCCAAGAGACCCAAAACTAATTGAAACATTCAGCAAAACAAGAACCCTAGGGTTAACTGCCGCCGCCGAGACCTCCACGCGTGCCGCAGCCGCCTTTATCGCCGGAAATCACGCCCTATCGCCACCTTACATGCCTGTAAAAACTCAATTAACAGTGAAAATCAGGATCTTGTATTTATTATTTTAGGATTGATTTCGGTTATAAAAACCGAGTGTAACTAAACAAAAAAGGGGGGATTTTTACAGAAAATAGAATACAGACTACGATTTTTTTTTTTGAAAAACAAATATACGAGAGCAATACTACTTTTTTTTTTCGGAATACAGAATCAAATATTAGCCAAGGTTTTATTTTTTTTCTCTCTTTTCATTTCCGAATATACAAATATTATTTTTTTTTATTTTTTTCATATTCACAATAAATATAAATATAATATTATACAAAAAAAACTACTTACTGAAGTTCCGGCCACCGTGTACGGTGGCCTGCGACTGCAGGCCACGGTGGCGATTGGCCGACAGGTGATCGGCCTTGCGGCTGGAAATCGCCCCAAGGGGAGAGAGGGGAGAGCTCCCTTTCTTTTCTTTTTTTTTTTTTTTCTGGAATGAATGGGCAAATGAATTTTTTTAAAAAAATTTTGGCTTTTATAGCCTATTAAAACGGCGCCGTTTTGGGCAGCCCCCTTAACGCCTAAAACGACGTCGTTTTGAGGGCTGACCCGCGCCTCGACCCGACCCAGTCCCAGGATCCGCGCGTTTTTGATGGAGGGGCTAATTGCACATTTAGCCCTTCCCCTTTTTTACTGTTTTACAATTAAATTTATTTTATTTTCAATTTTGCCCGATAATTTACCTCGGCTTTCAATTGGGTCCCCCCTGAAGCTGTGCGTTTTGGAGGGAGGGAATATTTTCCCTTTTAGTCCCTCCATGTTATTCGCGCATTGCAATGGGATCCTTTTTTCTTTCTTTTTTTTTCAATTTACCTCGAAACTTCATTTTTAAGTTTAATTTGGTCCTTTCTTTATTTTCTTTTATTATTTTTGTTATTTTGCCATTGTTTTAACATTATTATTTTTATTATTATTTCATTATTATTATTATTATTACTATTATTTTTGTTGTTATCACGATTATTTTTATTATTATCAATATTATTATTATTATAACTCTTAATTATTATTTCTATTTTCTATTACTATTATTTTTACTATTATTTTTACTACTATTATTATTATTATATGTACTATTGTTATTGTTATTATATGTACTATTATTGTTATTTTATCCCATTACTATTATTATTACTTTTATAACTACTACTATTATTATTTTCGTTTCTATTATTACTTTTATTATCACTTATTATATTTATTATATTTATTATTATTATTATACTTATTATTATTATTATTTTATTATCAACATCATTACTGTTATTTTCATTATTATTATTATTATTATTACTACTACTACTCTTATTTTTGCTAATATTATTTGTTTATTAACATATTTTATTATTATTGTATTTTTTTCATTATTATTATTATTATTATTATTTTTGGTTATTGTACATAATATCTATTTGTTTATTGATTTATTATTAACTTTTGTTTTTGTTTTTATTTTGTCATCTTTTTAATTATTATTTTATATAGATTATTTGTTTTAATTTTTATTTATTATTGTAATTTATATTGTTTCCCTCGTTTCACTCTATTATGCATGTGTATTATAATTCATCCCCCATTTTATTATAAAATCATATCACATTTTATCCGATTTTGAAAATAAGCAATTACTTCGCGTTCTAAGATTTGAAAGAAATCATACCCTAACTTACTGGGTTTTGATTTTTCTCATCGAATCTAAAGAACTAATTATTTTTAATTAAAATATAAACTTCAAATCAAAACTTATTCTCGGGAATTCAAAATGTTGTATCCTAACTAATTGGATACGATGTTTTGTGTCTCGAGGTATGGATTTTCTACAAATAAAGGTAAGCTTAGTTTCGAAGTTTTGAAATGTTGCATCCTAATTCATTGGGTGGGACATTTCATTTCTTTGAGATAAGAGAGTCTTGGCTTTCTTTCAAATAAAATGATCGTATCTTAAATTTTTCAAATTTTCAACATTAGGATATGATTTTATCAATTAGGTACCAATTTTTGGGCGTTACGAGGGTGCTAACCCTTCCTCATATGTAACCGACTCTCGAACCTGTTTTCTCGAATTTCGTAGGCCAAAATTAATGTTTTAAACAAAACGTGTTTTATAAGGTGATCCAATCTCACCTAAGCAAAAAGGGATTGGTGGCGACTCCCATTTTCGTTTTTAAAGTCGATCCCCGTTTTTTTCAAAATAATTAAAAAATTGTTTCGACATATATATATATATATATATTAGATTTTTAGTCTTATTTTGAAAACAATGAACTTTACTTTATGATTTTTGAATATTATTTTACAAAATTTCAAAGTTTTTTTCATAAATATTTCTAAAAAGAAATTTCAAGAATTTTTAAATTATTTTAAATATAAAATATTTATTCTAATTTTTTATATAATAAAAATAAAATTTAGTTCGGTTTCTGATAACTACGATTTTTAAACCTACATTCCATAAACAGCCTAAACACCTCGGCTCGAATTGATTTTCAATTTTTCGATTTTTCTTCTCAACTCTAGTGATAACCGTGGAAAAAAATAAAATTAAAAATGAAAAATATAAAATTAACAATTATATTATTTGCATAAAAACGGATAAGTAATTGTTTTCCTTAAAATAGGAATTATTATTTCTTATAATCTTAAATTTATTTGCAATTGATAATATTTGATGCACTGTGTGATATGCACCATAACTTGTTAAATCAATAATGAGTAAAATATTAAAAGAATTAAATTTTTTAAATAAATACTTAAAAATTATTTAAATATTTAATTAAAATTAATTTCATGGTGCAGAATAATCCCCTTTTTCAAAATTTAAGTGGGGTCTCAAAATTTACACGTTGCAGTGTTAGAAATTGACAAACGCCATATCATAGCTAAGTAATATTTCCTTTTATCATAAGTTTTTTATACTTTTTGACAATTTGAATTTAGTTATTGTACTTTTATTTTTAAAATTAAGTTTTTTTTTTTTATATTTTAAAATTTAAGTTTAATTATTAATATTTTTAAGTGACATTTTAAAAAAAAAATATTTATTTAATAATTATATAATTAAAAATAATATTATAGTGAACATGAATTTAACATCAGTTTAACTTTAATTTTAAAATCTAAAAAAAAAAACTAAATTCTTAAATATAAAAATATAAAGATTAAAATTTAAATATTTATAAAGTAGAAGGAGTTACGACATATTTTTACCTTGCCTTTTTTGAACCCTAACTTTGTTTTACGGTATATATATGACTTCTGTGTTCTGATTTTCATTTTTCCCTAAAGCCAAACACTCTCCGTTCCCCTTTTCCCCATGGCCGTTCTTAGCCGTTGCTCCAGAGCTGTTACGGCTGCGACAACGCCGAATGCGGCCGCTGCAAAATTCTCTTACTTAATTCGAGCTCTCTCTCCTTTTTCTTCTTCTTCTTCGACTTTCGATGCCGATAATGGCCTCAACAGTCGTATTAAACCAGCCGTTTTAGGAACTTTGAAGAGAGAACCGAAGGATAGAAATGTCCAGTGGGTATTTTTAGGGTGTCCTGGCGTTGGCAAAGGGACGTATGCTTCACGGTTGTCGGATCTTCTCGGTATTCCTCACATCGCCACCGGTGATCTTGTCCGGGATGAGCTCGCTTCCTCTGGTCCCCTTTCTTCTCAGGTCCAATCTTTTCTGTTAGGGTTTTTTTTTTTTTTTTTTTTTTTTTTTTACAAAAAGTTGAAATTTGATAAATGCATGTTGAGAAGAGGATATGATCCAGCAATTAGTTTAAATAGTTTGATCAACTGCTGTTTTAGATAACTCAAGGTTCAGTCTTGTAATTATTTTATTATTTAAAGTGGGATAATGTTTTTGAATGATTAAAGTTAAAAGTTTTGATTTGCAGATAAGTGAATGCATAAATTTCTCATTTGGATCATTAAGGTCGAGTATATTTTCCATTTTAACTCAATTAGGTCCATTTGATGAACAATTTGTATTTTGTTTTAATACATCTGATTTTTAATTCTTATGTTAAAGTATATCTGTAGTTCCTTTAGAATTAAGTAATCTAGTCCATGGAGTTTGATGGCTGCAAAAAAAAAAAAAAAAAAAAAAAAAAAAAAAAAAAAAAAAAAAGAGAGATAGTAAAATTGATATCAATCTGAATGCTAATGTGGAGTCCAGAAAAAATCTAACAATACAATAGAACTATTAAGAACATTTGTCTGGTCGGATTCGTGAAGTTCACATCAGCATTTTAGACTGTTCCCCATTACCGTTGTTGCCAGTTTTGTGTTACTTTTAGAATTAAGTAATTTAGTCCATAGAGTATGATAGCTGCAAAAAAAAAAAGAGAGTAAAATTAATAACATATTAATGGAAACCCATTTAAATGCTGATCTGGACTCTTGAAACCTGACAGTACAAACCTATAAATAGATCTAACTATTAAGAACATGTGTTTTGTCAGATTGCTGGAGTTCACGTCAGCATTTTAGATGGTTTTTCATTACCATCGATATGAGTTTTATTTGTTTGCACTAATATAATATATACAAGAAATAAACTACTCAAATAGAGACCAAAAGCAAGTAGTAAAATCAATAAACAAATGGATCTATGATAAATACATAAAGGAAGTGGCAGAGAATGTTATTGAGTTAGAACCTGTAATGTTGTGTTGGATTTTAGCTCTATCTGGTTTGTGTTTTCCCTGGAATTTGAAAGTCATGATATTTTTGTGGTTTGAGGAAAGAACTTGAAGTTGAAACATCATCAATTTTTTCCCACTCAAATTTACTTGTTCTTTTTACTATTACTTGGCAGCTAAAGGAGATTGTTAACCAGGGCAAATTAGTTTCAGATGAAATTATAATAGATTTACTTTCCAAACGTCTTGAAGCAGGAGAAGCTAAGGGTGAATCGGGGTTCATTCTTGATGGTTTTCCTCGGACAGTAAGACAGGCGGTAAGTGCTTCATTTGATAATTTTCTGTAATATTTTGCTTCCAGCCCAAGGTTAATTTGACTTCGCTTACGGGGAAATACTAGTGCTAGTCAAGGTAGTGGTAAAAGAATTGGTCGGAAAATATATGCATTGGATACTGAATTTATCCCTTTATATTGCTATTTCTAAGGCGTTAGCTAGAAGCATGTATAAGTCCCAGTCATTGCTTTTGGTTCTAAAAGCTTTTGATAGCTTCTTACTAATTTACTCGTGTAAGACCCGATCATTCATGTATTTGTGTATGTATTTTTCATGCATGTTTTTTGATAGGCTAATAATTGTTGTTGTGTAGATTTTGACATTTTTGTGTGTTCATGTTGTGTTTTTCTGTTTCTTTTCTGTGTCATGTTTTGTATTGTGTATTAGTTATCTTTTCTGTGTTGTGTAACCTATCTTGTCCAGTATTTCCAGGTTACGAGTATGCAACTAGATTGCAACTTCTACCTATGTTCTCAATGATTAATAGATTTGCCACTGATGACTGTAAGCTGGATGGTCAAGCATTTTATTCTTTTTTTTTTTTTTTTGGTATACACTCTTATAAATAGCATTTTATCACAAAATGCAACTTAAGAAAAATGTGTTGATTTCATGTGGTCAAAGTTGCTATATTGTTAGCAAATTTGGTTTCATCAAATTGAAAGCTTAATTTTTTGTACAAAATGAAATTGCATCAGAGTTATTCTCAGTTTCACTGCAGGCAATTCACTTATATATGAAGGTTTTTTAGACTACCTTCTATAAATAAGAACAAAAGAGAACTGTAGTGGCAGCTGCCATAGAATCCATTGCAGCAGCATAGCAGATATATTTTACTTTTTAATGGAAAGCTGCTCATTTTGTACTCCCGTTTAAGCATAATGGTTGCACTGTTGAATATGTATATCAAGTAAAATATCTCCTTATAATTTTGTGCCAATTACTATTAAGTCACTAACCATTCAGTCTACTATTTCATAATGTTTATTTCCTAGGAAATATTAGAGGGGGTGACAGACATTGACTTAGTGATTAACCTGAAGCTTCGGGAAGAAGCATTGCTTGCAAAATGTCTTGGAAGAAGGATCTGTAGTGAGTGTGGAGGGAACTATAATGTGGCTTGTATCGATATCAAGGCAGAGAATGGGAAGCCTGGGATGTACATGGCTCCACTTCCTCCCCCTCCTCAATGTGCATCCAAGCTTATTACTCGAGCAGATGATACTGAAGAAGTTGTTAAGCAACGGCTCCGCATATACCAGGCGATGGTATTTTCCTCGTTCCTGTATTTTTTGAAATTGCATTCCTAGAATTTAGTTAGCTATCAATGGGAATTTTCGGGTATAAAACTGTATGCTTCAAAATTACTATATGTAATCTAGCCCCCAGAAAATGGCATCTTGTGTTCCTACTGATGTTTGATGCACCTGCCTTTTGGTTCAAAACCCTGTGATCTTGTTGTAATTACAGGGGAAAACGTCTGATGCATTGCAAATTTTGTTTTCATACAGACTCTACCTGTAGAGGATTTCTACCGCAGTCGTGGGAAGCTGTTAGAATTTGATCTTCCTGGAGGAGTCCGAGAATCATGGCCAAAGTTGCTCCATGCTTTGAATCTTGAAGATGAAGAGGACAAACAGTCTGCAGCTGCATGATGTCTTACATGGTTGTATCATTTGAAGTACTTACAGGTAAATTCGGTCATTCTTTGCATGCACAACCCATGTATGCATATTTATTTCATAAAAACCCAAAAAGGAAGAGAGAAACACTGAATATGCTAATAAAGCTAGATATGTCTAAAGCCATAAACTACTAAACGAGGTAGTTTTGTACTTGTGTTCTAGACAATTTTGACACTGGTTAAATTATTGTTTGGGAGATGGGAGGACATTGAGCATTATAGTCATATGTTATTTCATTTCTTTGAAGAATCATACTTGTGGTCCTGTAGGACACTGATGTTTTAGAGAAAATAAAATTTTGTGCTACAACTTTGAAGTTGTTGAACTATAAAGACTTTTTAGGCTGGTTAAATTTTGGATTACCACTGATAATGTGGTTCTAAAACTTTCAATCACCCAGGATTCACTTTTCATTGCTTTCTTAGAGTTGACGTTGGAAAAGTTGCAGAATGAGATTCCATGTCGGCTTGAACAATTGAAAACTAAAACTAATATAGGATTTTTAAAAAACGACCAAATAACCCAGTTTACCATCCCCCCTTTTTTCCCAAGTTCCAACAAGTTTTATGGATGAAGCATGAGTTGCTATGGATGTTGGCACTTCATATTTGATTTAGTATTTTACATTTTTTTTAAAAATAATATGAAATATACAAATTTGTGTTTTGGGAAATAATAATTGTCCTAAAAGACTAAAGTGCATAGTTTTTGTTTTCAAATGATGAAAAGCTATGATTATTGGATAGTTTAATTTTCAAAAGGAACGGGTAGTTTAATTAAGAATAGTAGGTAATTTTGGAGGAGAGAATGGATTTTTTTAAATGATTATTTATAAAAATTTTAGATGATATAATTATTTTTATATTTAAAGTATTTAATGAATTTTTGGTTGTTTTTAAAGTTTCATTAATTGAAATTGTTACTTAACTTCAAATTAAGTTTTGGAAGTTTATCATAGTATAGATGTGGAGATGGGGTGAATGAAACATGGATGTTGGGATTGGATTGGATTGGATTGGTTGAATTAAAAATTGGTTTGTGTTTCAGTTCAGATAAAAGGTTGAACTGGGTTTTGAGTGGATAGTTCGGAGGTGGTTGAAACGTTAATTATTTATAAATTTTTTAATAATTTATTTAGTTTAATTGATTAAATTAAGACATTTAATCGATTTAATCACCGTTCTAATTTTAAAATTTTTGAAAAATAATAATAGTAAGGATGATAATTTTGAGTGGTAAGGAAGCCACTCTGCTTTATATATTTCTTCGTAACTTAAATGCAGAGTCTTAGATTCAAGGATCATGGTGCTCCTATTTCTTCCATGGAAATGAAATTATTACTACTATTAATAATGATCCCCGCATTCGCTGGGGTTTTTATTTCAATAACAAATTTCTTAAATAGTAACAAAAAGAATTTTTTAAATTTATTGAGGTTTTAACAGGAGTGAAATAAATATTTTATTATTAGTTGATATCAATTGTGATAAAGACTTTGATATATTGAATGATAAAGATTTTGGTGTATTTTATTTTAGGACTTTAATGTCCATTAGTATTAAAATTTTCTATGTAAAAAAATCTCTTTAATTCCTCTCGATTTTCAGCAATTTAATTTTTGTATATTTTAAAAGTGAGCGATGAAAAACAGTTAATAATAATATTAAATTTTTTCATCAATTTTATGTATTTTTTTTAGTATATTAGCCTTCAAAGTTTACACACTTTGTTATTTTAGTCTTAATTTAACAATTTAATCCAAAAGTTATATAGTCTATCAATCTGGTCTTGATTTAGTAAATTTTGCCCGCAACATTACATGTTTTGTTAACATTTACATAGAATCTATAAAAATCAAAGGTTAAATTTATTATTATACCCATGAAAGTGATGTATAATAGATGTATATTCATTAATGTCGTGATTAATTGTCATTAGTTACTCTCTTCAATTTTTTGTGAGGGATTTATTTTTCCAATACCAAAATTAAGAGGAATTGGAAAGGTGTTTTTACCAATTTTATATTATAGATACTTTTATATATATATATATATATATATATATATAAGTATAAGTTTAGAAAAACTTTTTAAGTAAAATAAAAGTTGTGATAAGTATGTATTTAAATATAATTATAATTATAATTAATAGAAGTGTTGATAATTATTGTACATTTAAAAATATAATAATTTAATTTATAATTATTAGTTAAAAAAATGTTGTGTTAATTTTAAAATAGAGCTATTATTTGAAAAGAACTCTAAGCATAAAATGTAGGGGAAATAGTTGTGATAATTATAATTGAAATTACAATTATTAGTTAAAAAATTTTGATGTAAAAAAAGGCTGTGCTAATTTTATTGATGTAAAATAGAGTTATTAATTAGATAAAATTCTAAGCATTTTAATTCTTATTTAATTAATATATGTTAATTGACTATTATTTTGAACAATATTATTTTGCGTTAATTACATAAAGTAAAATCATATTAAATGTTAAATATTTAAAAAAAGCTAAAAGAGTATATAAGCCCTTGAACTTTCACAAGAACCATACAAAATAGTATGAAAAATATAGAACTTATCAAAATAATCATTCTCAATTAATTAATGTGATGAAGAAAGACAAATAGACAGACTGACGGATAGTGCTTTGGTTTTATTAACAACAAAAACATGCTTCTTCTTATTAAAACATTCTAATTTAAAAAAAAAATAATCGTTCTATATATTCTAAAAGGTACCCATAAAATTAAAACATTGATACACATTTATATTTTTAAAGAAAAATATTTTTAAAATTTTTATAATTTAGAAAAATCGTCTTCAATGGATATATTGTTATCTAGGTTCACTTTGAATCCAAAAAATCATATGTACAAATTCATTTTAGACTTTAACTTGTAAACGTTTTTTATTTTTTTAATTTTTTTATATTTTTATAAAATTTAATAATTTTTTTTACAATTTTATAAAAAATTTTAAAAAATTATATGTCCAGGTTCATTCCAGTAAAAACTAAAAAATAAAAAAAGATTTATATATATTTTTATTTTTGCTGACATGGCAGTGCCATGTTAGCAACTGTCTCTGACATGGAGTGCTATGTCAGTGCTGTAATGGCCAAAGATGGAAAATGTTGGTCAAATGGCTTAATTGATGCAATTTAAGTATTTGAGAGATTAATTGAGTTTGTTATTCGCGGAGGGGCTTAATTGATTTTTTTGCGAAAGTTCAGGGCTTATATACCCCTTTAGCATTTTAAAAATGCTTTAATTATGATTTGGAAAATTTCTATTATTATATTTGAATTGATAAATTAATATATTTTAATTATATTCAATAATTCAAATAAAAAATATTATTTTACGTTAATTATTGTAATTAAAAATATAATATTTAAAAATTGATTAAATATTAAACGAGTAAACTCACATGGATGCAACCTGAGTCGATGTAATTTTTTCAGATTCAATCATAACTTTTAGGCCAGATTTGAGGTGTTACATATTATTTTTCATTTTATATATGCATGCTTGTAATTGAAGATTGCTTGCATGCTAAGTAATAGAGTGTGATGCATGAGACTAGAATGAATATATATATGCGATCATATGTTTAAAGATGTATAGATGTGTCAATGATGAGATTTGACAATTGTGTTAATGTCTCAATGAGATTTTGGGTCACTTACACCAAAATGAAATAGGTGCTTGGTTATCTTGTATGAAAAGAGGCAAATTTTGAACAAATTGACGCCATGGTCACGACTCTCCCCTATTGAGGTCGTGACATCAAGCCCTTGTTTTCAAAGTCGTAACATTCCCATATTGATGTCGCGATGTCAAGTTATTGTCTTAAGGGTTGCGACTCACTCCAGATGAAGTCGCGACATCATGCTACTACATTCAGTATCGCGACATTCATCCTTTGATGTCGCGACAACATCTCTATTTTAGTTGTTTTTACGATTTGGTCTCTTATTTGTTACGGGTGATTCATGAGAGCTTTCATAAGCTTATTTAGAACCCAGATTTAAATTGACAATGCGTTTAGAAGTAGTAGAACTCATTTATTTCAGTAAATGTATGCTTAGACTTAATTGTTAACATGATTCATCTATTATATATTCAATCGAGTTTGTAGTTGCTTCGGCAACGAATGTGATATCTCATATCTTGGATTCGATGATCGAATCGAGAGTGGAATGTCACACATTTGATTACTATTATTCCATAGAAATTAGGTAAAAGTAATGTAGAATTATAAAACGTTCTATAACTTTTATAACACTAGGGATACTAAATACATGTTGATACATGAATAATATAGAATTTATAATATAATCTTTATAAACTTAAATTTCTATTAATGGTACTGAAATGGAATGTGTTTTAAAACCTAATTTCCTAAATGAAACATACTTAACTGAAGAAAATAAAAACGAACCCAAAATTTGAAACTTTACAAAACATCCCGATCCATTGAACCAGAGATCACTTTGAAAGTTTGAATCAGGAAGGTAACTCGGGTGCTTTGGTGTATCGATTTTATGCACATTTTGATTTCAATTAATGATCCCCAAAAAAAAAATGATATAGTTCGTCACTAAGGTAGAAAATTCAACAACCAAATATATGAAATACCAAGATTGTTATATAGATGACGGTGATCAATTTTGTAGGGCTAATTTAAAGTATAAAAAGTACCTTCCAACATATTCTAGGTTCAGAATTGAATCGGTGGTTAAATCAATTAGTTAATCAGTTTATCATTTTTAGAGTTGCATGGCCCAAATTTCTGTTAAAAAAGAATAATAAATAAATACAATGACAAAATAGGGGGATTTGCACAAGTGTAATCCATATAGAAATACACTTATTCTATTTGATATTTGACTTGAATCCGTATAGAACTTCACTCATTTTATTTGACATTGATTAGAATAAGATTTTCAACCTATAAATTGAAGTAGTCCAAACTCCTCTTATATTCATTCGAATTTCAACATTAATGAAATTTATTCTTCTCTGCCCGTGGTTTTTCCCGAAAAGATTTCCATGTAAAATTTGTGTCTTCTTATTTTTCTTTCTTTTTCTTTGTGATCGTTCTATATTGTCATTATCGACGTTCAGTTTTTACAATCATTTTAACCGGTTCGATCGATTCAATTAAAAATTCATAAAATATATTAAAACAATAGAGAAAGACAGTTCAACCGACTCTTCAATCAATTTTAGCTCAGTTCAACCAGTTGTATCGGTTTACGAGTCAATTAGTTTAACTTTTTGTACTGAACCAATATCTCGACTAATTCTTAATCCAACTAGTCCAATTAATTGATCCGATTTGATTTGTTGAATCAACTTTAGCTTATAAACAATGATCAATTGGCAGACTTTTAAAGTGATCTATGGTTAAATTGACTAGAGATGCTTTGAAAAGTTTCTCACTTTGGGTTAGATTGATTTAGGAAATTTGGGTTTTTTTTTTTCATTTTATTCTTTTTATGAAGAATAATTTTTTAATTATAAATTTAAAAATAATAGAGGGATCGTAATTATAGTTTATTTAAAAAATATATGTCTAAATTGCAATCATTCGCCATTTGATTAAAAAAATTGATATATTTTTTTTATTAAAAAATTGATATATTTTTTATTAAAAAATATTTTAAATTGAATTGAATTGAATTGGTGTAAGTGATTATATGTTTACCTAAAACAAATTGAGGATAGCTGTAACCTCACAAACGCGGCCTAGATGTTATGGCTAGATTGAGAAGACTACATTAGCCACCGAAATGACTAAGCTAACTTACGTTACTTTTGAATATCTTAAATAAACTCATTTTAGAGAAAAACCGTAGTTGTACTTTTGAGTTAGTAAAAAAACAATTCATTTGTTAAGTCATCTGTACTTAAGATTCATTTTATTGTTGACAGTGTTGTTTTAGAAAAATCATTTGTTCATCGCTTTACTTTGTAAAAACTTGATGTTAACTAAAGCAGCGGAAAAACCATTATTCATGTCATTTTGAAAATCTAGTCACCTTATCGATTTATATTTTTCAAAAATGGTTTCTTTACAATGCAACAGAAATTAAGTATTAATGTCAAATTTTACTTAAGCCAGATATCATGCGTTTTCCGGTTTTATGCTTGAGAAATCCAAGCATGCAAAACTCCCTAAATAAAAAGTTACCAAGCCACAAACCAGAAATAATTAAAAATTACAAACCCAAAACAAATAGAGATTTAATAATACTTATTAAAAATAGTCCGAGGTCCAAGGTGATTCTCCGAATTCTGGGTCCGGTCCTAGTTTCGAGGTTTACTTGAAAAGTTAAATACTATGAGGGGTGAGCTTATGAAAGCTCAGTGTGAGTCGAACAGTTACTTAAACATACATAAATATTAAATATAGTGAAACATATTAGCATTAGTAGAAGAACATAGAACCATCATTGGAATTTCATATCATTATATAGCCATTATCAAATCAATGTCAAACGGTGTATGAGCATGGGTCATCATTCATTCGAGTACCAATCACTAATTTCGATACCACTCAATACAACACAATACAATATGTAGCATAAATCAATAACATTCGAGTATGTTGTGAGCATGATGCAATGCAAAAGGTTCCTACCTAAACCATCCACTACACACTACGAGTTTCCCAGAACTAGTCTGCCAAACTCCAACGTATGGGAGCAAAGCTTGATGTGGTAGAAACCACTGTATAACATAAATGCAGAAAATCTGTCGGATAACATATAATGCGATAAAATCGACAATCCCCTCGGTACTCTAGGTGTAGTGCACTAACTACGTATAAATATGGACTTAATATGCCACCAGTACTCCACGAAATTCCTTCGTCAACCACAAATAACCCACCCCCCAATGCAGATGCAATTTGTCACACAATCTCATGCATAGCCACAAATCATACTTTCACATTTTATTAACATTTTCAATATATGCCCTCAATTATCAAATACTTTCAGTGAATGGAAATAATATTCCAACTTTCAATTTACCAATAAAATGGTATCATTCAACAAATCACAATTTCATGTTCATTTATAACTTTTCTTTGTGTGCATGTATAGCAGTCTTTCAAACATATCATAATAAATCACTTGTACGAATATATCATGCATAAGCCTTATTTCATTCATAATCATGTCATACATACAACCCAAACATATATCAAACTAACCAATCATTCATGACAATGTCAATCAATCAATCATTTAGTCAAAGTAGCAACAATGCTAGCATGCAAAATAGTTAGGGCTCGTAACGGGCTTGATTCGACCACTTACAAATTTAATTACTTAGCTATTAAGACAAGCCCAATCAGCAAGCTGAATCATCTATTGAATCATAATAAATATAATTACTAATTAAGTTTTTATAGTTTAGGTCACACACCTTATTTACGCTTTTTTGCAGTACACTAGCCAATCTTGCGGTTTCTTTAATAAATTTTAAAACAAACCTAAATTAAATTAAAAAAAAAGAAATAAGTATATAACTCAATTAATTCACCTCTTAAACAGACTCTAAACACCCACTTATGGGTTCGATCCAATCGTCACATTATTTTTCGAATCCAAACTAGTTAGATTTCTTACACTGTTTTGTTGTGAATCGTACGCGGGAACGTCTTTCGGCTTTACTGTTGATTTGGAGCGTCTGCATCAGCACCTAACACATTTAAATACTAGAAAATGAGTAGCTAATATTGATTAAAATCCTTCATTTAATCAATCCATAACCTTTTCCCAAAATCTATGTTGAAACAACTAACTAGTTTACGATTACCCACACTTACGTTTCTCGAATTGTCAGATCTGATTTGCCGATTGGTCAAGAACGGTTTTTCCTAATTAAAACAAGTTTCAAGGCTGATTATGAGGGTTTCAAGAACCTAAAATCATGGTTGAAAAATATGGGAAATAATTAAATAAAAACAACCCCTTTCTTGCCCATAGGCACACGCACCACCACCCGTAGTGGCCAAATTGGGACTGATTTAAAATCGCTTTTGAAATCAATTAAAAATATGTAAAAATACCCATTAAATATTTAAAAATCCCCCAAATTCAAGATCTAGAAATTTAGGTTTTTAACTTACAATATTCATCAAGAAATTGAAAGAAAACAAGAACTTACATAAGCTAGGTGAAAGGGGCAGCAATGGTGTTCTTTTGGGGCATCGATGGAGGCCGATCTTGAGTGCTAAAATTTCAGATTTAAGGCTGGAAATTTTATGATAAAATGACAACAAGAAGAGGAAAATAATGGTGCAAGAACCCATTGCAAAAAGAAGAGAAATTGATGGTAAATCTTGGTGGCTTGGGCGACGACACACAATAGGAAGAAAGAAAGAAAGAAAATTGAATAGAAAAGAAGAGAGGAAGAGGGTGAATGGCTAGGGTAGGGAAAAATATGATTAAAGGCTGATCAAACTTGTTTAAAATAATATTTATACCTAGGTTTACAAGGGTATGGACGACACACACATAAAAAAAACTAAGGCTTTTGCAAAATTTAATTATTTTGCAAGGGAAAATATTCGAACTTCGGACCTTAATCTAATTTCCATGCTTTCTCATATTTCTTTTAACCACTGGGCATGTCACATACTAGGGTTTGGTGCAAAATTAGCAAAATAATAAAAATGGTGCGAGAGAAGGGATTTCAACTTGGATTTCAAGGAACATTTCACTAACACTTATCCAACAAAGCAATACCTCATTTATTTCTTAAGAACGCATAGTTAATATCAACAATTAGGGCATGACCATTCTCTCTCTCGATTCACAAACTCGATTCTACTAACCTCGATTTTCGGGATGTTAGAATAACAAATTAATATTTATTAAAAGTAATATAATTTATATATGTGTGCTACAAGTAATAAAAAAATATGTTTAAAGGAAATTTATTAATATTTTATTATTGACATTTATTATTTTTTAGTTCACATTATTATCATTTACAAAATTTTAAGAAAGAAAAATTATAAAAATATTTGCTAGGCTGGGGAATTATATTAGTTTATAGTAAAAATAAATGCATAATTAATTTTTAAAAATAATATTTTAATATCAACAGTGAAATAAAATGGAATTAATTAACATTTTTAGAGCCAAAATTTTTACAAGAAATGTTTTTGGACTTTTAAAGTTGCAAAGGAATATTTCAAACTATCAAACTTAAAATTTATTAGCATCTAACATATTTTAAAATCTCAATTTGATATGATTATTTTAGGATCATAAAATGCTTAAAAATAATTGTGCTTAAATTTTTTTTTAATTAAGAGTTGTTATATCTCACCCGTGTTAGGACATGTGGCAAGGCTAGAGGACACCTAAATAGTAAAATTGCCACCAGTAAGTCGGGTGGTCATCTGTGAAACCATTCCTCCTAGAAGACTACCACCCGAACAACAGATGGCTTGGTCTTCATTGGGAACACGAAGTTGTTCGGTCACCAAACATCATGTGGAGTCAACTTCTTCATCCCATCATAGTCAGAATGAACGACAGGATTTGTCTTGTCACAGACATTCTTATCCCATCAAAGACATCCCTCCCACGTGTCCCGTAATGATAGGTAGATGGCGAGTCCAACACATTAACACCATATTACACGGGACCCTTGCCTATAAATAGCCCTAAGAACAATGAAGAGAGGACCGACTCTTTAAGGATACCGAGCCTACTCTCTCTCTATACTTCTCCAACCCTCAGCCTTCAAACTCTCCCCGACTTCATTCTCCATAACTTTTGCCTCTTTGCCCCGATTGAGTGAATCGAACTTCTTAGCAACCATTCTCCTCTCTGTATTCTCCCCTTGTTGAGCACATTATCAACAAAAGTAAAACTAAAATTGATTTAATTTATCTAAGATCAAAACTTTAATGTGATATGTTTTAGATTCCATGAGGTGTTGAGTAGTCTTTGAATTTGTCATATTTGAAAATTTTAAGATCTAACAGATTTTATGGCAAATAAGGATGGTTCGATGCACAACACTTCTTGGAATTTCGAAGTTTTTGGTATAATTTCTATATCTTTTTTAAAAAAATTTATTTAGTTTATCGTTGGGTTCCAAATCAATTGAAATTAAATGTAATACACCTAAAACAAATTAAAATCAGTAGATAGGGAAGTAGGGTTGAATCCTATAAAGACTAAAAATTAAAACATCTATCAACCAAATTTGTCATAGGCAAAGTGTAACACCTCTAACCCGTATCCGTCACCGGAATAGGGTTACGGGACCGCTACAGCAAGTTAACAGAAATAACAGGTAAAAATCATGATCATTACAATATAATTTCTCAAATACCACAAAGTAATTGAATTACAATAATAACTTACATTTACGAGGCTTAAATTGTGCTTAAGGGACTAAAGAAATAATCTTAAAACTCTCAGGGACTAATTTGAAACAAGTCAGGAAAATTTGGGAAAATATGAAAAATTTCAAAAATAGGGGACACAAGGTCATGTGGCCAAGCCGTGTGGAACGCCCTAGACCATGTGACTTTCGAAGTTAGGACACACAGCCGTGTCCCAGCCCGTGTCTCTACCCGTGTAACTCACTGACTTGATACACACGGCCGTGTCGTAGGCCATGTGTCAGACCGTGTAACACACTGACTTAATACACACGGTTATCTCTCAGACCGTGTGTGGCACATGGCCGTATGGCAGCTCATGTGCACCTAAATGAGCCTTAAACATCAAATTTACCATTTCAAGATTTCTTGGACACTAAGTAATCCATTTACCAGCCATTAGACCTATTCAAAATGCCATTAAACATACTCAAATCATGTTAATTCAACCATCTTAAGTACCTAACCAATGTACCTTCAATGGTATCACAAGTATTCACACTTATACAACAATATAAATCATCAACCAAAACATGTCAATTCACACAACTTAAACTTCTAACCAATATGCCTATCATAAGCACCTTAATTCACAACAATTTAATATAACCTATTAGTCATACATATGCTAAAAGTTTGTACCAAAGACATTTTCCATCATTCATATATCACAATAAGTTATCAGCTTGCTCTTAGGCACACTCTATATATATTTACATACCAAAACAAAAGTAATGACATAACAAGCTTATTACATGCCATATAATCCAAAATAAACGTTCAAAAACTACCGAAATCAGATGGATAGTGTGACTTGAGTGTTGATCCGATCGTCCAACCTTCAAAAGTATCTATAGGAAACATAAATGAACACAAGTAAGCTTATTAAAGCTTAGTAAGTTCGATGGACAGAAACAATAAATCTTACCGAAGTAAATATAATAATCAAATAAAAAATGATTCAACAACAAATGTTTCCTGTCATCCACAATTGCAAACCGGTGTATTGCGTATTTCAATTCAAAGCTCAAATAATAATTTTTGAGAAAACATACATGTCCACAACGGAGTCAATTCAAGATGTCAAGTTCATTTCATGCCATTCAAAGTCATTAAACAAGTTATAATACAATAATTTATGACCTGATGAACGACTTACAGATACAAGTACACAAGTAGTCCAACCGAAACATGCCAAATGCTCATGAGAGCTAATCCAACTGATAACACGCCAAATGCTCATAAGAGCTAATCCAACCGATAACACCCCTCGACACTAAGTGCCTAGCCCATAGGCTATACATCTGCCCCCATAACATGCCAGAACATGATAGTATAACACGAGGGTTCGCAACAAATGCTAAACCTCAGTATACTCAGGAAAAATATATAAAGTACACCACATCAATCTCCACTCCAATCCCTACATATCACGCTGTCATTCAGTTGTACTCCATCTCGCGTTCATCCGGCCCAAGTATCAAAATTTAATAACATTTTCCCAAAAAACTTTACATCATCAATAGAACAATTAAGATCCACTATTTCATACCATATCATCATACAATTCATATAGATATTAAATTACAAACCGAACGAACTTACCTACACTAAATTATAATAGTTGTAGAAGTTCAGGGACTATTTTGTAATTTTTTCTTTTCCACGTAAATCAACATGGTTGTAAAATTTCCCAATTATTAGTTTACATCTCATATTCTAATTTATTCTACAGTTTATACCCTTTTATTTTTAAAATTTACACAATTGCCCCTAACTTTTACAATTTATGCAATTTAATCCCTTAACCCGAAAATCATCAAATTAACAATTTCTAAAAACTCGGCATAGCAGCCGAATGTTCAAGGCTTCCAAACAATCCACAAAACACTTCTTAATCATCAACTAACCATGTGATTTTAACATTTTAACAATTTAATTCTTAAATAAAAAACTAATTAAAATCACTTTACTAAACAACCAAAAATCACAATCAATGCTTCAAACACATAATTATCATAAAAAACAACTAATATTCATCAATGACAACTTCTAAAATTTTTAACAGATTCAAAAATGAAGGTACATGTTAACTGGACCTAATTGTAACAGTATAAAAAACATAAAAATTACAAAAAAAAAAAACGGGTATCAATTTCACTTACATGCATTCACCAAAAGCCACCGAACCTTCAAGCTCTTGAAAATGGAGGTTTCGGCAAACCAAGAATAAAAATGAAGAAAATGATTGTAAATTTTCACTATGTTTTAAGACAATTTTAATTTATTTACAAAATTGCCATTACTAAATTTTCTTTCAATTTTTCTTTAAATTTTACTCCATTACCGTCCACTATCTAACAATAAGGTCTAATTCCTTATTGGCCCTCCGACATTTATTAGTTAAGCTATTAAATCATCTAAATGCAATAATTACTAAGTTTTGCATCTTTAGTCATATTTCTTAATCAAATTTTAATACGACTCTAATAACTCTGTAAATATTCTATAAATAATATTTACGGGTCAAAACAACAAAAATTTGTGGTCTCGAAACCACTATTCCGTCACCATTAAAAAACGGGTTGTTACACAAAGTCATTCCTAGATCTTAATAATCTATTAAACATTGTATAATAAGTGTCACATTCCAAAAACCGGGTTGGTAGAAATTAAGTTAGTGAACCAAGAGTGATCATGTCCTGTTTTTGAATTAAGGGTGTGAAAATTTTGTTAAGTGAGTGATCTGTTTTAGTGGTTAATTGTATTGCTTGTGTGTGTGAGGTTCTAGGTTCGAATTATTTTCTTTAAAATTATTATTATTATTTTTATTCCAACCCCTATCCTTGAATGTCTGGCTTATATATTATTTTCGCTCAACTAATGCAAGAATGAATTTGTTGGTTCAGTGGTGAGGCTTTAACTTACCTAAAGATCTAGTGTTTGAATTATGTGTGTAAAGTGGAAATATTTTTATTTCTCTACAAATTTAAATTCTAGAAATTTGATAGGGATTGTACTTTAGTAAGATTTTATCTTTATTTTAAAAAAAAATATTTTGAAAATATCACAAAGAAAAAGAAACCCTCACGTTTCTCTCCCACTTTCCCACTTTCTCTCTTGTCGTTCTCTTCTTTCCTCATTTTCTTTTTTTTTTTCCGTTTTCCATTTTCACTTTTTTTTTTTTTGGGGTTTCAAGTCTATGCAAGAGGGAATCTTGGCTAGTGGGTATTAATTTTTTTTTATAGAAACTCTCTAATTTCTATTCAAAGTTTAGATTTATGACATTGTTCTTGATACCTTTTAAAAGGTAAATGATCTTCAATCAGTCACTTACCTGCTTATATCTGAAGATTTTACCAACTTTTTATTATCATCTGTCGAAACCATTTTTAGAGTTGATTTTAAAAACGGGGATCGACTTTAAAAACGGAAATGGAGTCGCCACCAATCCTTTTTACTTAGGCGTGATTGGATCACCTTGTAAACTGTTTTATTTCAAAACATTGATTTTTGGTCCACAAAATACCAGAAAATAGGTTTGAGAGTCGGTTACATACAAGGAAGGGTTAGCACCCTCGTAACGCCCAAAAATTGGTACCTAATTGATTAATTAATGTCCTTATGTCAAGAATTTGAAAAATGATTTGGGAAAATGATTTCTTTAAAAATTTGAACAATTTGAGTTGAAATTGGAGATTCCTTTGTTCCGAAAGCATACAAACATCACATCCAGCACGTTAGGACATGATGTTTTAAACCTTCGTAACCAAAATCATCTCATGATTTACAAAATTCATTAAAAGGATATTTAGTTATTTAGACGAACAAAAAACCGAAACCCAGCACGTTAGGGCACAATTTCTCGAGCTTCCAAACACGAAACATTGCCTTGTTTTTTGAAATTCTTATCCCGAGATAACAAATCGTCATATCCAATGAGTTAGGACACGACAATTTTGAATTTTCGCAGATAAGTTTTATTTAACCCATGCTTTGATTTTTAAAAAGAAAATAATAGGTTCTTTAGATTCGATGAGAAAAATCAAAATCCAGTAAGTTAGGATACGATTTCTTTCGAATCCTTAGAACGAGGAATGTTTATTTTGAAAATCGGATAAAACGTGATGTGATTTTATAATAAAATGGGGAATGAATTACAATACACATGCATAATAGAGTGAAACGAGGGAAATGATATAAATTACAATAATAAATAAAAATTAAAACGAATAAAATAATAATTAAAAAGATGACAAAATAAAAACAAAGGTTAATAATAAATCAATAAACAAATAGATACTATGTACAATAATAATAAAATAAAATAATAATAATGACAAAAAATATATAATAATATAATAATAAATATAGCTATAATAATAATATATAAAAAATAATTATAAAGTTAATTGAAAATAAAATGATAATAATAATAATATCAAAAATAAAATATACGCAATAATAATAAATAATGAAAAAAGATAAATAAATAATAAAGTAAAATTAATAATTAAATAATAAAAATTACAAAAGAAATAAAACAAAGTATGAAATTGAACTTAAAATAGAAATTTGGGGCGAATTTTGAAGAAAATAAAAGGAAAAGGGAATCCCTCTCTATTCTCTCTAGCCGGACGATTTACAGCGATCTCCAAATGAGATTCCGATCACGCCGTCACTTGTACGTCATGCATGGAATCAATTAAAAAAAGGTAACTTTTCTTCTTCTTTTTTACTGTTTATTTTAATATATACATATATGTATAATACAAAAAATAAAAATAAAAATGAAAACTTTAGCCGATTCGAAAAAAAGAAAAAGAAAAAAGAAAAAAAAATGAACCTTTGTTTTATTGATTTGGTTGTGTATATCTGAAAAAAATGTATTCTCTCTATATTCTCTTGTGTATCGTCCCCCTCGTGTTACAGATTTTAGGGTTTTTATACCCGAGAATAATGAAAAAAGAAAAAAGGAAATACGAAAACTTTGGCCTTTCTGCTGCGTTTCCTTTCCTTTTTTTCAGGTCAACGGAGATCTCCGCGGTGGAGCGTCATCCGTGCGTGAATTGCGGTGCGATCGGGGCTTTGGAGCAAGGATCTCCATTGGTGCCTGCGGCGCGAACCCTCTGTTAGGGTTTCCAACAGCTGAATCTCCATTGGGCTTCTTTAGTTTTTGAGCCACTGGGTATTTGGGTGTTAGTTTAGTTGGGCTAAGGGTGTAACTGGGTAATTGGGTCAGTCTATAGGTCTGGGTCTGAATCATCTGTTTGGGCTACTGTAACTGGACTGTTTATTTAAAAAAACACTGGTTTTTATTTATTTTTGGTTTTTTTCTCTGTTTTACACGGGCCCGGGCACAAATGGGCCTCTACAGCTGCCCCTCTTTGCTCATTTTCGTGTAACGAGAATAGAGCAAAGACTATAAAAGAACCAATTTTACCCGGTCTTGGTCGTGACTCGACTTCTTGGTCCTCGTCTTCTTCAAATGGCTTCCAATCCCAACTGCATCTTCAGGGGTACTGGAACTGCACCTTAATTTCAAATATGTCTGATAGCTTCAATTTGCTTCACTGCAATCTCAGGAAGGCAATATCAGCTATCTTTAATCTGCTCCACTGCAAACTCAGGGATGCCAGATTGGTATCTTCGGTCTGCTTCCTGCAACTTCAGGGATGCCAGATCTACAATCTTCAGTCTGCCCCACTACTATCTCTAGAGGACAAAATCTGAGCTTTTCAGTCTGCTTCCTTACTATCTCAGGAAGACTTCAATCTTCAGTTTGCTCCACTATCATCTATAGGGAACAAAATCTGAACTTTTCAATTTGCTTCCTTACTATCTTCAGGAAGACTTCAATCTTCAGCCTGCTCCACTATCATCTCTAGGGAAAAAAATCTAAACTTTTCAATTTGCTTCCTTACTATCTTCAGGAAGACTTTAATCTTCAGCCTGCTCCACTATCATCTCTGGGGAACAAAATCTGAACTTTTCCATTTGCTTCCTTACCATCTTCAGGAAGACTTCAATCTTCAGCCTGCTCCACTATCATCTCTAGGGAACAAAATCTGAACTTTTCAATTTGCTTCCTTACTATCTTCGTGAAGACTTCAATCTTCACTGTTCCACTATCATTTCTAGGAACAAAATCAACTTTTCAATTTGCTTCCTTACTATCTTCAGGAAGACTTCAATCTTCAGCCTGCTCCACTATCATCTCTAGGGAACAAAATCTGAACATTTTAATTTGCTTCCTTACTATCTTCAGAAGACTTCAATCTTCACTGCTCCACTATCATCTCTAGGGAACAAAATCAACTTTTCAATTTGCTTCCTTACTATCTTCGAGAAGACTTCAATCTTCACTGCTCCACTATCATCTCTAGGGAACAAAATCAGAACTTTTCAATTTGCTTCCTTACTATCTTCAGGAAGACTTCAATCTTCAGTTTGCTCCACTACCATCTCTAGGGAACAAAATCTGAACTTTCTGGTTTTGCTACACTGTCCTCTGAGGGACCTGTAGACTCGAATGTATTATGGATGACATTTGCATGAATGCAGAATGTCATGAGAATGATCCTTTTTTTAAATGTAAAATGATTAGGATGCATGATCGGAATGAATCTAATGCTCCTAACTAAATGATATTAGGGATGACATTTGCATGAATACAGAATGTCATAAGAATGATCTTATGTAATGATTAGAATGCAATGATTGAAATGAATCTAATGCTTCTAACTAAATGTATTATGGACGACATTTGCATGAATGCAGAATGTCATGAGAATGATTTCCTTCTTTTTTTTTGTACAACGATTAGGATACAATGATCGAAATGAATCAAATGTTTCTAATTGGAAGTGTATGAATGATATTTACATAAATGCATGAAAATGATCCCTTTTTTTGGGTTGTCATTGCTCATAGTTCATCAAGTTTCTATTAATGATGTGCTACCATGCTTTCTCGTTCAGCTGATATCTTTTGACAGAAAACCCAAAGAAACGATCATGTTCTGCTCAACAAACCTGCCCCACTGTATGTACCTCCCACTGCAATTTCAGGGGAATAGCATTTGGTTTTTTTTCATCCATCCCGTTACCACTCAGAGGTATGGATTGTATTCTATTCAATTTGATTTGTTACACCATTCCCCGGGTGTAATGACTGGATATATGTGCCTGAAATTTGCACGAATGTAGGGTATCATTTTTCTTTTCCCGAGAATGATCCCCTTTTACACCTAGGTTGACATTGCCCGTGATTTATCGAAATGGTATCATCAAAAAAATGTCTTATCCAATAAGAATCCGAAGAGATAATCATCCTTCAATATTTCCCAATACTTAGGCTTGGTGAGTTCTAAACAATAGTCCTGTTTCAGGTTCCTATGCTATTTTAAAGCTTCCATAGTAATATGCGAAACTCCTTTTATGAAAGTATTATTAGTCCAATAATCGTTATTTCAATATAAAATGCTTGAAAAAGATCCCGAGAAAGGAATTAATCAGGAGCATAGCTCGAAACAAATAAGCTAATCAAAGATAACCAAGGCAATAAAAGAAAATTGATTGGTGTATCTTAAAAAGGATAAAGTGAGCAAAGATAGCCAAAGCTATAAAAGAAAATTAATTGGGGTGTGTCTTTGAAAAGAATAAAGTAATCAAAGATAGAAAATTTAAAAATGGGTAAGATAGAGGCTAGGTGCCCCAGATATCGCAGCCTGAGCTTCTCTGTACAAACTTCTTGAGGACCATTTTGAGTTCAATACGTGTTTAGAGGATCCAGAGTACTTTTGTCAATGCCCCAAGACGTAGCATACTTCCTCATTGTTAATTCAGGCATAGCGAGACCTCATGCCCTATCTTTGATCAAAATTTGAGCCGCTCTTTTCGGGTTTTCGGCTCAAAACCCCTTTGGTCTCAAAGCGCCCTTTGCGGGTTTTCGCCTTGGCCTCTCCTTCTTTTTCTTTTTTTTTTCTTTCTTTTTTTTTTTTGAATTTGAATTGTAACATCCTGAATTTTTGGGCCTATGCGTTTAATGGGTGGATACGTTTAATGTGTTAATTTAAGTATTAGAGGTGCAAAATGGGCTCGGGAATGGGCCGAGGTCTTGGCTGAATATTTTGTTTAGGGACTATGGGGTTTAAATAAAGTATTGAGAGTGAAATAGGCATAATGGGCTTGTGGCCCAGGAACAAGAGGCGCAGTAGGAGGGAGCTATAAGTGGCACCAATAGGCAAAAGAAGGGGGCCTCAGTGTGGCCGCTTGGAGCCCAAGAAATTGGGCTAATTTCGGCAGCCCAAGGAAAGCTAGAGGAGGGACGGCAATGTGGCTACAAAATAGGGGATTTTAATGTTTTAAAGCATGTGGATATTATGCTGATAAAGGGGGAGGAGTTGGTGCTAATTAGGTCTCTTTTGGAGGAGTTAATAGATTAAGATAAGGGAGAAAGATAGGAGTTATCCTTTGGTTGCAGAGTTGGCCGAAAATCAAACTCAGGAAAGGGGAAGGAGTCGGTTTGGTATAGGCTAGAGGGGGTGTGCCGAATTTTTCATTTGTCTTATCTGGGAATAGCTATTAGTTTTTCTCTCTTTCGGTAAATAAGAATCATCTCTTCTTCTTTACTTTTCTGTCAGAAACCAAAACCCCTGAGGCCTCACCAAGTGCCGAAACTCTGCCATTCACCTTCTCTTTTCTTTAATACTCATTGCCGAATCTCTCTGTCTGTTCCTTGCCCATCATTTCAATTCTTTGTTATTCTAAAAGCCGAAAACGCATCAGTATTTCTCTTGTTCATCTTTCCGAGATTTTCCTAAAGGTCAAAATCCCTAGATCTCATCTCCTATGATTGCCAAATTTCCTATGTGGTTCTACTTGTGCCGAATCTTGAAGGAAACTGAAGGTAAGTGTCGATTCGCGTGATTCAATCTTTTCCCAGTTTTTAGAGACCCTAGCCGAATGGCTATATGGAAACTAATTTTGTGTTTTTCTTTCTTTTGCGGCATCCCGAGATTTGAAGGGGATTCAATCGCTTAGATTTCTAAGCCAGAGTTCAGTAGCACTCGAATCGTAGTACTTTCGGGATTTCAAGGTAAGGAGATCTGTTAATTTAAGCATATAATTCGGGTAAAACACTAACCCTTGGCCGAATATAGGAGAGGCCTTATCTTCGCGTTCTTCCTGCTTTTGAGCGAAGTTGTAGACAAAGGGCAGTAGATCCGATTAGCTAGGGTATCGACATAGAGGGTAGTCCTACGTATTAATCAGGTGTGTAACATTCTCACACCATTTGGATTGCTTTTTAGTATATGTTTATAAATCTGTTATATTCTACTAAGTGCCGAAATACCGGCATGGCTGTTGAAAACCCGAGGAGGGTAAAGGCGAATCACCAGGTTAGTGAATGTTTCTGTCGATTTGGTATGATGAACATGTATGCCGGTTTCTGTGATTGCATGGGGTTGGGTGATTGATGAAAGAGGAAGTGTTCTGTTGTAGTGGCTTTTGCCATGATCTGTTGTAGTGGCTTTTGCCATGATCTGTTGTAGTGGCTAATGCCATGATCTGTTGTAGTGGCTATTGCCATGATCTGACGATGAGTAGCTATCTGCAGCATGACTGCCATCGATGGTGTGTAGCCGTGTGGGTTGATTGTAGAAATCCCCAATGGTGTGATTGGCAGGTAAGGGTGGTGTGTAGCGGATGGAAACCTAGGATTGGGTTGGGCTTTGCATATTTTCTAATATATTATACTCTGTTATCTGTTTTGTGGGGCTAAGGCCCAATCTGATAGTGCACGAGGGTTGTACACTGAGTCTCGCGACTCACCCCATTATTTAACATCTTTCAGGTAGCACCTAGTGCATCGGGCCGAGTTGGAGAAGAGCGCAAGGTGGCCATGCGAGGGATTATTTTGATTCAGCAAAAGACTTTACTAGTTTATTTATTTTTAATATTTTTAATTAGTGGGTTTAAATTTCATTGTAATAAGGCCATGGGCCACTAGCTTCATATTTTCATTTGTTTTGGGCTTTTATTATTATTAGAGATTTACATTTTATGTTTTAATTAAGTTAAGGCATGTATCAAATTTCAGTTTTTAATCCACTAAGGCATAAATATAAAATGTATATCTGTTACAAATCATCCAACCATTTAGTTTTCTCGAATAAAGGGTTAAACTCAAGAAAAATATTTTCCGAAATTGCGACATCTTTTAAAATCTCCCTAAGTGACATGCCAGATCCGGTTATGGTGTTTGGGCGGGTTTGGGGTGTTACAAATTGTATCGAGCCGAGCGAGTTCAAAACTCGGCTTTGGGTTTTGGGCTCAAAACATTTTCTAAAGATGGGTTTTGAAACATGCATGTTTATAAATAACACGGAGGGTTTTCTCGGCATGGCACTGCGTCTCGGCCCAAGTCCACCAGTAAGTATTCAACTCGTGTGTTATATATATATGTGGGCTTGATGGGCTTTAAGGGACGTAGATTATTTTAATTAGAGCTTGATGGACCTTAGGCCTAGTTAAACAACTCTCAATTGCATAAGACTTAATCCAACCGAACAAACTCAGTAGACAAGTCGCAAGACTAGGGTGTGGCAACAGCATGCGCATGTCTAGGATTGGATCCTAAGAGCACAGTACTTAAGCAGTCCTAGTGACTCACCTCCTCTTCTTTGGAATCCTACAGTGCGTGGTGCTCACACCTAGCCACGAGGATTTGTTGTCGTGCCAAAATCTATAACTAAAACCTGAAAGGGACCAACCACTCTATTTTGTAAAACTACTAAATTACCCCTGATTTATAAATGACCAAAATATCCCTGATTTGTAAAATTACCAAAATACCCTCGGATTATAAAATTACCGAAATACCCCCGGATTGCAAAATTACCAAAATACCCTTCTCTCACAAAATCACCAAGGAACCCTATTTCGAAAATTACAAAAATACCCCTATAGGATAAATTATGAAAATACCCCTGGGTAGTGGAATGACCAAAATACCCTTAGGTGATGAAGGTAAGTTCGTGGATGCTATTTGTATGTTGATGTGAAATGATTGAATGCATGTGTTTCCTAGAACTAGGAGACAAACTTAAGACTGAAATTTGTAGATATAATTCCAAATTCGAAAGAACTACTCTTAAACTACTGTTCATAAGACTGTTCGTGGTTAATCAGTGGAAGAAACTTATTAATTCATAAAATTTCTAATCAGATAAATGTCAATCGGAAGAATGAGTACAAGAGGTCGAGGACGTCCGCCGCGTGGTCTTGGTAGGGGTAGGATGACCGTGTTAGAGCCAGCAGGGTCTGGCCACGGGTCAGGAGACAAGATGCCGGATCTGCCGGCTGTAGAGGGAGAATTTCAGGACCAGCGCCGGAGTGCGTCACGGTATCTCGAGCGATGTTGCGAGTCCTCGAAAGAGTTCTTTGGGCGCACGGGTTCGAGAGCTCGAGAATTTGTGTCGGAATGACTCAGAGCCAACGGAGCGAGAGATGTTTAGGGTGTTTACGCGTAGCCTCTAATACAGCTGAGTATTGGTTAGAGGCAAGTGAGCGTATAATGGATGACCTTGACTTCACTGTAGAGGAGAAGTTGAAGGGGGTCGTGTCTCTTCTTTGAGACGAGGCTTATCAGTGGTGGCTCACGGTAAAGGAGGGTACTGCCGCAGACCGGATTGACTGGGATTTCTTTAAGGAATCATTTCAGGGAAAGTACATTGGGGCGAGCTATGTGGATGCGCAGCGTAGAGCATTTCTGAATCTGGTGCAAGGAAGTAGGTCGGTGGCTGCGTACGAAGCGGAATTCTTACGCCTTAGCCGTTATGCTCGAGGAATGGTGGCCACAGACCATGAATGTTGTGTTCGATTTGAAGATGGTCTGAGGGATGATTTGCGTGTATTGATAGCACTGCAACGGGAGAGGGACTTTGCAGTTTTGGTTGAGAAAGCTAAAATATCTGAGGAGGTGAAGCGTACAGAGAGACTGAATCGGGGTAGAGATAGGGGTGGAAGTAAGAGAAATTTTGAATCATCGAAGCGCACAGGCATAATCGAGAAAAGACCCGTGTCGGACAGTAGAGACGAGATGAGAGACCTGCTGCTGCGGGTCGCATACGTATGTGCTCGATGTGGTAAATTCCATGAAGGTGAGTGTTGGGCGGGCAGTGGAAAGTGCTTTAGGTGTGGATCTATGGACCACCAAGTTAGAAACTGTCCGCAGCAACGGGGCAGCGAAGGGCTCATGGGTCAAGGGAATGCACAGCCGGGAAGAGGTGGTCAACAACCACCCAGGGGCTGTGGTTAAGCCAATGGTGGCAATGGCACAGAACATGGTCGCAGAGCACCAGGTGGAGGTCCAGTTATCTTTGAGGCGAGGCGACCCGGCTTTGGTCTAGGCGACCAAATACCTGTCATGTACTCTATCATATTATCCTAAGTGTTTCTTTTGGCTTTAGAATTAGAGTTCGCAGCGGAAGCATAATGGTGAGACTTGGGTGGTGTGATTAATAGTTAGTTGGAAATTTCGAGGATGAAATTTCTTTAAGGGGGGTAGAACTGTAACATCCTGAATTTTTGGGCCTATGCGTTTAATGGGTGGATACATTTAATGTGTTAATTTAAGTATTAGAGGTGCAAAATGGGCTCGGGAATGGGCCGAGGTCTTGGCTAAATATTTTGTTTAGGGACTATGGGGTTTAAATAAAGTATTGAGAGTGAAATAGGCATAATGGGCTTGTGGCCCAGGAACAAGAGGCGCAGTAGGAGGGAGCTATAAGTTGCGCCAATAGGCTAAAGAAGGGGGCCTCAGTGTGGCCGCTTGGAGCCCAAGAAATTGGGCTAATTTTGGCAGCCCAAGGAGAGCTAGAGGGGGGACGGCAATGTGGCTACAAAATAGGAGATTTTAATGTTTTAAAGCATGTGGATATTATGCTGATAAAGGGGGAGGAGTTGGTGCTAATTAGGTCTCTTTTGGAGGAGTTAATAGATTAAGATAAGGGAGAAAGATAGGAGTTATCCTTTGGTTGCAGAGTTGGCCGAAAATCAAACTCGGGGAAAGGGGAAGGAGTCGGTTTGGTATAGGCTAGAGGGGGTGTGCCGAATTTTTCATTTGTCTTATCTGGGAATAGCTATTAGTTTTTCTCTCTTTCGGCAAATAAGAATCATCTCTTCTTCTTTTCTTTTCTGTCAGAAACCGAAACCCCTGAGGCCTCACCAAGTGCCGAAACTCTGCCATTCACCTTCTCTTTTCTTTAATACTCATTGCCGAATCTCTCTGTCTGTTCCTTGCCCATATTTTCAATTCTTTGTTCTTCTAAAAGCCAAAAACACATCAATATTTCTCTTGTTCATCTTTCCGAGATTTTTCTAAAGGTCAAAATCCCTAGATCTCATCTCCTATGATTGTCGAATTTCCTCTGTGGGTCTGCTTGTGCCGAATCTTACAGGAAACTGAAGGTAAGTGTCGATTCGCGTGATTCAATCTTTTCCCGATTTTTAGAGACCCTAGCCGAATGGCTATATGGAAACTGATTTTGTGTTTTTCTTTCTTTTGCGGCATCCCGGGATTTGAAGGGGATTCAATCGCTTAGATTTCTAAGCCAGAGTTTAGTAGCACTCGAATCGTAGTACTTTCGGGATTTCAAGGTAAGGAGATCTGTTAATTTAAGCATATAATTCGGGTAAAACACTAACCCTTGGCCGAATATAGGAGAGGCCTTATCTTCGCGTTCTTCCGGCTTTTGAGCAAAGTTGTAGACAAAGGGCGATGATCCGATTAGCGAGGGTATTGACATAGAGGGTAGTCCTACGTATTAATCGGTGTGTAACATTCTCACACCATTTGGATTGCTTGTTAGTATATGTTTATAAATCATTATATTCTCGCTAAGTGCTTGAAATACCGGCATGGCTGTTGAAAACCCGAGGAGGGTAAAGGCGAATCACCAGGTTAGTGAATGTTTTTGTCGATTTGGTATGATGAACATGTATGCCGGTTTCTGTGATTGCATGGGGTTGGGTGATTGATGAAAGGGGAAGTGTTCTATTGTAGTGGCTTTTGCCATGATCATTGTAGTGGCTTTTGCCATGATCTCATTGTAGTGGCTAATGCCATGATCTCGCATTGTAGTGGCTATTGCCATGATCGACGATGAGCAGCTATCTGCAGCATGACTGCCATCGATGGTGTGTAGCGGTGTGGGTTGATTTTAGAAATCACCAATGGTGTGATTAGCAGGTAAGGGTGGTGTGTAGCGGATGGAAACCTAGGATTGGGTTGGGCTTTGCATATTTTCTCGATATATTATACTGTTATATGTTCCGCGGGGGCTAAGGCCCAATCTGATGGTGCACGAGGGTTGCACACTGAGTCTCGCGACTCACCCCATTATTTAACATCTTTCAGGTAGCACCTAGTGCATCGGACCGGGTTGGAGAAGAGCACAAGGTGGCCATGCGAGGGATTATTTTGATTCAGCAAAAGACTTTACTAGTTTATTTATTTTTAATATTTTTAATTAGTGGGTTTAAATTTCATTGTAATAAGGCCATGGGCCACTAGCTTCATATTTTCGTTTGTTTTGGGCTTTTATTATTATTAGACATTTACGTTTTACATTTTAATTAAGTTAAGGCATGTATCAAATTTCGGTTTTTAATCCACTAAGGCATAAATATAAAATGTATATCTGTTACAAATCATCCAACCATTTAGTTTTCTCGAATAAGGGGTTAAACTCAAGAAAAATATTTTCTGAAATTGCGACATCTTTTAAAATCTCCCTAAGTGACATGCCAGATCCGATCATGGTGTTTGGGCCGGGTTTGGGGTGTTACATGAACTCAAGGCGCCCTTTGCGGGTTTTTACCTTGGCCTTTCCCCTTTCAGGTAAAATACTTCTTGACTGAACCTGAATTCATTGGATTGGGCAAGTCTTTGGCATTCATCTCGGTCAATATCAATGCTCCTCCAAAATAGATCTTCTCTGCAACATAAGGTCTTTCCCAGCTCGGCATCTACTTTTCTCTGAAACCCTTTTGTAGAAGAAAGATCGGTTTCAACATCAGGTTCCCCTTGTGGAACTCTCTAGGATGAACCTCTTTGTTGTAAGCTCGCATTATCTGACTGTGATAGATAGCTTTTAACCTTTTCCTCGATTAGGTTCAATTGGCAGTAATGCTTCCATTCCATAAACCAATGGGTAAGATGCTGCCCCGGCAAAAATCCCAGCCAACGTTCGATAATCATAGAAGATAAATAGTAACTTCTTTATGCCAATCTTTACAAGTCTCGATCATATTTTCTACAATTCTTATTTTTTTTGCTGCCTTTGTTGCTCTATGATATGGCGTCTGATCTTTGAACAGACTACAAACTTTTGACATTGTCCCTTTTGGCATTCTTTGTCAGCGCCTGATTTTTTTTTTAAATGACTTCGACCTTGTAACATTTGCATATGAAGCTACTTCCACCCTCTTAGTGAAGTAAACGACGACCATGGCGATGAATCGATGTCGACTAGAAGCTTTTGACGATATTGGCCCCATAACATCCATGCCCTACATATAAAAATCTGTGAAGAAATAGATGAGGCATATGAATCTCGTCTTCTTCAATTTAGTATTTGCGGTATAACTGATGCAATCCCCTTCCATGGTAGACCAACAGTGCCTAATTCTTATGTTTAGCCCGTGTCTTAATAACCCAGGCATGACCTGATATGATCGTGCAAAAGCATTTTTGAATTCTTGAAAATAACTCAATGATGTCTCGCCTTAGTTCTGTGATGAGCTAGGCTTCGATCTTCACCCCTTTTCTAGGCTCGCAATGTCCACTGACCCTATGTAAGGTAGGATCTATTTTTCTCTTGTTCTACCATCCTTAACAAATCAGAAGATAGGTCACAATCTTTATCATTTTCAAAGTCCTGAGATCCCTCTAGACACATATCTCACTCGAAAGGAGACTCTGAGTCAGTAGCAGCGTTGCTCACTTCGTTGATATCTAGAGACCTATTATAGGCTCGAAGGAAGATTTTAAAGAATAAATGATTCAAAGAATGGTTATTTGTATGATATGAATGAATAAAAGAATATTCGAGAGAAAGTCAAAAAATAAAAGAATTTATACATGGAAAGAATAAAAGGATATTTGTTCAAAAAGATACATTTTATTGAAATAAGAATTTAGGACACAAGCCTATTTCACAAAAGGGTCCTTATTGCCTCTAGGCTTAAGGCAACAAGCGTGTTTTGAATATTACTCTAGATTAGCTCTAAAAAGTCAGAGATCTCTTCCACAGTCCCATTATTCAAAACACTCCCAAATATACAAGGGCTTAGAAACTTCGTTCCCCGATTCCCTCTTCGCTTTTGATTTCTTCAAGGGATCACAACTTTCTTGTCTCCTCCTTCAATTATCGCATTTACTGCCTCGTCAAACTGATCAGGTTTTGATGAATCGTCGAATTTTACAATTCCCATTTTAATGAACCTTTTAACCAACTTTTTAAACATAGTACAGTTTTCAATTGAGTGACCCTTTATTCCCGCGTGGTACTCGCATTGAGTATTCTCGTTATACCATTTTGGGAACGGAGGTTGCAATGGTTTCAAATAAAATGGGGACACTATAGCTCCTTATACGTCATTGGGATTGGCGTAAATTGGAGCTTTTCAGAGTTTTTCCTTGTGCCCGACTCTTGTCTCACCGACCCTTGTTGCCCAAAGAAGATCACCTTTGGTCAGTTAATCAGTAATTGCTTTTGAGTACCCTTTGTTGTATGTACTCGTATTATTCACATTGTCATCCTTTTTCCTAGGAGCAGACCTTTTAGTGGTTTCCCCTGCTTCAATCTTGCCACCTCTTATGGCATTTTCAATCATCTCTCCTGCCATCACTATATCCGCAAAGCTCTTGGTGGTACTTCCTATCATATGAGTGATGAATGGAGCCTTCAAGGTATTGATGAAGAGCATTGTAGTCTTTTTTTCTAGGAGTGGTGGCTGAACTTGCATGGCGACCTCCCTCCATCTTTGTGCATACTGCCTGAAGCTTTCATTTGACTTCTTCTCCATGTTTTGCAACATGATTCTATCAGGCGTCATGTCTATAACATGATTATACCGCTTCATGAAGGCTTGAGCTAAATCTCTCCAGGAGCTAATGTTAGCGTGGCTGAGTTGATTGTACCACCTGGATGCCGCCCCCACTAAACTGTCTTGAAAACAATGAATCAAAAGTTGATCATTGTTCACATAACCAGTCATGCATCTACAGAACATAGTGATGTGGGCTTTAGGGCAACTAGTCCCATTGTACTTCTCAAATTCCGGCATCTTGAATTTATACGGAAGCACCAAATCTAGAACCAGACTCAAGTCCTTTGCGTCAATACCATGGTGATGATCAGCATTTTCCAAAGCCTGGAACTTTTCTTCCAACCATTTATAGCGATCCTCCAACTGCCTTGAAGATTCAGTTCTTATTCTCTCTCTCTCTGCTATGTCCAAATCAGGGATAACGGGATTGGCAGGGTTATCTCCTGGGTTAGATCTTGAGCCGACCTGGAAGTTCATAGGTGGTCTAGTATCAGCTTGCCCCTGTTGAGGCCTAATCATGACAGGTGGTCTTTGAGGATACTCCTCAGGTTGTACATGCGGTGGGGTGAAACCCCGAGGAAAGTCCTCATTGTCATCAGCGTTAACTATGGGACCATTCCCTTTGTCCATTGCCCCACTTAGCATTTGGGCCATTTGAGCCATCATGCTCCTTTGAGCTTCCAATATTTGGTCCCTCATTTCTTGTTGGAGCTTTGCCATTTGCTCTTGCATCTGGTCTTGCATATCTCTTTGGAATTGTTCCAATCTTTGATCCATTTTCTTTGATTTGGCACGTGCACCGTAAGGATGTTCAGCTTCCAGATTTTCCTTTTTTTTTTCTCTCTCTCTCTCTCTCTCTGCGATAATTTCAACTAATTAGGCTCTCTCTATGGACTTAAATGCATATGATATGATGTAATGCAAATGCATGAATGCAAAGAAAGAGAAGCGTTGATTCTGAATTTAGTGACATTAGAACAACTTTTCTAGAAAATAAATTTCTTTACATAAAACGGATTACATACACGGCCTTGCCCTCATATCCTAAGCAAGAACATCAATCCCCTCCTTCGCAAAGGTCAAATCTTGCAAACTTCTAATAGATGCCTCCACTAGCTCATTTTTGCTTGGGCCGCGACTCATTACTCACTTATCCTCGCAATGCTCGTTAGTCTCTTCAAGAAAGCCGAAACGTGGTAATTCTCGAATAATCTTTGTCATCTTCAATCCTTGGGCAATAAAGTCTTGTATTCCTTCACGGACTATCAGTCTTCTCTCGTTTACTTGGACCATATTCGGACGACCGTATTATAATCCACTTTATCAAAAAATCCATTTTCTTATGACAAACTATTCTATTTAGCAATAGAATTTAAATCAACACCTCTTTTCCATGATGTGAATGCAATGCAATCAAAACGAAAGAGAACACGTTAGCACAAAGAAATAGATAACAAAATAGGGCACCTATCTAGGTGACCACTAGGGTTTGACATAGTTCTACCTAGGGTAAGCCCTTAGGTTTTCTACATGTGGTTTAGTTCTAAAGTTGAGGTACCCGAACCAGCAGATTCCTCGATCCTTACCCATTATAGGCTCATACGGACCGAGTTCAGTTCAGGGGAATACATTTCCCTATGGCTATGCGGAGGTGAAAACCTCACGAAGGCATAGTTTCTCACTCCCACTTAAGGGTGCGACCACAACGGTCATGCAGTGCAATGCAGAGAGATATATTAAAAATTAGAACCACATGCAATAAAAGGATCATGTTTTTTTTAAAAAAAAAATCAGAATTTTAAATTCGGACAAAAGGACATGAAATTATCAATTTTACGGCTTGACTCTCCTATTGTTCCCCAGTGGAGTCGCCAAGCTGTCGAAACCATTTTTAGATTTGATTTTAAAAACGGGGATCGACTTTAAAAATGGAAATGGAGTCGCCACCAATCCTTTTTACTTAGGTGTGATTGGATCACCTTGTAAACTATTTTATTTCAAAACATTGATTTTTGGTCCACAAAATACCAGAAAATTGGTTCGGGAGTCGGTTACGTACGAGGAAGGGTTAGCACCCTCGTAACACCCAAAAATTGGTACCTAATTGATTAATTAATGTCCTTATGTCGAGAATTTGAAAATGATTTGGGAAAATGATTTCTTTAAAAATTTGAACAATTTGAGTTGAAATTGGAGATTCCTTTGTTCCGAAAGCATACAAACATTACATCCAGCACGTTAGGACATGATGTTTTAAACCTTCGTAACCAAAATCATCTCATGATTTACAAAATTCATTAAAATGATATTTAGTTATTTGGACGAACGAAAAACTGAAACCCAACACGTTAGGGCACAATTTCTCGAGCTTCCAAACGCGAAACATTGCCTTGTTTTCTGAAATTCTTATCCCGAGATAACAAATCGTCATATCCAGTGAGTTAGGACACGACAATTTTGAATTTTCGCAGACAAGTTTTATTTAACCCATGCTTTGATTTTTAAAAAGAAAATAATAGGTTCTTTAGATTCGATGAGAAAAAATCGAAATCCAGTAAGTTAGGATACGATTTCTTTCGAATCCTTAGAACGAGGAATGTTTATTTTGAAAATCGGATAAAATGTGATGTGATTTTATAATAAAATGGGGGAATGAATTACAATACACATGCATAATAGAGTGAAACGAGGGAAACGATATAAATTACAATAATAAATAAAAATTAAAACGAATAAAATAATAATTAAAAAGATGATAAAATAAAAACAAAGGTTAATAATAAATCAATAAACAAATAGATACTATGTACAATAATAATAAAATAAAATAATAATAATAATGAAAAAAAATATATAATAATAATACAATAATAAATATAGCTATAATAATATATAAAAAAATAATTATAAAGTTAATTGAAAATAAAATGATGATAATAATAATATCAAAAATAAAATATACGCAATAATAATAAATAATGAAAAAAGATAAATAAATAATAAAGTAAAATTAATAATTAAAGAACAAAAATTACAAAAGAAATAAAACAAAGTATGAAATTGAACTTAAAATAGAAATTTGGGGCGAATTTTGAAGAAAATAAAAGGAAAAGGGACCTATTTAAAAGCGCGAATAATATGAAAGGGCTAAAAGGGAAAATATTCCATCCTTTCAAAGTGACACTGTTTATTTAAAGGATTAAATTGAAATAAGATCAAAATTGCGCGGTAAAATTACAAGCAAAAACAAAGAAAGGATTTAATTGAAAATAGTCAAAAAGGCGGAAGGGTTAAAAGCGCAAATAACCCTTCCGCTTTAAAACACGCGGATCCTTCGGGTCAAATCGGGTCGAATTTCGGGTAAAAGCCAAACGGCGCCGTTTTGATGCTTATTGCCTTAAGCCAAAACGACGTCGTTTTGATATTACTATATAAGTTAAAATTTTTTTTAAAAAAAAATCATTTTTCACTCATTCTTCAAAAAAATCAAAGAGAATCCCTCTCTATTCTCTCTAGCCGGACGATTTCCGGCGATCTCCGGTGAGGTTCTGACCGCCGTCCGCCGCCCTTTGCACAGCGGCCGAAATTTAAAAAAAAGGTAACTTTTCCTCTTTTTTTTACTGTTATTTTAATATATACATATATGTATAATACAAAAAATAAAAATAAAAATGAAAACTTTAGCCGATTCGAAAAAAAAGAAAAAGAAAAAAGAAAAAAAAATGAACCTTTGTTTTATTGATTTGGTTGTGTATATCTGAAAAAAATGTATTCTCTCTTTATTCTCTTGTGTATCGTCCCCCTCGTGTTACAGATTTTAGGGTTTTTATACCCGAGAATAATGAAAAAAGAAAAAAGGAAATACGAAAACTTTGGCCTTTCTACTGCGTTTCCTTTCCTTTTTTTCAGGTCAACGGGGATCTCGGCGGTGGAGCGTCATCCATGCGTGAATTGTGGCACGATCGGGGCTTTGGCGCAAGGATCTCCATTGGTGCCTGCGGTGCGAACCCTCTGTTAGGGTTTCCAACAGCTGAATCTCCATTGGGCTTCTTTAGTTTTTGGGCCACTAGTATTTGGGTGTTAGTTTAGTTGGGCTAAGGGTGTAACCGGGTAATTGGGTCATTCTTTAGGTCCAGTCTCAATCATCTGCTTGGGCTCATCAGAATCGATCGCTTATTTAAAAAAAACACTAGTTTTTATTTATTTTTGGTTTTTTTCTCTGTTTTACACGGGCCCGGGCACAAATGGGCCTCTACATCATCTATTTCATAGTGTGTTCCATAAACTTTTACTGATTCAAAAAGCTAACCAATATTGGCTTTAAATTTTGGAAAAAAATAAAAGCTTCGAGTTAACTATTCTGATGATGGCTATTTGTGCATTTGTGGGAGAAGTGATTTATTAATTTGTGTTCTAAATTCAATGCGTTGAAAATTTTTAGACCGCATCTCACTATTATGGTTTTTGGGCTTGGTCAATTGCTTGCATTTGGCATAACCTTCCAAGATTCTTTAGATTGTGAAGTGTTGTTCAGGTGAGGGCATAGTTAATAGTCCCTATGCTGATAGCACAAATTTTGGCAGCAAATATTTCTTATGCATGTTAAAGAATAACATGCAAACTACAAAGTCTTCTGTAAATATATTTTGATTTCGCCCTCATGATACTTTTTGGTTCTTCTATGCCTATCATTAACCCTCCTGTTATAATGATTTTCTTTTAATTTTAATTAGTGTCCATTTTGATATTTTAACATTTTCAGGATTTAATTTTTAAACTTTATATGGAAATTATTGATCAGTTTTATAAAATATGTTTATTCAGATTCTCTTTTGTTTTTCCTTCTCTTATCAATTTTCCATGATTTCACGTGGGTAATATCTTGTTACCTTCCTTTGTTTATTTTCTTTAGTGCCGTCCGGACCTTGATTCCTCATAGTGACGTTGGCAATTCTTTGTTTTCATCGCTAGTCACGTGTGCTTCGAAACTTCGATGAAAATCATGAGATACGTAACCACTAGTTGTCTAGTTGTTGTTTAACCGTTGATTTTTCAGAGAACTAGTATTGTTGCTACTGTGTCGACATCGCGTTACAGTCAGGTGTGTGACTCGATCTCGTAAAAACAACAAACTATACAAAGCCAAAAAATTCACGGTTGACGCCACACGGCCGTGTGGGCTGTACAAGATAGGTTATTTGAGTCGTGTGGGCCACACGGGCGTGTGCTAGGCCATGTGCTAGGCTGTGTGGCCCACATGGGTTGGGCCAGTTGGTCGTGCGGGCCACACGAGAGTGTGGGCTCATTTTCTACAAATTTTAGCTAGGTCCTTGTTTTGAAGTGTGTTTCGAGGTCAGTGATTCTATAGGTTTGTTAAATGTTTTGTATGATGTCTGTTTAAATAAAAGTGTTGTACTGATGTGACTGTGTTATTTCTGGAGGTATGTTGCCTTACAATGTGGTTCTGATATGTAAAAATTTGTAAGCACCATTGATATGTTCTGATTAGTTTAGTATATCCGAGTATTGCTAAGGTATGTTTTGTTCAAATTCTCATAGCATGTGACATTGTGGTTTTCTGACTGAAGTGATTTGTAAATATCGAAATCTGATATATTTGTTCTGCAAAGCATGAAATTATATGATGGCTATTTTGATTCTATATATGCATGCAATGTCACATTGCATGGGGTTGGGTTAATATTGTTAGGAGGAAGTTCTGGCAGTTTAATAATCTGCACTATTTGGTGGTTTAACCACATATCTGTTCTGGTAGCTTGGCTGCAATTATAGTGGCATGACCACACATATTTATTCTGGCAGCTTGGTTGCAATATAATGGCTTGACCACATATATCTGATCTGGCAGTTTAACTGCAACTCTGGTGGCAATGTCCATAATTATCTGTTGGTGTGCTTTTGAATGGATGAGTTATGGGGAACTCTTTTTGGTGTGTAGTGAATTTAGGTAGGAAGTTTTTGAAAAATCAACATTATGTTTTTCGAAAATACTGCATTGTCATAACCATTCACGCACAATTTTGCCATTTGAATTTGATGAACTTCTTTGCAATGTTTTGATATGTTTATTATGTTATTTGTGATTCTATTTGAGTTTAATTACACACTGAGCTTTATAGCTCACCCCTTTTTATTTCACCATTTTAGGTAATCGAAAAAATTAGGGTTGGGCAGAATCTGGGAAGTCGGATTGATTTTCTCGCATAAAATGGTTTGTTTTGTTAATAAATGAATTTTCTGGACTTTTGGTTTTTGGTCTAATTTCTTGAATTTAATTTTTGCATTGGGTTTTTGTTACTTAGTTAAAGTTTTTCTGCATGATTTTTGTTAATTAACAATGAATGTTGGGCTTTCAAAATCAAACAAACTAAGATCTTTCCGGTGCAAAAATTTAAAGTTAATAACGTAAGTTTTAGAATATGCACAATTGCAGAATTATACATTTTCACTTGTCGAAATCACAGTTTACAAATATTAACTTTGAAATTTCCGTCGCAAAGTTTTATTCAGAATTACAAGGTTTACAAAGCAAGTGACATAAGTGTTATGATTTCATAAAGTTTAGTTTTTAAAGTTAATAATTAATAAATTCACATAAACGTTTTAAGAATTACAAATTTTTCCTATCAAGAAATTGTGACGAGTTTTTATAAATTTTGATTTTTATTTTCATAATGAGACTCGTTCTGGAAAGTAAAATTTCAACATATTGATGTAACCTTCCAGATTTGGCCATAACGTCTAGGTCAGATTTGGGGTGTTACAATACGTTATTTGGCAAACCACATGATATACACTAAATTTTAACAATGATTAAATGTCATACCCCAAAACTGGTTGATCGAAATTTAAGGCCCATGGACGCAAAGTTGTTTGTTTTGGCGTATTCTAGTAGTTAGCTCGCCAAATTGTAAGCTTTTGGCAAATTAATGTTTTGGCGAATTGAGTATTCACCAATGGATGTATACCATGATTTAGTTCTTGATGTGTTCTTTAATAGAAGAAAGAATTCGATAAAAGATACGTAAGCATTGTGTAGGTTACTGCCAAAGGTATTGTACGCCTAGTTTGCTCAAGCACTGTGAAGAGCAGGTTTTGGTAACTAGATTTGGTTATAAACCAAATGAATTGACTCGTTAAATAACATATGGACAAGACTCTCATTTATGTTTCTTCTGGATTCTGTAGGCCATTACGAAGGGCACATTCTAAAATTTCTTGACACTTGAAAAATTCCACTAAACAGAAGTGGATTATATATATTTGTGAGGAGGTTCATGAGAAGAGTTTCTTCTTCCTTCAAGATGATTCTTTAATTATTTCTTTTTTTCTTAAATATTAAATGTTAATTGTTGGTCCCTTTCTTATGTAAACTAGAAGCTAAGGATTCTTGGAATAAATAGAGGGTGTTACATCTCCTGGTAAGTTTGGTAACTTTGCATGTTAAGAGTAAAGATGCTATGAAGTATATATGTAACACCCCTAACCCGTATCCTTCGTCAGATAGGGTTACAGAGCATTACCAGACTTAACAATTAAACAATTATACATTTATCATACATTTTTCCATTCCAAATAAAAATCATTCACAATCAATTATACAGTCCCTAACACGAGCCTACGAGGCCTAATTCACGCATTAGAAGTGGTTCGGGACTAAATCGATAACTTAGGAATTTTTTTGGAAAACATAGAAAATTTTCAAAATGCAGGGGACACACACCCCTGTGGCCCGGTCGTTGTCTCACACGGCCAAAGACACGCCCATGTCACAGGCCGTGTGGACATTTGAAATGGGATCACATGGCCGTGTCCCAGCCCGTGTCTGAACCCGTGTAACTCTCTGACTTGGGTCACACGGCCAACCACATGTCCGTGTGACTAGCCCGTGTGCCCTTCAAAATGGCCTCACACGCCCGTGTGCCAGGCCGTGTGCTAGGCTGTGCCAAAACTGTAGGGTATATTGACTTATGCCACACGGCCAAGTCACATGCCCGTGTGCTGGGCCGTGTGGAGCATACTGACTTGGTTTCTAATTAAACACTAGGGGACACACGACCGTGTCACCTGACCGTGTGTCACACACGGCTGAGACACACGCCCGTATCTCTGCCCGTGTGGACAAAAATAGGCTATTTACCAAGCCATCTTTCTCACCCAAATTTGCATTCACCTATACATGACAAAAGGCATATGACCATATCATCAAATAGCATTCAAACCAATCTCAACCAAGCCTAATTCATGCTATTTCCATACCAATAACTATATGGCTCATGACATCATATTTTGACAATTAAAAAACAAACCAATTTCACATTCACAATTCACTTAACTAGTTAACTTCATATGTACATTATCTTGGCTAAAATCACAAGCATGCCATATCTCCAAATTTCAGCCATTTGATATTCAACATACCAATTCACAACAAGCATTCATCTAGAAATTACCAATCACATAACATAGGCCATTTACACATATATAAATATACATCACCAAGCATGCCAAAATAATCCAAATCACATAGCTATACACTTAGCCAAAACACACATCATTTACAAGCCAATTCACTTGACTAAATCCATTATACACATATATATCATACCAAAAACAACTCATATACATGCCATATAACCAGATAATAAATTCAAAAGTACCAAAATGAAAGGTTGATAGTGTGATGAGATCTCCGACGACTCCCAAATCCGAGCAAGCTTCGATAATCACTATAAAACACGAAAAAAGTAAACAGAGTAAGCTATAAAGCTTAGTAAGCTCGTATAGTTAATAAGTAAAACTTACCATTCATTCACCATTCGAGTAATATAAACATAATATACTACAAAACCATTTAATCACAAAGTTAACATTTATTCATTCACATAATGATCATGAACTCATAATTTTATGGATTCAATGCTCATATGATTTTCGAACATACCTGTACTGATACATATCTATCTCTCACCATTTCATATCTTCGATATACCCGTTGAACCATTTGGAATAATATCGGATACTTGGGAATCTCGCACCCTAAGTGCCAATACAAGGCTGAAGCCATCTCAATCTCATATCTCATATAATGCTCACTCTTGAGCTATCAACGGGTCTGCTCACACAAGCTGACAATCAAGACGTAACTACACGGTGCTACTCACACAAGCTAACGAGAATCCACAACACATGCCAGAAAACTCAGCAACTGGTAGAACGTACGGATCAGCACCCAAAACACATAACCCATAATGACATGTTATTTGTATCCTAATCTATTCCTAAGGTTCAACCGGGATTTCACATTGCCGAATCTTTGTCCAACATTTCTGTAAGGTCGTACTCATCAATGATACAATTATAAAGCATTTAAAACACAGTTATATTAATGCTTATTAACATACGAACTTACCTCGATTACAAAAACATCAGAACAAGATCGACTAGTCCAATACTTTATTTTTCCCCCGATCTAGATCCGAACTTCTTTTTTTCTTGACCTATACAATATGGGCTGATATGATAATAAGGGAAATTCGGCTAGCTTAGGTAGGGACCTAATTGCATGAATTTGTATTTTTATGAGCTAAGGACTAAATTATAAATATGTTGAAATATTAGGGGAAAAAGTGTAATTTTGCCATAATGTTCTTTTTAGGCTAAATTGAATAGAATGTCCCAAAACCACTATTCTGATTTGACTAAAAACGGGCTGTTACAATCTAGATTGTAAGTTACGAATAAGAAGCCTTGCATGAGGATTATTTTTATATGAATGATAAAAATTTGACTGTAAATAGATTTTAATGGTGAATTCATGTTCTTTAAGAAATTGTTGCTATTGGTTCAAACTAGAGGACAGAGTCTGGAACTGGTAGCGGTAGTCGGTGAATCTTAGGTGATCCTTAATATCGAATCCTACAAGTCTTTTTATATAAATCTTTTGTAATCAATGTTCTAGTGTCGATGAATGAGTATTTGAATGACTGTTGAAAATATGTGTGAGATTTTGATATAGTGTCCTTGTGAGTCCGGAATGTAATGTACTGTATGTATGGATGCATATGATTTTGTAAAGCAACTGTGTATGTGTTATTGCGATGTATAATGTGATACGTGATCGTGTGATGTGTGTGTAACATGTACTGAGGATGATTTGGTTAAGATAATGAGTATAGCCTATGTGTACCTATGTTAGACATATGAGGCGTGATTGATAACGTTGGGGAAATAGGGTGTAAATGAGTGTTGAGAGGTTTTGAGATGTGAGTTTTGAAATCGCGGTGGATTTCAATGAGGTCTTTTGGGCCAGTAAAACCAAATTACGTTGTGATAAATCTGAAGAAAGACCATGGCCATGACACATTCTGGAAGGTGCGGATGAGCCGCATTTATCGACTAGGGTTTCTACGTGTCCTTGGGCAGTCATGGGTAAACCTAATGCGATTGTGAGTTTAGGATTGGGTGATATTCTATTTGGCCTTTGTCGAAACCATTTTTTTTTGAAAAAACAGGGATCGACTTAAAAAAAATGAAAACGAGAGTCGCCACCAATCCCTTTTTGCTTAGGTGTGATTGGATCACCTTATAAAACATTTTATTTCAAAACATTGATTTTGGCCTATGAAATTCAAGAAAACAGGTTCGGGAGTCGGTTACGTACAAGGAAGGATTAGAACCCTCGTAACGCCCAAAATTGGTACCAGATTGATTAGTTATTGTCCTAATGTCGAAAATTCGAAAAGATTTGAAAACATGATTTCTTTAAAAACTTGAACAATTTGAGTTGGAACTTGAGATTCCTTTGTTCCGAAAGAATACAAACATCACATCTAGCATGTTAGGACATGATGTTTTAAACCCTCGTAACCAAAATCATCTCATGATTTACAAAATTCATTAAAAGGATATTTAGTTATTTAGTCAAATGGAAAATCGAAACCCAGCACGTTAGGGCACTATTTCCCGAATTTCTAAACACAAAACATTGCCTTATTTAAGAAAAACTTTTGGATAAAATGTGGTAATTAAAGAAGATAGATATTTTTAAACAAAGATTTGAAAAAAGTAACATTAAGTTATTACAAAAAAGTGCAATTTACTAAAGTTACAGATTATATTAACAATTAGCACTAACATAAACAATTAAGTAAAAGAATGACAAGCAATAATAATAATGTTAAGGTAAACAAAGATAATGGATTCAATTTTTTTTTTAAAAAAAATGAACAATCAAAATAAAAAATATAGAGTAGATAGTAACAATTTTAAAAGAATCTATGAAAAAATTAGGGAAAAAAATTTATTTACAAGATTAAATTCAAATAAAAAAAATAATATAAGGTAAATAATATACTCAAAACAATTAATGAATATTATAACAATTTTTAGAAAAATGAAATAAAATAAAAAATAAAAAACGATATGGTAAAATCTAAAATAGATAATATATACATAATAAAATAAATAAATATATTTTAAATAAATAATATAAAAACTTTGAATAAAAATGTATAAGGGATAACTTATAATAAGTATATAATATACCATTTAAAAATAGATAATATACATATTTTAAATAAACAATATATGGAAAATTTTGCCTTAATAATAAAACAGTTTAGATGATGTACAACATACAAATTTTCAAATAATACATAATATGATTAAAGTTAAATAATATATAATATATAGATAATATATAACAAATAAAAATAATAATATATATGATAAAACAATTTAACGTAAACAGGGAAAAGCAAAAAAGAAAAACAAGTTTAAAATAATTAAAATAGATGAATAAATAATGATTAAGCAATTAAATGGATAAATAAAAAAAAGTTAAGAAAAATGCATAAGTCAACCTAACTCCCGCAATATGTGGACTCAACGACATTCCTCCACCAAAATCTAACTCGAACGGAAGCAACTAAAAAAGAAACGAAGATGAGCGAAGAACAAAATAGGAACAAGCCACGTAAAAATAAGAACGTAAAAGAGAGAGAAATTTGAGTGAATGCTCTCAAGAATTTTTATTACTTCAAAACTCAAGTCCCCTACAATGAAGGAGAGGCTCTATTTATAGTTGAGCCTCCCAAATCCAACAGTGCATGAATCAATTACATCAACGGCTAAGATTAAAAGGTATCTACAAATTAAATCTCTAAGATTACAAAATTATATCTTCTAAGATTGCATACCATATCTTCTAAGATTGCATATCATATCTAAGATTTGCATATCATATCTAAGATTGCATATCATATCTTCTAGGATTTGCATATCATATCTAAGATTGCATATCCTTGAAGATTGTGTTCCCATATACGTCAAGCTTGTAGATGGACCTTCAATCTTTTCAAGTAATGGGCCATTCCGATCGGGCCAAATAATATATTTTGGACTGGACTTGGACTTTGTTTTATTATTTTGGGTAAAATAATTTTTTTTGTATTGGGCCCGGGCTAGATTGGCCTATTACAGCCTTTATGAATGTAACCATTCTGAGATTGAATAAGACCCAAAACATAAAGTTTTCAAAACATCTCATGTGAATGTGCAACTTCCTTGAAAATATTTGTCAAGAAATAAAACAATCTTATTCACAAGTTGTTTTTTTTTTCTTACTTCATATTATTGTAATAAAAAAATCCCATTAAATAAGTTTGCAAGGGACTTACACTTTCATGATTCGGTATCTAGAAGAGGGAAAAGGTGAAATGAAGATCATCATATTTCCTACTTTATTTTATTTCTAATAGAATCATGTTGACTTTTCAGAATTTGTAAGTGCGGCACCATATGTTATTTTAAATCTTCTTTTTCAAAAAAAAAAAAAAAATCATGTTGGTTCTTAAAAAATTAAATGTTCGGATGGCGACCAAATTAATGAGGCTACTTGTTCATCAATACTAAAGCTCAATCTCGTTTAAGTTATTAGCTACAGGATAAACGACAGTATGGTTTGAACGTGAGACATTTTAACATAAAAAATAAAGAAATACAAGTGTTGGGGCACAATCAAGAGCAGAATAAAGGGGTAGAACGTTTTTGTTCTATGTGATTAGCTAGAGAAGAATAAGGGAGAACATATATATGGCAAGATCAAGTCCTCCAAATGTTTTCGAAGCTTATGCCAAGTGCCAACCAATTTCAAATGGTAATTAATGATGGTATACCACTGAATGATGGTTCAAATGACAATGAATAAATAAAGGCTTCTTAATTAGAACTTTCTTAAAATTTTATGTTTCAACGTTCAAGTTGGTTGTTATATTCTATAGTTATAAAAAAATGTCATCATTTCGTTGTATATATATTAAAATTATTTAATAATTTTATATAAACTCGATGATTGATCTTATAAATAAGATTAAATTATTTTTGAATTTTTTATATATATTTTATAAAAATGACAATGGAATGATATAAGTTGGTTTTCGAATGGTTAAATGCTGATTAGATTATGTAAATGGTATTGAATTGTTGATTCCATATGAATGGTATTGAATTGAATTACATGTTAAATGTTGAATTGTTATATGACTCAGTTGTATGATGAACTCATCATGTTGTGATTTGCTATGTTAGGCAAACTTTGACAAGTTAATCAATTTGATATGTTTAATTGTAAATCAAGGTAAGTTTATCGTTTTAATACCTATGAACTGACTAAGTATTCGAAATGCTTTCCTAGTTGTTTTTACTTTTTTCTTGTAGATTTTCAGTTTGCGGAACGTGTCGATTGGATCGCCTCGAAACTCATACTATCCTGATATCAACTCGTTAGGTTTTTTTATCATTTTAAAGTTCGGTTATGTGGCATATACATAGGTATTAATATATGTGTTTACTTGAGATGATAATTTTGATTTGAACCTTAGATAATTCTTGATTTTGGGATTGCTAATGGTTGTATATAAGTGGATATGTTTTAGTAATGTGTTAAGTCAAACATAAGGTATATTAATGTGAAATGGTATGGTAAAATGATGAGTTTGGATGGTTTGAATTGGTTAAAAAGGATGTTTTGGTATGCTTTTGGATTGGTTTTATGCAGGCATAAGTGTATTTAAGCACCAATTAGGTAAATGGTTTAGTTGGCATGAAGAAAGTACCAAAATGTGAGTTTTTTGACATTTTTTTTGCTTAGAGGTATATACCTTAGAAAGGGGTACCGGTACATTAGTGATTTTTCTTATATTTTCAAACATTGAACCTAAAAATGGTATCGATACTAGAGGTGTTCATAGGTCGGTTAAAACCAAATTAACTGACTAAATCGATCTAATTCGGTTAATCGATCGATGGTAAAATTTAGTTCGATCAGAGGTCGGTTAATGATTTTTTAGAATTTCGGTTATCGGTTAATTCGGTTTGAAATCGAATAATTAACCGAATTGACCAATTAACCAAAATAAATAATATATATTATATATAATTGTTAATTTTTGTTTGGTGGTTAACTTTCAAGATTTATGTAGTGTTTCTAATGTCTTATTTGTTGTTTCCACCTCCATTTAAAGTTTTTTGAACTATTAAAAAAAACGAAAATGAACATTAGCAATGTATTTATTATATGTTTTATACTTATTTTAATCAAAAGACAGAAAATATATAAATTTCAGTTAATTCAGTTAATCGACCAAATTAACCGAAATATTTCAGAACAGTTAATATATTTGAAAAAAAAACTTCGGTTCGATTAACGATTAACAATTTTTACATTTCGGGAAATTTGGTTAATGGTAATTCGGTTTGGGTATTTATCAAATCGATCGTTTGAACACCCCTAATCGATACAGAGATAATGTATCGATACCTTGACAAAGGTATCAGTACTTTATGTCTGGTATCGATACATCCATTTTTAATTCAATTTGTCTAAACATCGAAGCTTAAAATGATATTGATACCTTGGCAGGGGTACTGATACCTAATCTAAAATTTTAAAAACATTGCAATTTGGTCCTATTTCATGTTCGAAATAGCATTTGTGCTTTCGTAAGCTTAATTAAAGCTTAGATTTAATTGCATATCATAACCTGAATGTGTTTATGACATGATGAAATGTTTGAATGAGCTGTTTACAGTGTGTTTGATAGTAGTTGCTCCGGCAACGGATGTGGCATCTCATAACTCGGACTCGATGATCGGTTCGGGTAAGGGGTGTTACATTTAGTGGTATCAGAGTTACAGTTTAGTTGATTCTAGGACTGAACGTAACATGAATTGAGTCTAAAAATACATGTCACAATAACCTGTGATAGTGTGATGCCTTCTAATCCAATTTGATTATTTTTTTCATATAGATATACAATGTCGACCAAATCAAATCGTTTCATGCCAGACGAGGTTGATAGTAATATTCCAGCTTTTGACCAAGGAACAAGTCATTGTGTTCCTGCTCCATAAGTGCTTGGAAGCGAGGCGAGAGTTACCTTCTTCCAAATGGCGAACCACTAGTTTACAAAGTTCATGGGAGCTAACCCTCCACCTTCGCAATTTCATGTACAACCTCCAGCCCTAATTGTGCCTCCAACGGCACCACCTTGTCCTCCAAATGTAACAACCCATTTTTCAGTGAAATCGGAATAGTGGTTTCAGGACAACAAATCTGATCCGAAAATAAAGTTTATTTTTATTTTATTATATGGTCCTTATTTTATGATAGACGTGTCGTGTGAAAATTTTGATACGAAAATTTTACCGATTAAGTGTTTAATTATGAGAAGGACTAAATCGCATAAAATGCGAAGTTGAATTCTAGTAGCTATAAGGATGAAATAGCTATGGAATTCAAAAACTAGAGGTCCTTATATGGTAATTATACCATTAAAGACAAGTATGTAGATTTTTGGTGACTCATCCATGGAAAAATTAGAAAAGGGCAAGGACTAAATTGGAAATGGAAATAATTAATTAATTAAAAAGATGATAAAAGATATCATCTTATTATTTTGTCATCTTCAACCCCAAAATTATATGGAAACCATAGGAGAGAGAGAAGAAACTTTCAAGGCTTAATTGGGTAAGTTTTCTTGTCCCGTTTTTAGTAATTTTGATATTTTTGAAATCGGGATAGTCTAATCTATCAATTTGGGGGATTAATTTGAAAAATTATCAAGGTATGAAATTTGGGTCATGGATGAATATGCTGAAAATTAGAAATTTATGGTAGAATATGAAAGGTTGTAGATAGATAAACAACTTTTACAAAGTGATTTTTGATGAAAACATGATTTAGGGACTAAAATGTAAAGTTGTGAAATTTGATGAAAAATTCTGAATTTTTATGAATGCATGTGCTGTAAATTTTGTAATGGGATTTTGGTTAGACTTGGAATAGGGAGTAAATTGCACAAGTTTCATTTTTCGAGCCTAGGGACGAAACTGGAATTTATGGAAAAGTTAGGGGCAAAATGGTAATTTTGTCTAGAACGTAAATTAAGTCTGAATGAATATGAAATATGAGAAATTGATGATTTAAGCTATTTATATAGATCTGGACAACACAAATTTGAGGTTAGACCGAGGAAAAGAAAAGATTTTAGATTAGTAAATTATATACGCGAACAAGTGTCGAGGTAAGTTCGTGTAACTTAATCGTGCATGTAATTATGTTAATTGAATGTTGTGTATGTATGTAATGTGATTTATATATTGATATGCATTGCTTGAAAGCTATAATGGAAAATTTAATACATGCTTGAAAATGGTGAAAAAGGGTTATGTCCCAATTGAGTATTGAATTCCGATGAACATATGTGCTTTCCCAAAATGGATGAGGTCATGAATTTGTTGCGGACGGGATTTAGCTCAGACGAGTAATCCTATTGACCTCATTATAGAAAGGATTTAGCCCGGACGGCTAATCCTGATATAATACCTATCGAGTATACGTTATGATTAGGGTTTAGCCAGGACTGGTAATGTAACAGTCCGGTTTATACCCTAGTCGGAACAGTGGTTTCGGGACCACAAATTTGAGTTTGAATAATATTTTAATATTATTTTTTGTGCCGTTAATATGTGATTAAGCATGTGGTAAATTTTCGTAAGCTAATTTGTCTGTCTGTGTGTTTAATTTAATAAAAACGATTGAATTGCATTGATTTGTAAATTAGCATGCTACATGAAAAGGTGCCTATTTGCCATGTCTTTATTTGTATGGAGGATTTATGTGGCAAATTAGCCATTTCTATAGCTAGTGGACGGTTATGGTCAACAATAACCTTGATTATTATGTTTTATAATTTTATTATATAAGGTTAATATAGTAAACGAAATAATAGAAATGTTATAATGAAAATAACATGAAAATAAGCCATATGTTCATCCTAGTTAGCCGAAATTCACAAAAGAAAGAAAAGAGAAAAACAAGCTAGGGTTCAGCCTTTGTATTGCAAAATTAAGGTATGTTTTTGCTTTGGATTTTGATGATTTTTATGTTTTTAAGATTGTTGCTTAGTCTACTATCAAGCCCATGTCTCAATTTGATGAATTTATGTTGTTCATGAGATGTGCCATTGATGATGTGTTGAGCTTTGTGATGATTTATGGTGTTAAATGAAAGATTTGAGCTAGATGAATATACTTTGTTCTTGAATTTTTGATGAATTTAGCTAATTAGGGCTAAATTGAGAAAATATTATTTTTGAGGACTAAATTACGAATTTGATGAAAAATATGGACTTATATAGTCCCTAGGGAGATTCGGTTATGCATGTGTGTGAACAAATTTTGTGAATTTGATGTTTTGAGAAAAATGGACTAAATTGATAAATTATACAAATATGAGGGTTAATTTGCAAATAGCCCTAAATGTGTGTCCTTGGACTGAATTGAATGAATAAGTGAATAAAAGAGTTAATTCTGAATATGTATAGATCAAGAACAGAGGAAAGCGAACTTAGATCGCGGGAAGACGAAAGTAACCGAGTAGCCGTTTCCGTTTCTGTTAAACCGAATCCGAGGTAAGTCATATTGTAAATAAATGTTGTTATATTGAATTGAGCTTATTTATAAGATTATTGATGAAAATGAATGCTTATGAGATGCTTTGTATATGAATTCCGAGTTATGGATGATATAGTGTTAAGTCCGAGAAGTCCCGTACGAACCTAGGAAAATATAGGATTAGCTATGTCGTGACATAGGTATCTGTTCTGTTTTATCATGTAAGACCACGTCTGGGACGTTGGCATTGATTTGAAATTTCGTGTAAGACCTCGTCTGGGACGTAGGCATCGACATGAGCGTTACGTGTAAGACCACGTCTGGGGTGTTGGCATCGATATGATCTTTACGTGTAAGACCATGTCTGGGACATCGGCATCGTATTGATTCATGTAAGACCCTGTCTGGGACAGTGGCATCGATATCTGATTACATGTAAGACCTCGTCTGGGACGTTGGCATTGTACGGCCATTTCGAGTTTTCTGAGTATCCTACTAGATTCCTTACGGTTCAACGGGCAAGTCTATGATATGAATGGCTAAGTGAATTGTATATCCGTTTCAGGTACGTTAATTTATACACTAAGTGTGTATATAAGGTAAGTACCTATGTGATCTTACTATGATTCTTAAGTTGATGAATGTGGAAAATATGGAAAAGGATATGGACCAAAGTATATATGTGAGAAATTTGCTATGTATATGAATTGTGCCAATGTGGTTATATGCTTATATGTTTTACATATTGAGTTTATTTGTATATGACTTACTAAGCTTTTGGAAAGCTTACTCCGTGTATGTGTTTTCTCTGTTTTATAGGTCGTTAAAGCTACTGAAGGCTCGGGACCATCAAGGATCATCATCACACTACTAAACCTATTTTGGTACATTTTGGAAATGTATAAAGCTAGATATGGCATGTATAGGCTAGCATTTGGTATAAGTTTGTTATATGAATTTAGCCATGTGATTTGGCTAGTTATGATGTTGAGAAATTGCTTGAAAGAATATCATATATGAGGTATGTTGTGGTATGGTTAGTTGATGCATACAATGGTCAATTTTTGATTAAGTGAATGAATGAAATATGTATGTGATGAGATGAGTTTTAACCTTGTAATTTAGCATGTTTGGAATTGGTTTTGGATGTATAGATTGAATGGTTAATTTGGTATGTTTTTGTTTGTCATATGAGTATGAAATGAATTGGTAAACATTGCTTGTAGATATGACCCATGTGGGTGGCATTTTGGCCTAGCAAATGGCCTATTTTGCCACACGGTTGTGGCACACGGGCGTGTCTAGTGACCGTGGGACAAAGTCAGTAGCTAGCCTAATAGCACACGGCCAAGACACACGGGCGTGTCTAGTAGCCGTGTGAGAAAGTCAGTATATGGTCTAAGAGTACACGACCAAGGCACACGGGCGTGCTTGGTGGCCGTGGAGCAAAGTCAATTTCGACTACGGGGAGGACACACGGGTGTTTCTAGTAGCCGTGGGAGGCACACGGCCTACCCCTACGGGCGTGTAACCCCTAAATCTTAGAAAAGTTTTAAATTTTTGAGAATTTCTGTACGTGTTCCGGTTTAGTCCCGACCCTATTTCTAAGCATGTTTTAGGTTTCGATGACCTACTTAAGGGACAATATGCTTGTAATTGATGTACAATTGTATGAAATTTTCTGTAAAAGTTTTTGATCTGTCCGGTAACGCTCTTAACCCTAATCCGGCGACAGACACGGGTTAGGGGTGTTACATTTGATTGGTATCAGTGCTACGGTTTAGTCGATTCTCAGACTAATGTAACGTGTCAGAGTCTAGCTATACATGCCATATTTCTGAACTGTGATAGTGTGATGAATCCTGACGTATAAAATGTGATTTCTGTATAGTAATGGATCGCGAAAGAGCCGTAGCTGATGATGTAGAAAGTAATGCGTTGCTCTCGTGCAAGGGACAGCGCCCTCTGAATCGAGACCGGTTACTAGCGGTCAAGGGGAAGAATCTAAACAAGCTTTCTTCCAAATGATAAGTGAATGGTTCACTCAATTCGTAAAGAATAACCCGACTGTTTCACAACCCCCGCCCCCGATTAATCCCCCTCAAACCTCAGTTGTGCCTCCGGTGATGGGTATAAATCTGTTGAATAAGCCTTCGGTTGACAAGATTCGCAAGTATGGGGCTGAAGAGTTTCGAGCTACCAATGATGATGATGCTGAAAAGGCCGAATTCTGGTTAGAAAATACTATCCGGTTATTTGACGAAATGTCTCTTACTCCGGAAGAATGCATAAAGTGTGTTGTATCATTGCTCCGAGATACGGCGTATCAATGGTGAAAAACTCTGATGTCTGTTATTCCAAAAGAATGGGTGACATGGGACTTCTTTCAGAGCGAGTTCCGAAAGAAATATATCAGTGAGAGATTCGTAGATCAGAAACAAAAGGAATTTTTGGAACTAAAACAAGGCCGAATGACTGTTTCGGAATATGAACGAGAGTTCGTGAGACTGAGTCAGTATGCTCGAGAATGTGTATCATCTGAATCTATAATGTACAAAAGGTTCGAAGATGGGCTAAATGAAGACATCCATTTACTAGTCGAGATTTTAGAGATAAAAGAGTTTGTTGTACTCGTTGACCGAGCGTGCAAAGCTGAGGCACTCGGGAAAGATAAAAGAAAAGCTGAGTTAGAAGCTCGAGAAGTGAGAAACAGATCTCAGAGTAGATCATTTCAGTTTGCTCCAAAGAAATTTAGAGATGATCAAAGCCGTTCGAGAGTTAATACGGGATATTCGAATAGAAATCGAGATAGATCACAAATGAGCTCCAAAGCTCCAGCAACTTCAGTGGCAAGTGTTGGAAATGTACGATTAGAGAGACCTGAATGTAAACATTACGGAAAAAGGCATCCGGGAAGCTGTAGATTAAATGACAGAGCTTGCTTCAGATGTGGATCACTTGATCATTTTATCCGTGATTGCCCTGAATCTGTTGAGCCAGAGATTGTTCAGAACCTGAGATCTGATAATGCACCTGTGAGGGGTAAACTTTCGAAGAATGTAAGAAATGTTGGTGGTAGTCAGAGAACTACGAGAGACAATGTTGCAAGATCTGAAGCTAGAGCGCCTGCTAGAGCGTATGCTATCCGAGCTCGTGAGGAAGCTTCATCTCCTGATGTTATAACGGGTACTTTTACACTTTATGATACTTCTGTGATTGTATTGATAGACCCTGGTTCTACACATTCATATATATGCATGAATTTAGTATTCAGTAAGACTTTGCCTGTAGAGTCTACTGAGTTTGCTATAAAAGTATCGAACCCCTTAGGTAAAAGTGTTCTTGTTGACAAAGTATGTAAGAACTGTCCGTTAATGTTTCGAGATATCTGTTTCCCTGCTGATCTGATGCTTTTTCCATTTGATGAGTTCGATATTATTCTGGGTATGGATTGGTTATTTTTGCATGATGCTATTGTGAACTGTAAAAGAAAGACTATTGATTTGAGATGTTCGAATGATGAGATTGTACGAGTGGAGTCTAATGATTTGAATGGATTGCCTGCTGTGATATCTATTTTGAAAGCTCAAAGTTATGTGAAAAAGGGTTATGAGGCATATTTTGCTTATGTGATTGATTCGAAAGTGCCTGAAAAGAAAACTGAATCAGTGCCTGTTGTCTGTAAGTTTTCTGATGTGTTTCCGGAAGAATTGCTGGGTTTGCCTCCGATTCGTGAAGTTGAATTTAGTATTAAGTTATTGCCTGACACTACACCTATATCAATAGCTCCGTATAGAATGGCACCAACAGAGTTGAAAGAGTTAAAGTCACAGTTGCAAGAATTGACCGATAGAGGGTTTGCTAGACCGAGTTTCTCGCCTTGGGGTGCTCCTGTCCTGTTTGTGAAAAAGAAAGATGGCACGATGAGAATGTGCATTGATTATCGTCAGTTGAATAAGGTGACTATAAAGAATAAATATCCGTTGCCCAGAATTGATGATTTATTTGATCAGTTAAAAGGAGCTACTGTATTTTCTAAGATTGATCTGAGATCGGGATACTACTAGTTGAGAGTTAAAGATTCAGACATTCTGAAGACTGCTTTTAGAACGAGGTACGGGCATTATGAGTTTTTAGTTATGCCATTTGGACTAACCAATGCTCCTGCTATTTTTATGGATCTGATAAACAGAATTTTCAGACCGTACTTAGATCGATTTGTTGTAGTGTTCATAGACGATATTTTGATCTATTCATGGGATGAAACGGAGCATGCTGAACATCTGAGGATTGTGTTGCAAACTCTGCGAGAAAAGCAATTGTATGCGAAATTCAGCAAATGTGAATTCTGGTTGCATGAGGTTAGTTTTCTGGGGCATATTGTTTCAGCTTTTGGGATTCGAGTTGATCCGAGCAAGATTTCTGCTATTCTTGATTGGAAACCTCCGAGAAACGTATCTGAAGTCCGTAGTTTTCTGGGCTTAGCTGGTTATTACCGCAGATTTGTAAAAGGCTTTTCGACGATAGCTACTCCGTTGACAAAACTACTTCAGAAAGATGTTAGATTTGAATGGTCGGATAAATGTCAAAGAAGTTTTGATTAGTTAAAAACTCTGTTAACAGAAGCTCCGGTGTTAATACAACCAGAATCGGGCAAAGAATTTGTGATTTACAGTGATGCTTCATTAAACAATCTAGGATGTGTTTTGATGCAGGAAGGCAAATTCGTAGCTTATGCCTCAAGACAATTGAAGCCTCATGAAAAGAACTATCCGACGCACGACCTTGAGTTAGCTGCGATTGTGTTTGCACTTAAGATCTGGCACCATTATCTGTATGGTGAGAAATTTCACGTGTTTTCAGATCATAAAAGTCCAAATATCGATGATTCGTAAAGATTTGAACTGCGTCAAAGAAGATGGCTAGAGATTATTAAAAGATTATGAACTTGTGATAGATTATCATCCGGTAAAGCAAACGTTGTTCTTTGATGCATTGAGTAGAAAATCATTGTTTGCACTACGTGCTTTGAATGTTCAGTTAGATTTATCTGATGATAGTTCTGTGATGGCTGAATTAAAAGCAAAACCATTGTTTATACAGGAGATATGTGATGCTCAGAAATCTGACAATGAGTTATTAGCGAAACGAGTTCTATGTGATTCAAATTCTGAATCTGAATTTTGAGTGGTTGATAATTGTTTGAGATTTCGAGGTCGTATCTGTGTTCCGAGGAATTCGGAGTTGATTCAGTTGATTTTGAGTGAAGCACATAATACTCGTTTTTCTGTTCATCCGGGGAGTACTAAAATGTATCATGATTTGAAGCAACTCTATTGGTGGTCTGGTATGAAACGAGACATTTCTGACTTTGTTTCGAAATGTTTAATCTGTCAGCAAGTGAAAGCTGAACATCAAGTTCTGTCTAGGTTGCTACAACCGATTCTGATTCCCGAATGGAAATGGGATAGAGTAACGATGGACTTTGTTTCTGGATTGCCTCAGACTCCGAGAAAGAAAGATGCGATTTGGGTCGTAGTTGATCGATTGACGAAATCTGCCCATTTCATTCCTATAAGATCTGACAATTCACTTGATAGATTAGCCGAGCTTTATATTTCTGAGATTGTGAGATTGCACGGAGTGCCACTATCCACTGTGTCAGATAGAGATCCTAGATTTACATCGAGGTTCATCGGACCGTATGAGATCATTGAGCGAGTTGGACTTGTTGCATATCGATTGTTGTTGCCTTCCGAGCTAGAAAAGATACGTAATGTATTCCATGTCTCGATGCTCCGTATATATCGATCTGATCCGTCGCATGTAATTGCCCCATCTGAAATTGAAATCCGATCTGACATGTCATATGAAGAAGAGCCGATTCGTATCTTAGCTCGTGAAGTAAAATAGTTAAGAAACAAGAAAATTTCGTTAGTGAAAGTATTGCGGGAAGGCGAAAGTAACCGAATAGCCGTTTCCATTTCTGTTAAACCGAATCCGAGGTAAGTCATATTGCAAATAAATGTTGTTATATTGAATTGAGCTTATTTATAAGATTATTGATGAAAATGAATGCTTATGAGATGCTTTGTATATGAATTCCGAGTTATGGATGATATAGTGTTAAGTCCGAGAAGTCCCGTACGAACCAAGGAAAATATAGGATTAGCTATGTCATGACATAGGTATCTGTTCTGTTTTATCATGTAAGACCACATCTGGGATGTTGGCATTGATTTGAAATTTCGTGTAAGACCTCGTCTGGGACGTAGGGATCGACATGAGCGTTACGTGTAAGACCACGTCTGGGACGTTGGCATCGATATGACCTTTATGTGTAAGACCATGTCTGGGACATCGACATCGTATTGATTCGTGTAAGACCCTGTCTGGGACAGTGGCATCGATATCCAATTACATGTAAGACCTCGTCTGGGACGTTGGCATTGTACGACCATTACGAGTTTTCTGAATATCCTACTAGATTCCTTACGGTTCAACGGGCAAGTCTGTGATACGAATGGTTAAGTGAATTGTATATCCGTTTCAGGTACATTAATTTATACACTAAGTGTGTATATAAGGTAAGTACCTATGTGATCTTACTATGATTCTTAAATTGATGAATGTGGCAAATATGGCAAAGGATATGGACCAAAGTATATATGTGAGAAATTTGCTATGTATATGAATTGTGCCAATGTGGTTATATGCTTATATGCTTTACGTATTAAGTTTATTTGTATATGACTTACTAAGCTTTTGGAAAGCTTACTCTGTGTATGTGTTTTCTCTATTTTATAGGTCGTTAAAGCTACTGAAGGCTCGGGACCGTCAAGGATCGTCATCACACTACTAAACCTATTTTGGTACATTTTGGAAATGTATAAAGCTAGATATGGCATGTATAGGCTATCATTTGGTATAAGTTTGTTATATGAATTTAGCCATGTGATTTGGCTAGTTATGATGTTGAGAAATTGCTTGAAAGAATATCATATATGAGGTATGTTGTGGTATGGTTAGTTGATGCATACAATGGTCAATTTTTGATTAAGTGAATGAATGAAATATGTATGTGATGAGATGAGTTTTAACCTTGTAATTTAGCATGTTTGGAATTGGTTTTGGATGTATAGATTGAATGGTTAATTTGGTATGTTTTTGTTTGTCATATGAGTATGAAATGAATTGGTAAACATTGCTTGTAGATATGACTCATGTGGGTGGCATTTTGGCCTAGCAAATGGCCTATTTTGCCACACGGTTGTGGCACACGGGCGTGCCTAGTGACCGTGGGACAAAGTCAGTAGCTAGCCTAATAGCACACGGCCAAGACACACGGGCGTGTCTAGTAGCCGTGTGAGAAAGTCAGTATATGGTCTAAGAGTACACGGCCAAGGCACACGGGCGTGCTTGGTGGCCGTGGAGCAAAGTCAGTTTCGACCACGGGGAGGACACACGGGTGTGTCTAGTAGCCGTGGGAGGCACGACATACCCCCACGGGCGTGTAACCCTTGAATCTTAGAAAAGTTTTAAATTTCTGAAAATTTCTGTACGTGTTCTGGTTTTGTCCCGACCCTATTTCTGAGCATGCTTTAGGTTTCGATGACCTACTTAAGGGACAATATGGTTGTAATTGATGTACAATTGTATGAAATTTTCTGTAAAAGTTTCTGATCTGTCCGGTAATGCTCTTAACCCTAATCCGGAGACGAACACGGGTTAGGGGTGTTACAGGTAATCCTAATCGAGCTCCTCTAAGCATACGTTATATAAAGGATTTAGCTTGAACTTGTAATCCTGTTATACGATATGCGGCTTTAGAGTGTGTTCCTTGGTTAAGTGCCCTAATGGGTACCTTGGAATAAGAATTGACGGATTATTGAATCGTACACCTCGAGTATACTACTTGAGCATCCATCAAAATTTCAATGATTCAACGGACACAACTTTTGACCTGGTATGAGAATTTTGAGATGAAATGATAATGACTTGAAAGAATATTGCTTGATGAGCTCATCTATGTTTACTTGATTGATATGAAGATTTTGATGACTAACATGTTTGATTGAATGCATTTGTTTAGGCAATTTTGCTAATGGATGGAATTTTCTTAGATTGAATGCTTGGAATGGTTGGATTGTACTTGGTATGTTTTAGTGCAGGTAAATGGTAAATTTGGGTGACAAATGAGGCTAAGAAATGGCTTTATTTTGTCCACACGGGCAGACACATGGGCGTGTGTCTAGACCGTGTGTGACACACAGCCTGGCATACAGGGGTATGGTTAGGCCGTGTGTCCCTTGCACCTTAATTTTGAGAAACAAAATGGTCAGAATTGAGCAACAGGCAGAGACACGGGCGTGTGTCTCAGCCGTGTGTGCTACACAGCCTAGAACATGGGAGTGTGTCTTGGCCGTGTGAAACCTGCACCTAATTTCGAAAGAATTTAATTAACCACACGGCCTAGCACACGGGCGTGTGGCATGGCCGTGTGCACAAGCCAGAGAGTTACACGGGGTCGAACACGGCCTGTAGCACAGGTGTGTCCTAGGGTCACACGGGCGTGTCCCTTGGACTACATTGACGTATGAGCCCTACAACTTGGAAAATTTTTGAAAATTCGTGAGCAATTTTTAGATTTCCCGATTAAGTCCAGACTCGATTCTAATGCTTGTATTGGGTCTCGATGGTCCAATTAAGGGACGTTTTGAACAATCTCGATATTAAATAGTGATTAACATGAAATGTGTGTAAATGTTTCAAAATTTTTTGGTAACGCTCTGTAACCCTATTCCGATGACGAATACGGGTTAAGGGTGTTACATTTAGTGGTATCAGAGCTACGGTTTAGCCGATTCTCAAATTTAACGTAGCAAACACGAGTTTAGCTATACATGCCATTATATAAATTGTGATAGTGTGATGACTCCTGATCATTTTAAATATGTTTTTCATATAGTAATGTCACCCAACCGAGCTAGAGCTGAATCCGAGGAAGCTGAGAGCAATGCTTCAGCTTCAGTTCAAAGAGTTGCGTCTGCATCTGGTAGTGAAAGGCCCGTGTCTGAGGGCCAAGGTGAGGAGGCAAAATAAGCCTTCTTTCAATTGATGAATGAGTGGTTTACCGGGTACTTAAGAACAAACCTCACTGTACAACGACCTCCCCCACCTACTCCTCAACCGGTTCCTAAGGTACCACAGGGTGCTGAACCCGCTAGAATTGGTAAGCCTCCGATAGATAAAATCCGCAAGCATGAGGCGGCAGAATTTAGAGCTACCGTAGATATGATCCGAAAAGGGCTGAATTTTGGTTGGAAAATACCATCCGGATTTTTGATGAATTATCCTGTACACCTGCCGAATGTCTGAAATGTGCAGTTTCTCTACTAAAAGATACAACTTACCATTGGTGGAATACCATAAATTCAGTTGTACCGAGAGAGAACGTTATATGGGAATTCTTCCAAGCTGAATTCAGGAAGAAATATGTTAGTCAAAGATTCATGGATAAGAAGAAGAAAGAATTTTTAGAACTTAAGCAGGGAAACATGACTGTATCCGAATATGAATGGGAATTTGTTCAGTTGTGCAAATATGTAAGAGAATGGGTTCTAATCGAGGCTGAGATGTATAAACGCTTTAAAAAGGGTTTAAATGAAGATATCAAGTTACTGATCCGAATTCTCGAAATAAGGGAATTTTTGGTGTTAACCGGTCGAGCCCACAAAGTTGAGGAATTGAGTAAGGAAAAGAAGCAAGTTGAAAGAGAGGCTCGGGTTTCTAGAAAAAGAACTATGAGTAAGTCACAATCATTTGCTTCTAAGATATTAAAGAAGTATTATGATCGTGTGACCACCTCTACGGGATATTCTAGAAGAGAGCGGGGCTCTCAACGTTCTAACCCGAGGTCTTCATCTCCATCTGTGACCAGTATGGGTAGTGTTGGTAATCCCAAGCCAAAATGTAAACATTGTAACAAATTTCATCATGGGGAATGTCAATCTAGAAGTGGAGCTTGTTTTGGATGTGGTTCACTTGACCATTTTCTCAGGGATTGTCCTGAAAGAGTTGAAAAAGAAATAGAACCAGCTCCAAAGCCTAGTAATCCTGCTTCGAGGGGCAGACCACCCCGTCATCCCGACAATGTTAGTGGTAGTCGAGGTACTACCAAGGATACAACAATTAGATCTGAGGCACAACACCTGCGGGAACATATGCTATTCGTGCTAGAGAAGATGCCTCTGCACCAGACGTCATTACTGGTACATTTTCTCTACTTGATAATGATATTACTGCTTTGTTTGATCCTGGTTCCACACATTCATACATATGCACGAACCTAGTGTCTGTTAAAATTTTACCTATTGAATTCACTGAATTTATGGTTAAAGTTTCAAACCCCCTGGGCCAGTGTGTTATGGTGGATAAAGTTTGTAAGAACTATTTGTTGATGGTAAAAGGTTATTGCTTTTCTGCTGACTTGATGTTATTACCATTTTATGAATTTGATGTGATTTTGGGAATGCATTGGTTAACCCAATATGATGCAGTGGTGAATTGTAAGCAGAAATATATTGTATTGAAATGTGAGGGTGGTGAATTACTTTATGTTGAATCTGATAAACTGGATGGATTACCTAATGTAATTTTAGCAATATCAGCACATAAATATGTCCGAAAGGGTTATGATGCTTACCTTGCATATGTGCTGGATACTAAAGTATCTAAGTCAAAGATTCAATCAGTGCCGGTTGTATGTGAATTTCCTGATGTATTCCCAGAAGAATTACCTAGTTTACCACCGGATAGAGAAGTGGAATTATTTATAGATCTTGTTCCGAGAACAACACCTATATCCATAGCACATTACAGAATGGCTCCTATCGAATTGAAAGAGCTGAAAGTACAGTTACAAGAGTTGATTGACAGAGGTTTTGCTCGACCTAGTTTCTCAGCTTGGGGTGCGCCGGTTCTATTTGTAAAGAAGAAGGATGGATCGTTGAGGCTGTGCATTGATTACATATAGCTCAACAAAGTTACAATAAAGAACAAGTATCCTTTGCCTCGTATTGATGACCTGTTTGACCAGTTAAAATGTGCCACTGTATTTTCAAAGATTGATATCTGTTCTGGTTACTATCAACTACGGGTAGAAGATTCAGATGTACCCAAGACAACTTTTAGAACCAGGTACGGACACTATGAGTTTCTTGTGATGCCATTCGGTTTGACAAATGCACCTGCAGTGTTTATGTATCTGATGAATAGAATTTTTAGCCCATATTTAGACAGGTTTGTGGTGGTATTTATAGATGATATTTTGGTTTACTCTCGAGATGAAAATGAGCATGCTGAGCATTTGAGAATAGTGTTGCAAACTCTGCGAGAGAAACAATTCTATGCCAAATTTATAAATGTGAATTTTGGCTACGGGAAGTTAGTTTTCTTGGGCATATACTATCTGCTGAAGGTGTCAGGGTGGACCCGAATAAAATTTCAGCCATTGTTAACTGGAAGCCACCGAAGAATGTGTCTAAAGTCTGAAGTTTCCTGGGACTAGCTGGTTATTATCGAAGGTTTGTAAAAGGTTTTTCAATGATAGCTTCTCCGATGACTCATTTGTTACAGAAAGATGTGAAATTTGAATGGACCGAAAAATGCCAGCAGAGTTTTGATAGATTAAAAGCTTTATTGACAGAAGCTTCTGTGTTAGTTCAGCAAGAATCGCGTAAAGAATTTATAGTTTACAGTTATGCGTCATTGAATGGTTTAGGCTGTGTTTTGATGCAAGAAGGTAAAGTAGTAGCCTATGCTTCAAGATAGCTAAAGCCACATGAAAGGAACTACCCGACACAAGACCTTGAATTGGCAGCCATAGTGTTTGCATTGAAAATCTGGCGACATTATTTATTTGGTGAAAAATATCACATATTCACTGATCATAAAAGTCTAAAATATTTGATGTCACAGAAAGATTTGAATTTGAGACAACTCAGATGGCTTGAGTTATTGAAAGATGATGACCTTGTTATTGACTATCATCCGGGAAAAGCCAATATGGTTGCTGATGCTCTGAGCAGAAAATCCCTGTTTTCCTTGCAAGCTATGAATACTCGATTGTCATTATCTGATGATGGTTCAATTATAGCTGAGTTAAAAGCTAGACCAACATTTTTGCAGCAGATCTTTGAAGCTCAGAAAAATGATAGTAAGTTGCAAGCAAAACGGATACAGAGTGAATCGACTCCAGACTCAGAATTTCAGATCGAGACCGATGATTATTTGTTATTTAGAGGCAAAGTATGTGTACCGAAAGGTCCAGAACTCGTACAAAAGATTTTGAATGAAGCTCATAATGGTAACATGTCTATTCATCGTGGTAGCAATAAAATGTATAATGATTTGAAAAAGATGTACTGGTGGCCAGGAATGAAACGAGATATTTCTAAGTTTGTATCTAAATGTTTGATATGTCAGCAAGTAAAAGCTGAACATCAATTGTCTTCTGGACTATTACATCCGGTTACGATATTGGAATGGAAATGGGAAAGAATTACTATGGACTTTGTATGAGGGTTACCCTTGTCTCTAAGGAAGAAAGATGCCATTTGGGTGATTGTTGATCGATTAACAAAGTCTGCGCACTTTATTCCGATACGTATGGATTATTCCTTGGATAGATTGGCTGAATTATATGTTTCTGAGATTGTCAGATTGCATAGAGTTCCTGTCTCCATTATTTCAGATAGAGACCCTCGATTTACATCTCGATTTTGGAGCAAATTGCAAAAAGCTCTGGGTACTCAGTTGCACTTTAGCACTACATTTCATCCCCATACAGATGGTCAATCTGAACGGGTAATACAGATCTTGGAAGATATGCTTCGATGTTGCATACTTGAGTTTAAAGGTAACTGGGAAAAGTATTTGACTTTAGTTGAATTTGCTTATAATAACAGTTATCAGTCTAGTATTAAAATGGCACCGTATGAAGCCTTGTATGGTCGCAAATGTAGAACTCCCTTGTACTGGACAGAACTCAGTGAGAAAAAGTTACACGGAGTCGAAATAGTCTGTGAAACCTAGGAGAAAGTGAAAGTAATTCGAGACAGTTTGAAAGCAGCCTCTGATCGTCAAAAGTCTTATGCTGATCTGAAACGAAAATAAATAGAATTTCAAGTCGGCGACAAGGTATTCTTGAAAGTATCACCTTGGAAGAAAGTTCTCCAGTTTGGTCGCAAAGGAAAATTGAGTCCACGGTTCGTTAGACCATATGAGATTATAGAAAGAATTGGACCGGTTGCATATCGATTAGCTTTACCACCAAAACTTGATCGGATTCATAATGTTTTTCAGGTGTCTATGCTACGACGGTACCGATTCGATCCTTCACATGTTATCTCTCCGACAGAGGTAGAGACTCAGCCTGATATGACATATAGTGAAGAACCAATCAAAATCTTAGCTCGAGAAACAAAAAGAGTTAAGAAATAAGAAGGTAGCGTTAGTAAAAGTTCTTTGGCAACGACATGGTATAGAGGAGGCTACCTGGGAACCGGAGGATACTATGAGGAAGCAATATCCGAATCTCTTTACTGATAAGATTTTCGAGGACGAAAATCCTTAAGGGGGAGAGTTGTAACAACCCATTTTTCAGTGAAATCAGAACAGTGGTTTCGGGACCACAAATCCGATCCAAAAATAAAGTTTATTTTTATTTTATTATATGGTCCGTATTATGATAGACGTGTCGTGTGAAAATTTTGATACGAAAATTTTATCGATTAAGTGTTTAATTATGGAAGGACTAAATCGCATAAAATGCGAAAGTTGAATTCTAGTAGCTATAAGGATTAAATAACTATGGAATTCAAAACTAGAGGTCCTTATATGGTAATTAGACCATTAAAGAAAAGTATGTAGATTTTTGGTGACTCATCCATGGAAAAATTAGAAAAAGGCAAGGACTAAATTGGAAATGAAAATAATTAATTAATTAAAAAGATGATAAAAGATATCATCTTATTATTTTTTCATCTTCAACCCCAAAATTATATGGAAACCCTAAGAGAGAGAGAAGAAACTTTCAAGGCTTAATTGGGTAAGTTTCCTTGTCTCGTTTTTAGTAATTTTGATATTTTTGAAACCGGGATAGTCTAATCTATCTATTTGAGGGATTAATTTGAAAAGTTATCAAGGTATGAAATTTGGGTCATGGATGAATATGCTGAAAATTAGAAATTTATGATAGAAAATGAAAGGTTGTAGATAGATAAACAACTTTTACAAAGTGATTTTTGATGAAAACATGATTTAGGGACTAAAATGTAAAGTTGTGAAATTTGATGAAAAATTCTGAATTTTTATGAATGCATGTGCTGTAAATTTTGTAATGGGATTTTGGTTAGCCTTGGAATAGGGAGTAAATTGCACCAGGGATTTAAATAGCGGTCTGATACCGGTATAGCGGCCGCTATATAGCGATGCGGCCAAAACCGCCATCACTGCCAAACCGCTATTATGTTTTACAATAAGTTGTGTGAATTTTAAAAAAATTCACGACTGCGATACCCGCAGTGACCGCAATAGCATCCGTTCCGCAACTACGATAAACGCAACACGACCGAAAACGCGACCGCGACCGCAATTTAAATCCCTGAATTGTACAAGTTTCATTTTTCGAGCCTAGGGTAGAAACTGGAATTTATGGAAAAGTTAGGGGCAAAATGGTAATTTTGTCTAGAACGTAAATTAAGTTTGAATGAATATGAAATATGAGAAATTGATGATTTAAGCTATTTATATAGATCCGGACAACACAAATTCTAGGTTAGACCGAGGAAAAGAAAATGTTTCGGATTAGTAGATTATATACACGAACAAGTGTCGAGGTAAGTTCGTGTAACTTAATCGAGCATGTAATTATGTTAATTAAATGTTGTGTATGTATGTAATGTGACTTATATATTGATATGCATTTCTTGAATGCTATAATGGAAAATTTAATACATGCTTGAAAATGGTGAAAAAGGGTTATGTCCCAATTGAATATTGAATTCCGATGAACATATGTGCTTTCCCGAAATGGATGAGGTCCTGCATTTTTTGTGGACGGGATTTAGCTCAGATGAGTAATCCTTTTGACCTCATTATAAAAAGGGTTCAGCCCGGACGGGTAATCCTGATATAATACCTCTCGAGTATACGTTATGATTAGAGTTTAGCCTAGACTGGTAATCCTAATCGAGCTCCTCTGAGCATACGTTATATGAAGGATTTAGCCCGGACTGGTAATCCTGTTATACGATATGTGGCTCGAGAGTGTGTTCCTTGGTTAAGTGCCCTAATGGGTACCCTGGAATAAGAATTGACGGATTACTGAATCGTACACCTTGAGTATACTACTTGAGCATCCATCGAAATTTCAATGATTCAACAGACACAACTCTTGACCTGGTATGAGAATTTTGAGATGAAATGATAATGACTTGAAAGAATATTGCTTGATGAGCTCATCTATGTTTACTTGATTGATATGAAGATTTTGATGACTAACATGTTTGATTGAATGCATGTGTTTAGGCAATTTTGCTAATGGATGGAATTTGCTTAGATTGAATGGTTGGAAGGGTTGGATTGTACTTGGTATGTTTTAGTGCAGGTAAATGGTAAATTTGGGTGACAAATGAGGCTAGGAAATGGCTTTATTTTGTCCATACGGGCAGAAACACAGGCGTGTGTCTAGACCGTGTGTGACACATGGCCTAGCGTACAAGCATGCGATTAGGCAGTGTGTCCCCTGCACCTTAATTTTGAGAAATAGAATGCTCAGAATTGAGCACACGGGCAGAGACACGGGCGTGTGTCTCAGCTGTGTGTGCTATACGGCCCAGAACACAGACGTGTGTCTTGGCCGTGTGAAACCTGCACCTAATTTCGAAAGAATTTAATTAACCACACGGCCTAGCACACGGGCGTGTGGCATGGCCGTGTGCACAAGTCAGAGAGTTACACGGGGTCGAACAAGGCCTGTAGCACGGGCGTGTCCCAGGGTCACACGGGCGTGTCCCAGGGTCACACGGGCGTGTCCCTTGGACCACACGGGCGTGTGAGCCCTGCACCTTGGAAAATTTTTGAAAATTTGTGAAAAATTCTTAGAGTTCCCGATTAAGTCCCGACTCAATTCTAATGCTCGTATTGGGCCTCGAAGGTCTAGTTAAGGGACATTTTGAACAATCTCGGTAATTGAATAGTGATTAACATGAAATATCTGTAAATGTTCTGAAAATTTCTAGTAACGCTCTGTAACCCTATTCCGACGACAGATACAGGTTAGGGGTGTTACACCAAACCCTAATACGATGATTGTTCATAGACCTCCAATTGACAAATTACAAAAATGTGGGGTTGAAGAGTTCTGAGTTAAAAAAGAAGAAGATCTAGCCAGAGCTGAATACTGGTTAGAGTGTACTCAGCTAGTTCTTGATGAAATGGTATGCTCACCCGAAAACAGTCTAAAATGTGTTTTACTACTATTAAAAGAAGAAGCTTATCAGTGGTGGACAACTTTGACATCTGTCGGTCCTAACGATCGAGTGAATTGAGACTTCTTCCAAAATGAATTCAGGAAGAAATATATCATCCGACTGTATTTGGAAAAGAAAAAGAGAGAACTTTTAGAATTGAAGCAAGGGAACATGACGGTGGAAGAGTACGAACGAGAGTTTATCCATCTCAGTAAGTATGTCGGAGAGATAGTACCGATAGGAGCTGAGATGCATACCAATTTTGAATGGGGATTAAATGATGACATATGGATGTTAACATAAAAAATAAAGAAATAAATGTGTTAGGGCACAATAAAGAGCAGAATAAAAAGGCAAAAGGTTTGATCCATGTGATTAGCTAGAGAAGAATAAAGAGGAACATATATATGGCAAGTTCAAGTCCTCCAAATGTTTTGAAGCTTATGCCAAGTGCCAACCAATTTAAAAAAGGCTTCATAATTTTCTAAGCATGCACTCTAAGGCCGAATGGTGCTAACCTTTATGGCTAGAAAAAACCAAATTCCCTTCAATGAAGATTATGGTTGGGAATGATGATTCGAAATCAATAGCCTACAAGCTAAGTAGAGGTGCTAATACTATGAGAGATGGTTTAGAGCCTATTTTCCATAGTCATTTTAGAGATGCTATGATTGACGAGTTATTCTAAAGGTTTGTAGCACATGTAGCGCATGCTCCAAATAACTCATGCATCAGATGGTTAATGTTGTAGTTTCATTGACGTAAAAAAATTAGTATAATAAGGGAATTAAGGAGGGTAGACTATTGAATGATGGCTAAAATGGCAATGAATAAAGAAAGGCTTCTTAATTAAAGCTTTATTAAAATTTTATGTTTGAACGTGCAAGTTGGTTGTTATATTCTCTGGTTATAAAAAAAGTCATCGTTTCGTTGTATATATATTAAAATTATTTAATAATTTTGTATAAACTTGATGATTGATCTTATAAATAAGATTAATTTTTTTTGACTTTTTTATATTTTTTTAATAAAAATGGCAATGGAATGATTCTTGGAATAAATAGAGGGTGTTCCATCTCTTGGTAAGTTTGGTAACTCTGCATGTTAAGGGTAAAGATGTAACACCCCAAACCCGGCCCAAAAGTTAGGCCCGAATCTGGCGTGTCACATCGAAGTGTTTTTCAAAAACCATGTTTTCATTGAAAACCCTCCTTAATATTTAAAAAACTAAAGTCTCAGTTTGTGTTCGTTCAATTTCAAAACGTGGTTCATTTAAAAGTTAATCACTTTTAAAAACGTTATTAACTTCGTTAAAAATCTCTTTTAGTTGCGGAAGCTAATTTAAGGTAAATAAGTTTAAAACGTATGTTTTTAATTGGGTTGAAAACTCGTCTACGTCTAACAGATATAAAACGTAACAAAATCCCAAATTCAGAATTTAATCCAGAGAGGCCTTATTACAGAATTTAAAACCTAAAACAAATCTAAAACATATATAAAGTCCAAAGCATAACAGCCGCAGTCGTGTGGTCACCTCTGAGTCCCTCGCAGCAGCGATCCTCCTAACGCTGGGGATCACCTGCACAGTTAAAAATGGGGTGAGTTTACAAAAACTCAGTGTGTAATCCCCTTACTAGAGTAATAGTCAGTATACAGAAATAGAAACCGGAACAGTCTGGGCCAAAGCCCTTTAACAATAACAGTATAGTCCAGTTCAGAGCATACGTGGGCCAAAACCCACTAAAATATCATTTGGGTCACAGCCCACAACAGAATCAATTGGGCCTAGCCCAAACCAATAACAGAACAAGTGGGCCTAAGCCCAGTACAGTGACAGATCTCATAAATAGATATGCAACGGTATGAGGATGCATCCCACCCCGATCCAGCCAACACACCACCCATACCAACCTTACACTTACGTTGGGATAAAATCGACCCATCCAGCCAACACACCAAGCTTAGCACCAGTTGCGGCACTAAGTCAACAGAATGGCTCGGTGCAGTGGACAGAACGGCTAAAAGCCATAAACAGAATGGTTATAAACCATAATCAAGAGCCATAATCAGGATTGTACAAAGCTACCGGTAACTGTGATAAGTTTGGCACATAGCCATCAGCGACGGTAATATAATCGGCACACAACCACGGGTAATTATGATCGACACAGAGTCATCAATATATATGTTAGGCACATAGCCACAGGTAAATACGATTGGCACAAAGCCATAATCAAGATGGCATAGAGCCATGTTTAGGTTGGCACAGAGCCATAATTAGATTACGCGGCTTTAAGCCGTCTGTCGGTCCACAATTGTCACATGCGACCCGTGCGACCTTAACAGATCAATACTGGATCCACAGTCGTTTCATGCGACCCATTCGACCCTATCAGAACTTCCTCCGTATCAATGTCCCAACCCCATGCAATATGTCGTGTATGTCATGCTCAATCATTACACGTGTATGCAAAATGGCCATGCTCAGTAAAGTCATTTAAAACATATATTAAAAGCATATTAGTCACACGACCACAGTCAAGTCAGTCAAATTCATAGTCTAAGTCAGTCATTTATCCACAAGGGCAAAATAGTTATTTTACCCTATAAGGGTATTTCGGTCATTTTACCCTACATGGGCATTATGGTCATTTTCCAAACCGGGGGTATTTCGATAATTTTGCAAACTGGGGGTATTTCAGTAATTTTGCAAACTGGGGGTATTTCAGTAATTTTGCAAATCGGGGGTATTTCAGTAATTTTTTAAATCAGGGGTATTTCGATAATTTTACAAATCGGAGGTATTTCGATAATTTTCGCAAATCAGGGGTATTTCGATAATTTTGCAAATCGGGGTCTTAGCGACCCAATAGAAGGTCCACCGTCGCCTCGAGCGACTTAAGTAATGTAAACACTCGTGTGGCCCATTTAGCCCAGAAACAGCCATAGTAATGCAAACATCACAGTCCAAACAACACTTACCACATCACATACATTTTTTCCTCGTGGGCCCACAAGCCCACTAGGCCCACACAGCCCATTTCAGCCCAACGAGGCCTAGAACAGCCCAAGACCACGAGAGCGCTCGTGGTGGCCTCTACAGGCTAACGCCCATGTTCGTGGGCTCTGTTCACCACACGCACGATCGCACGCTCGTGTGGCATCATACGCCATATTACTGGCTTTTCGGCATTTTGCCGATTTATAGTCATAGCAGTGTAAACAACACATACTTTTGGCTTTTTAGCCGATTATCGAATACCGCATACCAATACACACACTCAATCGATTTTCTCGCCGACTATCGAATACAGGGTACTGTTACACACTTTTGTTGCGACGAAAGCGAATAATCCTTGAGCACCAAGACCTACATCAATTCCCAACACACGGTTAATCACATGTTGATAGGGATACAACCAACCTTAATAGTCACATAAACATACCACCTTCTTAATACTTAGCCCCAAAACATTCACCACCCTTACTTTGATTGAGTGAGTACCTCTAGTCCTCTAAGATCGCTAACTATGATAGATCACACGCCTTGCCGACAACTGCACTACGATAGATCTCTGTTAGGTAGTATTGATCATAGATGCAGCCTACAACCCAAATTTTACTTAGCAAACCCATAGGGCCTAATCGGTTTATACCCAAAGAGTAAGATAACAAATTACCTTAATCGGACGATGAGAGAAAAACCTCAATGGCCTTAGCACTCTAGAACTTCTTCGCTCCTTAGATTTGACTAGCCCCCAACGAGCATCATATCGCACAAGAGAATCAAGAGCGTAATTAGAGTCCAAAAGAACAGAAGCATTCGACTTCTAGAGAAATACTAAAAGAGATCAAATTTGAGTGGAAAGGAGAAAGTATAAACACCTACCCTTCAGTCAGGAACACTTGCAGAACCGATTAACAATACCAACAGTGAAGCATAGAAATATTCGGCCAAGGATAGGGAGAGAAGAAGGTTGAGTACCTTCGGTCTACCAAGCAGAAGAAAGAAAAAATAGAAGAATGAATAGAGAAGGAGCAATCGGCTAGGCTAGAAACCGAAAATAAAGAATGACACTGCAGGGAAGAAGAAAAGATAAGTATTCGGCCAATCGAGGTGTAAAGGCAGAAAAGGTAAAAGAAGAAGAACATTCGGCAATACCCACCAGTTTTCCCAAATAGTCAATTTGACAACCCCAGTAACAAAAATGCAAACAGAAAGTGAACTAATACGACACTTTAGAGCTCAAAACAACTCGGCACAGAAAAGAGATTTTTCCCAACCCAAAAAGTGACCAAAAACTAAACCAAATGGGAGAAAATCCCTCTTGGCCGAATTTCCCTAAGCATAATACCCAAATTCAGCACAACTTCACTCCATAACAAACTCCCCTTTTTCCTCCCCTTATCCCTCTCCTAAAATCTCTCCACCTTATTCTACTCAACCACCTATTCAAACTCCTTTCAAACTCCTCCAAATCCATATCCCATAAACCTCTCCCCCAAGACCAATCCCACAACCATTTGAGCAAAATTCAATTCCAACACAACCACTAGGCGGCACAGCTGCAAAATAAATAATCCATAGCTTACTCCAAGTCTCAAACCTTTGACCTCCTTGCCACACTTGTGACGCCATCTTCCACCACACCCCAACTCCTCTTTTGTCACCTTTCACCACATTTTATTTATAACCCTACTAACCAAAGATAGGGGTTTTGATCACTTAAAACACAAAATTTTTCTTAAGCCCAGGTTTGAACCCAAGGCTTCTCCAATACTCCTCAGGACCCTTAATCACCAAAGCAGACATACATTTGTGTTATTCACTTGCACAACTAAATTCCAATTCCTCCGATACGCGAAGCCCATTTCTTCTAGGCCCGAAAGTCGGGGTGTTACAAAAGATGATGTAAAGTATATAGACTGTAAGTTATGAATAAGAAACCCTACATGGGGATTATTTTTAGATAAAATGATAACATTCTGACTGTAAATGGATTTTAATGGTGAATTCATGTTATTTAAACAGTTGTTGCTGCTGGTTCAAACTAGATATCTGAGTTTGGAGCTGGTACCTGCAATAGGTGAGTCTCAAGTGAGTCCTCAATATTGACTCCTACAAGTCTTTGTAGATAAATCTTTTGTAATCAACGTTTCAGTATCAGTGAATGAGTATTTGAATGACTGTTGAAAATATGTGTGAGATCTTGATATAGTTTCCTCGTGAGTTCGGTATGTAATGGACTATACGTATGGATGCATATGATTCTGTGAAGCAACTGTGTATGTGTGCCTGTGATGTATAATGTGATACGTGATTGTGTGATACATGATCATGTGATATGTGTGAAACATGTATTGAGCATGATTTGGTTAAGAAAATGAGTATACCCTATGTGTATCTATGCTAGACATATGAGATGCGATTGATAAAGTTGGGGAAATAGGGTGTAACTGAGTGTTGAGAGGTTTTGATATGTGAGTTTTGACACCATAGTGGTTTTCAATGAGGTCCGTCTGGCTAGTAAAAACGAGTTACTTTGTGATAAATTTGAAGAAAGTCCATGGCCATGGCACATGCTAGAAATGAAGGATGAGTCGCATTTATCGACTAGGGTTTCTGCGTGTCCCAGGGCGATGATGGGCAAACCTCATGCTATTGTGAGTTTAAACAAATCCATGTCGCAAGCACATCAGTTCACTTGCGGTGCCTAGGTGGCATTCTATTTGGCCTTTGTGGTGTATCCTGTATGTTGCCTTTGTGGCATACTCTGATAGCCTTTTTGGTGTATTCTACATGTTGCCTTTGTGGCTTACTCTGATAACATTTAGGGCGTATTCTATATGTTGTCTTTGTGGCGTACTCTGGTAGCCTTTGTGGCTTATTCTGTGTGGCCCTTATGGCGTACTCTGATAAGTTTATATTAAATATATGATTTGTGTGAGGTTTTGGTGTGATGAAATAGAATAAGTCTTAAGGGAAGTTTCTTGAAAAGAAGTATGAATCAGTATGATCAAAGGGGGTATCTGCTGTAGTTATCTATCAGTTTAGTATATAGGCGTATTCGATATAAGAGTTTGCCAGTTTGAGTTATCTGTGCAATTTAGGTGGAATACTGAGTTATCTAATATTCATTGTATCTGAATAGTATCATGTCTTGATCTATGATATGATTGAATTTGAGTTGTTCTTTATCACGGGGGTCTCGTGCCCTGTACTAAAGTTCTGTGGAATTCTTCTTGATGATTTAAAGTGTTTCTCATCAATATGAGTAAGTATTGGGTAGAATCAGGATATGATTCGATTTTTAATCTATTTTAGCAAGCTCGGTGTGGGAAATCGCCGAAAGTATGAACAATAAGTGGTATTCGTCAAGTATAATGCATGTGATTAACTGTTCTAGAATAATCGTTAAAAGTTGTCTGAAGAGAAAAGAAAAAAAGGTAGTATCGTCTGTCAGGATTTGGAGTCAACCAAGCAATTAGATTAATGATGATATGTTAAGAATGATAAGTAGCGTACAAGAGTGTAATTATATAAATGATAAGGCGAAGGTATCCGTCAAAGACAGATATGGGGAAATCCAAATATTCAAGATGAAGAATTTTATCAAGAAAGGTTAATAGGTATGTGGTGTTCAAAACTCACTAAGTTCATTTGAACTTACTAGTGTCATGTTTATGTTTCAGGTACTGTTATTAAAGATAGTTTGCTAGGAGGGACAACGCCAGGAACGCACCAGAGATATAGTGAACGGGGATACTATACATACAGTGGATGTTTTGGAAAAAAATTGGCATTTAGTAGGACGCCCTAAGCGTCTTTCTTTTGTAAGCCTATGTGTCGTAATAATTTGTAACAAGTTCGGTGTAATATATATTCTTTTTAAATATTTTCCTTTGTTCTTTAATATGGAGTCTTTCAATAAAATAATAAGAAAAAAAACATTTTAAGTAAGGTACAATTGTTAATTGTTTTATAAATTTTGTTAAGTAGTTTACATGGTAGCACTCGAGATCCAGACCTAGTGTATTGAGCCGGGTTGAGGGTGTTACATTAAACAAGCAAAACTTTTGATCCACACTAAATTTAAGTGATAAATTATTGAATACTTTCAAAAATCCTCTAAAATGATGGTTCCATTTCAATTATTATTCCTCGTATATGTAGCCTCTAGTTATTGAATTAATGTCTTTTCTTTTGTTTCTTTTAATTGTTTTAGGGGGTGAGAAGAGAGGTCAAAAGGGTTAAGCCATTGATGATCAATTCTTGTCCTTGGCTTAGGGAAAAAGAAATAGAAAAGTTAAAAAGAAAATTTATTTAAAAAAAAATAAAATTAGTTATAAATACGAGCCTAATAAAATAATTGGTATGACATAGGATTCGTATATGTTATTGGTGGGAGCATTCTGGCACTACAATGCAATTCATTTTGGCACTAATGTGCAACTCATTTTGGCACTTCAATGCATTACATTTTGTGGAGTGTTAGGGGGATCAGTGCATTTATGCCTGATCAGCACTACAGTATTTACCGTAGAGTGTTAAGGGATAAATCTGCACACTCATACTTTTAATATGCCATCTTGATTTTGAGAATGAATACCATTCTAATTTGATGATAAAATGTCACCCTGATATTGATAGTTGAATATTGATTCTGATAATGAAAAGCCATTCTGAGTGTGATCTGAGATAAAAAAAAAATATTGAAATAATTATAAAATAATTTTGGTATTAAAATCGATATAATTAAAATATATCTTGAAATTATTATTGATTTGATTTTAAATTCAAATTATGTTAGTACCACTGAATATACAATACTCAACATGTGATATTTTTTGTTTTCGTGAGCAGGCTTGAATTAGGTCTTTGAAGTGATTGTTTTCTGGTCAGCATCCAAACTATCAACTCTCAACTCAGCCATCAGATGTAATGTTTTTACTATGAAAAATTTTATATGGTAAGTACCTAAGTCATTAGGAAATATTTTGGAGTCTTTATGTCATTTTGATTTGTGAATATGTTAACGATGCTTGCCTTGATGAATGGTTTGAATGGTAAAATTAAAGTTTTTTTAATGCAAATGTCATGGATTCAAATCTTATAATATGCAAATTATTTATTTTTATTTTTTTAAATATGAAAAGATTAAATTGCCCGAGAATAATATAACTTACTTTATGAAGGACATTTTCATAATTTCCCTAATCGAGTTGATGCTCAGTTGACTTGTGATACCAACTATATTAGCAGTTTAAACAATAGTATTGATATACATTTGAGGGAAATAATAAGCTGTGTATAATAAAATTAAAATGTATAAAATATTTAAAGATAAAATTTTGTTCAATGGTAATATTAAGATTTTATTAAGTTAAAATGTCATGAGTTCAAATCTTTTTATATGCAAATTATTTATTTTTTAAAATATAAAAATACTAAAATAGCTTAGAATAATATAACTTGTTTCAAATATGAAACTATATATATTTTTTTATAATTTTATTAATTAAATTAATATTGATTGACTCGTAACTAGACCCGTCCATGGGCCGGGCCACCCGACCTAGCCCGAAGGCCCGCCTGAAAAGTGGGAGGATTTAGGTAAAAATATAGGCTTGAAAAATGGGCTTGGGAAAAGAAATAAGGCCCGTTTAGAAAACAGGTCGAGCCTCGGGTAAGGCTTTTTGGCCCGGCCCTGCCCGGCCCGAATATGCAAAAAAAAAAACTTTTATTTTTTTACTGTTTTGTTGTTAATTTCTTGTTGTTTTTTCACTATTATGTTACTACTATTTTGTTATTATTGTTTGAATATTGTAAAACTCTTGTTTTATTGTTAATTTTGTTACTATTTTAGAAGCATTTGCTTGTTAAATTACACCTATCTTAGTATTATTTAAGTATACATATTATTTTTTAATTTATTTTTAATTTGTTGGGAAAATATCTATTTTAATATTTTTAATATTTTTGATTTATTATATTTTAAAAAAATTAATATAATATAATATAAAAATTAATACGGGCGGGCCAGACCCGAATTTATGCATTTTTATCCAGGTTGAGCCCAACCAAAATTTTAGACCCATTTTGTGGTCAGGCCTAAAATTTTAATTGGGTCTGACCCAGCCTATGGACACCTCTACTTGTAACACAAAGTCAATAAAAGGTTTAAATAATATTTTTTATATATCCGCATTATCTTGTTGTGAATGGATTTATACATTTGCTGAATTTGTAATTTATATACGTATAGCAGAAACTGGTCCATAAAAGAAGCTTGAGTGGGTCGTTATTGTGTAGCAATATATGTACAAAGACGCGATCACCTCTCGAACCACCTGTGAACCTCTTTGGAAAAAAAAACAGTTTTGATACCACTTTTGATAAGAAAATTAAAATAATAAGATATCAAAAAGATATAATTTAGGTATAAATTTTTGGATTAAGCCAAGAATAAATTGCATAGCCGACAGTGTTGGCAAAAAAAAAAAAAATCCTTAGCAGACGCATACGTGGTCAATGTTTTGTACGTGAATAAACCATGTATAAACCCTGTACAGTTTCAACATATATAAACAATTACATAGCAGACGCATTCCTAGTCATTGTTTTCTACTTTTATTTATAGCAGAGTGCTAAGGAAAGCGCACCTGAAAACGTTGACATACAGAGATTACTTAAGCAAAATGGCAGAAGCAAAGGTTCTTCGCAAGAACGCTGCTGATCATGAAATTAGCTATGCCAATAATTCAGTTGTTCAAGTCTGTTTTTTCAATATTATTAATTAATTTCTCCTTTACCAATGTTCTCTTTTTTTCAACAAATATCATTTTTAACATCTTCTCCTTTGTGCTTTCAGAAAGCAGTGATATCAAAAGTAAGGCCAATGGTTGAAGAATCCATTACTGATATGTTCAGCAAAACTGTTCCAACATGTATTAAGGTGGCAGACTTGGGTTGCTCTTCAGGTCCTAACACCTTCATGACTATATGGCACATTATTGACACTATCCATGGCATATGTCAACAAGAAGATATGAAGTTACCCGAGTTTGAAGTGCTTCTAAATGATCTCCCAGAGAATGACTTCAACAATGTGTTTAAGTCAGTTCCTAGTTTCATCGAGAGACTGAAGAAAGAGACCGGAGATACTAGAGGTGTTCATAGTTCGGTTAAAACCAAATTAACTGACTGAACCTATCTAACTCAGTTAATCGGTCGGTGACCAAATTTAGTTCGGTTGGAGGTCGGTTAATAATTTTTGAAATTTCGATTATCGGTTAATTCAGTTCAAAATTGGATAAATTAACCGAATTAACCATGACCAAAATAAATAATATATTATATATAATTGTTAACTCTTTATTTGGTTGTTAACTTTCAAGATTTATAGTGTTTTTAATGTCTTATTTGTTATTTTCACCTCCATTTCATGTTTTTTGAATTATTAAAAAAAGAAAGAAAGAAAATGAACATTAACAATGTATTTTTTATATGTTTTATACTTATTTTAATCAAAGACAAAAAGAAAATATAAATTTCGGTTAATTCAGTTAATCGACCGAATTAATCGAAATATTTCAGTTCAGTTAATGTATTTGAAAAAAAACTTTGGTTCGATTAACGGTTAAAGATTTTTACATTTTGGGTAATTCGGTTAATGGTAATTTGGTTTGGGTATTAATCAAACCAATTGTTTGAACACCCCTAATCGATACAGAGATAAGGTATCAATACCTTGACAAAGGTATCAGTACTTTATGTCTGGTATCGATACATCCGTTTTTAATTCAATTTGTATAAACATCGAAGCTTAAAATGGTATCGATACCTTGGCAGGGGTACCAATACTTGATCTAAAATTTTAAAAACTTTGCAATTTGGTCCTATTTCATGTTTGAAATAGCAACTGTGCTTTCGTAAGCTCGATTAAAGCTTAGATTTAATTGTATATCATAATGTGAATGTGTTTATGACATGATGAAATGTTTGAATGATTTGTTTACGGTGTGTTTGATAGTAGTTGCTCCGACAACAGATATGGCATCTCGTAGCTCGGACTCGGCGATCAGGTCGGGCGAGGGGTGTTACATTTAGTCGTATTAGAGTTACAATTTTGTTGATTCTAGAAATACATGTCACAATAACCTGTGATAGTGTGATGCCTTCTAATCCAATTTGACTATGTTTTCATATAGTTATACAATGTCAACCGAATCAAATCATGTCATGTCAGACAAGGTTGATAGTAATATTCTAGCTTTTGACGAGGGAGCAAGTCATAGTGTTCCTGTTCCACAAGTGCCTAGAAGCGAGGCGAGAGTTGCCTTCTTCCAAATGGCGAACCATTGGTTTACAAAGTTCATGGGAGCTAACCCTCCACCTTTGCTACCTCATGTACAACCTCTACCCCTAATCGTGCCTCCAACGGCACCCCATTGTCCTCCAAACCATAATACAGTGACTGTTCATTGAACTCCAATCAACAAAATACGAAAATGTGGGGTTGAAGAGTTCTGAGGTAAAAAGGAAGAAGATCTAGCCAGAGCTGAATACTGGTTGGAGAATACTCAGCTGGTTCTCGATGAAATGGTATGCTCACCCGAAGACAATCTGAAATGTGTTTTACTACTATTGAAAGAAGAAACTTATCAATGATGGACAACTTTGACATTAGTTGTTCCTAGAGATCGAGTGAATTGAGACTTATTCCAATATGAATTCAGGAAGAAATATATCATCCGACTGTATCTGGAAAAGAAAAAGAGAGAATTTTTAGAATTGAAGCAAGGGAACTTGACTGTGGCAGACTACAAACGAGAGTTTATCCATCTCAATAAGTATGCCAGAGAGATAGTGCCGACAAAAGCTGATATGCGTACCCATTTTGAATGGGGATTAAATTATGACATACAGATGTTAGTGGAGGCCCTTGAATTGAAAGAATTTATGGTTCTGTCTGAAAGAGCTGAGAAGATGGAAGACATGTGAAACTACCTGAAAGTCAGTGGTGTCGAAAATAATGATTTTAAAACCCCATTTTCGATGATTGAGTTTGTAAGTTTTATTATTTAATATTTAAGAGGCTAGTATAAAGTTTAATTAAAAGTTTGGTCCTTTAATTTTGTTAATCAAATAGTTAATTAAGGTAAAATGACTGAATTGTTAAAATGGTAAAAGTTAATCGCCATGAATGTTTAATTAATTTATTGGACCAATTAAGTAATTGGACCATTTTAAAATACTCAAACGATGGTGGATGATTAGGAAATCCACTCACTTTAGTTAATTAGGCTTATGCTTAAGTTAATTACGATTAGTTTAATTAAATAAGATTTATTAATTATTAATCAAAGTATATAAAGGAAAATTAAAATAAAATAAACATTATTTTCATCTTTTTTCTTCTCAAAAACCAGTTGTAAGAAGGGAGAAAACCATTGGTCACGTTCAAGCTTTAGTCCTTGATTGGTAAGCAATTCTTAGTTCGTTTCTTGTATTTTTTTTATGTTTTTGAGGTCAAGAGAGTTTGATTTAGCTAGCCTGTGTACCAATTTGTAAATCTGTTAAAGTTTTCAAAATTTGAAATTTTTGAATACTTTATGATTTTGGTGTTAAATTGTTAGATTTAAAGCTTAGATATGAAAAAGGACTAGTTTGTAAAATAAAAGTTGTTAGTTTTGAACATAGGGACTAAAATATAAATGTTTCAAATTGATATGATTTTTTGTAATTATAGATAGTAAAGGGCTGTAGAAGGATGAAATTGAGATTGGTTTAAAAAAAAGCTCAAATTTGAAAGTTATAACAATTTCGGTTTTATGGACTAAATTAAATAAAATGTAAAACTTTAGGGACATTCAAAAAATGAAATTGAACTGACTTATGCTTATAATAGGATGATATAAAATATTTGAGGTTGATAAATTGAAATAAATTATCATATAGATCAGAAATTGAATCAACGGAAGGTTAATCGAGAAAGAAAGGCAAAATTGTGGATTAGTCCTCAACATCTTGTTTGTTGTTGTTTTTGCCAGGTAAGTTCATGTGGTATAAATGTGTTTAAATTCTTTTGTATTTAATTTATGATTATATATGTTTGGTTGAAATTGGAATTGTTTACGATTTGGTACAAAAGGTGAGATTTTGGACTGAAATGTAAAGAAAATTATATATATATGTGTGTGTGTGAGAGAGAGAGTGTGTGTGTGTGTGCTAGAAATACCGGATGAACTCAGTAAAGGTCTTGTGCACACTGATACAAATTTCTTACTAATGATTACTGAGATCTAGCATTTGTTGCGGACTCGAAGATACATGTGACACAGGTTTAGCTCGAAGATACTAATTCGAGGATTTGTGAACCACATTGAAATCAATCAACCACCATTTGTTATTTATCTGTTAATTTCATAACTTTGCACGCTTTAGAATTTAGTCCTTTGTAGCTAGCTCATAAATTAGTGAAATTACTCTTAACTTTATGGTTTTTCGTACTATAATGTTTAGCGGTTAGTTGGTTAGACTCTTTATTTTGCATGCTTGTAGCTATAATTTGCTCAATCGCCGACTCTCTTGGTTTCAATCCTTGGAGTACTCCGTACCCGTTGTACAATTGCATTACAACTGACCTACCACACTTGAAAACACCGTACGATAGTATATATTCTGATTATTTGATTATTGTTTTAGTGTTGATTTATCCCTCGTTCACGAGGACAGGGGAGAGGCGATTAGACACTCAGTCGACTGTATCAAACTTTCATCTTTCTTTAGATGATTGTCCTAAGACAGCAAAAGAAAGAGAGCATACGAGTAATGTTTCATATGCTTCGGCAGTTAGAAGCATTATGTATGTGATGTTTTGCACACATCCAGATATCTATTTCACAGTGGAAATTGTTACTTGATATCAGGGAAATTGTAATGCCTTATACCTGACCTTATTACCGGACCCGGATATAGGATGTTACAACACTTTAATTCTTAACAAAAATTTTACAATCTGTGAAAACCTTACTGGATGTAATTCTTATTTATTTATAATCTTTTCTAAGTAAAAAATTTGAATGAAACATTTGTTAATTATAACAGACTTTTAAAAGTCATAATAAGCATTACAACTTAAATCTTTAATGAGACGAACATATTCATGGCGTAGAGTACTATTCGCCACATTCCCAAGAATGCCTCTCTGTATGCATAATATCTCTCTTCGAACTGCCACCTTAGCACATTCCTGGCTTGGACCCTCCTGACGCACTGGTTCAATTCCAAGATCCTGCATTAAAAATAGACTCATATAAGTTCAACAGAATTTAGTGAATCTCAACCATTAATACCTTTACATAATGTTGTTGAATTCCTCGACTTAAGAATTCTGGACTTCCTTTTAGATTTTGGAGGATACTTTTCTGATTCCTGCCGGATAACTATACGCCAACCTTTAACTTGACCACATTGTACACGTTTCACTCGATTGGCGGATCATAAACTTCCCACCTTATAGTGGATCCAATTTTGCAATCACTTAAATATAGAAATTGGATACATTTCTCTGAATGATATACCTACGAACACTATTCTCAACGGATTCTTATACTGACTCTGGCAACTATTGGAATACCAGTCACATTATATCTCCACGTCAATCCAGACAACGAACTTGGTTCAATGATGGTAATATTTTAGATACTCAATAGAAACTCAGATAACTTCGATACAAAATGTGAAAACTTCTGATTTGGTGGACACTTACACCATCCATAATTACATATATGCCAAGCTCTTTTTCTGATCTAGCGAATTATTATAGTGGATTCATCAGTCGAGTACAGTGTCGAGAATTCTTTTAGAAAATGTCTCAAAGGCATAATCAGATCTCGCCACAAAGGAGAACTAACAACTCGCCACTTAGGTGTTACAGAATTCTGTAACGAGAAATATGCGCAAGTGTACACAGTTGTTCAAGTAATAAGTAAGTAAAATGAGTTACTGTCTCTACAGAGACTGTATAAGCTTAACCAATTAATTGCAAAATTATAATTAACAATTTGATGTAAAAACTCAATAATTTGGATGGTGATGATTAAACTAAGTAAAATTAACTAGATGCAAAGATTGATCCCTATGCAATTCTAATCTAGATACAATTTACCTAAATGTATTAATGAATGGCTTTGGCAACAAAAACAATCAACATTAAATGAGCTAGGATAATTATATTAATCAATTCAATTTACTTTATCATGCTTAAAAATGTTCAGAAATACTTTCTCGGCAACTCGATCTTTCATGAGTTTGGAAACCAAATTAAGTCCTTTCAAAATCTTTTACTTAGCTAAATATTCATTTTTTGATCATATTAACTAAGGGTTTCTTAGCATTTATGTAAGGCAACAGGGACATTTACGTTTGCAACAGTTTAATTACATATACCTAAAAACTATGCAAGGTAATATAGCTAACTAAAGATATTACGAACCTCAAATTAGTCGGGTTTAAGGATCTAAATTGAGCATTGCACTTTTCAATTATGTGTCTACTAGCTGTCGTCTGGTTAGGATCGCTCAGCTAATCTGAGTGCACCCAATCACGTATGAATGAAATGCATTATGATATTAATTGAAAACATGATTGACTGAGGCCTAAACATGTTAAACAGGAATAAAATAGATCTTATTGAATTAATATAATCATCCTAGGGAATAGGATTTAAAATATCATTGTTGATGTAAAAAGCAATAAGCTTAAAGCAAACATAATTAAAATAAATAACAAGAGGAAAGAGTAAACTCTATTCAGTTTAGCAGCCTTTCGGATCTATTCTGAATGATGCACTCCTCCGTTCTGCTCGATGCTTCTTTTGCTAAGGAGTTCCTAAGGTGGCCGGCCAAAGAATGCTTTTGATGAAGCTTTTGTGGCTAAATGATGGAAAGGAGATGGGCGGCTATGCAAGGGAAGGAAAAGGGAAATGGAATGTAGAGAAAATACTAATGAGAGAAGAGAAATGAGTGTTGAAGGATGAGGGATGATTTGATAAGTAATAGGTGCATGGTATTTATAGGTGAAGGTAAAGGGTAGAGTTAGCTAAAAATAGCATTTGAATTCCTTATTTTTCTACCACACATGGACGGCCATATTTCAAGGAGAAGGGGATGACTAAGTCTTCTCAATTTGAATTCAAACCAAGGCTATTAATAGCCATAGGGTGTACGGTTTCAACAGCAAGTTGTTAGGCTGATTTCTTATTATTTTCTACTTGCAAGGACCTTCAATTAAATACCCCAATGATTGCTTTTGGGTTGCCACCTACTTGTGTCGAAACTGGGCTTTAGATCCACCTTGTTGGACGATTTCTCAGTCCAATAATGTAGCAGACATGTCCATCTTTTAGCACATCTTTTACTGGGTCAAACTATCAACCTCATGACCCAAATTGCATGGTCTTACCGTCCACATGAATTAATTTGTGCATTTCCATGTTTCATTCACATTTTCAATGGTCCTCCTACATTGTGAAAAATCACATATTAATAAATTAACATGAAATAATATAAAATATGTACAAAATCATGTAATTAAGCACAATTTCACATACTTTATAAATTCATGCCCAATATTACTAATTAAGTAAAATTCACTTATTTTAATAACAATTACTCAAGATAAACATACTTATTAATTAAAAAGGTGGTAAAAATACATAGAAAACCCTATATAATTTCGAGTTTACAAATTCACCTTATACGCTTTCCAGATAACTCGCCACAAGGGATTCCTAAACATTACACCACATAGGCCTTTCAGATAATTCACCACAAGGGCTTTCCACATAACCTCGCCACAAAGGCTTTACTAGATAACCTGCCATAAATGCTTTACACAAACTATTGTGTTTGACGATATGGATTTGCCTAAACTCAACACTGCCTGAGGTTTGCCCATCATTGCCCCCGGGACACGTAGAAACCCTAGTAGAAAAAATTTCTCATCCTCCATTCCTAGAATGTTTCATGCCCATAGTTTTTACACATATCTGTCACACTGGCCTTTTCTTGAGTTTACTGTCCTAATGAACCTCGTGTTTATAGTCCCGACAGAATACGATTTCTCCATAATGGCCTTTGTGTTTACTGTCCCAGCGGACGTCATCAAGCACCACAGCTAGATTCATTATCATCTCACATATTTTCCTAATACTCCGCCAGAACTCCCATATCACCAACTATAATTTATCATGCATCACTCAAATAAAAATATGGACATATTTACATAGATTTCACTCATACCCTTAATGGAATCATATTTCTCATACGTGCTTACCACAAATCGTTGTTTTCATGCAACACATCATACACTTCAGTACATACTGATAAACTGAAATAGTAACATATTTTAATCCCACATTTAGCATACTTTTGGATGATTTATCCCTTGATTTATGTAAAAAGGTGCTCTTAATCCTTTCTTTTCATGTCTTATACTCAGGAAAGCACCCAAGAATAAAAAGAACGAGAAACGGGCTCAAAACAGACCAAAATGGGCCAAATAAGAAATTGACACGGCCTGGACTAAAGCCCACACGGCCGTGCCTCCTCAATATACTAGGACATGGCCTGAAGTCGATCTACACGACCGTGCCTCACTAACGAAGTCCAACACGGCCTGGCCACGATTCACACGGGCGTGTGCCATGGCCGTGCCCCTGCCGTGGAGGAGAGTAATTTCACTCGAAAAAGGATACTTAGGGGCAAAGAAACCTATTTCAAAAGCCTATATAAAGACCCTAAGTATAACCTAAAAGGGGGCAGTTAGCTAGGCTAAGGAGCCGAGCCGAAAAGGTCAGATATGTAGGAAACTCTCAAGGGATAGCCAGTTGATCCATCTCCAGAAGCCGGAATTCTACTCAAGACGGAGGATCTCTCCTTCAATTCCTTCAGGGAGTTTTAGGGATTTCTTATGTTTTGTTTTATCTTTTCTTCTGAGATGTTTTTCTTTATTATTATGAACTAAACCCTTCAGATACCTGAAAGGGGATGAAACCTAGATGAATCTTTTTATTGTTTTCTGAACTATATGATAAATACTTGATTTGTTCTTGATTATGTGTACTTAATTCTTGTGTTGATATTTCGCGGATATTAATTCAAGTTGAATGTGCTTAGGTGGTGGAGAAAAAGTCCCTGCTTAAGAGTAGATCTAGCATAATTAAGCGGAGTTGATCGCGCGCCTAGAGATAGGGTGACGAGATTTTGCCGGATTAGGGTGAAACCTAATATGGGAGTCCATAGATCGATTTACTACTATTCTAGGGGTTTTAATTAGAAAGAGATTTTAATTAATCAACCTAGGGTTAGACGTTATTCGCCTCAAGAGAGGGTTTAATATAAATTGGGGAGTCCTACGGATCAAGTCAAGTGAATAAATCGTCTGGTTCAGTGTTAGATAACAAGTGAAGTCTAGGTGGATTCTTCCTAAGGGTATCGTCTTAATCAACTGAGTTTTTTCCCAAGTATTTACCCAATTTATTCTTTTTGTATTTGCATCTTTAGCTTAGTAATTAGTTAATTTAGATTAATAAACAACTTCACTTATTTTAGGCTAAATAATAGAAAGAAAGTTAGTATTAGTACTTTTAGTTCCTTTGGGTTCGACAATCCGGTCTTGCCTAAGCTATACTACTGTTCGATAGGTGCACTTACCTCAATCGTTGTTATAGTTAGTTCCAGGATCGATCATTATAAATTTAAAACTCTGAAATACAATGATCACATACATACATATATTTCTCAGAAAACAAACGCACATACATACTTACAACTCCTCGAAAAGATATGCTCATGTAACACCCTATACCCGGCCTGGTCACCGAGCCCGAGTAGCAGGACGCTACACCACCATCTCATCATTCACATGACATAATACACCTCATTAACAAGCAACTACACTCAACTCGTATATATATAATTCATTTAATGATAATTCATCAAAACAAAACAACGTATTCATGCTTAAATGACCAACAAGTCTTACTTATATTTTCACATACACCTACACACAACCTTTTCATTTATTAAGCAATTAATGATAATTTGGCAACTTGGAGACATGAAACATAAAAATGGGCTCTATCACCACACATTGGATACACGAATCTCCATCACATCAATGACTCAAAGAGTCTAACATATCTCATAAGTGTAGCATAAAGCTAACACTCTCCAACACACCAACATGTCCTGATGAATGGAGCTTAGCTCGACATTCCTTTATCTCTTCGATCTGTCCCAAGGCCTCATTGCCCAAAACACAAAGGTGAGTGCTCACAATCCTATGGCATGCCAACTATATCCAACGGTTTCAAGAGATCACAATGCCAAAATATTCCAAAATACACACATTTAATTATTGTTTTAATGCACATAATCTCTGTTCATATTCATCAATTCACATCACAATCTCATACACATTGCACACTTATTGGGTTCACAATTAATTGCACTTTAAGTGCCACAATAATGCTCATTGAGCTATCATTTAATAGATCTCACTTGTGTGCATTAAAATCAGTACATCATATATCACATACAAGTATTCTCCCATATTACCTGTCATAATAGTATCACATTCCATAATTCAACACATATGTACTTATCATTTTCTGCACATTTATATTGCTAATACAACATCACCACTATCATTCAGCATGTTTAATATGCCCACAACTAACACATTCACAAGAGCTATCACAATATATATCACATGTCACATTATCACAACTTAATACTCAATCAACTTCACAAAATCACATACTTTGCAAATTAAACGATGGGTATAAGAAAGCTTACACTCAAAACTTAAGATAAGGATTTAGGGTACTCCTAAGCTCCAATTTAACATTACGAATCGTGTCTACAATCAGAGAAGCTTAAACTAGTTTTTTTTTACCTTTCGCTTTACTCGAAGAAGGTCCTAATGATTTTGAAGCTTTAGCAAAGTAAATAACATAATTAACATTCAGCCATAGACCCACCTAAATCAACCAAAAACACAAGACTAAGCTAGACCCTCTTGAAACTAAAATTTCGACTAGCTTAGCCGAATCGCAAAAATCTCAACTCCTACTCGTTCCCATCACATAAAACTAATTCCAATCAACCTATCATATATCTAAGAACAATTCCCAACCTTCAAACTACTCAAAACTACACATATTCATGTTTTCAAAATTTCGACACACCATGGTAATTTTTCACGAAAAATCAATAAAATGTTAAATTATTTAATGAAAGTTTAATGAAAGTTTAGAAACCCTCTAATCACATCAAAACTAATTGAAAAGCACTTTAAAAACTTGTTTTTATTCAAAATCCTGAAATCCACCATTAACGACCCAATTTTCGGCATTTATTCAAAACATTTGATTCAATAGGTAAAAACTCTATTTAAAAGATAGATAACATTAAAAACTAATAAGAAAATGAATTGTTACCTTCGATGGGAGAAACTCAGACGTTTGGTTGAAAATCTAGAAAACCCACAAGTTGGATGACAAGGGAATTTAATGGTGTTCTTGTTGTCTTTCTTTGAATTCAAAGGGGTTCTTATGTTTGAAGGATAATAGAAAATAAGAGATTGGAATAATAGAGACCAAAAATTGAAGGATGAAATTATGGGGTTTTCTTCTCTAATGGACGGTACAAAGAAAATGGATGAAGGGTTTCTTTTTTTTTCTTCTATCACGTCAAAAGTAATGTGATGGGGGAAAATATAGGCTGATTTTTAAAAGTTGGCATATTTGCTTTAAAACTACTCTTAATTTAAACCCTTTTACAAAGCAGTTCTCTTTTCAAAATTGAAGATATTTCCTACCTTATTTTCAAAAATTGATTTGATTTTCAAAAAGTTATAGTCGAAAATAATTTTGGGTTACCATGATTCAAAATTTTTGAACCCATTCTGAGCCAAAATCTCTAAATTACCCTTAAAATTTCTAGAATCAATTTTGGGGTATGACAGCTCATCTATATGGACATTAACCACACTAGTAACCATTATAAGATAACATGCAAGAGTCGAGTCTGGAGACTCATCAAAGACCTACTTTTACCTTGGCTTGGAACCTTTGTTTCAATTGTCCTTCCCAATCCAGTAGCAACAACTGCTTAAAAGATCATGAAATTTCCATTAGAATTCTGATTTACAGATGGTTACTAATGTTTCAACTACATGCGACCTCCAAGTAGGGTCTTCCACTCACACCCTACTGTTCTTACATCTTTACTCCTCAATAATCGTAACATACAAAGCTATAAGACTAACCAGAAGGTTGATTCATCCACTAATTAAACGAAATCTTAGCTCTAGCTTAACGAAAAAAAGAGAACATTTGGTTAGAAAGAAGAACCTGAACATTGAGTAGAAAGAAAAACCAACTGGAATGTTCCCCTCCCTATACTTTTAATACTCCTGATCCCCCTAATTTCCCTACCAAATCTAGGGGTAGGTAAAATAAATCTAGTGAAAATCTACGTTATTGTTCGACCAGTCATAGGGAGGGTCAAATCAACCCAATTGACTCCCAACTAATCCCGTTACCAGAACAAACTAGATTAGTGCTCGTGTAAACCGAACGTACTATACCTTGGTGGTGACTCGAGTATGGCGTGGTCTTTAAGACAATTAAGTTTCCTACAACTTTCTCATACACTTGATATGCTCTTAGAGCTCAGCCAAAGCTCTAGAGCATACTCTTTATTGCGCATACTCTTTCTTCATTTGAAGATACTCTGCAATTAAATCCTTAGGTTTTGCCAACGGCCGGATGCTTTAACGCTAGTTTGCGCCAACACTCTAACTCATCAACAAGTCAGCAGGGTGGCAAATTATACTACCATAGTGCGCCAAAGTAGTTTACATACATACCTTACTCACCTTTTTAGATCCACCGCTTTTGGGGTGTGACACGATTCTTGGTCTTTGGCATTGGCAAGCTGTAAAGCATATATTAAGGTATCTTAAAAGAACCAGATATTATTTGCTTGTGTATTTTGGGGAGAACCATACTCTTATTGGATACACAGACTAAGATTTTCAAACCTATAAAGATTAAAGAAAATTGACATGGGGAAGTGTATTCGTCTTAGGTGGTGGAACCATAGTATGGAGAAGTGTAAAAAAAACTTGCACTTTTGACTCTACTTTGGAGGTCGAGTATGCGACTACTTTTAAGGCAACAAAAGAATTGATATGGCTTCAAAATTTCTTAACCGATCTTGAAGTCATTCCTGGTATGAAAAAAACTATAATGTTGTGTTGTGATAATAGTAATGTAATAGCTAATACCAAGGAAATGAGAAATCACAAAAGGACCAAACACATTTACCGGAAGTATCACTTGATACATGAGGCAGTAGCTGAAGAAATAATAAATGTGGTGAAAGTAGCTTCTGAAGATAACCTTGCGGATCTGTTTACTAAGACTCTTGTAACTTGGAGTTTTAACAAACATGTTGAGGATATAGGTATGTGAAACATGTCACATTTACTTCACTAGGACAAGTGGGAGATTGTTGGGAAATGTGCCCATATTGTAGTAAACACGTAATTATTTTCTATGTATTTGAACGATGAATAATTAAATAAAGTTACATTCACATTTCACTATTATATTTTTTTTTATGTCTTTCATGTTTTGAATACATAGAGAAATTGTGACAAGCAAATGTTAACTCAATGATTGTCTAAGTTCAAACTGATGATAAGTGGCACAGTAAGAATGTTTACATTGCGAGAAAGATAACTTACTTCAGTAGATAATCTAAACATGTCCGTAATCCAGTAACAGAATCAAAGTGGGCATTTGGTTCAAGTTCCTAGAAGGATTATTATGTTTCTACAATTTCAATTACGGAGATGGCTAGTCTTGACTATCGGAGCAGTTGACTCTATGGGTAGAGACATATATGTAATTATTGGAAGAATGATACATTAGACTGAACCCAAGTTGAACTAATTTTGAATCCATTTTTGAACTAATTCACTTGTGACATTCATGGTGTGACTTACGTAAATTTTAAGTTAGTCACTGACCATGTGTATGTAACTCATGTGTTTTGATATAAGTGGAAGCTTATGCTCTAAAGATGATTGAGTCGATAGCTGGTATGTTGAGTACATGATTTGTGCATTACATGACTTTACTAGCAACAATAGAATTTATAGCTCGATTAAAGAGTTAACAATATCCTCTTATTGGTGTTTTATGGATTGATAAATATGGAATGTGGTCACAAGTTTCTTGTTCTTGAATGAGCAATTTATCAGTCATTAGTTGACAGTGGTCATATTAATCATTAAAAAGACACAATGGTGACAATGAGATAAAATGAGATTGTATTGAGTGAACGAATTTAACTCAAAGGAATCAATGATATCATATGAGGGTAATACACACATGACGAGGTCATTGGATAAAGTAGTGGGATGAATTAATTTCGTAAAGAGTATATAATAAGGATGTAACGCCCCAAAATTAAATTTTTATTTTTGCGGATGTGTGACACAATTGTATATCTGCTTCAATGGTTAAGTGTTCTGGGAGTGTGTGAGAGGTCCCAAGTTCAAGCAAGGACTTGGGTCAAATTTTGGTAATTTTTATAAATAAAGCCTTAACCTGGCCTAAAGGGCTTAAGTTTAATAGTTGGTATATAGTTATCAGAATGGGCCTACTGGTCTAGTGGTTAAGTGGAGTGTTGGTGTGTTGGAGGTCTTGTGTTCGATTCTCTGCGATGACAAGGAGTAGTATTTTTGCTTTAAGTTCGGCCAGAGTTATGCTGAACTGGGATTCTGAGTGGTGGATGTGCAGTGGGAGTTGAGGGAGAAAATTAAGGGATTGAGTTGCAGTGGATAACTGAGTAGTGGGTGGTTGAGATAATGTGGGTAATGTGATTGAGTAAATCAGTTTTCCAAATTCTTTCTTCAGAAAAACTGACGCTTCTTCCTCTTTATTTTTTTCTTTTCTTTCTCTTTCGTTTTCTCTTCCCCACTTGCTGTCGAAATTTCTTTGAAATTCCCCTCCCTTTTTGCTTTCATTCTGTTTCTTTTTCCTTTGCGACGTAAATCACTGGCGGGTGGTAAGTAGTATATTGGTTGGTATCGTTCTTAGATGATTGTTTTCATTTTTGTGAGTCTAAATTTCTGGGTTTTGAGAGCAGCGTATCGTGTGGAGTAAGACTCTCGTTGTATTGGTTCGTAACGAATCGATTCGAAGTGTTGGGGTAAGTTTTAATCGCTCTATAGATGAGTATTCTGGTTTCGGGTTCAGTTATAGTTCAATTGTTAAATGATTCATTGAGTGGAAATTGGTCGAATATAGGTTCAGAAAGGCTCGGGGATCGTTTCAGCTTTAATCGGGACCAGGTGTGTACCCAGAAATGTAAAAAATGGGGTTTCAGCAAAAGCCAAAAACCCCACTGTCGACGCCACACGGGCGTGTGGTCGCCCGTGTGGTAGGCCGTGTGACACAACACGGGCATGTGATCGACAAGGCCAGGCCGTGCGCATAAGACAGGGCCGTGTGATGGCCAAGTGGGCCGTGTGCGACACACGGGCTAGACTGATTTGGGCCGTGTGGGCCACACGGTCATGTGGGCCCACACGGGTAAACCACACGGGTAAACCACACGGGCGTGTGGTATTTTGGGTCAGGCTGTATGATCCACACGGCCAAGCCAAATTTGGGCCGTGTGGGCCACACGGGCAGGCTACATGGGCTTGTGAGCCCATTTTTACTAAAATGACTGTTAAGGTTGCACGAGTCGCCCAAGTTAAATATGAACCTTCCGTAGGGTCGGTAAGCAATATGTAGACCCTTAACTTTATGTTATTGATTGTGTGTATTATATACTGAGCATGTTATATACAAGTATGTATACTGAACTGAATGTGTATCTGACAAACCTATGATAGCATGACATTTCATTGTATGTTGCATTGCATTGGGTTAGGTTGATATTATTTGGAGGAAGTTTACTGAAAGGCTCTTAAGCCTATTATACTGGCAGCTCAGCTGCAAATTACTGATTTGTGCCGCATTCGGTACTACCTGGAGTGTAGGGATGGGTGGGTTAATTTAATCCCCACATGGAGTGTAGGGTTGGACGGAGATGGAGTGTAGAGGCTGGTTGGGTAGGACTTCGTTCGAATCTTGCATGATTGCCACCGATCTCAGAATGGGATAAGGCCTCACCGCATATTTGATCTTTCAGATGAGAGATGGGCTAAGGCCCAAATCATTATCGATCTTCGAAAAAGCTTAGGCACGTGGATCGCTTTTTTCGTGGTAATCGTGATTTGCTATTGTTTGTTTTCTGTGGGATTACACACTGAGTTTATGTAAACTCACCCCTTCTATTTGATGTGCACAGGTAATCCCCAGACCTAAACGGATCGATGCAGCGGAGGACTCGGCGGTGACCACGGTTATTGGACTTTTTTAATTCTCGATTTACGATTTATGACTATAGTATTATTATTGGCTTATTTTGATGTAATTTTGGGACTTCTTGGACTTTTGCTTAACTTGGGTTTTTGTTTATTTTATGGATTTATAACCGCTAGTCGTAGGGAAACTCAGTTTTCAAAAAGCCAAAGTTTTTTCTAAACTCGCGATCACTTAAACTGTTTTTAAAAGCTTCCGCAACGAGTTACGTTTTAAAACTATGGGGGCAAGTGAGTAAAACGAATTTTGGAACTAATAAGAGATAAAGAAAGGTAATTAAGTGGAAATGGTCTTATTGCAACAACATAATTTTCCAAACACCCTATCATGTAACATTGCCAGATTTGGCCATAACGTCTAGGCCGGGTTTGGGGTGTTACAAAGGTGTTTCCAATCATAGTACTTCTTGTGGACTTACTCCATAAGTAAATTACGAATTATAGGAACGATGCTTTTGGACATAATTGTTATTACTCCGTCCTAATTGTATATGTCTAATTAGCCCCTCTATTAGCTCAATAAAAGCTCGATCGAACTGCATTTGAATCAGAAGAAAATTCTACGACTTTGGAATTAATTTAATTGAGTCGATTTATTCGATGTGGAATTAAATTAGGCGGTCGTGAGAATTGTTCAACTAGAGAATTTGATTAAAGAATTTTCTTGAAAAATTAATTTAGAAAATATCAGTGATTTTTGGGAAAATTAATTTTGATCAAGTAAAATTAAATTAATCAAATTAATTTAAATAAATATGATATTTTTGGAAATTAATTTTCAAGTTAGACAATTGGTCTAATGGGTAATTTAACATGAAAATTGGATTCGAGATCGAAGATTGGACCTGAGAACCAAAAACTAAGACAGAGACCCAAAACTGGTTGAATCGGGCGCGATGTATGAAACTGGGTCAACGGTCTAACCAGTGGCTAAACCGGATCGGTCAGGTCGTCACTGATCCGGACCGAACCGGCCAAGCCCATTCAAGCAAAATGACGGTTTTGGGTGCCAGGGGAAGTTGCGCCGATAATGGCACCTCTGGGAATGAAAATTGTGATATCAGTGATCTGACAGCTGGCAGATGGTCGGCGGTGGTAGTTCTTCGGTGGTAGAGTAGTGAAAAAATTATACTCCTAGTGGGACTCTACCGGGTAACTTGATTTCATATTAACTTTTCCAAAAATAATATTATTTTAATTTAATATTTATATTGATAATATTTTATTAATTTAATATTTATGTGAGATATTAAATTAAATTTAATATTTATCTTGATAATATTATTTAATTTAACATTAATGTGATTAATTCTAATCCTAGTTGAACTTCCTCTAAACTCTCCCTATATAAAGAGAGAGTTTGGACCATTATTTTTACACACTTGAATTCAAGAAAAGTTGTAGAGAGAGAAATCTCTGAAGAAATTATTCCAGAAAATTTCTAGAGATATTTTGTTATTTATAACTTGACCCCAGAAATTTAGAGAAATTGTGAAATTGCCCCACTAGTAATTTTGTGAAAAAAATTTATAATTCGATGCGAGCCCACACATGACAAACGTGAGCTTGAGGATACCATAGATGACTACTCGGTCGAAGCGTTCATCCTAGACGAATCATAAAGGTACGGTTTTGATTAAGTGTTTATTACTTTGGATATCACAACCAAATTCTTATTTTGGAAAAAAATTTAAACTCTAGTTTTTCCTTAAACTTATTTTTCATTGCGTTTTTCAAGTCCGATCTTCCAACAAATACGGGACTCATTCATGTATTTCAAACTTCTATTAACTAGTGGTTGCACCTCTCTTTCATTTACTCTTTTCTTTCTTTTTCTCAAGTTTCTAATAATCACTCTCAACCAAAGTGCATCCTTGATCTCTTCAAGAGTCTTAAGTTTCCTTATTTTTGTTATGAACGATTAGTGGTTTTTTTTTAATTTTTCTTTAAGTGATCCCATAACTATTTGCTTCATTAATTCTAGGGTCATTATATCTACTTTCATTTTCCAAAGGTTCGACCAAGACCTCATTGATTGTGTCAGCCTTACAAGAATTTGGATCTATGTTAATTAAAGAAGCCCATGAGTTTTCATGGTTGAATATTGGTGTATTAAGCTCTCCTTTTCTCCGTTGGTCGTTTCACTTATAATTATTTCTTAACAATTGTCTCCATGTAGATCCTGATCAACATTTTCTCCTTTATTAGTGCATAGTTGATCACACTTGATACTATACTCCCTTGATTCATTGTTATGTTCAACATTTAAATCCCCAAAGCTAGTTTATTAAATGTGTCCCATATTTTCTTTTGTTTTCTCCGCCACTAACATAAAAACATTCTTTGGCTTTCCCCAACTCTTTTCTCAAACAAATAGAACCACTTGATTTAGCATTTGATGACTTATGGATTGGTTAGAATAAAATTTCAAACAAAAACAATCAAATGATGTCCATACATCTTGATATTCTAAAACTCTAATTATGAATTAAACACCATTGCAATTGAGGAAGAAAACCTTCTTGATACGACTTAATTGATTAGTTAAAATCATTATAGTTATTTTACTACAATTGTAAAATTCCATAAGTGATTCTTTCACCAATACCACCTATCTAGATGGATTAACAATGTTTTGAAAAATTGCCATATTCCAAGGTGAAGGAGTCTCATCAACATTACCTTGGTAGACTTGAATTTCATATAATCCAAATGTGTCCATGGATCCATTTCTTCAAACCAGCTCAATATTCAATCACATATTCACTTAAGCAACATTTCTTTCGTTCCATTCACTTGTATCTCAAGAAGAAATTGCTTTCTTCCGATTCTCATTATAATGATGCTTTTCAATTTCTCCTATTTAAATTATCTCTCAAATTGCTACCATTAAAAAATTTTCTTCTAATGGCAATCAAACATTTTCTCCATACTCTGCACAGTTTTACAATTATCAAAAACAATGATCAATTTCTTTGATTATAACAGTGAATTATCTTCAACACAGTTTTACAATTATCAAAAACAATGATCAATTTCTTTCATTATAACAATGAATTATCTTCAATACGCCTAACACTTTCCATGACTGTAGATTTGTGCATCATGTTTTCTCTATCATACAAAAATAGGAGTTAGTGTTATTTGGATTTTGGAATCACCATGTTCATATTGGATTCATGTCTAGCTTGAACTTGTTTGCAACAAATCTTGCTCTTTGATGCTAGAGAATTTGACAAAATCAAATTTGAGCTCTTTAGTAATAAACTTGTTTTGTATAAAAATACTTACTTTTTTTTTTTCATCATACCTTTGGAAAATATCCTTGAGCCATATTTGATAAATCTTTGGTGACAAGTCATTTATAAAGGGCGATATTTTCTTTTTATTATAATTCAATATTGTATAATAAGTAAATTTCTTGTGTTATGGTTATAAACATGTGATATTTTTTTAATGTTAATTGGGACATTAATTTAGAATAGTGGCTTATTCATGTGGGATTATCAATCTTTTTTGGGATTATTATGCAAATAGAGTATTTGGGCATCAATTTGTAGTATCTTATTTATCGTTTGTACTATATATCATATCTTCACGTGAGTTGACCCTCTTTTGATTTTTAAGTTGGTGCTTATATATAAAAAATTTAATATATATATATTTGAAATTTAAGTAGAATTATAAAGAGGGTTAATAAGTCCTTTTAGGATTGTTAAAATATATTTTTTATTTAAAAAATTATATCAACTAATTTCTTGAAGTTTGTGTAAAGAAAAACTGAGAAATAAAGCTTGAAAAACAAAAATAAAATTATGTGAAGAGTATATTAATTTTAAATGAAAAGTAAAAAGCAGAAAAGGTGAAGATTATTTATTAAATTTAAATAATTTAATATTTCAAAATTGAAAAACAAAAAAATACATGAAATGAAGGATTATATTGATTTTAATTTAAACTTGATAAAATGTGAAACATTAAATAGAAAAAAAAACAGAAAAAAATGTTATATTAGTTTTAAGTAAATATTGAAAATAAAAAAAGTGAAGATTATATATTAATTTGAAACAATTTAATATTTAAAAATTGAAAAACACAAAAAAAGTGAGGTTAATGATTATATTAATTTTAATTTCTTGAAAAAAAAAGTTGTGAAACGTTAAATAGAAATAGAACAAAAAATGTGAAGTTAGTTTTAATTAAAACTTGAAAAATAAAAACAAAAACAAACGTGAAAACAAAAAAAAAATCTGTGAAACATTAAAAAGAATTTGAAAAAATGTGAGTCTTATTATAGGTTCTAATCATATATGTTTTTTTAACACAATACCTAGAATTATTCATAAACCTTTCTCAACCCATAAATAAAAGGATAATACGCTCCAATGCACTCGAACTCACTTCTTCCTGTATTTGCAACAACGCCCATGTTAATAAAGTTAAAATCCAATCGACATATAATCTTAAAGTTAAAAGCAAAAAAAAAAATGGTCAAATAAAATATTATATTTATTTTAATTAAAAGTTAAATTTAAAAAATTATTTATTTAATAGTTGGAAACTGGAAAATAATTTTGAAATTGCCATTTAAATAGGGCTAAATTAGATGTAAATGCAAAATTTTTTAATTAGGCTTTTAGGCCAATTTTTTTTATTCAAGGAAATAGGACGTTTTTAAGAGAGAGAAACAGAAAGCGTGTCCAACTGGGCACGCTTTCTGTGTAGGTGGCAGGAAAGCGCATCCAGCTGAACACGCTTTCCTATTAAATGAAGCGAAAGCGTGCCCAACTGTACGTGTTTTCCCTTTCTCTCTCCTAGGGTTAGGTTTTTTAATTTTTAATGTTAGGGTTTTAATATTTTAAGGGTAGGGTAGAGTTTTAATTTTTTAGGGTTTAGGGTTTTTTAATTGGTTTAGGGTTTTTGATTGAAACCTCGAAAGTTCATAGGTAGATTTGAGCGGTCAGGGATGTGATAACGCGCGAGGTGGCAATGCTTGATACAATCAGAGGTCGAAGTCTAGGTGGAGGTCCCAGTTGACGGTCGTGATACGCTCACGGGTTCGAGTATAACCGGGGGGCCAGGTGACGGCCGTTATGCAGTCAGGAGTTCAAGCTTTTAGGATACTCACAAATGATGTCTTATATATACCATACATAAGATTAATGTCGTAATTATACGAAAAAAATTTGGAGATTTTCGGTGTAATCAATGTAATTTTTTTCTCTATTTCCAAGCAGCCGATATATTTAACCTTTCATTCTTATTCGAAGGCTGACACTGAGGTGGACACAAGAGGGCCCTCAGGTGGAGAGCGGATGTTCCGACACAGTAGAGGTCAAACTCGGGTCGAAGCAGCAGCGATTGTAGTTATTAATAGATTGTTTAATAATGACAATCATCGTCACCCTGAAATGAGTATCACCTTTACTACACCCCAACAGTCGCTCCCCACCTTAGAGTCCTCTTGCGTCCACGATGGTGCCGGCCTTCGAATAATAAGGAAGGTTGAAGGTACCGGCTGCTTGGAAATTGAGAAAAATAATTATGCTGATTATAGCGGGAAGCCCTAGAGTTTTTTCATATGATTATGCCCTCAAACTTTTGTATGCCCTCAAACACCCAGAAATGTTTTATAGATGAGGGATGGAGGATGGGGGAGAAGATGTTTGAGGGACGATGAAGCTTAGTATGTGTGACCACTTTTATAAGCGCAGGGAAGGGTTGGATTGCAAAGTAAAAATTTCCTGTGATCGAAAATGCGTCGCAGTACTAGAAGGATATATTCAAAATGTTCCAAAAGTGGCTGAAAAATACGAAGCGTCAGGTACTTTTAACTTTGGGCAGAAGAAAAATGTTAGAGAAAGCATGCCCAGCTGGTGGAGCTTCCTTGTTGACATGGCAGGAAAGCGCGTTGGCTTTCTCTAACAATTTTATTTCCTACTTAAAGTAACTTTGCAAAATACCTGGGGAGCATGAGTGAGATGAAATTATATGATTTATAGACGCGCTTTGGGGCAACATGTTCTCTGTACAAGGGTACATTGAGGCTTCAGTGTCGATAGCATTATGTTTTTCCAAATAATATATTCATTACAATGCTTCCATTATTCAGGTGTTCCTTGTTAACTTACGCATAACTCACGTTAGACAGTAATGAAGACAAATGTGATGTTTGAATAAAAAACCTCGATTTATTTATGTTATATATATATATATACATTGCACTATTTAGAAAAAATACATCAATCGTGTCATGAGGGAGAATGTGTGCCACAAGGCGGTGGATGACAGTCGCATGGAGGATTTCTGCCTACAACTGGAGGTACGGGCCTATAAACTTCCTCGTTAGTGTCATCGTCACCTCCACCCCCATCTAGCACTGGTCCTTGGGCTACGTCTTCGATGTCGCCAGTGTCATCATCGTCCTTCGTAGTCGGTTGTTGTGTCGTCCTAGCCTCCCATTGTGTATCCTTCACTCCCGCGGCTAATGGTTGCGCCGATGAGCCACCCTGATAAAATAATGATGCGGGCGCTGTTTGTGTCATTATCAATGTGTAACCATAAGGTGCCCCAAATCTCAGGTACATCAGCATTGTCTCAGGCATCGACACTAGCATCAACTCCTGTATGGGCATTTGTATCGGTAGAGGTGCATGCATCGGTATTTGGCTGGACATCTAGGTCGGCATCGACGTCGGTATTGGGATGAAGAATGCAGGGACGTTGGTGCCCTGAAATATGTACCTATGAGAACAGAAGAACCGGTCACGTGCGGTGGTAGTGCGTAGTGTGGTGCTTGTGAAAAAAACATGGGGTTAGTGAAATGAAGAGGAATAAGTGAAGTGAACTGACTCGGATATTGCATAGACATAGGCGGTGCTTCTTCTACCAGAACCGATGACGAGCCCGTCGTGCGACCGTGTCCCCTCCTACGTTGCTGCTGTGGCGGTCGTTGTTGCCTCTTCTGCCGAATTTCCCTACTCCTCGCCTCCGGCGATAACAGATACGGTTTACTGGTGACTCTGGACCATGTCATGTAATTGATATCTGTCATCGTGTCAGCTGAGAAAAATGGTTTGCGGACGAGTAAGGATTCCATCCTACGATCCCAAGCCTAAACATGCTCCATGTGCTTCTCTATCCAGTCCTCGTCATTCTTCCCCCGCATGTCCACCCGAACTGCCACAACACCCGATCTAATTTGTGCATTTTCAGTATCACGTACACTATCAATGACACATTCGTATCCTATATTTCCCGATTGGCAAACACTTCTGACAGGATGTAAGATATGATATCGGTGTCGGCATATGACATCTATTCAAACTAAAAAGCAAAATTGCAAATATCATTATGTATGATTTTCTTTACTAATCATTGTGTAATTAATATAGGTTCAAAATAATAAGTAGCTAACCTCGGCTTCGAAGCGTTGATCTAACAACAGCCTAAAATCTTCAAGTTCCTCGGGCAGTCCCACGTAACTCGGCCTATGGTTCCACCTATACAAGCGATATGTTAGTCTAAACATATAATAAATAAAAATATTTACTGTACAAACTATGTATTTATTAATAAATGATGTTTACCTCGTCACCAACATGAACACGTATGGGTCGGTCACACCGGGACATAGAAACGGTAGTCACCACCAGGCCTACGACTGCAGCAAGAGCAGGCAACCACTAATCGACATCATATTTGGGACCGTGGCCCAACGCAGCTCCTGGTATAACATAGACAAGATGACAGATCCGCAACTTAGCTTTCCGCATTGATTGAAGTCCACTAGATGTAGTATCCACATTACTGCACCAAATTTTGAGATTTATCAAGCATTAAAATTCCCCCGATTAACCTTATGGTGAATGCCTGATAAACCGTAATATATACATATTTTAATCCCACATTTAGCATACTTTTGGATGATTTAATCCCTTGAATTATGGAATTTGATGCTCCTAATCCTTTAATTTCATGTTTTATACTTAAGAGAGCATAAGAGGATGAAAAGAACGAGAAACGGACCGAAAATGGAGAAATTGGGCCAAAGTGAGAAATTGACATGGCCTGGAGTTCACCACACGGCCGTGCCCCTTTAGCAGGCTTGAACACAGCCTGGGCTCGATTTACACGGGCGTGCTCCACGGGCGTGTCTCTCCCTTGACCCATTGTAATTTTACTCGGAAAAGGATACTTAGGGGCGAAGAAAGACATTTCGAAGTCTATATAAACAACCTAAGTGTGACCTAAAAGAGGGGGTTCGACAGGAGCGAGGTCAGAGAGGGCTGAACACGGGGAATTACTCCAAGAGAGCCAGTTGATCCATCTCAGAAGCTGAAATCACACTCAAGACAGAGGATCTTCCCTTCAATTTCCTTCAGGGGGTTTTAGGGTTTTTCATATGTTTTGTTATTTATCTTCTTCTAAGATGTATTCTTTTATAATTATGAACTAAACCCCTCAAATACTTGAGGGGGAAGAAACCTAAGACGGATCTTGTTATTGTTTTCTGAACTGTATGATAAATACTTGATTTGTTCTTAATTACGTGTTCTTAATTCTTGTTTTAATATTTTAGGATATTGATTCAAGTATTGATGTGCTTAGGCAGCGGAGCAAAAGTCCCTGTTTAAGAGTAGATCTAGCATAGTTAAGCGGAGTTGATCGCAACCCTAGAAATAGGATGACAAAAATCTGCCGGATTAGGGTCAAACCTAATATGGGAGTCCATAGATCGAGTTAATACAACACTAGGGGTTTAATTAGAAAGAGATTTCAATTAATCAACCTAGGGTTAGACGTTAGTAGCCTCGAAAGAGGTATTAATATAAATTAGGGAATCCTATAGATCAAGTCAAGTGAATAAATCTTCAGGTTCAAAGTTAAGTAACAAGTGAAGTCTAGGTGGATTCTTTCTCGGGTATTGTCTTAATCAACTGGTTTTCCCAAAATTATTTTCCCAATTCATTCTATGTGTCTTAGCATCCTTAGTTTAGTAATTAGTTAATTAAACATCGATTCTCTTAATACTTAGGCTAGATAGTAAAAAGATAGTAACTACTAGTACTCTTGGTCCTTGAGGATATGATATTTCCGGTCTTGCCAGAGCTATACTACCAAACAATAGGTGCGCTTGCCTTATTCGTTGTCAAAATAATAGTTAGTTTCGAGCTCGATCAAGTTTTTGGCACCGTTGCCGGGGACTAAGATATTAGGAACACTTGATTTTTATTACTTTAGCCATTTTTATTTATTTTTATTTTTTTTATTTCAACTTTGCTAATTTTTCTTTTATTTGCTTCTGGCAGGTAATTCTAGTTTATGACTAAAAGGAACCCGTCAGGACCGTTACTTTTTGACAGTGATATTGAAAGTACCGTTCACAGAAATCGAAGAGAAATTAGGCGAAGCCTACAGTACATACAAGAAGAGCAAGAGGACGACACCAACATTATCGAAGAGATGGCTGATAATAATCCACTACCTCCTGTGGTTGCCGAAAACCCTCCTCCTCGAACTATGTATGATTATGCTAAACCTAATTTAACAGGAACTGAATCAAGTATTGTTAGACCTGCTGTTGCTGCAAATAATTTTGAACTGAAACCTAACACTATACAGATGATTCAACAAATTGTTCAGTTTGATGGTTTGCAGAATGAGGATCCAAACAATCACTTAGCAAATTTTCTTGAGTTTTGCGACACTTTCAAAATCAATGGCATTTCTGATGATGCCATTCGCCTTCGGTTGTTTCCCTTTTCATTGAGAAACAAAGCTAAACAGTGGTTGAACTCGTTACCACGAGGATCAATCACTACATGGGATCAAATGACCGAAAAATTTTTGCTAAAATATTTTCCACTGACTAAAATGGCTAAGTTGAGGAATGATATCTCTTCTTTTGTGCAGATGGATTAGAGACACTTTACGATGCATGGGAGAGATATAAGGATTTATTGAGAAGGTGCCCTCACCATGGGTTACCCCTGTGGCTACAGGTTCAAACTTTTTATAACGGTGTGAACCCCTCAACTAGGTAGTTGATTGATTCAGCCGCCGGTCGAACCTTGAATAAAAAAACACCTGAAGCGGCTTATGAGTTTATAGAGGAGATTTCATTGAATAATTATCAGTGGCAAGTTATAAGGACAAGGCCAACAAAAGCCGCTAGTGTTTTCAACCTTGACGCAGTAACCATGCTATCAAATCAGGTAGAACTTTTACATAAGAAAATTGATAATTTATATGGTTCTTCGTAGGTACACCCAGTGATGCAGTGCGATGTAAATGGAGGAGGGATGAGCAATATAGAATACCAGCCTTACCACCCAAGCATTGAAAACGAGCAAGTTCACTATACGGGTAACAATCCTCGACCTCAAAATAATCCTTATAGTAACTCTTACAATCCAGGGTGGAGGAACCATCCAAATTTCTCATGGGGAGGTCAAGAAAATCAGAGACAACAACCCCCTCCAGGCTTTCAACAGCAACCCTTCCCACAGGAGAAGAAGTCGAACCTTGAGGAGATGCTTACGAAATTCATCGTGGTGTCAGAAACCCGTTTCTAAAACACTGAAACAGCACTTAAAAATTAGCAAGCGTCAATTCAAGGGCTCATGAACCAAATAGGTCAGCTTGCTAAGCTGATCTCAGAATGACCACAAGGAAACTTGCCAAGCAACACTGAAGCTAACCCAAAGGAGCAAATTCATGCCATAACTACTCATGAAAGTGAAGGGTTAGACAAGTCAGAACCAAGCCAGAAAGTTGTGGTAAGTCAAGGTAAGGATGAGGTAAGCCATGATAAACCAAAACCGGTAATTGCAGAGTACCAACCTCGAGTGCCATATCCTAACGCGTCAAAGAAAGACCACACAGATGAACAATTCGGTAAGTTCCTTAAACTTCTAAAGAAATTACATATTAACTTACCGTTTCTTGAAGCTCTTTCGCAGATGCCCAATTCAAGGAAATTTTTAAAAGAGCTTCTGACAAACAAGCGGAGGTTAGACGAGACGTCGCATGTGGAGCTAAATGCAGTATGCTCAGCAATTCTACAAAATAAACTACCACGAAAATTAAAAGATCCAGGGAGTTTTACAATTCCATGCTTAATTGGTAGTTTACCTGTTAATAATGCTTTAGCTGATTTAGGGGCGAGCATCAACGTTATGCCTTACAAACTGTTTAAACAACTAGGTCTAGGGAAACCCAAACAAACTAGGATGAGCATCCAACTAGCTGATAAAACCATTAGAGTTCCTAGGGGTATAATCGAAGATGTACTAGTAAAAGTGGATAAATTCATATTCCCAGTAGACTTTGTCGTTTTGGACATGGATGAGGACAATAATATTCCTTTAATTTTAAGAAGACCCTTTTTAGCAACTGCTAAAACTAAAATTAATGTTGGTATAGGTGAACTCACACTTTGTGTATGTAACATCCTGAAAAGGGCCTATGCATTTTTGGTTTAATTATACGAAATGACATATCTTATGTGTTATGAATATATTTTGAACACTTTTGGAAACATGGAAATGTATGGAAATGTTAAGTTTAAAAGAGGAAAGTGAACATTTTTAGAACCTTGGAAATGTAAGGAAATGTCTTGTAAGGAAATGTCATGGAAATGTAAGGAAATGTCAAGTTTACAGAGCCGATCGAAAATTTTTGGAAACTTAGAAATGACCTAGAAATGACGAGTTTTAAGGTTTAAAAGGGGAAATTAAGGCAAGGTGGCCTTAAAAGAAAAAGTTTGTGGAATTTGACACACAAACAAGCTCGGAAAAGTGGTCTGAAGATGCCACTTAGGGCCTATGGAAATGGCGCCATATGCAAGAGGAATGGGCCTGAGTTCGAGTCACTTGGGAAGCAAATAAATGAGGTTTTATTTTTGCTTCCAGAAGACTGAGGTGGACGGCACATGGCTATAAATTAGGAGCTTTTATTATTTTATAAATAGTGGATAAATAAGGGATTTATTTATCATTATTTTCAAGAGATAATTGTTGGATTAAATTCTTTTAATTTGAATAAAGAAATAAAGAGGAAAATAAGGGAGAAGTGATGGCCAAGTAAGGGACTTTGAGTTTAATAATTTCGGCTAAGTAATGATAGTTGCTGAATTATCTTTTATTTTAAGTGATAATTAAAGGATAAAGTTATCAGATAGAGGAGTGGTGGCCAAGTAAGGGACTCCTTAGATGATAATTTCGGTTATAAAAGGAAGGAAGGAGGGCTACTCATCAATTTGTGCTTCCTCCTTTCTCTGCCAAATTCTCTTCACCAAATCTTCTTCTTCTTTTATTTTTGCCAAGCCGAAATACCTTGTGTTCTAGCCGAATCCTCCATCTTTATTCTTCCTTTTCTTTTCTTTCCAATCCATCAAAAGCCGAATCTTGGAAGGGCTTCAAGCATAGGTGCTGTCTATTTCTTCAAAGGTAAGAACAAGTTTGATTCCCTTTCTTTTCTTTTAGATTAGCCGAGAGATAATCTAACCCCATACATATTATGGTTGCCGAATATGGAAGGACCTTTCGGGATTATCAGAGTAGTCGACTAAAAGGAGGAGTATTCGGGATTTCTAAGATTAAGGTAAGACATGTGAATATTCGGCCAAAGGCCTTGATTTATGTTTGATGATTAAGATTAAGTCTAACGTAAGGTTTTAGGGATTTTGACATTCCTAGTGAAACAAGGAACAGTTTAGGGATTTGTTGGTGTTCCAATCGGCAACAAGGTAAGAATACTAATCCTACTAGGATTTGGAGTTTTGGCCGAATGGCTTTTTATTAAGGTAATAAGTGATAAATCAATGTAGGGATTAAGGATCTAAGCATTAGATCAAGCTTTTCGGGATCTCAAGGAAATTTTAAGCGAATCAGTGTGTACCCCACACTAATTCTTAATATGTTTTATGGTGTGTTTAATTAAAATATGTGATATTAAGAATATGAAAGTGGCTAAGGTACCATGATATGGTACAAAGTACTCAGGTACGTTTCCTACTTCCACTAGGATTATGAAATATGTTATTTATAACATGTGAAAATTTATAAGAATGAGAATTTAAGTATGATATGCATGATATGAATAATATGGGTCATTCGGGATATATGAAAAAAGGGGAAGTGAAGGTGATGACTACGGTCTCACTATCTCGAATGTGGTGACTTCGGTCACATTATCGAATGTGGTAACCGGTTTACATTATCTCGAATGTGGTGTCTCATGACACAATTATCCAGTGGCTATGCCACAAATTTTATATGGGCGATGAGCACGTCGATTGCAAATGATCGCCTTCGATGGTGTGTAGCGGATGGAGGGTTGACTTAGTAGTCTCCACGGTGTAGACCGGTGTGCGGGGTGTGTAGCGGATGGACAACTAGGTTTGGGTTTGGGAATGCATCATAACTTTGTATTCTATATTTTGAATGTGTAATATGTGATATGCCCGATTCTATTATGATTTAGTGTCGTGTACACATTGAGTCTGTTTTGACTCACCCGTTGGGAACATTTTTAGGTGATGAACAAAGTGATGGACCGGGACGGCGGAACTTGTGGTGGCCATGCTCAACATGAAGTTTATATTTTTGAGGACTCTTGAATTTATTTTAGTACTTTGAATTATTTTGGGAATTATTTGATGTAATAAGGCCATAAGGCCATAGTTGAATTACTTTACACTTATTTTTATTTATTTTGATTATGAATTTTATCTATTAAAATTTAATTAAAATTTCTTTTAAACTAAACCCTAAATATTTTTCAATATAAAACGAACACATTTTCAACACAAGCCCAACCCAAAAAATATTTTTCTTAAAATCACACAAGTTTTCCTAAGAACAAAAGAATTTTGAACCGGTTTACTTGAGGAACATACCAAATCTGGTCAAAGCTCGTGGGTAGGGTTTGGGGTGTTTCATTTGGTATCGAGCCCCAGTTTTAAACTCTCGGCTGTGGGCTAAGGCCCAAAACATTTTCAAATCGAGCCCAAATGAGTTTTATGAAAGTATTTTTGAAAATGAGCGGGTTTTTGGCATGGCACCTAAGTCTCCGACCCATGATCCACTGGTAAGTACCCCTAACCATTTGTGTGATTATGTGTAATGAATATTAGAAGGGTAGAAAATGAATGGAACGTAGAATAGCATGATAGGAACTTGAACCCTAGGACTAGTTTACTCAAACACAAACACATAAGACTTAATTCCATTAAACAAACCTATGACTAAGACGCCGAGTTAGGGTGTGGTAACCATTGTGCGCATGTCTAGGATTGGATCCGGAAGAGCACAGTACTTAAGCAGTCCTAGTGACTCACCTCCTCTTCGCTGGAATCCTGCCTGGTGCGTAGCTTCGGTTCACCCTAACCAAGAGGACTCGGTCATAGGCTAAACACAATGACTAAAACCCGAAAGGGAACTAGCCGTGTTTTTATAAACCCTAGTTTTAAAACTCTTAAAATTACCTTTTAATTTGTGAGAACTATTTTTACAAAATTCTTTCAAAAATTTTTGATTTATAAAATTACAAAAATACCTCTAGTGGTAAATTACAAAAATACCTTTGGTTTATGAAATTCCTAAAATACCCATAGTTCTTATCAAAATTTTCATTACTTTATAAAATGTTCAAAACCCTAATTTGAAAATTATCAAAAATACCTTGATTTGGAGAAAAATTACGAAATTGCCCTTAACTCACAAAATTACCAAAATGACCCCGATTTTCAAAATTTTTGCGACATCACCGCTTTGGAAAGTAAAATTCTCAAAAAGAACCCTCAAAGTTTTGCAAATTTTGAAATATCCCTGATTTATTAAACTTTACAAATTTACCACAGTTAATTACCAAAATACCCCAGAGTTCCAAAATTACCGAAATACCCCGAATTTTAAAATTTTCAAAATACCCCTGGATTTCAAAATTTCCAAAATACCCTTATTGAAAAAATCACCAAGGAACCTTATTTTGACAAATTACGAAAATACCATCAGTAGGACAAAATTACGAAAATACCCCACAGGTAGTGGAGAAACAATAACAATGAAAACTACAACGTTTCTCTGAATGAACGAAAGTTCATAATTGTTTGATGGATGTACGAATGAATGGAAAGATCTGTGTGCATGTATGAATACTGAAAGAACCACTCGTGATCGCAATGATCGCCTTCGATGGTGTGTAGCGGATGGAGGGTTGACTTAGTAGTCCCACACGGTGTAACGGCGCGTGCGGGGGGTGTAGCGGATGGACAACTAGGTTTGGGTTTGGGAATGCATCATAACCTGTATTCTATGTTTTGAATGTGTAATATGTGATATGCCCGATTCTATTATGATTTAGTGTCGTGTACACATTGAGTCTGTTTGACTCACCCCGTTGGGAACATTTTTCGGTGATGAGCAGTGATGGACCGGGACAAGCAGAACTTGTGGTGGCCATGCTCAACATGAAGTTTATATTTTTGGGGACTCTTGAATTTATTTTAGTACTTTGAATTATTTTGGGAATTATTTGATGTAATAAGGCCATAAGGCCATAGTTGAATTACTTTACACTTATTTTTATTTATTTTGATTATGAATTTTATCTATTAAAATTTAATTAAAATTTCTTTTAAACTAAACCCTAAATATTTTTCAATATAAAACGAACCTGTTTTCAACACAAGCCCAACCCAAAATAATATTTTTCTTAAAATCACACAAGTTTTCCTAAGAACAAAAGAATTTTGAACCGATTTACTTGAGGAACATACCAAATCTGGTCAAAGCTCGTGGGCCGGGTTTGGGGTGTTTCGGTGTAGGTGACGAATCGATCACTTTTCAGACTCTTGACTCGGCTAAGACATCGAGTAACAAAGGTGATAACATAAATACTATTAATGACCATTCGGTCCGACCTTCTTTTCAGGAAACACCACGATACTACACATCTGAGCCACATCCTAGACCTCACGCCAATAAGGAAATACCCCATGAGGAACAAAGGCTTCAGATTGATGAATTAGACGAGTGGAAGCCACATGTCAGGGAGAAACCAAGAACACTCGAAGAGAAACCGAGGCAACCCCCTGACAAGTTTAAGGGAGACACAAACCAATTTCAGATCGGGGGTTCAGGTATTGTTAGATAAGATAGACCCTCGAATCATTGTTTCAAACCGTAATACAAACGAAGAAATCCCTTTTACGGTACTGAATGTCTTCCCTTATGGAACAGTCGAGGTAACTAATCCTAAGTTCAAATATTTTGAGGTAAACACTACTCAACTCAAACCATATATTGTTAGAATTGATAGCAGGAAAGATGAGCTTCAACTCCTCAAACCACCATGACTATGCGAATGAAAGGTAAGTCTAGCTTAATACTTTAAACAAGCGCTTCTCGGGAGGCAACCCGAGCTCTAACCGTGCTAATTAGTTTGTTTTTACTTTCATTTATGCTTTAAAGTATAGGTTTCACCTTCACACGGCCTTGCACACGGGCATGGCCGTGGCCGTGTGGACACCATGAGTATGCATATAGGCGTAGCCATAGCCATGTGGCGACAGGACAAAATTTTCTGATAACACAGGTTGCGATAAATTGCCACGGCTGTGTGATTCGGCCATGGTCGAAACTAAATAAACGACACGGGCGTGAGACACGCCCGTGCCCTATAACCATGGACAAACCTGTCAAATTAACACGAGCATGGGAAAGAATAAAACGAGCATGGGAGAAGCAAACGAAGCTCGGCACAGCCGTGCGGGACAACATGCCCACGACACACAGACGTAGGCCGCAAAAATTGGCGTACCAAAACCCTAATTTTTGAAGCACACAGGCTCAAAACGACTTACACGGGCGTGTGACACACCCGTGTACCCCTGTTTCTATATAAACCTCTCACTATTCATCTTCTCCACCAAACACTTTTCTCTCAACCCTAGACAGCATAGTTCTTTTTCACCATCCTCACCACCATTCCCGTGTCGAAGAAGCGAAAGGACCCTATCACAGTCTCCCCGTGCAAGACCGATCCACATAAGCTCATGCCGGCCGCTTCATTTACTCGACAAGCCAAGGACATTTGAGTCCATTTATTTTACCTATGTCTTTTATCTTCTCCTTTATTTTCCTTCCCTTTATCTTTCTTGACTTTAATTTTTATTATTACATTTTGATATCTTTGATTTAGGTCCTAAAGGCTGCTTGGGAATCACCCCACCACGACCATAGACACCACCGCCACAGGAATGTCTTCCTCCAACTCGGCCCGAATTTCCCCGATTTTTTTCTCTGACTCTATCCAAAATTCAGGAAGTTTCACCTCTCTCCCTCTCTTGTGCTTTTCTTATTATAATTGTTATATTTGTACATTGAGGACAATGTACAACTTAAGTGTGGGGGGTGAATCTTATCATGAAAAGTTCCTAACTTTTTGCATTATTCTCAAATCCCTAAATTATATCTTGTTCTTAAGTAAATGTTCTCATATTACTATTAGAATGAAATTTCTTTCGATTTATGATTTTTATTGAGATGTTTTGGATTAAGTCATAGGTAATTGTGCAGTGATGATTTAAACTTTAGGAGAATAGAGAATCAAGCATGATGAGTCTATTTTTAGAATTAAAAATTTGTTAGGTTATTTACCTGAATCTAATTATTACCTTGAAGTTTGAAATTTACAAGGTTGACATAAAAACCCATAAGTTTTGTGAGACCTTAAGCCTTTTAGAGCATATTCTTTTCTTGCTCACTTTATTAATTATGAGTGTGTCAACATTGATTTGTTATTCTAGAACTTGCTTCGATTATACATGTTGAGACCACACCTTTGATTTGATATACTAAGATGATAAAGGCACCTAGGTTTTAACCCACTTATTCCACTAAAAAGCCTACCCGTTTAATTAATGTAACACCCCAAAAATTGGGCCTAGAATAAATGGGTTTTGTGTGTCGAGAGAATGGATTTTGTCGTTCAGAAAACAAAAAAAAGAAAGGGAATAATGAATTAAGTGTGTAAAAAAAAATTATGATTGCATGTTTAGTTTAATTTTTAGGTGATTTAGGAGGGGTTGGTAGTGTTGGAAAAGTCTTAGGCTCGATCTAGGGCTTTAGCAAAAAATTTGTTTTTACCCTTAAGTGAGGTTGGTGGTAGTCAGAAGGCTTTTAAAATATTGTTGGGTTAAAAGATAGCACAAGGAACTAGGTGGTTTGGTGGCCTGGGGCGTTCTGAATAAGGTGGTGGTCAAAGGTTCAAGTCCTGGACTTAGCAAAAATTTTTAGTGCGCATATGTTAGTATGAAGGCCAGAGTTTAGGCCTTATAATTAGTTGGGGCTGATTCACGACACAAAAAAATGCCTGGCCTAGTGGCAAAGGCGTTAGGAGCAGGAGGGGGAGCAGGGTTCTAGTCGCGGTGTGCGCTAAATTTTGGGTTTTTTTTAAGTAAACCTGGAGCGCGGCAGAAAGGTTTATAGTTAATTAGGGGCGAAATATGACTCAAATAAAGTAGGCGGCGCAGTAGCAAGGGGCATGTATTATAGTGAAGAGGTTGAAGGTTCGAAGCTGGGTGTTGGCGAATATTTTTAGATTTCTTTGGATGATTCGGTCGCTGGGAAATAGACCTTAAAAGAAGTTGAGAATGGAACATATTACAAGAAGAGTTGTGGTGCAGTGGCGAGAAGCGTGTGGTGGTGCCTGGAGGTCTCGGTTTCGAGTTGCCTTGTGTACAATAACTTGCTATTTTACTACTGGCGTGGGGAAGGTGTTTGAAGTGGACCGAAACACCGAAAGATGGCTGCTGTTCGGGGAAAGCAATTTGAATGTAATTCAAATTGAATTTTTGGCTAAATAAAGGAATTTTTGGAAGGGGATGAAGATAAAATTTCGAGAAAATAAATGAATTTAATTGGTGATAAGTTTGAGTCGATTGGGGAGTGTAGGTTTATTTATTTATTTATTTATTTTTAGTATATATATGTGTGCCGTATAGGTAAGTAGGGCATTTGTTGCTTTTGTGTGCTTTAGTTGATTAATTAGGGGAAAATTACTTCCAATCTCCCAATTCTTTTTAGTTTCTTTCCCTTTGGCAAATACCCGAGTAATCACAATTTCTTTCTTTTTCCAAATAAAAGTGCCTAGACCGAATTCTCCTTCCCTCCCACAATATTTCTTCATTGCCGAAATTACCATCAACCTTCCTTGCCGAAATCCCTACTTGTGACGATTCTTAGTTATTTTTTCTCCATTACAAATCGGTTGTTATCTACTCTTAGTCAAGTTTAAAAGCCGGATCTTGTTCAGTAGCTATCTAGGCCATAGGATCAAAGGAGGGTTTCGGTAAGTACTCAGTAAACTTCCTTAGTGTGTTTTGTTAAAAGCCGAAGGGCTATCTAACCTCTCCTTGTCGTTAACTTTGTATTAACAAGGGAAAGGATCAACAATCGCAAGCATGGTAGGTAAGGATTGCTAACAAGGTGGTAAGTGTTCTCGACCCAGTCATGGTTTAGTAAATGCCCGAATCTAATATGGCTCATAGGGGTGATTTATGATCAATATGGGTCACTTGGTTTTGACGATATAGGTGTTTGGGTGCAGATTTAGAGGATAATCGCCAATAGTAGCAAAGGAAGGGCTACTAGAACGTGAGGCACACGGTAAGGGTACGGTGAGGTTTTGGTTTTTGATAAGTATGTGTTAAAGCTTTGGTTAATCGCTAGTAATGTCGATTGTAGGTTCGTGACTAAGGGGTTTGCAGCACGCGAGGTTACCAGGTGTGTACAAACACTACACACACGAAATCGGTAATGCCGAAAATTCGAAAGTGGCTAAATGGGCCTGCCGAACTTGTGGGCCCAGAATGGCAATGGTTGATATGTGAGCATGAATAATGATATGGCTTGAACGTTTGTATGATTGGACTGTAATTGAGCCCAATGGGCTATATGACATGAAATGGGCTTGATAGGCTTATGGGGACGTAGACAAGTAAGTTAGGGTTAATGGACTTTAGGCCTAGTTTGAACAACTCTTAAATTTCATAAGACTTAATCTAATTAAACATGTCTGTGAACAAGTCGCTGGGTTGGAGTGTGGCAACGGGCATACGCATGTCTAGGATTGGATCTAGGGAGAGCTTGGTACTTAAGCGGTCCTAGTGGCCCACCTCCTCTTCTCTGGGATCCTACCTGGTGCGTAGTGACTGTTAACTTTAGCCGCGAGGACTTGTTTATGGGCCAAAGTTCATAACTAAAACTCGAGAGGGACCAAATACCCTTATATTTGTTAAATTACTAAAATACCCTTATATTTGTAAAATTACTAAAATACCCCTAGATTTGTAAATTACCAAAATACCCATGTTTTACAAAAGTATCGAAATACCCCTATTTTGCAAAATTACCAAAATACCCCTGTTTCGCAAAAGTACCAAAATACCCCTATTTTGTAAAAATACCAAAATACCCCTATTTTGCAAAATTACCAAGATACCCTTATTTTTCCAAATTACCAAAATACCCATGTAGGGTAGAATTACGAAAATACCCTTGGGTAGTGAAATGACGAAAATACCCCTATATGACGAATATGAGTTTATGGATGTTACGCGTGTATTTGATGCATTCATATGATATTCTGCTTAGGATGCAAATGGGTGGGAATTATGGTACGGAGGAAGATTTGAAGATCGCATAGTCGTATGGCCATGGATCCACCGGTGGCTTTAAGCCCATTATATGATTAGCAGCTTTGCTGCAACATTAGGTAGTACCGCAACCGGGCTACCTTTGGTGTGTAGAGGATGGGTGGGTTGATTTAGAAATCCCCACAGGTGTGTAATGGTTGGAAGGGAAATGGTGTGTGTAGCCAATGGATTATTGGGATGGGTTTTGCATTAACTTGTTTGTATATGATACAATATGATGTGATATGAGGTCATGGTGGGCTAAGGCCCAAGACCACCGATTTTGATAGGGCTTAGGCCCAATGTGAATATTTGTATGTGATTTGATTGCCAAGGGTTGTACACACTGAGTTTCGAAACTCACACCCTTTAATTTAATGTTTCAGGTAATCCTGAATAGACGGCTCGGCGTGGGAGAGGACTCGGAGATGGCCACACTACAAGCTGATCAAATGTTTTAATTTGTTCAAATGAATCTATTTTTAATACTTTTTTATTTTCATTGGATTGTAATAAGGCCATGTAACTCCTAATTGACTTTAGATTTTGGGTTTATTATTATTATTATTGTTTCAACTATCCGCTTAATAAATTTCATAAAATTATTAAAGTTAACGTGGTTTTTGAAATAACTTAATGATAAACCGTAAAAGTAACATATTTTAAACCCACATTTAGTATGCTTTTGGATGAATTATCCCTTATTTTATGTAAAAAGGTGCTCTTAATCCTTTCTTTTCATGTTATATACTCAGGAAAGCACCAAGGGATGAAAAGAACGCAAGACGGGCTTAAAACGGGACAAATGGGCCAAAGCATGAAATCGACACGGCCTGGACCACGATTTACACGGCCGTGCCTCACTGATCATCTAGAACACGGTCTTCCCTCGATTCACATGGCCGTGCCTCAGTAAAGAAGTCCGAGCACAGCCTGGCCACGATTCACACGGGCGTGTGCCGTGGTCGTGTCCCTGTCGCTGGAAAGAGCAATTTTACTCGGATTTGGATGCTTGGAGGCAAAGAAACACACTCCAAAGTCTAACTAAACCCCCAATTATGAATTGCACTCAAATTAGGATACTTGGAGGCCAAGTAACACATCTCAAAGGCTATATAAACACCCTAGGGGGCAACTTATTCGGGAGTTCGACAGAGACCCTGCAATCGAGGGGGGGAGCCCAAAGCCATCGTCTGGGGCGTCATGATAGGCCGAGAAGAAGGCGGATTTGTGGGGATTCACTCGTGGATAGCCAGTTGATCCATCTCAAGAAGCGAATTATACTCAAGACGGAGGATCTCCTCTTCAATTCCTTCAGGGGGTTTTAGGGATTTCTTATGTTTTGTTTTATCTTTTCTCTTGAGATGTTTTCCTTTATTGTCATGAACTAAACCCTTCGGATGCCCGAAGGGGATGAAACCTATGATGAATCTTGTTATTGTTTTTTGAATTATATGATAAATACTTAGTTTGTTCTTAATTATATGAGCTTAATCCAAATTTAATGTGCTTAGGTGGAGGAGGAATAGACCCTACCTAAGAGTAGATCCAACATAATTAAGCGGAGTTGATCGCACGCCTAGAGATAGGGTGACGAGATTTTGCCGGATTAGGGTGAAACCTAATATGGGAATCCATAGATCGATTTACTGCTATTCTAGGGGTTATTATAAGAGAACGAGAGTTCCAGTAATTAACCTAGGGTTAGACATTATTCGCCTCGAGAGAGGGTTTAATATACGTTAGGGAGTCTTACGGATCAAACTAAGTGAATAAATCGTATGGTTTAGTGTTAGATAACAAGTGAAGTCTAGGTGGATGCTTCCTAGGGTATCGTCTAAATCAACTGAGTTTTTCCCAAGTTATTTTCCAAATTCATTTTTCTTTGCCTTAGAATCTTTAGTTTAGTAGTTAATTAAATTAGATTAATAAACAACTTCACTTATTTTAGGCTAAATAATAAAAAGAAAGTTAGTATTAGTACTTTTAGTTCATTTGGGTTCGATAATCCGGTCTTGCCTAACTATACTACTGTTCGATAGGTGCACTTGCCTTTAATCGTTGTCAGAGTTAGTTTCCAGGTTCGATCATTCTTTTATAAATTTTAAAACTCTGATTTACAGCGATCAAGTTTTTGGCGTCGTTGCCGGGGAACTAAAATATTAAGAAAGCTCTATTTTTATTACTTTAGCCATTATTTTTTATTTTCTGCAATTTATTTTTATTTTTATTATTATTTCTTTTACTTTGCTAATTTTTCTTCTATTTTGCTTTTGGCAGATAATTTTAGTCTATAGAGACGATGGCACTGAATAATTATCAGTGGCAAGCGATGAGGACAATTCCTACTAAAGCAGCCAGTTTCTTCAACCTCGACGTGGTATACCCAGAAATACAATATGATTCGAATTTAGGAGGCGTGGCGAATCCTGAGTACCCACTCTACGGATATGGCATGGAAAACGAGCAAGCTCACTATACGGGTAACTATTCTAGACCACAAAATAATTTTTATGATAACACTTATAATGTAGGTTGGAGGTACCATCCCAATTTCTCTTGGGATGATCAAAGTAGCCAAAGGCCGGAACTTCCTCCAAACTTTCAACAACCACCTCACCAACAGGAAGAGGAGTCGAACCTTGAAGAGATGCTGACAAAATTCATGGAAGCTATAGCTAACCGTCTCCAAAAAAATGAGACAACACTTAATGACCAACAAGCATCGATCAAAGGGATCGAGAGCCAAGTTGGGGAACTTACTGAGTCAGTTGGGGAACTTACTAAGTTAGTAATACAACTTGCTAAGCTGATCTCAGAACTACCACAAGGAAGCTTGCCAAGCAATACTGAAACTAACCCGAATGAGCAAAATCAAGCCATTTACGATAGTGAAGGGTTAGACGAACCAAACTCAAGGGAAGAACTTATGGTAAGTGAAGGTAAGGTTGAAGTGTGCCATGATATACCAAAACCGGCAATTACAGGGTACCAACCTCGTGTGCCATATCCCGATGCAATAAAGAAAGACCACATAGAGGAAGAAGTCGGTGAACTCACACTTCGTGTAGACGATGAAACAATCACTCTTCAAGCTCTTGACTCAGCTAGGACATCGAGCAATAAAGGTACGAACGTTAATTCTATTGATAACCATCCGTTCAACCTTCATGCAGGGAAGCATCACGAAATCACCTAGCTGAGCTAGATCTTAGACCTCGTACTCATAAAGAAATAATTCATGAAGAACTAAGGCTTCAGGTCGATGAATTAGACAAGTGGAAAACACACTTTAAAGAGGAACTAGGAATACACGAAGTGAAACCGAAGGAAACCCCAGACGAGCTGATAGGAACGACAAATCACTTCAAAATAGGGGATCATGTATTATTGAAAAAGGAATACCCTCGAATTACCAATTCAGACCTCAAGACAAACGAAGAAATCACTTTTGAGGTACTTAATGTCTTCCTATACGGCACAGTCGAGGTAAGCAATCCTAAATTCAACACTTTTGAGGTAAACATTACTCGACTTAAACTTTATATCCACAACCGAATTGATCGCATGAGAAAGGATTTTCACCTCCTCAAACCACCTTGACCATACGAATGAGAGGTAAAGTCTAGCTTAAGACTATAAACGAGCGCTTCTCGGGAGGCAACCCGAGCACTAACCCCATTAATTTTTACATTTTTTTTCTTCTTTTACTTTCATTTTCCCTTTTTAGCACCTAACTATAAACTAACCAAAGTGCAGATTTCCAGACCACACGGCCTTACACACGACCGTGGCCGTGGCTGTGTGGCCACCACAGGAAGGTACAAGGGCGGGGGCAACCACTAGATCCATAATTCTTATTTAACCCCCTTTTTCCTTTTTTTTCTTTTCCAGTTGTTTTTCTTTTTTTTCATTCTCCATTATTTACTTTTATTTTTATTTTTATCTCTTTATTATTTTCTTCTTATTATTTATTCCATTTAGATTTAGCTTAGGATACAATAAAATTAGGACGGCTGCTTCGAGGATTCAAATTCAAATGGTTCAAGGCACTTCCCCACATTCACCTCCAATCCGATCCGGTTTCTTTTCATTAACTTCATCCAAAATTCAGGAAGTTTCACTTGTCTCCCTATCCTTTGATTTTCTCACTATATTGCCATTTTATCTATCTTTGTACATTGAGAGCAATGTACATCTTAAGTGTGGGGGGGTTAACTATAGTATTATTTGAAAATCCCTGAATTTAGTCTTGTTTTTAAGTAATTTACTCATATTACTAATTAGGATGAAATTTCTGATGATTTATGATTTTTATTGATATGTTCTAGATTAATTCATTGATAATTGTGCATTGATAATTAAATTCTAAGAATACTAGAGAATCAAGTATGATAAGTCTATTTTTCAAAATTAAAAATTTTCTGGGTTGTCTACCTGAATTTAAATATTACTTTGAAATTTAAAATTTACGAGGTTGACGTCAAAATACCCCTAATTTTTGTGAGTTTTTGAGCCTTATAGAGCATAAATTCTTTTTCTTGCTCACTTTATTGATTATGAGTGTGTCAACATTGATTTGTTATTCTAGAACTTGCATCGATTATACATGTCGAGACCACATTTTTTTTATTTGATACACAGAGATGATAAAGGCACCTAGGATCTAACCCACTTACTCCATTAAAAAGCCTACCTTCACAAATTAACCCCTAGTGAACCCCTTTTAATTCTAACAACCCTTTTTATTGACATAACCACTAATATTAACCCAGAAACCCTTTGTTTTTGTTATCACCATTCCTTTTGACTACCCTTATATCGAGATTTGATTTGATTAATAGCCTAACTATGTTTTTATTTCAGTAATTTATCCTTTATTATGTATTTATTATGTACTTAAAAAAAATGAAGTATATTCATTATTAGTCATGTGATTAAATGAACTTACACATTTAAATTCCAAATATTGAAGAAAAAGCTCGTAGTATTAGAATTATTAATTTCCAATTAATGTAATTACTTATTATTCAGTTCATTGTTTCTTGTTAGGTAATTTGTCAATTCAGTCTCGATTCTAACCCTCTAATTCAGCCTTATTCCACACCTTAACCCTAGCCCCGTTACAACCCTAACAAAGACATTTTGATTTGTGTTTCATCTCATATTTCAGTGGTGGAGATTTGATTTTCATGCAAGCCTATGGGATTAACTCTTCATGTTCGACTTTTGAGTGCCTAAATTTTGAACCTTAAACACTTTGAGTGATTTGAGTGAATCCTTAGTGAGGATGTCAATCCTTGAAAATTTCAAATCAGAGGTAATTATTTAGATGAAGGGAAACACCTATGTTTTGTGCTACAAAATTATAATGTTTGAATTTTTAGGACTCTTTGAGTTGAATTATCCATGTATAAATTATCTCTGAATTATGATGAGACACTATTAATGACTATTATGAATTGAGGGAAGTTCGTTTTAATTGTAAGTTGAGAATTTTGCTTGAGGACAAGAAAAAGCTAAAGTGTGGGGGTATTTGATAAACCGTAAAAGTAACATATTTTAAACCCACATTTAGGATGCTTTTGGATGAATTATCCCTTATTTTATGTAAAAAGGTGCTCTTAATCCTTTCTTTTCATGTTATATACTCTAGAAAGCACCAGGGGATGAAAAGAACGCAAGACGGGCTTAAAACGAGACAAATGGGCCAAAGCATGAAATCGACACGGCCTGGACCATAATTTACACGGCTGTGCCTCACTGATCATCTAGAACACGATCTTCTCTCAATTCACACAGCCGTGCCTCAGTAAAGAAGTCCGAGCACGGCCGGCCACGATTCACACGCAGGCGTGTGCCATGGCCGTGTCCCTCATCCTTTGGAAAGAGCAATTTCACTCTGATTTGGGTGCTTGGAGGCAAAGAAACACACTCCAAAGTCTAATTAAACCCCAATTAGGAATTGCACTCAAATTAGGATACTTGGAGGCCAAGTAACACATCTCAAAGCCTATATAAACACCCTAGGGGCAACTTATTCGGGAGTTCGACAGAAACCCTCTGCAGGGGGAGCCCAAAGCCATCATCTAGGGGCGTCGTGCTAGGGCCGGAGAAGGCGATTTGTGGGGATTCACTCGAGGGATAGCCAGTTGATCCATCTCAAGAAGCCGAATTATACTCAAGACGGAGGATCTCCTCTTCAATTCCTTCAGGGTTTTAGGGATTTCTTATATTTTGTTTTATCTTTTCTCTTGAGATGTTTTCCTTTATTGTTATGAACTAAACCCTTCGGATACCCAAGGATGAAACCTATGATGAATCTTGTTATTGTTTTCTGAATTATATGATAAATACTTAGTTTGTTCTTAATTATGTGAGCTTAATCCAAATTCAATGTGCTTAGGTGGAGGAGGAATAGACCCTGCCTAAGAGTAGATCCAACATAATTAAGCGGAGTTGATCGCACGCCTAGAGATAGGGTGACGAGATTTTGCCGGATTAGGGTGAAACCTAATATGGGAATCCATAGATCAATTTACTGCTATTCTAGGGGGTTATTATAAGAGAACGAGAGTTCCAGTAATTAACCTAGGGTTAGACGTTATTTGCCTCGAGAGAGGGTTTAATATACGTTAGGGAGTCTTACGGATCAAACTAAGTGAATAAATCGTATGGTTTAGTGTTAGATAACAAGTGAAGTCTAGGTGAATTCTTCCTAGGGTATCGTCGAAATCAACTGAGTTTTTCCCAAGTTATTTTCCAAATTCATTCTTCTTTGCCTTAGAATCTTTAGTTTAGTAGTTAATTAAATTAGATTTATAAACAACTTCACTTATTTTAGGCTAAATAATAAAAAGAAAGTTAGTATTAGTACTTTTAGTTCATTTGGGTTCGATAATCCGGTCTTGCCTAACTATACTACTGTTCGATAGGTGCACTTGCCTTTAATCGTTGTCAGAGTTAGTTTCCAGGTTCGATCATTCTTTTATAAATTTTAGAACTCTTATTTATAGCGATCACTTAACATATGAACATTTTCCTAAAATGTGGGCTTTTTCTCTTAACTTAACAAGTAACAAGGGTTTTGGGCTTTTGGGCCTTAAATTGTTAAATTATAAAATCATTTTGGAGTGTGCCTTTAATGTGACATTCCGGACTCGGGCCTAACTTCTAGGCCGGGTTTGGGGTGTTACATTTAACCCCTAGTGAACCCCGTTGAGACTAATAAACCATTTCTTGACTCACCCATTAATATTAACCCAAAACCCACTTTGTATTTGTTATCACCATTTCTCTTGAATACCCTTATATCGAGATTTGATTTGATCGGTTACTTAACTATTTTCTTTGTTTCAGTTGTTAAACTCTACCTTATTATTATTGTAGGTGATTTGCTCCTAAATATATATATATATATTATTTGAAGCATATTCATAATTAGTTCTATGTTAGTTGAGCTGTTACGTTTAAATTCCACATCTTGAGAAGAAACTCGTGTTATGAAATTTTAATGTAACTATTCAGTATTAGTTTATTTCTCTAGTTAGGTAATTTGTCAATTGAATCTCGATACTAACTCTCTAATTCAGCCTTTATCCACACCTTTAACCCAAGCCCCATTACAACCCATAAAAGACCTTTTGATTTGTGTATCATATCATTTTACAGTGGTGGAGATTTGATTTTCATGCAAGCCTATGGGATTAACTTTTCATGTTTGACTCTTGAGTGCTTATTTTTAAACCTTAAAACACCTTGAGTGATTTGAGTGAACCCTTAGTGAGGATGTCAATTCTTGTTGATTTTGAATTAAAGGTGATTATTTAGGTAAGGGGAAACACCTATTTTTCGTACTATAAAAACTATGACTTTGATTGTTTGAATCTTTAGGAACCTTCTGGGTAAATTATCAATGTATGAATTACCTATGAATTATGATGAAACATTGTTGATGAAGCTTATGAATTGAAGAAATTCGATTTTAATTGTGAGTTGAGAATTTTGCTTGAGGACAAGCAAATGCTTAAGTGTGGGGGTATTTGATAAACCGTAATATATATATTTTAATCCCACATTTAGCATACTTTTGGATGATTTAATCCCTTGAATTATGGAATTTGATGCTCCTAATCCTTTAATTTCATGTTTTATACTTAGGAGAGCATAGGAGGATGAAAAGAACGAGAAACGGGTCGAAAACAGAGAAAATGGGCCAAAGTGAGAAATTGACACTGCCTGGAGTTCACCACACGGCCGTGCCCCTTTAGCAGGCTTGAACACGGCCTGGGCTTGATTCACACAGGCGTGCTCCACGGGCGTGTTTCTGCCGTGACCCATTGTAATTTTACTCGGAAAAGGATACTTAGGGGCGAAGAAAGACATTCTGAAGTCTATATAAACACCCTAAGTGTGACCTAAAAGAGGGGGTTCAACAGGAGCGAGGCCAGAGAGGGCTGAACACGGGGAATTACTCCAAGAGAGCCAGTTGATCCATCTCAGAAGCCAGAATCACACTTAAGAAGGAGGATCTTCCCTTCAATTTCCTTCGGGGGGTTTTAGGGTTTTTCTTATGTTTTGTTATTTATATTTTTCTGAGATGTATTCTTTTATAATTATGAACTAAACCCCTCAAATACCCGAGGGGGATGAAACCTAAGACAGATCTTGTTATTGTTTTCTAAACTGTATGATAAATACTTGATTTGTTCTTAATTATGTGTTCTTAATTCTTGTTTTAATATTTCAGGATATTGATTCAAGTATTGATGTGCTTAGGAAGTGGACCAAAATTCCCTGTTCAAGAGTAGATCTAGCATAGTTAAGTGGAGTTGATCGCAACCCTAGAAATAGGATGATGAAAATCTGCCGGATTAGGGTCAAACTTAATATAGGAGTCCATAGATCGAGTTAATGCAACACTAGGGGTTTTAATTAGAAAGAGATTTCAATTAATCAACCTAGGGTTAGACGTTAGTAGCCTCGAAAGAGGTATTAATATAAATTAGGGAATCCTACGGATCAAGTCAAGTGAATAAATTGTCTGGTTCAGAGTTAAGTAACAAGTGAAGTCTAGGTGGATTCTTCCTTGGGTATTGTCTTGATCAATTGGTTTTCCCAAAAGCATTTTCCCAATTCATTCTCTGTGTCTTAGCATCCTTAGTTTAGTAATTAGTTAATTAAACATCGATTCTCTTAATACTTAGGCTAGATAATAAAAAGATAGTAACTACTAGTACTCTTGGTCCTTGAGGGTACGATATTTCTGGTCTTGCCAATGCCCGGGCGTATTGTTCTATGACCTCCTTTGTTGGGTCTTCAAGAAGCTCTTCAAAATTATCCTCCAACTAGTTCATCGATATCTGACCACCATCAAACTTGTTCGAGACCTTCCCCAACATTGCTTTGCAAAGGTCCACTTTATCGGGAACGATCGATGATCCCGTGACGACTGGCCCATCCACTGGCAGATCGAGTTATAACACTACGTCCTCGAGTGTGATTGTACACTTGTTGCATGGAAGGTGGAAAGTATGTGTTTTTGTCCTCCATCTTTCCACCAACACGCTGATTAGTGTAGGATCTAGTTTTCAGCCCTCGAGCATGTGAGACGTATGCAAGAATCTAGCCTCTTGCAAGTAGCCACGAATGTTAGAGATCGGAGGCTTTCCCATATTATGTATGAACCCCTCCAAAACACGATCATCTATCTATTTATAACATAAAAAAGTATTTCAAATTATCAAAAATATATTAATTAAATTTAACATAATTGAAAATAACGAAATTTAAAATTTCATCTTATCACTACTATTGGGGCGGTGGAAATATGCTTGTCGGCGAAACGAATTAGAGAGGCGACCATCCGTGAGAAATTAATCCGAACAAATAAAATACGAGATAATTAAAAAATATATATTTAAATGAAAGTATCGCTAAATTTAGAATAAAAATATTGAGAGAGTTTGAGAGAAGGATATGAACGAAAGAAATAAAATTTGGAGGGTATTTATAGGTTAAAAAGAATTGAGCGTTGGCCTCTTAATTTTTTTTACTGTTACAACGCCAACGCTCAAAAATTTGTTATATTGATATATATATATATATATATATATATATATAAATTAGAGTCCTATGGTAAGAGCATGAGAAAACACTACATTACATCAAGTTCGTAAAGAAACTAATTAAGCAAAAATGGCAACAAAAAATATTCTTCGCATGAACGCATCAGATCAGGAAATTAGCTATGTTGCCATTTCAGTTTTACAAGTCTTTTTTAGTCTTTCATTTATCTTTTTCTTTCAATATATGTGTTTTTTGTTTCAAAAAGTATCGTGCTAATATGCTTGCACAAAGAAATAGTTTTGAAGGTAAGAATCCATCAAAATTATGTTCAACAAAACTATTCCAATATGTATGAAAGTGGTAGACTTAGGTTGTTCCTCAGGTCCTAACACATTCATGGCTATATAGCACATTATTGATGCCGTCCATGGGATATGTCAACAAGAACAGTTGAAGTTACCCGAGTTTGAAGTGCTTCTAAATGATCTCCCAGAGAATGACTTCAATTTTGTGTTTAAGTCAATGCCATGATTCTATGAGAGGCTTAAGAAATATTGAGGAGATACAATGCAGGAAAAGTGTTTTATAGGAGGAGTTGCAGGTTCTTTCTATCACAGACTCTTTCCAACCCGAAGCATGTACTTTGTACATTCTTCCAGCGCATTTCATTGGCTATCAAAGGTCAGTCATGATAGTCCACCTGAATATATATATTTTTTCTTTCAATGAAAAACAAATAACATTCTCTTCAATACCTGTTATGGCTTTATTTTAATCTCATTCAATTTTGATCATATGCGTAGCTCCTAGCTGGGTTGGAGAACAACAAGGGGAACATATATGGCAAGATCAAGTCCTCCTAATGTCATCAAAGCTTATACAGACCAATTTCAAAAAGACTTGACAAGTTTTCTAAGCATGCACTCGAATGAAATAATACCCCAAAGCCGTATGGTGCTAACCTTTTTGGCTAGGAAAAATCCAAATCCCTCTGATGAAGATTATGGTTGGGAGCTTCTTGCTAAATCCCTTCTTGACTTGGTTGCACAGGCTGTATGTTTTATTTATATTTTGGTTTCCTTATAATTCATTTAAATTCGAAAGTAATAAATTAACTTAAAGTATTGTAGGGAGTTGTAAAAGAGGGATATATGGATACATTCAACCTTTCATTATACACACCTTGCAAAGAAGAAGTAGTTGAGATCGTTGTAAGGGAAGGATCCTTTGAAATTAATGACTTATAAGTATTTGTAACAGACATCGACCCTCTAAGTAGAGATGAGCAACTCTGTAACAAAGACTCGAGTTTCAACTTTTATACAAAAATGGGGGAAAACATTGCAAATACTGTAAGAGCTGGTTTAGAGACTATTCTCAGTATTAGAGTATAGACTCTATTAGTCTGTTACTAATTTGTTATATAGGCTGGAATATTGTTAGTAAGTGGTTAGCATCAGTTAGTCATAGTAGTTAGTCATACAAGTATAAATACTATCCATGTACTGATCAAAGGCAAGCAAATAATACTGGTAAAAGATTTAGTGTGTTCATTCTATTTTCTTTGTTATTCATCCTAATACAGTTTTTAACATGGTATCAGTCGCCTGATTTCCTGGAGGTCGCTTCTGCTGTAGATCCATGGCCAATTGCACTGATTCTACTTCAACTGGTCGCAGTAGTCCCTCGTTCTCCGGTTCTCGTTTGGTTTAATTGTTTCCTCATCATGACACTGTGAAGTTAGATGAAGGAATTTTGTGCAATGGCAATAGCATATCCGATTGATCATTGAAGGTTATGAGCTGATAGGATTTTTAGAAGGGACGTTACTTACTCCGTCTCGATTTGTGTCTTCTTCGGATGGAACTTTGGCTTCGAATCCCAACGCATCTCTATTTTTTCAGCAAGATAAGTTACTCGCTTCTTGGTTACTATCTACGATTAGTGCTCATTTGTTGTCTTGTTTTACAGCTGCTAAGACGGCGTGTGAGGTTTGGAGCACTGCGAATCACCTCTTCGTTGTCACCATCGGAGCCAACCTGTCGCGTATTAAGCATTAGCTACACTCCATCAAGAAAGGCACATTGACTGTCAATGAGTATATTGCTAAGATTCAGAATACCTGTGCATTACTCGAAGCATCTGAATATGTGGTTTTAGAGGCCGAGAAGGTGGAGATCATTTTTGTCGGCCTATCATCGAACTATGATACCGTTCTAACTCTGGCATCATTCTCATTTGAAACTCTTCCATTGCAGAAAATTTTTGATGTGCTTCTGGAGCTTAAAATTCGTTAGACTTGCGCGGTGCACGACTTCCCCTTTCATGCCCATATGGTAGAAGTCACTTCGGCTACATCGATAGAGGACTCCGTGCGTGGTGGTCATCCTTCCTCTGGTGCTCGTGGGTGAGGTTTTAGGTCTCGACTTCAGTGCCAGATTTGTGGCCGCTATGGAAATCTAGTGCAAAGATGTTATTATTACTTCTACCGGGACTACAGCGGTCCATCTGCTCCGACCATGGTGCGGGCTTCTCCTGTTCGTGCTGGTCAAGAGTCACGCGACGGAGTGTTTGGTGTGCCTGGTCAATCTAATGGCTGGTATACGTCGACTCGCCCTGGCCCAGATCAGTTTAGTGGGCCTGGCCAGTTTGCTAGTGCTTTTGTGGTGGCACCGATGCGTTTTCCCTATGGCTCCTCATAGGGAGGGTGGCCACATTTGTAGAACGAATTCTCATGTGTGCCAAGTCTACCGCCTGCTAGGGTTTCAAACCCTTTTGCACCTAATTTTCTTGATAGAGTAGGCCACGTGCTTGGGCTCGATGCTAGACTAGACCCGCATTGTGGCCAAACCGAAAGTCATCAATTGTCGCCGGAATTGGGCCAGAGCTTTCGGACATCGGCTGGCATTAATAAGCCGCGTGTTTCAGGCAGGAATTTTGGGTCGTCTGGTCTTGGTGGGCCGGTCAGTGCTGGTCCTAGCCTTGGACATGGTTCCCTTGGGCCGAATGCTAATTTTGTTGGCCTTGACGGTTCTCTTAGGCATGGCCAAGTGTTTGGGCCCACAAATGGCAATGGTTCTATGCAAAATAATGGCTCATGTGTTCCGTGGCAAACTAAACCGAGGTCACGTATTATTGATTTTGATTCCTTGTCGTACGTTGGGTTGCCCCGCATTCCTGATTTTCATGCGTTCGATTTTTTGACCACTTCTGGGTCCAATGTCAATACGACTCAGTATGGGTCCAATTTTGATAGTGATGCATGTAGGGACCTCGTCCTGGTGTTCTGATTCGGGGGCTACGCATCATGTCTGTAGAGAGGCCTCTGCCTTGAACGAGTCCACGCCATACTCAGGTACATCTTCTCTTCTCATGGGTGATGGGACTCCTACGAATATTTTGTGTGTTGGGAATTCTATTTTGCCTACGAAGACTAAGTTGCTTTATTTGTCTAATGTTTTGTGCGTGCTGAATATACGAAAAAATCTACTATCTGTTTCTCAGTTTGCTAATGAAAATAATGTGTTCTTTGAATTTCACCCGTCTTATTGTGTTATTAAGGACATCCGGACTCATGAAATTTTACTGCGGGGCCACACTCGTGATGGGCTCTATTATTTTTCACCGGTTACTCATGCTCCATCTGTTACTGTTCCTTCTGTTCATAACACTAGGCTCCAGAATCGCAATGACAGTGATGATGTTTTTGTGTTATGGCACCGTAGACTTGGTCATCCGTCTCCTTTGGTTGTTAGACTTGTTCTCGATAAGTGTCAAGTTGTTTCAAATAAAACATGTCTTGATAATATTTGTATTGCATGTCAAAAGGGGAAGTCCCATAAATTGCCTTTTTCAAGTTCTACTACTGAATATATGGATCTTTTTTATTTGGTTGTCTCCGATTTATGGGGACTGACGTCTGTTGTCTGTGGGAATAATCTGTATTATGTTTCATTTATTGACATGTGTAGTTGTTTTACTTGGATTTATCTCATTCGGCGTAAGTCTTAGGCGGTTGATTATTTTATTCAATTTTAAAACATGGTCAAAACTAAGTTTGGGAATGATATTAAAAAAATTTCAAAGTGATTGGGGTGGTGAGTTTTGTGCCTTCACGTCGGTTCTGGCTAGTCATGGGATAAATCATCGCCTCTCCTACCCACATACGTCCAAGCAGAACAGTGTAGCTGAACGAAAACATAGACACATTGTTGAGATGGGCCTTACTCTCTTAGCCCAACCAAATCTGCCCATGGATTTCTAGGGTTATGCGTTCTGCAGTGCCGTTCATCTCATTAATCGTCTACCTACCTCGGTTCTAAAAGGTTAGTCTCCGTATTGGGTTCTTTATGGCCGTGAACCTACATATGATCATTTACGGGTGTTTGAGTGTTGTTGTTTTTCGTATCTCCGTCTGTTTTTGCATCACAAGTTGGATTTCCTTTCTCAGCCCTGCACATTTTTAAGGTATAGTTCTCAACATAAAGGCTATCATTGTCTCACAGTGGATGGTAAGGTCATTATCTCTCGTCATGTTGTGTTTGATAAACATCGGTTCTTATTTTCTTTGGATATAGCAGACACCGTCCAGTCGAGTCAATGTATCTCCACATATGTTCTTATTGTTCAGTCTTCATCTCGTCGCTCCACGGCATCTTCGCTTGTTCAACCCACTGAGTCTTTGCCTCCTGCTCCTAATTGTAGTTCCACGCCGTCTGCTTCAGTTGACTCTTCGGCTGAATTAGGATTTTCTTGTGAGGTGCACCGGCTCTCTACCTTGTCAAATGAATCTCGTCAATTCGGTCCGACTACAATTCCTTCAGCTGTTCCATCTATTCCTTTAGGGAATACTCATAACATGGTTACTCGGTCTAAGGCCGGTATTTTTAAACCCAAGGCTCTGTCTATTAAAATTGTCAACTATGAGCTGCTCACGATTGAAGAGGCGCTTGCTAGTAAGGACTGGCAATTAGCAGTCCAACCTGAGTTTGATGCTCTAATGGCAAACTCCACCTGGGAACTTGTTCCTTTACTTCATGGTCGGAAAGTGATTGGGTGTAAGAGGCTTTTCATAGTAAAAAAAAAAATCTTGATGGGAATGTTGCTCGACGTAAAGCTCGGTTGGTAGCAAAGGGTTGTTCTCAGGTACCTAGGTGTGATTTCAAGGAAACGTTTAGTCCAGTGGTTAAACCTACTACCATTCGAACCATATTGTCTGTTGCTGTCTCCAACAGTTGGCAACTTCGTCAGGTCGTTGTGAACAATTCCTTTTTAAATGGTGATCTCACTGACGAAGTGTTCATGCAGCAATCTCCAAGCTATGTTCAGTCTGGTCCAAATGGTGAGTCCTTGGTGTGTCGTCTGACAAAGGCATTATACGGATTACGACAAGCTCTACGCACTTGGTTTGATAAATTAAAACATTTTCTTGTTTCTACCGAATTTTTGTTATCCAAATCTGATGTATCCCTATTTGTTCGAGTTATGACCGTATCCACTATTCATGTTTTGGTCTATGTGGATGATATTATCGTTATTGGAAGTACGACAGATGGTATAAATGACTTTATTTAATAGTTACATAACGAGTTTTCTGTTAAAGACATGGGAGATCTTCACTACTTCTTAGGCATTGAAGTCACTAGGTCTTCCAATGGGAGTCTTCACTTGTACCAACGCAAATAAATCCGGGCTCTGCTTGACAGGAGTTTCTTGGCTAATGCGAAGAGTGTTCACACACCGATGATCAGTTCTGCTAATTTGTCTAAAGATGAGGGAAATCGTCTCGTTGATCCTTTTGAATATAGAAGTCTTGTCAGTGCATCACAATATGTGGTCTTGACTTGGCCTGATATTGCTTATGTGGTAAATCGTGTCTGTCAATTCATGCATGCGCCTACTACGGTACATTTGGTGGCTTTGAAATGAATCTTGAGATATTTACGTGGCACTATTGATCACAGGTTAGTTTTTTGTCCATCCGACAAGCTATCTTTAGTTGGTTATGCTGATGCCAACTGGGGACTGGATTTTGATGATCGCCGGTCAACAACAGGCTATTGTGTGTACTTTGGCCATACACTCTTCTCATGGTGTTCTAAGAAACAACAAGTTGCTTCTCGCTCCACGGCTAAGGCGGAATATTGGAGTCTAGCTGCAGCTACTAGTGATGTTACTTGGTTAGTCTCCCTGCTAACAGAGTTACAGCTTCGTTCTGCTGATCCACCTGCTGTTTGGTGTGAAAATTCTAGTGCAGTAGCGGTCGCAGCTAATCCAGTATTGCACTCCAAATTCAAACATGTTCAACTTGATCTATTTTTTGTTCGCGAAAAGGTAGCTGATGGTTTTCTCATTTTCGGCGAGGTACCGGCTTGTGATCAAGTCGTTGACATTCTCACAAAACCACTGTTCGTCTCCACTTTTGCTTGGTCTCATAGTCTGCTTCAAGTCTTACCTATTGAGAAGCTAGGTGAAGCTGGGTAAATATTAGAGTATAGACTCTATTAGTCTGTTACTAATTTGTTATACAGGCTGGAATATTGTTAGTAAGTGGTTAGCAACAGTTAGTAATAGCAGTTAGTCATACAAGTATAAATACTATCCATGTATTGATCAAAGGCAAGCAAATAATACTGGTAAAAGATTTAGTGTCTTCATTCTATTTTCTTTGTTATTCATCTTAATACAATTGTTAACACTCAGCAATCATTTTAGAGATGCTATATTTGACGAGTTATTCACAAGGTTTGCAAAGACATGTGGCGATGCTCCAAATAACTCGATGCATAAAATAGTTATTCATAGGATGTGCTTTTAGCCACGCCAACAAAAAACTTAGCTCTTTTGGTCGATGGTTAAATGTTAGTATTTTTGTCCTTAAGTCCCGATTCAATTTCTCTCCTACTCACATTTGTATTTTTTAATCCATGTTGTTTTATTTTTTTAATTAATATTTTTAACACATTAACTTTTTAGTTAAATGGTTAGATAATTTTGATTTTGTTCTTAAGTCCTAAGTTCGATTCCTCTTATAAGCATTTTAATATGTATTTTCTATTTCATGTTGTTTCAAGTTTTTTTTAATTAATGTTTATAATTAATAAATATATTATTTTTCAAGTTTTTTTTTAATTCATCTTTTTTATTATATATTTTTTATGTGTATTTGAAATAATTATTTGATTTTATAATATTAGAAATCACCATACCCCACAATATAGGTGGAGAAAATAAATATTTGACATATAAATATTATATATAAAAAATATATATAAATAAGTTGATGTTTTTAAAAAATAATTACATATTTATTATTTGATTTTGTAAATAAAAGAGAGATGAATTAAAAATAAAAAATGAAATAAAAAATACATATTGAAATGCTTATAAGAGAAATCGAACTGAACTGACAGATAAAATCACAATTATCTAACCATTTAACCAAAAAAGGTAATGTGTTAAAAATATTAATTAAAAAAACTTAAAACAACATGAAATAAACAATATAAATGTGAGGAAAAGAGAAATCGAATTTGGGAATAACGGACAAAAACACTAACATTTAACTATTTGACCAAAAGAGCTGAGTTTTTTTTTATGTGAACATGCCCTATAAGGCGTGTTTTCACTAAACATTATTGAAAACGCACCTTATATAATGTGTTTTCCTTTCTCTCTCCAAAAATAGCATATATAGATAAATATAAAAAAAAAACCTATATTTTAGCATATTCTTAAAAATTAGCCAAATATTTGTGATCTCCTGGGGCCTTTTTTTTCCCAGACCCGTCCAAAAATATCCTCTCCAAACAGTCCCTTCTCTATAAGTATACCTCCCTTTCTCATTTACTCCCATAACACATCCCTTCTTGTTTTTCCAACTTTTCTTCTTGCATTTCTTTCTTTATTGTTTTGGTTTGCTGCTTTTTCTTTACAAGTGGTCAGGGTTCTTATTTTTCATTGCATAGGATGCTTAGTTCTGGTGGTGGAAGTGGCAGCTGTTCCAAGGACATGGCGGTGGAGTTAGGAGATGAACCCCATGTTTTAGTTGTGGATGATAGCCTCATTGATAGGAAACTGGTTGAGAGACTGCTCAAGAACTCCTCTTGCAAAGGTACAATCTTTCTTTTCTTTTCTAACCCATCAGTTTTGGACCTTTTTTATTTCCAAGAATTTCATTTCTTTTGGTTGTGTTGTGTTGCAGTGACTACAGCAGAGAATGCACTGAGGGCTGTGGAATATTTGAGACTGGGGAATGATACATTGGAAGGCACTGTAAGTAAAACATAAAATAAAACTCCATCCCTTTCATCAAATTCATAAAGATTGTGTCTTTATGTCTTTTCTTTGTTTTACAGGTTTCTGAGGTCAATATGATAATAACAGATTACTGCATGCCTGGAATGACCGGCTATGAACTGCTCAAGAAAATCAAGGTGCTAAACATTTCATTACTCAAAAGTTGTTAATTAGTAACATTTGCAAGTACCCTTTTTTCATTTCACTCACCATTTTGAATGAAAACCAGGAATCATCCGTTCTCAAGGAAGTCCCTGTTGTAATCATGTCATCCGAAAACATACCCACTCGTATCAGTCAGTAAGTTTTCGTGTCATTCATTGCTGAATACAAGTTATAATGTTAAAAAGATTGTAATGTATGTATATTGCATGTGGAAACAGGTGCTTGGAGGAAGGTGCAAAGATGTTCATGCTGAAGCCACTGAAGCGGTCTGATGTGAAGCAACTCAAATGGCACTTGATGAAATGCAGGAACTGAAGTTAGAGGCAAGAAAACAACAACTAGGATTCAAGAACAAGATTTGTAATGAGAAAAAGAAAAGAAGAAAAACTTTATAAACCCACATTTTTGTTTTTCTTAGTAGGGTGTAGTGAAAAAATGTCTATATTGTTTCCATTCTTCAATTTTTGTGCGTCTGACATTTCTGTTTTAAGCCAGATATTGGCATTGATACAAATATGATGGTTCCATATAAAATAATTGACTGAATGAGGTAACAATGTCTTGTCAATGTTGGTAAAGAGAGATTCTATGTTTCAAGTTCGGCTTTTACCTTTGCGGGTAACTATTCTGCTTATAATTTTATCATACATGGTTTTATTAGGTAACTATTCTGAATATCTTTTGATTCTGATTATAATTTATTTGGATTATACATTATTTGTAATTCTACTTTTATTTGGATATATATATTTTAAAATTATACATTAATTTTAAACCATAGTTTTTGTATTTATTCTTAAAATTCATGTATACAATTGTACACTAAACTGTATAATTTTTATATTTATCCCTAAAATTTAAAATATTTTTTTATTTTAAAAATAAAATTTAAAATATTTTTAATTTTTAATTTTAGAAATCATATATATCTAATACTTTTTTAAATTTAGAAATAAAGTTTTAAATAATGTTAAAGCATAATTTGACTTAAGAAAAAAAAAAGATCACTAAGGATAGTGTTGTAGGTAGAAGTAATGTTCTTTAAACCAAACCGATGATCAAATCAGTCAGGTCATCTGTTCATCGATTTAATCAATCTGATTAAAAATATTAAAATTTTAATAAATTTAAAAAAAAAACTCAGTTCAACTATCAATTCAATCGGTTTTTTAGCCAGTTCAATCAATTTGTACTGATTCTTTCTCTAACGGATTCAAAGCTACTTTTAGGAACAATTCCCTAACTACTCAATCTAACCAGTCCAATGCAGTTCAAACAACGCTTGATAAAAATGAAACAGTTAAAAGTTATTACATAATATAAGTAAAATTACATAACAATCTTTAAAAAAATTAAAAATTAATTTTGAAAGGAAAAATAATTGAAATATTAGTAAATCTATTTTACATTAAATGCAATCTAGTAAATAAGAAATAAGAAGTTAATTTATTATTTTTGAAAAAATTAGGAGACTGGATATTTAAACTAACAAATTTTAAATATAAAGAAAGTAATGATTTAATAACTATGGTTATGAATTAAATATTAATAGCATAAAATGTGAAATGAGATGAGAAGTATATGTATATATATAGAGTAAAGATGAAAAATGATGAATGTAATTATAACTAGATATAGTAAGTGAAAGGAATTAAATAGTATATGGAATGGTTAAGAAATTGTTAAGTTGAATGCAAATATAATGAGATAGTAAGTGATATAGTTGTATACCTGCCTTGTGAAAATGGAAGTATTTTATATAGAATTGTATGGTATTAAAATAAGAACGGAATGCATGCATGCATGTTGCATAACTTCACTTACCTTATTTTCAATCATAGATTTACAACTCACAACAAATTATGAATATATTTTATACAAAGAAAATTTGAAAGATAAAATTATTATAATAAAATTTAGAGATAAATCTGAAAAATTATATATATGTTATGAATATTTTATTAAGTGGATGTCCATTATAATCAAGATAAAGTTTTGGTGTCCTTTAAATTCTAATAATTATTAGAATTAGATCTCTACTTCTCTTATACTTTTATGCCTATAAATAGAGACTCGATGAAGCATTGTAATCACCCTTTTTGATCAATAAATTACATTCTCTATTGCTTTCATATTTTCTTTGTTCCTTATTCTCTCTATCTCTCTTTATTTTATAACACGTTATCAAAGACGATGATTCTCTATTTTTCAAAACCTTTCAAAGTCGTCCCACAAATCAAATTCATTTTCACCTTAAACTTCCACCCTTACAACTTCATCTTCAGGACGTTGAAAGATTCAATCTCGGAATGGATGCTCGTGATAATAGTCAAGGTGATGACGATGATGTTAAAGATCTTCAAGTATATTTTACTATATTTTATTTATTATAATTGGAGACTAATCATGACAACATTAATAGATAGATTTTGATTTGAAATCCATGCATGTTTTACGATGGTGATTATGAAATAAAGAATCAATAGAGGCGTTTAGAAGTTTATCCTACTAGATTTATTGCATTCCCCGAAGTGAATGTAAACATAAAAAAAATAAAAGATATAATTATATACCACTAAAAGTGGGAATATAGTAATAAATAAGAGAACAATGAGAGTTCTCATGATAACTCTTCAAAGGGTAAAGATAACTTATGTTATCAATGTAATATGAAAGATTATTGGCCACATGTGGCATATGCTCAAATATTTTGTTTCTGTTAATATTCTTTGAGAAAGGATATGAGAATGTAGTAATAAATTCTATCATTATAGATAGAAAGTATTTATCTCATTTGGTACTAAAACAAACAAATATTTTTTCAATATTTGATAGTACAAAATTAGTCGAAAGCTCTAGAAGAGCTAATATATTAATATCTTGTAATGGTTAATCCATTGGTTTTAAAAGATATTTTAATGGATCTTATATTGAGATTTTGAATGAGGAAAATATTATATTTCATATGAATCACTATTGCTGTGAATATCTATTTTGAAAGGATGAAAAAGAAAGGATTGAGTTTTGATTACTCTTGTTATTAAATTGAATTGATTATGATTATCTTTATGATCTTCTTTTGTCATCATCTCCATTAAGGGGTTGGAAGCAGAATATTTGACTTTGAAAGATCTATTAATTATGAGTAATAAAATATGATAATTCTATCTAAACCTCGTTATGGCTGGATGCACTTGTAGTTGCAAAAACTTTTTTTATATATTTGAAGATTTTGGCATATTCCCTGAAGCGAATATTGCATATAATTGTTTGGAAATTATATTTATTTTGTTAACTTAGTGACATTATAATATTCACATTGATTTAGACATTTCCAGTAGTAAATGTCACAATAGCACTTATACGCGGATACAAAGTAAAAAGAATGATAGTAAAATTATTAATTTGTTACCATTTAGTACAATTGAAACACATGTTAAAGTAAACCAGAAGTTTACTGATACAAATGCATTTACTACTTGACGTGACCAGTTAGACCGTCCTGGATCATATATGATGCGAAAATTAATTAAGAATTCATATAGACATTCATTAAAGAACTAGAATATTCTTTAATTTAAAAGAATTCTTATATGTTGCTTGATCTCAATGAAAATTGATTTTTAGAAACTCACTAGCTAAAGTTGAGATTTAATCTCTTACATTTCTGAAATGAATATGTGTAACACCTGATCGTTGTTTTATGCGATGTCAAAGTCTTAAAATTTATAATGAGAATGATCGAGCCTAAAAACTAACTATGACAATGATTGAGGCAAGTGTACCTATCGAACAGTAGTATAACTTAGTGGCAAGACCGGATTGTCGAACCTAAAGGAACCGAAAGTACTAATACTAACCTTCTTTTTATTATTTAGCCTTAAAATTGAAGTGAATCTGTAACACCCCAAACCCGGCCCAAACATTACGACCGAATTTGGTTTGCTACAGAGAAAACAATTTGAGAACCATTTAAAAACTGATTTAAGTTTTGTCGAAAATCTTTCAACTTCAAGTCTCTTGTTAAAAACCATACTTAGTGTTGTTTAAAAATATTTATTAAGTCGAGTTGTTTATAGTTTTCAAATGTACCCGATGGTACTTTAAAACATTTTTCGTTTGATTTGGAAAAAACATGTGAACTCATTATTAACATAATTAAATAGTTTAAACAAATATTCAAAGCATGTAACAATAATAAAATAATTTTAGGAGGCCTTATTACAACTCAATTAAAACAAAACCAACCATAAAAATAAGATAAAATAAAATCCAAGTTCATCTATTAAAATGTCCATTTGCATGGCCACCTCGAGTCCATCCGGCTCCATCTCCGCGATCTACTCATCTGCAAAATGTTAAGGGAAAGGGTGAGTCACCAAGACTCAAAGTGTGTAAATCCCCACCCGGTAAGATAACTCATACACAAGTCATTAATAAACATGCACATGCAACCCAACCTAACCATCCATACTCCTTTTCTACCCGTGTGGTCAAAACCACTCGGTGGTCAAAACCACCGATGACTTAGAGTCACAAATCGATGATGGGGCCAACCCATCGTGGTGGTCAAAACCACCGATGACCATAGGTCACAATATATCAAATGTGGTCAAAACCACGGTGGTACCAAACCACCGGGACTTAGTCGCAAATAATTAATCGTTGTGGTCAAAACCACCGATGACCATAGGTCACAATAATCGATGGGGCCAACCCATCTTGTGGTCAAAACCACCGACGACACCCCATAAAATCATCCTCCTCTCTCATTAATCCCACCATCACATGCTTATATATCAATTATCATATATCATGGCATAACATTTAGCATCATGTGATGGCATGCAAATCATATATCAACAATCGCAAGTTAGGGACTTACCGGAATCCATGCTTAGCCATAAGCAAACATTACCACAAGAGTGACTAACAATAACAGTAATCATGTAAATTAATAAAGTGTGTAATGAGTTTTTACACACCTGATACTATCGTAATTCCTAGGTCCCGAAGAATTAAGTCGTCCACCCTAGATTTCCTTGCCCTATATTCGGCCAAGCACAAGGTTTAGTGTCCTAGGCCATTCGGCCAAACCAAAATATCCAAAGGGTTAGTATTTAACCCGAAAGCCTTACCTAACGCCCTTTGGGTACTAACTCCAACATACGAGATGTGATTCTGCTTCACCTTCTACAATCGGCAACCACATGTTAATAGCCTTGACTTTTAATCACTAACTAAATAACTTACCAAAATAGATCTTACCATCACTTACCAAAAATTGATTGCCGACGATGATGGATTCACTTGCTCGCTTCCAAATCTCGAAGACCCATAAAACATTCAAATTTACCTTTATACCTTCTCCAAGGCTTGAACCAAACTCCAAAAGCAAACCTCACCACACATAACAATCGGCCAAGAACCAAACTAAAAGGGAAGGGAAAATTCGCCAACACTCTAATCAAAAGGAAGAGAATTCGGCTTTTAGGTGTTTTACCCCTCCTATATTCGGGTTTGTGAGAAAAGAAAAAGACAGACAAATAGATGAGAAGAAAACAATTGAAGAATTCGACCTCGATAGACAAGTTTATGTTTCGGCATAAAAAGAAGAAAATAGCACAAGATAGGTGGAGAAGAGAATGGCTATTTCGGCTTAACATTCATGAACAAAGAAAAGGAAATACAAGATGAGCATTCGGTCACATAAAGTTTGGGTTTCAAAAATGAAAAGAGAGAGAGTGTTTGCTTTGAGAAAATCGGCTAGAAGTATAAGCTAATTGGGGTTTTCGGTTTCAAGGAAATTATCAAAGGAAAATTCGACTTTTGGGTACACAAACAAAAGCTGGCCGAAACCTCCCAAAATGCCTAAGGAAATTTCGGCATTCTCCTTCCCAAAATACCTCCAAAACCGGCCACATACACCCAATTGAAGAACCCCATAGTCGGCCACCTCCTGGAACCAATTCAAGCCACAAATTTGAATTACATTTGAATTAAACTAATCCCCCATTATTCTATCCACATCTTATCTCTTTATCAAGTCAATTTAAACTAATTAAAAAAAACTATAATTATCTAAAATAATAAAACAACAAACCATCCACCAGCCAAATTCTAATTCAAAATAATCACTCAAGCTTATCCGTTACATGTGCCGTCCACTGCCTTCAATTGCTGCCCAAAAAGAATAAAAATAAAAAAAAAACTAAAACACCCAAATGCCACTCTCCAGGTTCGAACCTGGGACCAACTGCCGCACGCCTAACCCCCAACGCCCAGGCCACTCGGCCATCTTGATTTTTATGACAAAAAGCCACACCAATTAATCTTAACCCTTCCTAGCCCAAATTTCATAATCGCATAAAATAAAATCACGCCCAAACATGCTGCTCCAGGCGCTCGAACCTGCGCCTCCGCTCCCTTCCAACTCCTATGCGCCGTACGAGAACCACCTGGACAAGCTGCTTCTTGTGCCCCATTCGCGCCCCACTTCTTTTAAGGCCTCCAACCCCATAGCGCCATAATCCAAAAATTAAAACCCTTTTGCTGCCGCTTGGTCTCGAACCCAAGACCCTCACAGGCGCTCCAGCCCCCTAAGCTGCGCGCACAGCCACCTTGCCAAAGCCTTGCTTGTGCCATAAATTACCAAAAATAATCCTTAAAACCTCCTTTGGCCTGATCCCCTTTTCACACCAAAAATCCAAAATTTTCCAAACTCTTCCCCTTTCATCCAAACATTTCTAAAACCCCTAAAACACCTCCAAACATACTTAAAACCTACTAACACTTGAGTTATGCTCCAAACGCATAACCCCTAATCTAGGATGTTACAGAATCAGTTTAATCTAGAAAATTAACTAACTACTAAGCTAAAGACGATGAGACAAAAAATAATAAAATTAGGGAAATACTTGTGGGAAAAACCAATTGATTAAAACAATACCCAAGGAAGAATCCACCTAGACTTCACTTGTTATCTAACTCTGAACTGCATTTATTTATTCATTTGACTTGATCCGTAAGATCCCCTAATGTATATTAAACCCTCTCTCGAAGCGAATAACGTCTAATCCTAAGTTGATTAATTGAAATCTTTTTCTAATTAAAACCCCTAGAATTGCATTAACTCGATCTATGGAATCCCATATTAGATTTCACCCTAATCCGGCAAAATCTCGTCACCCTATCTCTAGGCGTGCGATCAACTCCGCTTAATTATGCTAGATCTACTCTTAGGCAGGGACTTTTGCTCCTCCACCTAAGCACATCAAACTTGAATTAATATCCGCGAAATATCAACACAAGAATTAAGAACACACAATTAAGAACAAGTCAAATATTTATCATATAGTTCAGCAAACGATAACAAGATTCATCTGAGTTTCATCCCCCTCAGGTATTTGAGGGTTTAGTTCATAATGATAATAAAATACATCTCAAAAGAAAAAATAAAACAAAATATAAGAAAAAACTCTAAAACCCCCTGAAGGAATTGAAGAGAGATCCTCCGTCTTGAGTATAACTCCGGCTTCTTGAGATGAATCAACTAGCTTTCTTCAAGTAATTTCAACAATTCTGATCTTTCTGCTCGACTCCTTGGCCTAGCCGGGCGCCCCAAAAGTTGGCCTCTAGGGTGTTTATATAGGCTTTTGGAATGTGTTTCTTTACCCTTAAGTATCCAAATCCGAGTGAAATTCCTCTTCTCCACGGCAGGGCACGCCTGCACACGCCCGCAGTGTGAATCGTGGCCGGCCGTGTTTGGAGTCCAGTTAGGGAGGCACGGCCGTGTGAATCGTGGCCAGGCCGTGTTCAGTCCGATTAGGGAGGCACGGCCGTGTTGCTTGGGCCCAGGCCGTGTCGATTTCGTGATTTGGCCTATTTGGTCCGTTTTAAGCCCGTTTCTCGTTCTTTTCATCCTCCGGTGCTTTCCTGAGTATAAAACATGAAAACAAAGAATTAAAAGCACCAAATTACACAATTCAAGGCTTAAATCACCTAAAAGCATGCTAAATGTGGGTTTAAAATATGTTACTATTACGGTTTATCAAATACCCCCACACTTAAGCTTTTGCTTGTCCTCAAGCAAAATTCTCAACTCATGATTAAAACGAACTTTCTTGATTCATAATATTCATCAATAATGTTTCATCATAATTGAAAGATAATTCATACATGGATAATTCAACTCAAAGAGTCCTAAAGAGTCAAACAATCCAAGTCATACATTTTGTAGCATGAAAACATAGGTGTTTCCCCTCATTTAAATAATTACCTCTGATTTAAAATTGACAAGGATTGACATCCTCACTAAAGATTCACTCAAATCACTCGAGGTGTTTAAGGTTCAAAAAATAAGCACTCATAAGTCGAACATGAAAAGTTAATCCCATAGGCTTGCATGAGAATCACATCTCCACCACTATAATATGAGATAATACACAAATCAAAAGGTCTTTAACAGGGTTGTAGCGGGGCTTGGGTTAAGGTGTGGATATAGGCTGAATAAGAAGGTTAGAATCGAGATTGACCTGACAAATTACCTAACTAGAAACAACGAACTGAATATAAGTATTTACATCAATTGGAAACTCATAACACTAATAATAACACGAGCTTCTTCTAAAGATGTGAATTTAATTGTTTTAAGCTCATAGAACATAGAACTAATGATGAATATACTTCATTTTTTTATTTTTTTAAGATAATAAAAAATCACATATATATAATAATTGATGAATTTGCTATCGAAATCAATAGACAATCGATCGAATCAAATCTTATAAGGGTAGTCAAAAGGAATGGTGATAACAAAAACAAAGGGTTTTGGGATAATATTAGTGGGTGAGTCAATAAAAAGGGTTGTTAGGATCAACGGGGTTCACTAGGGGTTAATAAAATGGGTAGGCTTTTTAGTGGAGTGAGTGGGTTAAGCCCTAGGTGCCTTTATATTTTAGTGTATCAAATCAAAGGTGTGGTCTCGACATGTATAATCGATGCAAGTTCTAGAATAACAAATCAATGTTGACACACTCATAATAAAAAAGTGAGCAAGAAAAATAATATATGTTCTATAAGGCTCAAAATCTCACAAAAATTATGGGTATTTTGATGTCATCCTCGTAAATTTCAAACTTCAAAGTAATATTCAAATTCAGGTAGACAACCTAGAAAAATTTCTAATACAGAAAAATAGACTTATCATGCTTGACTCTATAGTATCTTAAAGTGTAAATCATCAATGCATAATTATCAATGACTTAATCTGAAATATATCAATAAAAATCATAATTCACAGGAAATTTCATTCTAATCATAATATGAGAAACTTACTTAAGAAACAAGACAAAATTCAGGATTTGAGAATAATGCAAAAAGTTTGGCACCTAATTTCAGGAATTTGAGAATAATGAAAAAAAATTAGGCACCTTTTAGGTTGTTCACCCCCCACACTTAAGATGTACATTGCCCTCAATGTACAAAGATAGATATAGTATAGAAAATCAAAAGATAGGGTGAGATGAAACTTCCTGAATTTGGATGGATTCCTTGAGTTGGAGGTGAAAGATAAGTTGGAGGAGGCGTCTCTGGTGGTGGTTTGGGGGCTGCCCACTTTTACTGTACTAGATGAAGAAATTGGATAGCCCGTGAAGAAATAGCCAGGAAATACGAAGGGTCCTTATTGTTGGATGGTTCGCGAGGGGGGTGTGATTTCTAAGGCCGCGGAGGTGTTGGCAGTGGTCGTGGTGGGGTGCTTCCCTAACAGCCTTTAGAACCTAAAACCAAGAAACTAAGATAAAATAAACTAAATTAAACATAAGAGAAATAAGGAAAAGGAAAATAAAGAAGAAGAGAAAGGGAAAAGAAAAATAGAATGGTCTCAAAGACCCTTGGCTTGTCGAATAATTGAAGCGGCCGGCATGAACTTATATAGATCGGTCTCCCAAAGGGAGACTGTGCTTGGATCCTTCCGTTTCTTCGACATGGATGTGGTGTAGCTCAAGGGTTTTGTAGATGGAGGAATAGAGGAAAGAATGGAGGGGTTCGGAGGGGAGGGTGAATGTGAGTAGGGAAAAAAGGGATGGGGAGTGGGTGAGAAAAGGGGGCAAGGGGTGTTTTAAATAGAATTTTCAAAGCTGGCACATCCCCACACCCGTGTACCATGAGCGTGTTTCGTCACACGACCGTATCGCACGGCCGTGTTGTGTTTCGTTCGTTTCTCCCATGCCCGTATCGTGGTCACCACGCCCATGTAGGATCAAACACTGTCGACCACGGCCGCATCGCATGGCCGTGGCTAGTTAGTTAGAGCCTGTGTGTCTTCCCTCAGGGTCGACCACAGCCATATCACACAGCTGTGGCGGGGTAGTTGGGTCTGTGACTCGAAGATACGATCCGTCCTGAATCGTACCATCTCTCCCATGTTAGTACGGAGATTCGATGTATCCACACGGCCACGGCCACGGCCGTGTGGTATGGAAATTGGCCTTGGTTAGTTTATAGTTAGTTGCTGCAAAGGAGAATTAAGAGTGAACATAAAATGAAATAAAATAGAAAGAGTAATGGAGTTAGTGCTCGGGTTGCCTCCTAAGAAGCGCTAGTTTAAAGTCTTAAGCTAGACTTACGTCTCGTTTGCATCATCAGGGTGGTTTGAGGAGTTGAAAGTCCTTCCTCATGCTATCAGTTTCATTATCATGACATAGTTCAAGTCGAGATGCGTTTGTATTGAAAGTGCCAAAAATAGGATTACTTACCTCTAATGTTCCGTATGGAAAAACACTGATTACCCTAAAAGGGATTTCTTTGTTTGTATTAGGGTCAGAAGGAGATATTCGAGGGTCTATTTTATATAACAATACCTAGTCTCCTATTTTAAAGTGATTTGTCGCTCCTACGAGCTCGTCTGGTGGTTCCCTTGGTTTCTCTTCGTGTATCCCTAATGTTTCCTTGAAATGTGTCTTCCACTCGTCTAGTTCATCAACTTGATCCCTTCGATCCTCATGAGTTGTTTCTTTGTTGGCATTGGGTCTAGGATCGGGTTTAGTTGTGTTCTTTTGTGGTGCTTCTTGTAAAGAAAGGTTAACCGAACGGTTATCAATAGAATTTACTTTCTCACCTTGTTTGCTCGATGTTCTAACCGAATCGAGAGCACTGAAGAGTGACTTGTCTCGTCACCTACACACAGTAGTATGAGTTCACTGCGTCGACATCAATTTTAGTCCCGGCAATTTGCTAAAAAGGGCCTTCCTAGAATTAATGGAATACTATTGTCCTCATCCATGTCTAAAACAACAAAGTCTACTCGGAATACGAATTTATCAATCTTTACTAGCACATCTTCGATTATACCCCTAGGAATTCTAACAGTTTTATCAGCTAATTGAATGCTCATCCTAGTTTGTTTGGGTTTCCCTAGACCAAGTTGTTTAAACAATTTATAAGGCATGACATTTATGCTTGCCCCTAAATTAGCTAATGCATTATCAATAGATAAACTAACAATTAAGCATGGAATTGTAAAACTCCCTGGATCTTTTAATTTTTGTGGCAATTTATTTTGGAGAATTGCTGAGCACTTTGCGTTGAGTTCCACATGCGATTCCTCGTCTAACTTTCGCTTGTTGTCAAAAGCTTTTTTAAGAATTTCCTTGAATCTGGCATCTGCGAAAGAGCTTCAAGTAATGGTAAGTTAATATGTAATTTCTTTAAAAGTTTAAGAAACTTACCGAACTTTTCCTCTGTGTCGTCTTTCTTCATTGCCTCGGGGTATGGTATACGAGGTTGGTATTCTTTAATTATCGGTTTTGGCTTTTTACTTTCTTCCTCAACCTTACCCTCTTCTACCACATTCTCTTGTCTTAAATGAGGCTCATCTAACCCTACATTATCATTAGTTGATATGGCAATCTACCTTGTGGTCGTTCCGTCAAGATCTTGGTGATTTGCCCAATTTGATCTTTGAGCTCTTGTGTCGATGCTTCTTGTTTTGCAAGTTTTGTTTCTATTTTGTTAGCATCTCCTCAAGGTTCAATTTCTTTTCCTGTGGGTACTGTTGCTGTTGGAAATTTGTAGGGTTTTGTTGTCTTTGATTTCCTTGACCACCCCATGAAAAATTGGGGTGGTTCTTCCAACCTGGATTGTAAGTATTGCTATAAGGGTTATTTTGATATCTAAAATTATTACTTACATAGTTCATTTGTTCGCCTTCTATGCCATGTCCGTAGGGTGGGTACTCAAGATTCGCCACACCTCCACTTGTTTCGCACTGCATAACGGGTTGTACCTGCAAGGAATTACACAAACCATCAAATTTTTTAGTTAACACGTCTACCTGATTCGATAGCATGGTTATCGCTAAGTCGAGGTTGAAAACACTCGCGACTTTCGTGGGCTTTGTCCTCGTGACTTGCCACTGATAGTTATTCAGTGACATCTCCTCTATAAATTCGTAGGCTGTTTCAGGTGTTTTATTATTCAAAGTTCCACCGGCTGCTGAATCGATCAACTGCCTAGTTGAGGGGTTCACACTGTTGTAAAAAGTTTTGACCTGTAGCCACAAGGGTAATCCATGGTGTGGGCACCTTCTCAAAAGATCCTTGTATCTCTCCCATGCATCGTAAACTGTTTCTAAATCCATCTGCACAAAAGAAGAGATATAATTCCTTAATTTGGCCGTTTTGGCTGGTGGAAAATATTTTAATAAAAATTTTTCGGTCATTTGATCCCATGTAGTAATTGATCCTCGGGGAAGAGAATGCAACCACTGTTTGGCTTTATTTCTCAAAGAAAAGGGAAATAACCGAAGGCGGATGGCATCATCAGTAACGCCATTAATTTTAAAAGTGTCGTAGAATTCCAGAAAATTTGCTAAATGTGCGTTAGGATCCTCATCCTGCAAACCATCAAACTGAACGAACTGTTGTATCATCTGTATAGTGTTAGGTTTCAATTCGAAATTATTTACAGCAATAGTAGGTCTAACAATACTAGATTCGATCTCGACTAAACTAGGCTTAGCATAATCATACATAGTTCGAGGAGCATGATTTCCGGCCATCTCATGAGGTGGTGGATTGTTCTGGTCCATCTCTTCGGTGGTATTGATGATGTTTTCTTGCTCTTCTTCTGTGTATCGTAGACTTCGCCTAATTTCTCTCCAGTTTCTGCGAGCGGTTGCTTCAATCTCACTATCGTATATTAAAGGTCCTGTCGGGTTCCTTCTAGTCATAAACTAGACGTACCTACAAGGAGAAAAAAATAAAATTTAGAAAGATAAAAATAGAAAATAAAATAAGAGAAAAATTATAGAAAATAAAAATGTCTAAAGTAATAAAAATTGAGTGTTCTTAATATTTTAGTTCCCCGACAACGGCGCCAAAAACTTGATCGTTGTTTTATGCGATGTCAAAGTCTTAAAATTTATAATGAGAATGATCGAGCCTAAAAACTAACTATGACAACGATTGAGGCAAGTGTACCTATCGAACAGTAGTATAGCTTAGTGGCAAGACCGGATTGTCAAACCCAAAGGAACCGAAAGTACTAATACTAACCTTTTTTTTTAGTTTTAGCCTTAAAATTGAAGTGAATCGGTTTAATCTAGAAAATTAACTAACTACTAAGCTAAAGACGATGAGACAAAAAAGAATAAAATTAGGGAAATACTCGTGGGAAAAACCAATTGATTAAAACAATACCCAAGGAAGAATCCACCTAGACTTCACTTGTTATCTAACTCTGAACCAGACGATTTATTCATTTGACTTGATCCGTAAGATCCCCTAATGTATATTAAACCCTCTCTCGAAGCGAATAGCGTCTAACCCTAGGTTGATTAATTGAAATCTCTTTCTAATTAAAACCCCTAGAATTGCATTAACTCGATCTATGGAATCCCATATTAGGTTTCACCCTAATCCGGCAAAATCTCGTCACCCTATCTCTAAGCGTGCGATCAACTCCGCTTAATTATGCTAGATCTACTCTTAGGCAGGGACTTTTGCTCCTCCACCTAAGCACATCAAACTTGAATTAATATTCGCAAAATATCAACACAAGAATTAAGAACAAATAATTAAGAACAAGTCAAATATTTATCATATAGTTCAGCAAACGATAACAAGATTCATCTGAGTTTCATCCCCCTCAGGTATTTGAGGGTTTAGTTCATAATGATAATAAAATACATCTCAAAAGAAAAGATAAAACAAAACATAAGAAAAACTCTAAAACCCCCTGAAGGAATTGAAGATAGATCCTCCGTCTTGAGTATAACTCCGGCTTCTTGAGATGAATCAACTAGCTTTCTTCAAGTAATTTCCACAATTCTGATCTTTCTGGCTCGGCTCCTTGGCCTAGCTGGATGCCCCCTGAAAGTTGGCCTCTAGGGTGTGTATATAGGCTTTTGGAATGTGTTTCTTTACCCTTAAGTATCCAAATCCGAGTGAAATTCCTCTTCTCCACGGTAGGGGCACGCCCTTGGCACACGCCCGTGTGAATCGTGGCCAGGCCGGGTTTGGGTCTGGTTAGGGAGGCACGGCCGTGTGAGTCGTGGCCAGGCCGTGTTCAAGTCTGATTAGGGAGGCACGGCCGTGTTGCTTGGGCCCAGGCCGTGTCGATTTTGTGATTTGGCCTATTTGGTCCGTTTTAAGCCCGTTTCTCGTTCTTTTTATCCTCCGGTGCTTTCCTGAGTATAAAACATGAAAACAAAGGATTAAAAGCACCAAATTACACAATTCAAGGCTTAAATCACCCAAAAGCATGCTAAATGTGGGTTTAAAATATGTTACTATTACGGTTTATCAACACCCCTAACCCGTATCCGTCACCAGAACAGGGTTACAGAGCGTTATCGGAGATTTTCGAAACATTTACAAACATTTCATGTTAATCACTATTCATTTATCGAGATTATCCATAACGCCCCTTAAATGGGCCCTCGAGGCCCAATACAAGCATTAGGAATGAATCGGGACTAAATCGGGATCTCAGGGAATTTTTCGTGAAATTCTAAAATTTTTCCCAAGTACAAGGCTCACACGCCCGTGTGGTCTAGGGACACGCCCGTGTGGTCGGGCCGTGTGGTCTCACACGCCCGTTTCCCTAACCCGTGTAACTCTCTGACTTCTAAGGCATGAAGAAATTTAAGTCACACGCCCGTGTGCTAGGCCGTGTGGTGAATTTTTATTTTCAAAATTAGGTGCAGTTTTCACACGGCCGTGTAACACACCCGTGTTCAAAGCCGTGTCAACCACACGGCTGAGACACACGCCCGTGTCTCTGCCTGTGTGCTTAATTCTGAGCATTCTGTTTTCTCAAATTTAAGGTGCAGAGGACACACGGCCTGGCTACACGCCGGTGTGTCTACCCGTGTGGACAAAATGAAGCCATTTCTTAGCTTCATTTTCTCACCCAATTTTAACATCAACCTACACCAATAATTGCATGTATATACCATCCAAATCAAGCATTAAAACCAAGCCTAAACTAACATCTATCATGGCATAATATCACATGCAATTCATGTTTATAATTATACTTTTAGGGGATAAACAAGATAAACATACTCTATTCATCCAAATTTAACACATAAGCATTGAACATGAAATAACTTATAAACACACAAAATAAATCATTACTAGCCATTCCAATGGATAGATTACAAAACATCACTTACAAATCATTATCTGGCCAAATATGTAAAACCCCTTACCCGTATTCTACATCGGAACCGGGCCCGAGGCATTATCAAATTAAAACCACATGATCGCCACTTAGGCTCAACGTGACTACTCTCAATAGCTACCACAACTACCTCATTAAGAACCTATGATCGCTGTGATTTCAGAGTTTTAAATTTATAATGAGAATGATCGAACCTGGAAACTAACTATGACAACGATTTGAGGCAAGCGCACCTATCGAACAGTAGTATAACTTAGGCAAGACCGGATTGTCGAACCCAAAGGAACCAAAAGTACTAATACTAACTTTCTTTTTATTATCTAGCCTAAAATAAGTGAAGTTTTTATTTAATCTAAATTTAACTAACTACTAAGCTAAAGACGTGAAGATAAAAAGAATGAATTGGGGGAATACCGTTGGAAAAACTCAGTTGATTAAGACGATACCCTTAGGAAGAATCCACCTACACTTCACTTGTTATCTAACTCTGAACCAGACGATTTATTCACTTGACTTGATCCGTAAGACTCCCTAATGTATATTAAACCCTCTCTAGAAGCGAATAACATCTAACCCTAGGTTGATTAATTAAAATCTCTTTCTAATTAAAACCCCTAGAATTGCATTAACTCGATCTATGGACTCCTATACTAGGTTTCACCCTAATCCGGCAAAATCTCGTCACCCTATCTCTAGGTGCGCGATCAACTCCGCTTAATTATGCTAGATCTACTCTTAAGCAGGGACTTTTGCTCCTCTACCTAAGCACATCAAACTTGAATCAATATCTTGGAAATGTTAACACAAGAATTAAGAACACATAATTAAGAACAAATCAAGTATTTATCATATAGTTCAGCAAACGATAACAAGATTCATCTAAGTTTCATCCCCTTCAGGTATCTGAAGGGTTTAGTTCATAACAATAAAAGAAAACATCTCAGAAGAAAAGATAAAACAAAACATAAGAAATCCCTAAAACCCCCTGAAGGAATTGAAGGAGAGATCCGTCGTCTTGAGTAGAATTCTGGCTTCTTGAGATGGATCAACCGGCTATCTTCGAGTGTTTCCCACAAATCTGACCTTTTCGGCTCGGCTCCTTGGCCTAGCTCACCGCCCCTTCTAGGTTATACTTAGGTTGTTTATATAGGCTTTTGAAATAGGTTTCTTTGCCCCTAAGTATCCTTTTCCGAGTGAAATTGCTCTTTTCTACGACAGGGACACGGCCATGGCACATGCCTGTGTGAATCGTCTTTAGGCCGTGTTCGGACTTTTAATGAGGTGAAACGCCCGTGTAAATCATGATCAGGCCGTGTTCTAGTCTATCAGGGAGACACGACCGTGTTGGCTCAAGTCGAGGCCGTGTCAATTTTCACTTTGGCCCAATTTGGTCTGTTTTAAGCCCGTTTCTCGTTCTTTCCATCCTCCGATGCTTTCCTGAGTATAAAACATGAAAAGAAAGGATTAAGAGTACCTTTTTACATAAATCAAGGGATAAATCATCCAAAAGTATGCTAAATGTGGGATTAAAATATGTTACTTTTACCGTTTATCACATACCCCCACACTTAAGCTTTTGCTTGTCCTCAAGCAAAATTCTCAACTTTCAATTAAAACAAACTTTCCATGATTCAATATTCCTATCAACAATGTCTCATCATAATTCATAGATAATTTATACATGGATAATTTAACTCAAAGAGTCCTAAAGATTCAAACAATATAAGTCATACATTTGTAGCACAAAACATAGGTGTTTCCCCTCATTTAAATAATTACCTCTGATCCAAAACCTACAAGGATTGACATCCTCACAAAAGATTCACTCAAATCACTCGAAGTGTTTAAGGTTCAGAATTAAGCATTCAAATGTCAAACCTAAAAAGTTAATCCCATAAGCTTGCATGAAAATCAAATCTCCACCACTGTAATATGAGATGATACACAAATCAAAAGGTCTTTAACAGGGTTGTAACGGGGCTTAGGTTAAAGGTGTGGATAAAGGCTGAATTAGAGAGTTAGAATCGAGATTGAATTGATAAATTACCTAACTAGAAACAATGAACTGAAAAATAATTTCATGAATTGAAACTTTGAAACTAATAATACGAGCTTCTTCTTCAATAAATAGACTTTAACTGTATAACCTCGCTTTTCATCATGCTAATACTGAATATACTTCGATTTTTTTTATTTTTTTAAGAACAAGTCATCAAATATTTACAATAATAAGAAAGTACTTTAACAACTGAAATATAGAACATAGTTAGGCAACTGCTCAAAATCAAATCTCGACAAAAAGGGTAGTCAAAAAGGATGGTGATAACAAATAAAAAGGGTTTTGGGTTAATATTAACGGGTAAGTCAATAAATAGGGTTGTTAGGATCAAAGGGGTTCACTAGGGGTTAATTATGAAGGTAGGCTTTTTATGGAGTAAGTGGGTTAAATCCTAGGTGCCTTTATCATTTCTGTATATTAAATCAAAGATGTGGTCTCAACATGTATAATCGATGCAAGTTCTAGAATAACAAATCAATGTTGACACACTCATAATCAAAAAGTGAGCATGAAAAAGGATATATGCTCTTATAAGGCTCAAAATCTCACAAAAATTATGGGTATTTTGATATCAACCTTGTAAATTTTAAATTTCAAAGTAATATTCAAATTCAGGTAGACAACCTAGAAAAAAAATTTTAATACCGAAAAATAGACTTATCATGCTTGATTCTCTAGTATCTTAGAATTTAATTATCAATGCACAATTATCAATGACTTAATCTAAAACATATCAATAAAAATCATCAATCATGGAAATTTCATTCTAATGATAATATGAGAAATTTACTTTAAGACAAGGCATAATTCAGGGATTTGAGAACAATACAAAAAGTTTGGCACATAATTTCAGGAATTTGAGAACAATGGAAAAAAAGTTAGGCACCTTTTTAGGTTGTTCACCCCCCCACACTTCAGATGTACATTGCCCTCAATGTACAAAGATATATATATATATAGACAATTAAGTATAAATTCAAAAGATATGGAGAGAAGTGAAACTCCCTGAATGATGGATGAAATCCTTGCGTTGGAGGTAAAAGATAAGTTGGAGGGGTCGTTCTTTATGACGATCCTGCTCTAGATGAAGAAATTGGGTAGCTCATAGAGGATTAGCCAGGAATTAATAATAATAATTAAAACTATACTAATTAAATAACTAAAGAAAAGCAAGCTAAAGTGAAGAAAAATAAAAAGTGAACTAATATTAAAAGAAAAGATAAATGGACCGTAGAGTCCTTATTGTTGGGTGTGATTTCTAAGGCTGTGGATATGGTGGTGGTCGTGGTGTGATTTCCAAGCAGCCTGAAGAACCTAAAATAAAGAAACTAAAATAAAATAAGTTAAATTAAGCAGAAGAGAAGTAAAGATAAGGAAATTGAAGCAAAAGAGAAAAACAAAATAAAAACTAAATGGCCTCAAATATCCTTGGCTCGTCGAATGATTGAAGTGGCCGACATGAACTTATATAGATCGGTCTCCCTCTGGGAGACTATGCTTGATTCCTTCCGCTTCTTCGGCATTTGGTGTAGCTCAAGGGTTTTGGGAATGCATTGGAGAAGAAAAGTAGGGAGAGGGTTGAGAAAGAAAAGAAAAACTAAATGGGCTGAATGGGTGAGAAGAGGGAGGGGTGGGTGGTTTAAATAGAATTCTCAAGTCAGGTACATTCCCACGCCCGTGTGTAAACTACCAGTGTCGACCACGGCCGCATCGCACGGCCGTGTTGAGCGTCGTTCATGTCTTCCACGCCCATTTTACAAATTGCCACGCCCATTTGTGATAAGTCAGTGTCGTCCACGGCCGCGTCGCACGGCCGTGGCATTTTGTCGGTGCTCGTGGGGTGGTGGTTGGATTCCGTGATTCTAAAAATTTGATTCTTTCTGACTTGTACCTCTTCTGCCATTGTCAGTATAGAGATCTTGTACCTTCACACGGCCACGGCCACGGCCGTGTGTAAGGCCGTGTGGTTTGGAAATTGGCCTTTGGTTAGTTTATAGTTAGTTGCTTCAGATGAGAAATAAAAGTGAAAAGAAAATAATATAAGAAAAATAGAGTTAGTGCTCGGGTTGCCTCCCGAGAAGCGCTCGTTTAAAGTCTTAAGCTAGACTTTCCTCGTATTCGCAACAAATCAGGGTGGTTTAAAATTTTGAATATCTTCCCTCATGCTATCAGTTCTATTTCCTTGATAAAGTTTAAGTCGAGAAGCGTTTATATTGAAAGTACCAAAAATAGGATTACTTACCTCGACTGTTCCGTATGTGAAAATATTGTGTACCTCAAGAGGAATTTCTTTGTTTATGTTCAGGTCTGATGTGATGAGGCGAGGATCTGCTTTATCTAACAGTACCTGGTCTCCTATTTTGAAGTGGTTTGTTGTTCCTATGAGCTCTTCTGGGGGCTCCTTCGATTTTACTTCGTGTGGTTCCGGTTCTTCTTTGAATTGTGTTTTCCACTCTTCTAATTTGTCGACCCTAAGGCTTCATTCCTTAAATAATTCTTCTTTGTTGTCGTGGGGTCCATGATTCGGCTCAGGTTTGTAACCTTGTGGTGTTTCCTATGGTGAAAGTTGAACAACTTGGTTATCAACTGAATTTACTTTCTCACCTTCATCAATTGTTGTTTTGGTCGAGTCAAGAGCTTGTAAACTTATCGATTCGTCACCTACATGAAGTATGAGTTCTCCTGTACCAACATCAATTTTTGTTCTAGCAGTTGCTAAAAAGGGTCTTCCTAAAATTAAGGGAATCGAATTATCCTCATCCATGTCTAAGACAACAAAATCTACTGGGAAAACGAATTTATCAATTTTTACAAGAACATCTTCGATAATACCTCTAGGAATTCTAACAGTTTTATCAGCTAGTTGGATGCTCATCCTAGTTTGTTTGGGTTTCCCTAGACCTAGTTGTGTAAACAATTTATAAGGCATGACATTTATGCTTGCCCCTAAATCAGCTAACGCATTATCAATAGGTAAACTACCAATTAAACATGGAATCGTAAAACTCCCTGGATCTTTTAATTTCCGTGGTAGTTTATTTTGCAAGATTGCCGAGCACATTGCGTTTAGTTCCACGTGTGATGCCTCGTCTATCCTTCGCTTTTTCGTCAATAGCTCTTTTAGGAATTTTCTAGAGTCTAGCATCTGCGTAAGAGCTTCAAGTAACGGTAAGTATGCAATTTCTTTAAAAGTTTAAGAAACTTACCGAACTGATCCTCTGTGTCGTCTCTCTTTAATGCTTCGGGATATGGTATGCGAGGTTGGTACTCTTTGATTACCGGTTTTGGCATGTTATTTCTTACCTCAACCTTACCTTCTTTGACCACATTCTCTTGCCTTGAATTGGGCTCTTCTAACCCTTCACTTTCTTGAGCTGTTATGGCTTGGATTTGCTCCTTTGGGTTAATCTCAGTGTTACTTGGTAGACGCCCTTGCGGTCGTTCGGAAATTAACTTTGCAAGTTGTCCAACTATCTTAGTAAGTTCCCTAACTTGATTCTCGATCCCTTTGATCGATGCTTGTTGATTCTTAAGGGTGGTTTCAGTGTCTTGGAGACGGTTATCTATGGAAGCCATGAATTTTGTCAGCATCTCTTCAAGGTTCGGCCTCTTTTCCTGTGGATAGGGCTGATTTTGGAAATTTTGAGGAGGTTGTTGTCTCTGAATTCCTTGATTTCCTTGACCTCCCCATGAAAAATTTGGGTGGTTCCTCCAACCTGGATTATAAGTATTACTATAAGAGTTATTATTAGATCTGAAATTATTACCTATATAGTTCATCTGTTTGCTTTCTATGCCCGGTTGGTAGGGTGGGTACTCAGGATTCACCACAGTTCCACTTGCGACGCACTGCATTACTGGATGTACCTGCGAAGAACACAAGCTATCAAGCTTTTTATTCATCATCTTTGCCTGTGTTGATAGCATGGTTAATGCGTCGAGGTTGAAAACTCCGGCTAATTTTGTTGGTTTTGTCCTTGTAACCTGCCACTGATAGTTATTCAGTGACATCTCTTCAATAAACTCGTAGGCTGCTTCAGGATTTCTGTTGTTCAGGGTTCCACTAGCGGCTGAATCAATTAGTTGCCTCGTTGAGGGGTTTACACCGTTATAGAAAGTTTGGACTTGGAGCCACAAGGGTAAACCATGGTGCGGACACCTTTTCAAGAGATCCTTGTATCTCTCCCATGCATCGTATAATGTTTCTAAATCCATCTGCACAAAAGAAGAGATATCATTCCTTAATTTGGTCATTTTGGCCGGTGGAAAATATTTTAATAAAAAATTTTCGGTCATTTGATCCCATGTAGTGATTGACCCTCATGGTAACGAGTTTAACCATTGTTTGGTTTTATTCCTTAATGAAAAGGGAAATAATCGAAGCCTTATGGAATCATCAGAAACACCATTTATTTTGAAGGTATCACAGAACTCTAAAAAATTAGCTATATGAGCATTTGGGTCTTCGTCTTGTAAACCATCAAATTGAACAAATTGTTGAATCATTTGTATAGTGTTAGGTTTTAATTCAAAATTATTAGCAGCTATAGCAGGCTTAACAATACTTGATTCTGCTCCTGTTAAATGAGGTTTAGCATAATCATGCATAGTACGTAGAGCATTATTTTCTGCCACATCTTTTGGTGGTGGATTATTCTCGTCCATCCCTTCAGTAGGATTGGATCTGCCTTCTCGCTCTTTTTCTGTGTAATTTAGGGCTCGCCTAATTTCTCTGCGATTCCTGCGAGCGGTAGCTTCAATATCACTGTCGTATACTAGCGGTCCTCTCGGGTTCCTTCTAGTCATAAACTAGAGGTACCTGCTAGGAAAAGAAAGAAAGAAAAATTTAGCAAAGTTAAAAAAAATAAAAAAATAAAGATAAAATTGCGGAAAGTAATGGCTAAAGTAATAAAAATAGAGCTTTCTTAATATTTTAGTTCCCCGGCAATGGCGCCAAAAACTTGATCGCTGTGATTTCAGAGTTTTAAATTTATAATGAGAATGATCGAACCTGGAAACTAACTATGACAACGATTTGAGGCAAGCGCACCTATCGAACAGTAGTATAGCTTAGTCAAGACCGGATTGTCAAACCCAAAGGAACCAAAAGTACTAATACTAACTTTCTTTTTATTATCTAGCCTAAAATAAGTGAAGTTGTTATTTAATCTAAATTTAACTAACTACTAAGCTAAAGACGCGAAGACAAAAAAGAATGAATTGGGGGAATACCGTTGGAAAAACTCAGTTGATTAAGACGATACCCTTAGGAAGAATCCACCTAGACTTCACTTGTTATCTAACTCTGAACAAGACGATTTATTCACTTGACTTGATCCGTAAGACTCCCTAATGTATATTAAACCCTCTCTCAAAGTGAATAACATCTAACCCTAGGTTGATTAATTGAAATCTCTTTCTAATTAAAACCTCTAGAATTGCATTAACTCGATCTATGGACTCCCATATTAGGTTTCACCCTAATCCGGCAAAATCTCGTCACCCTATCTCTAGGCGCGCGATCACCTCCGCTTAATTATGCTAGATCTACTCTTAAGCAGGGACTTTTGCTCCTCCACCTAAGCACATCAAACTTGAATCAATATCTTAGAAATATTAACACAAGAATTAAGAACACATAATTAAGAACAAATCAAGTATTTATCATATAGTTCAGCAAACGATAACAAGATTCATCTAAGTTTCATCCCCTTCAGGTATCTGAAGGGTTTAGTTCTTAACAATAAAAGAAAACATCTAAGAAGAAAAGATAAAACAAAACATAAGAAATCCCTAAAACCCCCTGAAGGAATTGAAGGAGAGATCCGTCGTCTTGAGTAGAATTCTGGATTCTTAAGATGGATCAACTGGCTATCTTCGAGTGTTTCCTACAAATCTGACCTTTTCGGCTCGGCTCCTTGGCCTAGCTCACCGCCCCTTCTAGGTTATACTTAGGGTGTTTATATAGGCTTTTGAAATAGGTTTCTTTGCCTTTAAGTATCCTTTTCCGAGTGAAATTGCTCTTTTCCACGACAGGGACTCGGCCATGGCACACGCCCATGTGAATCGTATTTAGGCCGTGTTCAGACTTTAATAAGGTGACACGCCCGTGTAAATCGTGATCAGGCCGTGTTCTAGTCTATCAAGGAGACACGGCCGTGTTGGCTCAAGTCGAGGCTGTGTCGATTTTCACTTTGGCCCAATTTGGTCCGTTTTAAGCTTGTTTCTCGTTCTTTCCATCCTCTGGTGCTTTCCTGAGTATAAAACATGAAAAGAAAGGATTAAGAGCACCTTTTTACATAAATCAAGGGATAAATCATCCAAATGTATGCTAAATGTGGGATTAAAATATGTTACTTTTACGGTTCATCAACCTACGAGGTCTTAAACATACATAAAAGAGCTTCCGAGACTCTACCGAAACTTTATCGATCTTAAAATTTTCTTTCACTTAGACAAGGGTCACACGCCCATTAGGAATGGGACACGCCCGTGTGCCCTCAAGACATGCCCGTGTCTTCCACTCGTGGTCGACACTGACTAAATTCACACGGCCTGGACACGCCCGTGTTCTCCACCCGTGGTGAACACTGACCACTTTACACGGCCTAGGCACACGCCCGTGTGGCTAGTCCGTGGTCTATTCTGACTTAAAATGCTAACATGCAGGGGACACACGACCAAGTCACACGCCCATGGGCTAACCGTGTGTCACACATAGCCTAGACACACGCCCGTGTGTCTACCCACATGGACAAGAACAAAGCTATTTGTCATTCCCTTCTCACCCCTCTAGCATACACAACATGTACTCATTCAACACATCCATAACCAACTCATAATGAACATAATCTTACATGGATAAATACATCTTTTCATATAATAATGTAGCCATCAACCATGGCATTATACAAAATAGATTATCCATCAAAAGGCCAACACATCTTAGCCAAAACAACAAAATACCCTAACGTGTCTAGCCTCTATACATGCCATATACAAAACATTAAGTCTAATGTACCGGAGTACGCTGATAGTGTGGGCGATCTTCCAATTAATCCGCGTAACACGATTCAATCATTGTTCTCTATAAAACAAGGAAAAAGAAATGAGTAAGCTTTGAGCTTAGTAAGTTTACACATAAACAATTTAAGCATTTTAGTATAATCTAAACAACAATTAGCACTATACTAACATATGTAATTCACATCCACTACTATGCTTACTCTTTCTATCCCTTACCACATCTCCAACACATCATGAGTCACATACTCATAATCATTGACATGCACCCCTGCACTCAATATCACATTTACTCAAAATACAACACATCATTATTATTCAATAATACATCCACACAACTAATTTACTCGGTGGTTTCGCACTTAGCCCACCACAATCAGATCATAAGGTAGTATCGCACATAGCCTACCGTAAAGGATAATTATAGTGATTCCGCACATAGCTCACTAAATAATATGCTTAACAATACTATCGCACACAACCCATCATTGTTAAGTATCAAGGTGGTATCGCACTTAGCCCACTATCAAGCATTATCACTACACATTCACATGTCTACTTTGTAATACATTCATCCATTCACAACTACTATCTCATTCATTCCACTAGAATCGAATAGGTTCTCAATCACACTACACATTAGCTAGCATTAACAATGTATACCCATAAATGCATCGTTCATACGTAAACTTACCTCGGTACTCAAAAAGTATGGAGACGTGCAATTTAGTCCACGACCTTGCCCTTGCCTCGGTTATGATCCGGGCTTCATCTTTCTTGATCTAAAATGATAAATCAACCCGTTCAATACACACATTGACTAAATTGACCCTTATCTCATAATTTAGCAAAATTACCATTTTGCCCCTAAACTTTCTCATATTTACACTTTTTTCCCAAGGATCGTAAAGTGATTTTCATTCAACTTTCTGGCCTTTCATGCTTAGCCGAATCATTTACTCAACTAAAGCAATCATCAATTCTCACTAAATCACTCATGTATGACCAATCTCAAGACTTTCACAAACTAGTCCCTACATGCATTTTTCATGGAATTCACTTAGCAAAAGATGATTCTACTACATCAAGCTTTCATATTCTTCCATAAAACATCAAAATACATGCATGTCATACATGGGTACATTTTTGAACATCAATCCTAGCACAACATATAGCTAAAAATAGCTTACTCATGTTACTAGAACTTTAAAAATACGAAGAATATTAAAAACGAGACTTGGATGCACTTACTAGCAAGCTTGAAAAATTGAAGAGTGAACGTTGTTTTTGCGATGTCAAAGTCTTAAAATTTATAAAAATAATGATCGAACCTGGAAACTAACTATGACAACGATTGAGGCAAGCGCACCTATCGAACAGTAGTATAGCTTAGGCAAGACCGGATTGTCGAACCCAAAGGAACCAAAAGTACTAATACTAACTTTCTTTTTATTATCTAGCCTAAAATAAGTGAAGTTGTTATTTAATCTAAATTTAACTAACTACTAAGCTAAAGACGCAAAGACAAAAAGAATGAATTGGGGAAATACTGTTGGAAAAATTCAGTTGATTAAGACGATACCCTTAGGAAGAATCCACCTAGACTTCTTATCTAACTCTGAACCAGACGATTTATTCACTTGACTTGATCCGTAAGAGTCCCTAATGTATATTAAACCCTCTCTCGAAGCGAATAACGTCTAACCCTAGGTTGATTAATTAAAATCTCTTTCTAATTAAAACCTCTAAAATTGCATTAACTCGATCTATGGACTCCCATATTAGGTTTCACCCTAATCCGACAAAATCTCGTCACCCTATCTCTAGGCACGCAATCAAATTCGCTTAATTATGCTAGATCTACTCTTAAGCAGGGACTTTTGCTCCTCCACCTTAGCACATCAAACTTGAATCAATATCCCGGAAATATTAACACAAGAATTAAGAACACATAATTAAGAACAAATCAAGTATTTATCATATAGTTCAGCAAACGATAACAAGATTCATCTAAGTTTCATCCCCTTCAGGTATTGGAAGGGTTTAGTTCATAATAATAAAATAAAACATCTCAGAAGAAAAGATAAAATAAAACATAAGAAATCCCTAAAACCCCCTGAAGGAATTGAAGGAGAGATCTGCCGTCTTGAGTAGAATTCCGGCTTCTTGAGATGGATCAACTGGCTATCTTCGAGTGTTTCCCACAAATCTGACCTTTTTGGCTCGGCTCCTTGGCCTAGCTCACCCCCCTCTTCTAGGTTATACTTAGGGTGTTTATATAGGCTTTTGAAATAGGTTTCTTTTCCCCTAAGTATCCTTTTTCGAGTGAAATTGCTCTTCTCCACGACAGGGACACGGCCATGGCACACGCCCGTGTGAATCGTCTTTAGGCCGTGTTCAGACTTTTAATGAGGTGACACGCCCGTGTAAATCGTGATCAGGCCGTGTTCTAGTCTATCAAGGAAACACGGCCGTGTTGGCTCAAGTCCAGGCCGTGTCGATTTTCACTTTGGCCCAATTTGGTCCGTTTTAAGCCCGTTTTCTGTTCTTTCCATCCTCCGGTGCTTTCCTGAGTATAAAACATGAAAAGAAAGGATTAAGAGCACCTTTTTACATAAATCAAGGGATAAATCATCCAAAAGTATGCTAAATGTGGGATTAAAATATGTTACTTTTACGGTTTATCACATACCCCCACACTTAAGCTTTTGCTTGTCCTCAAGCAAAATTCTCAACTTACAATTAAAACGAACTTTCCATGATTCGATATTCCTATCAAAAATGTCTCAACATAATTCATAGATAATTTATACATGGATAAATTAACTCAAAGAGTCCTAAAGATTCAAACAATATAAGTCATACATTTGTAGCTGATAAACCGAAATAGTAACATATTTTAATCCCACATTTAGCATACTTTTGGATGAATTATCCCTTATTTTATGTAATTTGGTGCTCTTAATCCTTTCTTTTCATGTCTTATACTTAGGAAAGCACCCAAGAATATAAAGAACGAGAAACGGGCTCAAAACGGACCAAAATGGGCCAAAGAAGAAATCGACACGGCCTGGACTAAAGCCCACACGGTCGTGCCTCCTCAATATACTAGAACACGGCCTGAAGTCGATCTACACGGTCGTGCCTCACTAACGGAGTCCAACATGGCCTGACCACGATTCACACGGGCGTGTGCCATGGCCGTGCCCCTGTCGTGGAGGAGAGTAATTTCACTTGGAAAAGGATACTTAGGGGCAAAGAAACCTATTTCAAAAGCCTATATAACGACCCTAGGTATAACCTAAAAGAGGGTGGTTAGCTAGGCCAAGGAGCCGAGCTAAAGAGGTCAGATTTGTGGGAAACTCTCAAGGGATAGCCAGTTGATCCATCTCAAGAAGCCGGAATTCTACTCAAGACGGAGGATCTCCTCTTCAATTCCTTCAGGGAGTTTTAGGGATTTCTTATGTTTTGTTTTAACTTTTCTTCTGAGATGTTTTTCTTTATTATTATGAACTAAACCCTTCAGATACCTGAAGGGGGATGAAACTTAGATGAATCTTGTTATTGTTTTCTGAACTATATGATAAATACTTGATTTGTTCTTAATTATGTGTGCTTAATTCTTGTTTTGATATTTCGCGGATATTGATTCAAGTATGATGTGCTTAGGTGGTGGAGCAAAAGTCCCTGCCTATTCATAGATCTAGCATAATTACAGCGGAGTTGTTCGCGTGCCTAGAGATAGGGTGACAAAGCGTTGCCGGATTAGGGTGAAACCTAATATGGGAATCCATAGATCGAGTTAATACGATTCTAGGGGTTTTAATTAGAAAGAGATTTCAATTAATCAACCTAGGGTTAGTCGTTATTTGTTTCGAGAGAGGGTCTAATGTACATTAGGGAATCCTACGGATCAAGTCAAGTGAATAAATCGTCTGGTTCAATGTAGATAACAAGTGAAGTCTAGGTGGATTCTTCCTAAGGGTATCGTCTTAATCAACTGAGTTTTTCCCAAGTATTTCCCCAATTCATTCTTTTTGTCTTTGCGTCTTTAGCTTAGTAATTAGTTAATTTAGATTAATAAACAACTTCACTTATTTTAGGCTAAATAATAGAAAGAAAGTTAGTATTAGTACTTTTAGTTCCTTTGGGTTTGAAAATCCGGTCTTGCCTAAGCTATACTATTGTTCGATAGGTGCGCTTGCCTCAATCGTTTTCATAGTTGGTTTCCAGGTTCGATCATTCTCATTATAAATTTTAAAACTCTGACATCACAGCGATCAAGTTTTTGGCGCCGTTGCCGGGGAACTAAAATATTAAGAAAGCTCTATTTTTATTACTTTAGCCATTATTTTTTATTTTATTTTATTTTCTGCAATTTACTTTTATTTTTAAGTTTAAATTTTAACTTTGCTAAATTTTCTTTCTTTCTTTTCCTATCAGGTACCTCTAGTTTATGACTAGAAGAAACCCGAGAGAACCACTAGTATACGACAGTGATATTGACGCTACCACTCGTAGAAATCGCAGAGAAATTAGGCGAGCCCTAAATTACACAGAAGAAGAGCGAGAAGACAGATCCAATCCTACTGAAGGGATGGACGAAAATAATCCACCACCACAAGATGTGGCAGAAAATAATGCTCTGCGTACTATGTATGATTATGCTAAACCTCATTTAACAGGAGCCGAATCTAGTATTGTTAGGCCTGCTATAGCTACTAATAATTTTGAATTAAAGCCTAACACTATACAAATGATTCAACAATTTGTTCAATTTGATGGTTTACAGGATGAAGACCCAAATACTCATATAGCTAATTTTTTAGAGTTCTGTGATACCTTCAAAATAAATGGTGTTTTTGATGATGCCATAAGGCTTCGGTTATTTCCCTTTTCATTAAGGAATAAAACCAAACAATGGTTAAACTCGTTACCACGAGGGTCAATCACTACACGGGATCAAATGATCGAAAAATTTTTATTAAAATATTTCCCACCTGCCAAAACGGCTAAATTACTAATGATATCTCTTCTTTTGTGCGGATGGATTTAGAGACATTATATGACGCATGGGAGAGATATAAGGATCTCTTGAGAAGGTGTCCGCACCATGGTTTACCCTTGTGGCTCCAAGTCCAAACTTTCTATAACGGTGTAAACCCTCAACGAGGCAACTAATTGATTCAAATGGCCGGTGGAACCCCGAACAATAGAACTCTGAAAACCTACGAGTTTATTGAAGAGATGTCACCAATAACTATCGGTGGCGGTCACAAGGACCAAACCAACAAAATCAGCCGAGTTTTCAACATAGATGCGAAAGAACCATGCAATCAACACAAGTAGAGATGATGAATAAAAAGCTTGATAGTTTGTGTTCTTCGCAGTACATCCAAGAATGCAAAGTCGCGGCGTAAGTGTGAACCATGGCGAATCCCGAGTACCCACCCTACCAACCGGACACAGAGCGAAGCAGATGAACTATATAGGTAACGGCTTTCAGATCTAATAATAACCCATATAGTAATAATTATAATCCAGGTTGAAGGAACCACCCAAATTTTTTGTGGGGAGGTCAAGGAAATCAAAGACAACAACCTCCTCAAAATTTCCAAAATCAGCCCTATCCACAGGAGAAGAAGCCGAACTTTGAAGAGATGCTGACAAAATTCATGGCATCCATAGAAAACCGTCTCTAAGACACTGACACCACCCTTAAAAACCAACAAGCATCGATCAAAGGGATTGAGAACCAAGTTGGAGAACTTACTAAGTCAGTTGGGGAAATTACTAAGATAGTTGGGCAACTTACTAAGATAGTTTCAAATTCGATCGAGATTTTTCTAAAGGAAGGCATGGTAAAGGCGCTTACAATCGAGAAGTGGAAAGGATTTAGTCGAACCGAAGAAAAAATACCACATGAAGATGACAAAGCAAAGGATGAGGGAGTTGAGGATGTAACTCCGGTCTTGCGCAAAAAAGTAAACCATCAATCCCATACCCAAAGAAAGTTGAAGAAAGACCGATTAGATGCCCAATACGGTAAATTTCTTGAACTTTTTAAACAAATACATATTAACTTACCCTTTGTTGAAGCCATTTCACAGATGCCGACATACGCAAAATTCTTAAAAGAACTCCTGATGAATAAAAGGAAGCTTGAAGAAGTATCAACTGTGGAGCTTAATGAAGAATGTTCAGCCATCCTCCAAAACAAGTTACCAACCAAATTAAAAGACCCAGGAAGTTTTACTATTCCTTGTTTAATTGGTAGTTTAAATATTAAGAAAGCATTAGCTGATCTAGGTTCCAGTATTAATTTAATGCCTTATAAAATGTTTAAACAACTAGATCTAGGGGAACCAAAACCCACTAGGATGAGTATTCAATTAGCTGATAGATCAATTAAATATCCTAGAGGAGTTATTGAGGATGTTTTGGTAAAATTTGATAAATTTATTTTCCTGTTGATTTTGTTGTGCTTGACATGGATGAGGATATTGAGGTTCCCTTAATTTTAGGGCGCCCTTTTTAGCTCTTTGCTAGAGGTCATTATCGATGTAGGTGACGGTAAACTTGCATTAAGAATAGGCGATGAGGAAATTATTTTTCAAATTTATGATGCCATGCGATATTCTAAAGAACAAGATGATTCATGTTATTTTGTTGATACTACTCATCGATCATATCATTCAAAACTCATTACAGAAATTATACATGATGACACGATAGGGTCATGCTGACTCAAGAAGAGGGGAAGAAGATGAAGTTGACAAGCTGAATCAATACATCTTCATCTAGACAAATGGAAAAAGAGCATTGAAGTCAATGACGAACTAAAACAAAACCCTCTATTGATGAGCCGCCCAAATTAGAATTAAAACAGTTGCCAAACACTTAGAATATGCATTCCTCGGGGATAATTCTACGCTACCAGTAATTATCTCTTCAGAATTGGAACCCAAGGAAAAAGAGGAGTTGATACAGGTACTAAGAGAACATAAAAGAGCCATAGCTTGGAAAATCTCTGACATTAAGGGAATAAGCCCATCGTTTTGCACCCACAAAATTTTAATGGAAGAGGAATACAAGCCATGTGTGCAACCTCAAAGACGATTGAATCCCAACGTAAAAGAAGTTGTGAAAGCTGAGGTAATTAAACTTCTAGATGCTGGAATAATTTATCCTATTTCTGACAGCAATTGGGTAAGTCCTGTGCAGGTTGTTCCAAAGAAAGGGGGCATGACGGTGGTAGCCAACGAGAAGAATGAACTAATTCCTACTAGAACGGTTACAGGTTGGAGAGTCTCATTGATTACGGGAAGTCGAACAGCGCCACTAGAAAAGATCACTTTCCTTTGCCCTTCATTGATCAAATGTTAGAAAGGTTATCTGGGCATATGTACTATTGCTTCCTAGATGGACTCTCCGGCTATTTTCAAATCTCAATAGCACCTGAAGATCAAGAGAAGACAACATTCACATGTCCATATGGTACGTTTTCTTATCGAAGAATGCCTTTTGGATTATGTAATGCTCCTGCTATTTTTCAGTGTTGCATGTTGGCAATCTTTGACGAACTTGTGGAAGCCATTATGGAGGTATTTATGGATGATTTCTCGGTATTCGGTAGTTCTTTCCATCTTTGCCTTAAAAACTTAAAACGAGTTCTAATGAGATGTGAGGAGACAAATCTTGTCTTAAATTGGGAAAAATTCCACTTTATGGTACAAGAGGGAATTGTATTAGGACATAAAATTTCTAGTAAAGGAATCGAGGTAGATAAAGCAAAGGTCAAAACCATAGAAAAATTACCTCCTCCTAGTTCAGTTAAGGCTATTAGAAGCTTTTTAGGACATGCAGGATTTTATGGAAGATTTATTAAAGATTTTTCTAAAATAGCTTAGCCTCTAACGAAATTGCTAGAAAAAGATGTACCTTTTAATTTTAATCAGGAATGTTTAGATGCATTTAATATTCTTAAAGAGAAATTAATAAACGCCCCAATTATAATTGCCCCTGATTGGAATCTCCCTTTTGAACTAATGTGTGATGCAAGTGATTTTGCAATAGGTGCAGTTTTAGGACAGCGAAAAGACAAGCACTTCAAGCCAATTTATTACGCCAGCAAGACATTAACAGTCGCACAAGAAAATTATACTACCACTGAAAAAGAATTACTAGCTGTGGTCTTTGCGTTTGATAAATTCAGACAATATTTAGTATTATCTAAAGTTATCGTTTACATCGACCATTACGCTTTCTTCGTTATCTTTTAACTAAACTCGATTCAAAACCACGACTCATAAGATGGATTTTACTTTTACAGAAATTTGACCTGGAAATACAGGATAAGAAGGGAGCTGAAAACCTTGCAGCAGATCACCTATCCAGGCTTGAGAACCCACATACCAAAGAGCTCGACGAAAGTGAAATAAACGACTCATTTCCTGAAGAACAACTCTTTTCTATAACCAACTTCGAGGTACCATGGTTTGTAGATATTGCGAATTATTTAGCCACTAACGTCCTACCGAAAAAGCTAACACATCATCAAAAAAAGCGATTCTTTTCTGATGTGAAGAACTATTTCTGGGAGGACCCCTTTCTTTTCCGCATTTGTGTAGATCAGGTAATTTGAAGATGCGTTACAAAGATAGAAGCAAGCAAAATCCTACAACATTGCCATTCAGGACCTTCAAGAGGACACTACAGTGGCATTAAGCCAGCACATAAAATACTCGAATCAGGTTTTTATTGCCCACTCTATTCAAAGATGCCAACAGGTATGTCGCTTCATGTGATAAATGCCAAAGAACATGTAATGTTTCTAAACGTGATGAAATGCCTCAAACATATATGCTATCTTGTGAAATATTTGATGTATGGGGTATTGATTTTATGGGTCCATTCACTAGTTCAGTCGGAAATAAGTGATTTTATGGGTCCATTCGCTAGTTCATTCGGAAATAAGTACATCCTAGTAGCAGTTGATTACATGTCAAAATGGGTGGAAGCTGAAGCTTTACCTACCAATGATGCCAGAATAGTAGTTAAGTTTCTCAAGAAACTGTTTTCTCGATTCGGAACACCTAGAGCCATCATTAGTGATAGGGGTACTCATTTTTGTAATACACAATTTGATAAGGTCTTAAAAAAATATGGAGTACACCATAGGATAGCTACCCTATATCACCCTCAAACCAAAGGCGGTAGAAGTAGCAAACCGAGAACTTAAGCGATCTTAGAGAAAACACAGTTGAATCCAAAGAGGAAAGATTGGGCAATAAAAGTAGAGAATGCTTTATGGGCCTATAGAACAGCCTTTAAAACCCCTTTAGGAACATCCCCGTACAAACTTGTCTACGGGAAAAGTTGTCATCTACCATTTGAGTTAGAACATAAAGCTTACTGGGCTATAAAATTTTTGAATTACGATATTAAAACTGCAGGTGAGAAGAGAATGATGCAGATGAACGAGTTTGACGAATGGAGAGCTGATGCCTACGAGAACTCGAAGCTATACAAGGAGGCAACAAAGCGACGCCATGATGCTCGTCTAAAGAAATTGAGACAATTCAAAGTAGGGGACTTGGTCCTGCTATACAACTCGAGGCTTAAACTGTTCCCTGGGAAACTGAAATCAAGATGGTCAGGTCCATTCATGATCAAAACAAATTTTCCCTATGGCACAATCGAGGTAACTCATCCCACTCAAGGCACATTCAAGGTAAATGGTCACCGACTCAAAATCTATAATGGTGAAGATTTTAAGGATATGAGAGAGGAGCTTCAGCTCCGTGAACCTTCTTTTTAAAATGAAAATAGGGTAAGTCTAGCTTAAGACTTTAAACGAGCGCTTCTCAGAAGGCAACCCGAGCATTAACCACACTAACATTAGATTCTTAATTTTTAGCATTTAATCCCATACTAATTAATTCAATAAAGTGCAGATTTTAGACCACACGGCCTTGCACACGGGCGTGCCCGTGGCCGTGTGGAAGCCATGGAACGAAACACGGGCGTACTTATAGCCGTGCTCGACAAAGGTGACTTTTATCCTCAACACAGGCTACGATAATAGCCCCACGCCCGTGCTGAGCAACCCTGGACTATACTGACTTGCCAAACACGGGCTCAACACGCCCGTGCTTCACAACCGTGGACTATACTGACTTGTCGAACACGGGCAGAACACGCCCATTTTGAACAACCGTGTGAAGAAGAACACAGGCGTGTCACTTTAACCACGGCCGTGGTCAAGCACCCTGATCGCGCCCAAAATTTGAAAATAGCGAAAAGCACGGGCTGAAAAGAATTGAGCACGGGCGTGGCCCTTGCCCGTGCTCCCACCCCTATTTAAGCAACTTAAACCGCTCATCTTCCCCAAACCAACCCTAAATCAATTTTCTCAACCTCTTTTATCCCAAATTCGGCCACCATACCCGAAATCACCCACATTTTAACCCTCAAAACCCATCAACCTTCCCTTCTCTCCAAAACCCATACAAAAATCATACCTACGCCCTCACCACCACCATGCTGCAGGAAGCCCACGCCCTCGCCACTGCCGTGCACCCCCAGAAAATCACAGCACCACCGTGCTCCGCCCGTGTTCTGTCGATTCACACCACCACATTCCCTGGTTCCCTTCATTACTTCATTTTCTTAACTGATAGTTTGATAAATTTCATAATGTTTTGCTTTGTTTATAATTTTTGTTTATTTTTAGTATTAAGCATTAATTACTAGACTAATTCATTTTAGAACTTGTTTCAATTCTTCATGATATCTAGTTTTTTTTTTCTATTAATGTTATTTACTTGCAAACTCATTTTGATTGTTATAATGAAAATTTTTCTTTAGATATATATTGGATGCTCATAAATAGAATAATCCTACGTAGCTTTTAAATATCTCGGGTCTAGATGAAAGTGCTTGATTTAATTTGGTATAAAAATTGCTTGAATATTCACTATTTTTAGGTACAATGTCGACATCAAGAGGAAAGCGAACCACAGCCACCACTTCCAAGAAACGAAAGGCACCCGGCGCATCTTCCGCAAGTGCCTCCACCGAAGTGCGCCACCCGTTTTTACGCTTTCCTCCGGGAATTCAAGAGGATCACTACAAACTACTTCGAGTGCGACCGTTGGGCACAGGAAGAAGAATTGACTGGACCGCATTAGAACAAATACAACTCGCCGACGACGTACGGGCCTTACTAACCACCGACCCTTGGAACCAGTTCTTCAACATCATAGAGCCTACATACTTAAAACTCACTCTAGAGTTCTGTTCGACATTTCATCTCCAAACAGTAATGTCCTAACACGACGACCTGGGTACAATCCAATTCCGACTAGGAGGCGTTGCACGAGAACTAAATGTACCACAATTCGGGACTGCATTGGGGCTTTATAACAACGAATTTGCGGAAGAAAATGATCTTTCAAACCTCCACCGCCATATCCACAAGACTCCCACTAGTTGTTGGTACGACATAGTCTCTAGCTCCCCCACTTACGACCCAAGTCGCTCCAAGGCGACTTCTCTCTTCCCACCCTTGAGGTACGTACACGCTATCCTAGCACATACATTGACAGGTAGGAGAGAGAGCACAGGCGTCGTTAACACACACGACGTCTATTTTCTATGGTGTATGGCAAACGGGCACGTGATCGACCTTGCCTACTTCCTAGCCCGTGCCATTCAACATCAGACAGAGCAGCACCGGTGAGGGGTCATATCTATGGGCCCATATATCACACGGTTAGCTCGACACTTTGGTATCCTAAACACCGATGCCCAAAGTTCCTCCCTCACGCTGGTTGGCCAGATGGCACCTCAGGGCATTCAGATGATGCTGCACATGAGGATGATTAAATATTGTCGTGGGACTGACCCTCCTCAGTACCGATTAGCCAGCTCCATTGACGAGGAGGAGCCTGCGGACATTACTGATGATGTCCCATAGGAGGCACCAACCCCGAGCCAGCGGCCCTCCCATACAGCAGCTTCATTCTCGAACATTTCTGCACGCCTCGATCGATTTGAACAGTACTGTACCCAGTAATTTCAACGCTTTGACGGAATCGAGGCCACCCTCCAGTAGATTTGTCACCACTTCAACATTTTTACACCACCACCACAGGACCCAGCAGACGATGAGGACCTCTGAGTTCTTCTATTTTCCTTATGTTTATTTTCTTTATTTTTATTTGTCTTAATTTAAACCCTTTCGCCTTTATGTTTCACACCTCTATTTTATTCATATTATCACTGGCTATTTAACCTTAGAGTATTACTAACAAACACTTATTTAATTCCGCCCCCGAGACATCTAACTACTGACTTCGCAGTTTCAATTGAACACTCCAAAATAACAAATAAATCAACAGAGTAATTCATCGCTACATAAGTCATCTGCCACCTCCAACTCAAGGAATCCATCCAAAATTCAGGAAGTATTCTTTCTCCCCATATGATTTTCTTATCACCATGCTATTATCTATCTTTGTACATTGAGGGCAATGTACATCTTAAGTGTGGGGGGTGAATCTTAGACGTGCCTAACTTTTTTCATTATTCTCAAAATCCTGAATTTAGTCTTGTTTTTAAGTAAATTCCTCATATTACTAATTAGGATGAAATTTCTGATGATTTATAATTTTTATTGATATGTTTTAGATTAAGTCATTGATAATTGTGCATTGATAATTAAATTTTAAGATACTAAAGAATCAAGCATGATAAGTCCATTTTTTCAATTAAAATTTGCTAGGTTGTCGAACTGAGTTTAAATATTACTTTGAAGTTTGAAATTTACGAGGTTGATGTCAAAAATACCCATAATTTTTATGAGTTTTTGAGCCTTAAAGAGCATATATTATTTTTCATGTTCACTTTATTGATTATGAGTATGTCAACATTGATTTGTTATTCTAGAACTTGCCTCGTTTATACAAATCGAGACCACACCTTTGATTTAATATACAGAGATGATTAAGGCACCTAGGTTTTAACCCACTAACTCCATTAAAAGCCTACCCTCATAATTAACCCCTAGTGAACCCCTTTTAATCCTAACAGCCCTTTTTATTGACATAACCACTAATATTAACCCAGAAACCCTTTGTTTTTGTTGTCCCCATTCCTTTTGACTACCCTTATATCGAGATTTGATTTGATTAATAGCCTAACAATGTTTTTTATTTTAGTAATTTATCCTTTGTTATGTATTTATGATTTGTTCTTAAAAAAAAGGAGAGAAAAATCGAAGTATAGTCGTTATTCATTACTAGTTGTGATTAAATGAGCTTATACATTTGAATTCCAAATATTGAAGAAGAAGCTCATATTATTAGTATTATTAGCTTTCATTTAGTTCATTGTTTCTGGTTAGGTAATTTTTCAAATACGATCTCGATTCTAACCCTCTAATTCAGCCTTTAACCACACCTTAACCCAAGCCCCGTTACAACCCTGTTAAAGACCTTTTGGTTTGTGTATCATCTCATATTATAGTGGTGGAGATTTGATTTTCATGCAAGCCTATGGGATTAACTCTTCATGTTTGACTTTTGAGTGCCTAAATTTTGAACCTTAAACACTTTGAGTGATTTGAGTGAATCTTTTGTGAGGATGTTAATCCTTGTCGATTTTGAATTAAAGGTAATTATTTAGATAAGGGGAGACGTATATATTTTCGAGCTACAAATCTATGACTTAGATGGTTTGAATCCTTAGGACTCTTTGAATTGAATTATCCATGTATAAATTATCTATGAATTATGATAAAACATTGTTGATAGGAATTATGAATTATAGAAAGTTCGTTTTAATTGTAAGTTGAGAATTCTGCTCGAGGACAAGCAAAAGCTTAAGTGTGGGGTATTTGATAAACCGAAATAGTAACATATTTTAATCCTACATTTAGCATAATTTTGGATGAATTATCCCTTATTTTATGTAATTTGGTGCTCTTAATCCTTTCTTTTCATGTCTTATACTCAGAAAAGCACCCAAGAATAAAAAGAATGAGAAATGGGCTCAAAACGGACCAAAATGGGCCAAAGAAGAAATCGACACGGCCTGGACTAAAGCCCACACGGTCGTGCCTCCTCAATATACTAGAACACGGCCTGAAGTCGATCTACACAGCTGTGCCTCACTAACGGAGTCCAACACGGCCTGGCCACGATTCACACGGGCGTGTGCCATGGCCGTGCCCCTGTCGTGGAGGAGAGTAATTTCACTCGGAAAAGGATACTTAGGGGCAAAGAAACCTATTTCAAAAGCCTATATAAAGACCCTAGGTATAACCTAAAAGAGGGTGGTTAGCTAGGCCAAGGAGCCGAGCCAAAGAGGTCAGATTTGTCAGAAACTCTCAAGGGATAGCTAGTTGATCCATCTCAAGAAGCCGGAATTCTACTCAAGACGGAGGATCTCCTCTTCAATTCCTTCAGGGAGTTTTAGGGATTTCTTATGTTTTGTTTTAACTTTTCTTCTGAGATGTTTTTCTTTATTATTATGAACTAAACCCTTCAGATACCTGAAGAGGGATGAAACTTAGATGAATCTTGTTATTGTTTTCTGAACTATATGATAAATACTTTATTTGTTCTTAATTATGTGTGCTTAATTCTTGTTTTGATATTTTGCGGATATTGATTCAAGTATGATGTGCTTAGGTGGTGGAGCAAAAGTCCCTGCCTATTCATAGATCTAGCATAATTACAAAGGGAGTTGTTTGCGCGCTAGAGATAGGGTGACGGCGTTCTTTGGATTAGGGTGAAACCTAATATGGGAATCCATAGATCGAGTTAATGCGATTCTAAGGGTTTTAATTAGAAAGAGATTTCAATTAATCAACCTAGGGTTAGTCGTTATTCGCTTCGAGAGAGGGTCTAATGTACATTAGGGAATCCTACGGATCAAGTCAAGTGAATAAATAAATCGTGCAGTTCAAAGTTAGATAACAAGTGAAGTCTAGGTGGATTCTTCCTAAGGGTATCGTCTTAATCAACTGAGTTTTTCCCAAGTATTTCCCCAATTCATTCTTTTTGTCTTTGCGTCTTTAGATTAGTAATTAGTTAATTTAGATTAATAAACAACTTCACTTATTTTAGGCTAAATAATAGAAAGAAAGTTAGTATTAGTACTTTTAGTTCCTTTGGGTTTGACAATCCGGTCTTGCCTAAGCTATACTATTGTTCGATAGGTGCGCTTGCCTCAATCGTTGTCATAGTTGGTTTCCAGGTTCGATCATTCTCATTATAAATTTTAAAACTCTGACATCACAGCGATCAGTAGCACAAAACATAGGTGTTTCCCCTCATCTAAATAATTACCTCTGATCCAAAACCTACAAGGATTGACATCCTCACAAAAGATTCACTCAAATCACTCGAAGTGTTTAAGGTTCAGCATTAAGCACTCAAATGTCAAACCTGAAAAGTTAATCCCATAGGCTTGCATGAAAATCAAATCTCCACCACTGTAACATGAGATGATCAAAAGGTCTTTGAAAGGGTTGTAACGGGGCTTGGGTTAAGGTGTGGATAAAGGCTGAATTAGAGGGTTAGAATCGAGATCGACCTGAAAAATTACCTAACTAGAAACAACGAATTGAAAACTAAATAATTACATGAATTGAAACTTTGAAACTAATAATACGAGCTTCTTCTTCAATAAATAGACTTTAACTTTACAAGCTCGCTTTTCATCATACTAATACTGAATATACTTTGATGTTTTTTTTTTTAAAGATCAAGTAATAATAAAGAACTTTAACAACTAAAATAAAGAACATAGTTAGGCAACTGATCAAATCAAATCTCGACAAAAAAAAAGGGTAGTCAAGAAGAATGGTGATAACAAATACAAAGGGTTTTGGGTTAATATTAGTGGGTGAGTCAATAAAAAGGGTTGTTAGGATCAAAGGGGTTCACTATGGGTTAATTATGAAGGTAGGCTTTTTATGGAGTAAGTGGGTTAAATCCTAGGTGCCTTTATCATTTCTGTATATCAAATCAAAGATGTGGTCTCAACATGTATAATCAAGGCAAGTTCTAGAATAACAGTTCAATGTTGACGCACTCATAATCAAAAAGTGAGCATGAAAAAGGATATATGCTCTTATAAGGCTCAAAATCTCACAAAAATTATGGGTATTTTGATATCAACCTCGTAAATTTCAAATTTCAAAGTAATATTCAAATTCAGGTTAACAACCTAGAGAAAAAAAATTAATTCTGAAAAATAGACTTATCATACTTGATTCTCTAGTATCTTAGAATTTAGTTATCAATGCACAATTATCAATGACTTAATCTAAAACATATCAATAAAGATCATAAGTCATGGGAATTTCATTCTAATCATAATATAAGAAACTTACTTTAGAACAATGCATAATTCAGGGATTTGAGAATAATGCAAAAAGTTTGGAATCCTTAAGATTCACCCTCCCACACTTAAGATGTACATTTCCCTCAATGTACAAAGATAGATAATAGCACGATAATAATAAAATCATAAGATATGGGGAAAAGTGAAACTTCCTGAATTATGGATGACATCCTTGGATTAGAGGTGAAAGATACGTTGGAGGTTTCGTCTTTTGTTGTATAAGGTTACTAACGAGCTCATGCTAGATGAAGAAATTGGATAGCTCATGGAGGATTAGCCAGAATTATTAAGACACATTTAAAATAAAATAAATATATAATTAAAGACAAGAAAGATAAAGAGAAAGAAAACAGAAAGTAAAATAAAATTAAAAGAAAAGATGGATGGACTGAGGGGTCCTTATTGTTGGATGGCTCGCGAGGTGGGTGTGACCTCTAAGGCTGCGGAGGTGCTGGCGGTGGCGGAAGTGGCGTGATTCCCAAGCAGCCTTTAGAACCTGACACTAAGAAACTAAATTAAAATAAACTAAATTAAGCATAAGATAGTCAAAGAGAAGGAAAATAAAGGAGAAGATAAAAGTAAAAGAAAAGATAAATGGTCTCAAAGACCCTTGGCTTGGCGAGTGAATGAAGCGGCCGGCATGAACTTATATAGGTTGGTCTCCATGAGGAGACTGTGCTTGGATTCTTCCACTTCTTTGACATGGTTTTGGTGTAGCTCAAGAGTATAGAGAAGGGAGGGGAGAAATCTGATAAAGGGGAGGAAGAAAAAAGCTGGAAAGTAGGTGAGAAAAAGGAGAAGGGGGTGGTTTTAAATGGATTTTTGGGGTCTGACACTTTCCCACGCCCGTGTATCATGGTCGTGTTGATTCACACGGCCGCCTCGCACGGTCGTATTGAGCATCGTATCGTTTCTCCCACGCCCATGTTTAGGTTGCCACGTCCGTGTGTAAGCTACCAATGTCGACCACGGCCGCATCGCACGACCGTGTTGGGCGTCGTTCGTGTCTCCCACGCCCATGTTCAAGTCACCACGCCCGTGTCCAATCTAACAGTGTCGGCCACAGCTGTGTCGCACGGCCGTGGCGGGGTAGTTGGGTCCGTGACTCGAAGATATGATTCGTCCTGACTCGTACCATCTCTGCAGTGTCAGTACAGAGATTCAGTACTTCCACACGGCCACGACCACGGCAACGGAAACTTGATCGTTGTTTTCGCGATGTTAAAGTCTTAAAATTTATAAAAAGAATGATCGAACCTGGAAACTAACTATGACAACGATTGAGACAAGCGCACCTATCGAACAGTAGTATAGCTTAGGCAAGACCGGATTGTCAAACCCAAAGGAACCAAAAGTACTAATACTAACTTTCTTTTTATTATCTAGCCTAAAATAAGTGAAGTTGTTATTTAATCTAAATTTAACTAACTACTAAGCTAAAGACGCAAAGACAAAAAGAATGAATTGGGGAAATCTCGTTGGAAAAACTCAATTGATTAAGACGATACCCTTAGGAAGAATCCACCTAGACTTCACTTGTTATCTAACTCGAACTGCACAATTTATTCACTTGACTTGATCCGTAAGACTCCCTAATGTATATTAAACCCTCTCTCGAAGCGAATAACGTCTAACCCTAGGTTGATTAATTGAAATATCTTTCTAATTAAAACCCCTAAAATTGCATTAACTCGATCTATGGACTCCCATATTAGGTTTCACCCTAATCCGACAAAATCTCGTCACCCTATCTCTAGGCGCGCGATCAACTCTGCTTAATTATGTTAGATCTACTCTTAAGCAGGGACTTTTGCTCCTCCACCTAAGCACATCAAACTTGAATCAATATCCCGAAAATATTAACACAAGAATTAAGAACACATAATTAAGAACAAATCAAGTATTTATCATATAGTTCAGCAAACGATAACAAGATTCATCTAAGTTTCATCCCCTTCAGTCATCTGAAGGGTTTTGTTCATAATAATAAAAGAAAACATCTCAGAAGAAAAGATAAAACAAAACATAAGAAATCCCTAAAACCCCCTGAAGGAATTGAAAGAGAGATCTGCCGTCTTGAGTAGAATTCCGGCTTCTTGAGATGGATCAACTGGCTATCTTTGAGTGTTTCCCACAAATCTGACCTTTTCAGCTCGGCTCCTTGGCCTAGCTCACCCCCATCTTCTAGGTTATACTTAGGGTGTTTATATAGGCTTTTGAAATAGGTTTCTTTTCCCCTAAGTATCTTTTTCCGAGTGAAATTGCTCTTCTCCACGATAGGGACACGGCCATGGCACACGCCCGTGTGAATCGTCTTTAGGCCGTGTTCGGACTTTTAATGAGGTGACACGCCCGTGTAAATCGTGATCAGGCCGTGTTCTAGTCTATCAAGGAGACACCGCCGTGTTGGCTCAAGTCCAGGCCGTGTCGATTTTCATTTTGGCCCAATTTGGTCTATTTTAAGCCCGTTTTCCATTCTTTCCATCCTCTGGTGCTTTCCTGAGTATAAAACATGAAAAGAAAGGATTAAGAGCACATTTTTACATAAATCAAGGGATAAATCATCCAAAAGTATGCTAAATGTGGGATTAAAATATGTTACTTTTACGGTTTATCAGAGAGCCCTAACAATGGCGTCTTGAAATTTTCGGCATCTTGGAGAAGAAGATGAATGAAATTTTATCATCTTTTCCCCTTTTTAATCATTTAATTGTTAAATGACCAAAATGCCCCTTCTCACTAAACTTTCCAATATCATCCACTCATGCCCATTTTTGTCCAAATATTAGAATTTGGGAAAATTACTATTTAAAGACCTCTAATTGATAATCCAAAGCTATTTCATACAATTAGCTTCTAGAATCTCACATTTTGCAACTTTTGCAATTTAGTCCTTTTGGACAATTCAACCGCAATTTAACAAAATTGCTTCATGAAACTCCCACACTAACATGCAAACATAGCATAAACATAAAAAATCATACATATACCTCGGATTTGTGGTCTCGCACCACTATTCTGACTAGGCCCTCAATCGGGATGTTACAACTCTCCCCCCTTTAGAGATTTTCGCCCTCGAAAATCTTACCGATAAAAAGGTTTGGATGTTGCTCTCTCATGCTTTCTTCCAGTTCCCACGCAGCCTCTTCCACACTGTGTTTCAGCCATAACACTTTCACTAGGGCTATGCTCTTATTCCTCAACTGTTTCACTTCTCAAGCCAAGATCTTAATCGGCTCCTCTTCACAAGACATATCTGGTTTTATCTCAATTCCCATTGAAGGAATCACATGTGAAGGATCGGAGCTATACCGTCGAAACATCGACACATGGAACACATTATGGATCTTGTCCAATGCTACCGGTAAAGCCAACCGGTATGCTACTGGCCCAACTCTATCTATAATCTCATACAGCCCTATGAATCTCGGACTCAATTTCCCTTTTCGTCCGAATCTCATGATTTTCTTCCACGGGGACACTTTTAAAAACACTTTATCACCCACCTCAAACTCAATTTCTTTTCTTTTCGAATCCGCGTACGAATTCTGTATGTCCGAAGCAACTTTCAGACTATTACGGATTACTTTCACCTTCTCCTCGGTCTCTTTTACTAGATCAACCCCATGGATCCTCTTCTCACTAAGCTCAGTCCAATACAGAGGAGTCCGACACTTACGACCATACAAAGCTTCATACGGTGCCATCTATATACTCGACTGATAACTGTTGTTGTAGGCAAACTCGATCGAAGGTAGATACCTCTCCCAACTACCTTCGAATTCTAACACACATCATCGAAGCATATCTTCGAGAACTTGAATCACTCTTTCAGACTGACCATCTGTTTGTGGATGGAACGCAAAACTGAAATTTAACCTCGTACCCATAGCCTCTTGCAACTTCTTCCAAAACCTCGAAGCAAACCTCGGATCTCTATCCGATATTATAGACACAGGCACACCATGTAACCTCACTATCTCTGCAACATACAATTCGGCTAACTTGTCCAGTGAAAAATCAACACGTACTGGAATAAAATGAGCCGACTTTGTCAATCTATCCACAACAACCCACACAGCATCTTTCTTTTTCGGAGTCATAGGCAACCCCGTCACAAAATCCATGGTAATCCGATCCCATTTCCATTCGGGAACCATCACTGGCTGAAGCAATCCGAAGGCACTTGATGCTCAGCTTTCACTTGTTGACAAATCAGACACTTTGTCACGAACTCAGAGATATCTCTTTTCATGCGCGGCCACCAATAAAATTTCTTAAAGTCATTGTACATTTTCGTACTACCCGGGTGTACTGACAAATAACCACTATGTGCCTCATGCAAAACCTTTCGGATCAATTCTTCATCTCTAGGTACACAAATTCTGTCATGGTACAACAAACACCCATTCGAACCCACTCGAAAATCAGAATCACTTCCTGATCCACACTTAGCTTTCTTAGCTTGCATCTCACTATCATTTCTCTGAGCCTCACATATCTGTTGAACAAATAGTGGCTTAGCTCTCAACTCTGCCAATATATACCATCATCAGACAATGCTAAACTCCTGCTCATAACTTTTAGAGCATACAAGGATTTCCTACTCAAGGCATCCGCAACCACATTCGCTTTTCCCAGGTGGTAATCAATGACTAACTCATAGTCTTTCAATAACTCGAGCCACCGCCTTTGTCACAAATTCAAATCCTTTTGATCCATCAAATACTTCAAACTCTTGTGATCCGTAAATATTCGACACTTCTCACCATATAAATAATATTGTCAAATCTTTAACGCGAAAACAATCGCAGCCAACTCCAAATCATGAGTCAGATAATTCTTCTCGTGCGGTTTTAACTGCCTCGAGGCGTAAGCGACTACCTTACCCTCTTGTATCAACACGCAACCGAGACCATTAAACGACGCGTCACTGAAAACCATGAACTCCTTCCCCGTTTCTGGTTGAACCAAAACCGGCGCCTAAGTCAACAATGTTTTCAATCTCTCAAAACTCTGTTGACATGTCTCAGTCCAATCAAACTTGACATCCTTATGCAACAATTTCATCATCGGGGTAGCAATTACAGATAACCCCCTTACGAAACGTCTGTAATATCCTGCCAATCCTAAGAAGCTTCTGACTTTTGACACATTCCTCGGCTGTTTCCAATCCACAATAGCCGAAATCTTACTCGGGTCAACTCTAATACCATCACCCGACACAATGTGACCTAGAAATCTGACCTCTCAGAGCCAAAACTCACTCTTGCTAAACTTAGCATACAACTGCTTATCCCTTAAAGTTTGCAAGACAATTCTCAAATGCTCTTCATGATCGTTCTTATCCCGAGAATAGATCAATATGTCGTCAATAAAGACAACTACAAAGTTATCAACATACGGTCGGAAGACACGGTTCATCAAATCCATAAAAATCGTAGGTGCATTCCTTAAACCAAACGGCATGACTAAAAACTCATAATGGCCATACCTTGTTCGAAATGCAGTTTTCAACACATCTTGCTCTTTCACTCTCAACTGGTAATAACCAGACCTCAGGTTGATCTTGGAGAACACTGTAGCTCCTTTCAGTTGATCAAAAAGATCATCAATCCTTGGTAAGGGATACTTTTTCTTCACCGTCACTTTGTTAAGTTGCCTATAGTCTATACACAACCTCATAGACCCATCTTTTTTCTTCACAAATAGTACCGGAGCACCCCACTGTGAGCAGCTCGATCTTGCAAAACCCTTATCTGTCAACTCTTGCAACTGAACCTTCAGTTCTTTCAACTCTAAAGGTGCCATCCTATACGGAGCAATTGAAATAGGTGCCGTTCTCGGAACTAACTCAATCCAAAACTTGACCTCTCTCTGGAGGTAATCCGGGTAACTCTTCTGGGGATACATCCGGATACTCACATACCACTGACACTATATCAAACTTTACTCTAACCTCTTGAGTATTCAAAATAAAGGCGAGATAGGACTCACACCCTTTTCTCAAACATTTCTCAGCCACTAAGGAAGAAATCATCACTGGTAGACTATTCGATCCACCTGATTCAACCCGAACAACATCTCCATTCTCAAATTTCAATTCGATAAACTTACTACCACAGTTCACTAAGACACTATGGGTAGTTAACCAATCCATGCCAAGGATTAAGTCAAACTCATCAAACGGCAACACCATAAGGTTTGCCGGAAAGCAATGACTCTTAATCAACAAAGGACAATTCTTACACACCTTGTCCACTAACACATGCTTACCTAACGGGTTTGACACCTTAACCACAATATCCGTAAACTCAACGGTCATACTCAAACTAGATGCCAATCTCATGCAAATATAAGAATGAGTAGACCCTGGATCTATTAAAGCAATAACAAAGGTGTCAAAAAGAGAAAAAGTACCCATTATCACATCTGGGGATGATGCCTCTTCGCGGGCCCGAATGGCATACGTCCTCGCAGGTGCCTGACCCTCCGGTCTCACAGCAGAGTCTTTGGTCGCACCTCTACCAGTAGTCCCACATCTCGGGTTCCTTGGTGGTCTACCCCTTGCAGAAACATTGCTAGGTCTTGTCTCTTGCTTCTCTTCCTTGTCATCCCACTCGAGGCAATTTCGGTTAAAATGGTCGGGGGAACCACACTTATAATAACTTTGGTTATTTCCCCAACACTCTCCGGTATGATACCTACAACAACTTGGATACTCCGGTTTGTTCTTCGGATTGCCCACACTTTCCATCGAGGTAGCTTGGACTCTAGAACCCAAACGAGTGTTGTCCAAGTCTCAATGTGAATATCCCACTGGTGTTGTCGTCTGAGGATTTACTTCCTTGGATCTTTTCGACTGGGCTTGATATGATTTGCCCATCGGTCATTTTCTCGCATCTCGGGCTTTACTCACAGCCCTTTTCTTTTCCTTACTCAACTCCTCGGCCTTACTTGCCCTTTCAACCAACACCACAAACTCTTTCAACTCCAAAATACCCACTAGGAGCTTAATATCTTCGTTCAGTCCATCTTTGAATCTTTTACACAAGATGGTCTCCGTCGACACACATTCTTGCGCGTACTTGCTAAGCCTAACAAATTTGCACTCATATTCTGCTACTGTCATTCTTCGTTGCTTTAACTCAAGGAATTCTTTTTGTTTCCGATCAGTAAATCACTGGCTTATATACTTCTTCCGGAACTCTTCCAGAAAGAAGTCCCATGTCACCCACTCTTTCGGGACTACCGACGTCAACATTTTCCACCAATGGTATGCCGAGTTCCTCAGCAAAGATACGGCGCACTTCAGGTTCTCTTCAGGTGTACAAGAGAGTTCATTGAATACTTTCATTGAGTTCTCTAGCCAGAACTCTGCCCTCTTGGGGTCATCATCTACCTTAGCTCTAAACTCCTCAGCCCCGTGTTTCCTAATCTTATCCACCGGGGGTTTCAACATCCTCACTACATTAATACCTTGAGGAGCCACTGTAATTGGATGAGGTTTAAGAGGAGGTGGAGAAGGTTGAGTATTAGGGTTCGCTCGAACATAATCCGAGTACCAATTACTCATGATCTGGAGAAAGGCTTCCCGAGCCTCTTCCCATTGACCCCTAACCTTGGGTCCACTCTCAACAGGCGCGGTTCCTTACGCAGGAGCCGGCGCATTACTAGCTGCTTCATCAGCAGTCGATTGATTGGGATGCATATACTATATAAAACAAGGTTTAAAATCATCAGAACCCACCACACTATCATTGTACACTTATGGCATGTATAGCTAGACTCTTCCACCCGCTACGATAGTCCTAGAACCGACTAAACCATAGCTCTGATACCACTAAATGTAACACCCCTTACCCCTATTCTACACCAAAACTGGGCTCGAGGCATTACCGAATTAAAACCACTTGATCGCCACTTAGGCTCAACTTGACTACTCTCAATAGCTACCACAACTACCTCATTAAGGACCTACGAGGTCTTAAACATACATACGAGAGCTTCCGAGACTCTACTGAAACTTTATCGATCTTAAAATTTCTTTCACTTAGACAAGGGTCACACGCCCATGTGGAATGGGGCACGCCCGTGTGCCCTCAAGACATGCCCGTGTCTTCCACCCGTGGTCGACACTAACTAAATTCACACGGCCTGGACACGCCCGTGTTCTCCACCCGTGGTGAACACTGACCACTTTACACGGCCTAGGCACACGCCCGTGTGGCTAGTCCGTGGTCTATTATGACTTAAAATGCTAACATGCAGGGGACACACGGCCAAGTCACACGCCTATGGGCTAACCGTGTGTCACACATGGCCTAGACACACACCCGTATGTCTACCCACATGGACAAGAACAAAGCTATTTGTCATGCCCTTCTCACCCCTCTAGCATACACAACATGTACTCATTCAACACATCCATAACCAACTCATAATGAACATAATCTTACATAGATAAATACATCTTTTCATATAATAATGTAGCCATCAACTATGGCATTATACAAAATAGATTATCCATCTAAAGGCCAACACATCTTAGCCAAAACAACAAAATACCCTAACGTGTCTAGCCTCTATACATGCCATATACAAAACATTAAGTCTAATGTACCGGAGTGTGCTGATAGTGTGGGCGATCTTCCAATTAATCCGCGTAACACGATTCAATCCTTGTTCTCTATAAGACAAGGGAAAAGAAAGGAGTAAGCTTTGAGCTTAGTAAGTTTACACATAAACAATTTAAGCATTTTAGTATAAGCTAAACAACAATTAGCACTATACTAACATATGTAATTCACATCCACTACTATGCTTACTCTTTCTATCCCTTACCACATCTCCAACACATCATGAGTCATATACTCATAATCTTTGACATGTACCCCTGCACTCAATATCACATTTACTCAAAATACAACACATCATTATTATTCAATAATACATCCACACAACTAAATTACTCGGTGGTTTCGCACTTAGCCCACCACAATCAGATCATAAGGTAGTATCGCACATAGCCTACCGCAAAGGATAATTATAGTGATTCCGCACATAGCTCACTAAATAATATGCTTAACAATAGTATCGTACACAGCCCATCATTGTTAAGTATCAAGGTGGTATCGCACTTAGCCCACTATCAAGCATTATCACTACACATTCACATGTCTACTTTGTAATACATTCATCCATTCACAAATACTATCTCATTCATTCCACTAGAATCGAATAGGTTCTCAATCACGCTACACATTAGCTAGCATTAACAATGTATACCCATAAATGCATCGTTCATACGTAAACTTACCTCGGTACTCAAAAAGTATAGAGACGTGCAATTTAGTCCACGACCTTGCCCTTGCCTCGGTTATGATCCGTGCTTCGTCTTTCTTGATCTAAAATGATAAATCAACCCGTTCAATACACACATTGACTAAATTGACCCTTATCTCATACTTTAGCAAAATTACCATTTTGCCCCTAAACTTTCTCATATTTACACTTTTGTCCCAAGGCTCGTAAAGTGATTTTCATTCAACTTTCTAGCCTTTCATGCTTAGCCGAATCATTTACTCAACTAAAGCAATGATCAATTCTCACTAAATCACTCATGTATGACCAATCTCAAGACTTTCACAAACTAGTCCCTACATGCATTTTTCATGGAATTCACTTAGCAAAAGATGTTTCTACTACATCAAGCTTTCATATTCTTCCATAAAACATCAAAATACATGCATGTCATACATGGGTACATTTTTGAACATCAATCCTAGCTCAACATATAGCTAAAAATAGCTTACTCATGTTACTAGGATTTCAAAAATACGAAGAATATTAACAACGGGGCTTGGATGCACTTACTAGCAAGCTTGAAAAATTGGAGAGCCCTAACAATGGCTTCTTGAAATTTTCGACAGCTTGGAGAAGAAGATGAATGAAATTTTATCATCTTTTCCCCTTTTTAATCATTTAATTGTTAAATGACCAAAATGCCCCTTCTCACTAAACTTTCCAATATCATCCACTCATGCCTATTTTTGTCCAAATATTAGAATTTGAGAAAGTTACTATTTAAGGACCTCTAATTGATAATCCAAAGCTATTTCATACAATTAGCTTCTAGAATCTCACATTTTGCAACTTTTGCAATTTAGTTTTTTTGGACAATTCAACCGCAATTTAACAAAATTGCTTCATGAAATTCTCACACTAACATGCAAACATAGCATAAACCTCAAAACTCATACATATACCTCGGATTTGTGGTCTCACACCACTATTCTGACTAGGCCCTAAATCGGGATGTTACAAAATAAGCCTATACATGTCATTATACCAAAATGAGATTTCTAAATATACCAAAAATGAGATAGTGGATAGTGTGATTATGCTCTGACCGATCCTCCAACCTTCGTGAGCTTACGAGCACTATAAAACAAGGGAAATGTAAATGGGGTAAGCATTTTCATGCTTAGTAAGTTTGTATAACGGAAAATAAACTTACCGGTCATATCTATTCAAACAAGCATACTTATCGCTGTAAATCAGAGTTTTAAAATTTATAAAAGAATGATCAAACCTGGAAACTAACTCTGACAACGATTGAGGCAAGTGCACCTATCAAACAGTAGTATAGCTTAGGCAAGACCAGATTATCGAACCCAAAGGAACTAAAAGTACTAATACTCACCGTCTTTTTATTATTTAGCCTTAATATAAAGTGATGGTTGTTTAAACTAAAACTAATCTACTTACTAAGCTAAGACGCAAAGACAAAAAGAATGAATTCGGGAAATAACTTTTGGAAAAACTCATTTGACTCAAGCGATACCCTTAGGAAAAATCCACCTAGACTTCACTTGTTATTTAACCTTGAACCATATGATTTATTTACTTAGTTTGATCCGTGAGACTCCCTAACGTATATTAAACCCTCTCTCGAGGCGAATAACATCTAACCCTAGGTTAATTAGTGGAACTCTCGTTCGCTTATAATAACCCCCTAGAATAGCAGTAAATCGATCTGTGGACTCCCATATTAGGTTTCACCCTAATTTGAAAAAATCTCGTCACCCTATCTCTAGGCGTGCGATCAACTCCGCTTAATTATGTTGGATCTACTCTTAGGCAGGGTCTATTCCTCCTCCACCTAAGCACATTAGATTTGGATTAAGTTCACACAATTAAGAACAAACTAAGTTATTATCATATAATTCAAAAATCAAATAGCAAGATTCATCATAGGTTTCATCCCCTTCGGGTATCCGAAGGGTTTAGTTCATAACAATAAAGGAAAACATCTCAAGAGAAAAGATAATAAGAAATCCCTAAAACCCTCTGAAGGAATTGAAGAGGAGATCCTCCGTCTTGAGTAGAACTCCGGCTTCTTGAGATGGATCAACTGGCTATCTTCGAGTGATTTCCACAAATCTGACCTTTTCGGCTTGGCTTTTTAGCCTAGCTTTACCTCCTTTCACCGGTACCTAGGGTGTATTTATAGGCTTTTGAAACACGTTTCTTTCTCCCTAAGTATCCTTTCCCGAATGGAATTACTCTTCTCCACGGCAGAGGCACGGCCATGGCACACGCCCGTGTAAATCGCGGCCAGGCCGTGTTCGAGACTGTTGAATGAGGCACGGCCATGTAAATCGTGGTAAGGCCGTGTTCTAGTAGGAATGGTGGCACAGCCGTGTGGCTTGAAGTCCAGGCCGTGCTGATTTCATGCTTTGGCCCATTTGTCCCGTTTTAAGCCCGTTTCTCATTCTTTTCATCTTCGGGTGCTTTTCTGAGTATAAGACATGAAAAGAATGGATTAAGAGCACCTTTTTACACAAATTAGGGCTTAAATCATCCAAAAGCATACTAAATATGGGCTTGGAATATGTTACTTTTACGGTTTATCAAATACCCCCACACTTAAGCTTTTGCTTGTCCTCAAGCAAAATTCTTAACTTACAATTAAAACGAACTTCCTGTAATTCATAATTCCTATTGATAGTGTCTCATCATAATTCATAGATAATTTATACATGGATAATTCAATTCAAAGTGTCCTAAAAATTCAAACTGTATAAGTCATAGATTCTGTAGCACAAAACATAGGCGTTTCCCTTCATCTAAATAATTACCTCTGATTCGGAATCGACAAGGATTGACATCCTCACAAAAGATTCGCTCAAATCACTCAAAGTGTTTAAGGTTCAAAATTTAGGCGCTCAAAAGTCAAACATGAAGAGTTAATCCCATAGGCTTGCATGAAAATCAAATCTCCACCACTGAAATATGAGATGAAACACAAATCAAAAGGTCTTTGTTAGGGTTGTAACGAGGCTAGGGTTAAGGTGTGGAGTAAGGCTGAATTAGAGGGTTAGAATCGAGATTGAATCAATAAATTACCTAACTAAGAACTAACGAACTAATAATAATTACTGCATCAATTGAAAACTAATAATGCTAACACTACGAGCTTCTTCTTCGATATCTGGGATTCAAGCGTATAAGCTCATTTAATCACAACTAATAATGAATAATGAATATACTTTTGATTTATTTTTTTTAAGAATAAACTAAAAATACATAACTGAAATAGGAAACATAGTTAGGCTATTAATCAAATCAAATCTCGATATAAGGGTAGTCAAAAGGAGTGGTGATAACAAAAACAAAGGGGTTCTGGGTTAATATCAGTGGGTGAGTCAAAATAGGGTTGTTAGGATTAAAAGGGGTTCACTAGGGGTTAATTTGTGAAGGTAGGCTTTTTATGGAGTAAGTGGGTTAGATCCTAGGTGCCTTTATCATCTCTGTGTTTCAAATCAAAAAATGTGGTCTCGACATGTATAATCGATGCAAGTTCTAGAATAACAAATCAGTGTTGACATACTCATAATCAATAAAGTGAGCAAGAAAAAGAATATATGCCCTATAAGGCTCAAAAACTCACAAAAAATTATGGGTATTTTGATGTCAACCTCATAAATTTCAAACTTTAAAGTAATATTTAAACTCAGTTCGACAACCTAGAAAATTTTTAATTTCTGAAAAATAGACTTATCATGCTTGATTCTCTAGTATTCTTCAAATTTAATTATCAATGCACAATTATCAATGACTTAATCTAAAACATATCAATAAAAATCATAAATCATCAGAAATTTCATCCTAATTAGCAATATGAGTAAATTACTTTCAAACAAGACTCAATTTAGGGTTTTTGTTAGGTATCTTTTTAGGTTGTTCACCCCCCACACTTAAGATGTACATTGACCTCAATGTACAAAGATATATAATGATAATTAATATGTAAAATCAAAAGAGAGGGGAGAGAGTGACACTCCCTGAATGAATGGATGATCTCTTATGTGGAAAAACACGGCGAGGCGTCGGGATGGTGTTGGTGTTGGTTGATGACTTGAGTAGTGGTTTATTACTCGTTGAAACTGCTAAGTCATCAGTTAGAATTCTTTTGGGGTGTAATTAAATAAATGTTAGGAATACTCGAAGGTTAGGAGTTAATGATAATCATGATAAAAGTTATCAAATGTATGATTAAAATGTTCAAACTTAAGATGAATCGAAATTAAATGAAAATAACTAGACAATAAAATAAAATAAAAATAAAAATAAAATAAAAAAAACTTGAAAGTAAAAGGAAACTAGATAAAAGGACTCAAAAGTCCTCATCCTCGGTCGGGTCCTGTGGTGGTCCTGGTGGTGAGATATGAAGGTGTTGGCATATTTGTTAAAGGGTGGCCTCTAACCCGTCAAAGCGCCGAGTGTTTTCAGCAAAATACAGCTCGAACTGGTCAAGCCGTGCAGAGATGTCCGTTAATGATGGTTCATGACGGACGGCGGTGACTGACTCGTAACCGATACGCCTGTGATGGTGGTGGGACATTATCGCAATGTCCTCGGGCTCCCCCTCGTCTGTGGCGGTCACTAATTGGTATTGAGGGGGTTCATTCCCTCGTCGGTGTTTAATCATCCTCATGTGTAGTATTGTCTGGATGCCTTGAGGTACCATGTTGCCGATCAGTGTGAGGGAGGTGATCTAAGCTTCGATGTCGCAGGTTGAAGTGCCGAGCCAACCTCGTAATGTATGGCCCCATTGACAAAATCCCTTCCTATATTGCTCATGCGATGTTGAATCGTGCATGCGATAAAATATGCTAAGTCGAAAACATGTCCTTCAGACATGCATGATAGGAAGTAAACGTCCTGCTTGTTTACGACGCCCGTGCTTTCTCTGCGACCTGTGGTGGTGTGCACGAGAATGGCGTGAATATACCTTTGAGCTAGGGAAAGTGCCGTCGCCTTAGAGCGACTGGGATTGTAGATACTTGTAGTGGGGTGCAGGTTTCGCCAGCATTCGATTGAAGTGCAGTGGAGCTCACGGTTTAGATCGTTGAGTGGGTTTTCTTCTATGAATTTCGGTGTGTAAAGTCCTAGAGCTGTGCCGAATTATGGTATGCTCGATCGACGCATCGCACTTCTAGACGAATCTGGCATGCGTGCGGATCATCAAAATGTGCCATCACAGTTTGTAAAGTGAATGTGGTGCAAAACTCGAGGGTAAGCTCCATGTATGTGGGCTCGATGATGGAAAAGAATTGCTCCCACGGATCGGTTGAAATAAAGGCTCGAATATCGCCATGAGCCCAACGTGTTCCATCTGCGCCTAATCGATGCGCCTCACCGGTGCCGAGGGGTCTATCCCGAGTGCTTTGTAACGCTCTTCCCGAGTGTTCTCGAGAAAATCGGAGGAATGGATGCCTAACCTCGGAAGAAGCACTCGTGGAAGACGATCCGCCCATTTCTTTTCTTGCTTGGGGCGGCCAGGATCGCTTTGGTCGTGGTGATGACATTTGTACCTGAAAAATAATCAAATATAAAGCAAGTTCCTTAACAATAATATAGCCAAAGTATTTCGTACTAAATCAAGCCAAATGGTAATTAGTGGATATTGACAGTAATGATTCTTTCAAACAAAGAAGTTTATCAAAACAAATGCAAAAGTTTATTCCTAAAATGAAACCAATCAGCAACCAATTCATCATAGATTTTTACTAAGTATTCATGAGTTTTTTTTGAGAGAAATCTCTAAATATAAATCATGATTAATGTTAAACAAAAGGAATAAAAAAAAATGGCATAATATTTATCAAGTTTTTAGTTAAGAAATTAAGGTAGTGAAGGGAACCAGGGGTTGCGATGGTGGGATGCGAGCAAGCACGGGCGGAGCACGGCGGTGGGGCGGGTTTTGCAGGACTAACACGGCAGTGGCAGGGGCGTGGCGTTTGGCGACACGGCTGTGGTACGGGCATGCGAGCGATTTTTGGATGGTTTTTGGAGAGAAAAGGAAAGGGGAGGATGTTTTGGACCAGGGAAGGTGTATGTGCGGCTAGATTTGGGAGAAAAGGGTGTTTAAAACTGATTCTAGGGTTAGGTTTTGGGGGGGAAGGCGGGTTGATTTTATATAGGGGAGGTGGCACGGTCCATCGCCAGGCCCGTGTTCATTTGAAAATGCCCATGCTTTTCGCGATATCCAACATTTGGGCGCGTTTCAGGGTTCTTGGCACGGCCGTGGGTGAATTAGCACGCCCATGTTTTAATTGTCAGTATGTGGGCACGGTGAGGTCGCACGGGCTTGTGTTACCTGTGTTCGATAAGTCAGTAGCCTCGCACGGTTGTAAGCCACGACCGTGTGTAGCCCGTGCTCAATAAGTCAGTAGCCTAGCACGATTGTAAGCCACGGGCGTGTTTAGCCTGCGCTTAATAAGTCAGTAGCCTCGCACGGAAGGTTGGCACGGGCGTGGTCCGATGTCGCACCCTGTGGGGCAAATCGTTTCGCCCCCTGCTTGTGTACGCCATCGCACGCCTGTGTTTTATCCCCGCCTTCCACACGGCCATTAGCACGCCTGTTGACAAATGTGTGGTTTAAAACTCGCGCTTTTATTAGTCTGAGTTAGTATGGAGTTAGATGCTGAGTAAAAGAAATAAAAATAAAAAATTGAAAATAGAATGTTAGTAAATTAGTGCTCGGGTTGCCTCTCGAGAAGCGCTTGTTTATAGTCTTAAGCTAGACTTTCCCTATTTTCGGTTCTAAAAGAAGGCTCATTGAGCATAAGCTCCTCTCTCATATCTCCAAAATCGCACCATTATAAATTTTAAGTCGGTGACCATTTACCTTAAATGTGCCTTTAGTGGGATGAGTTACCTCGATGATGCCATATGGAAAAATTGTTTTGATCATAAATGGGCCTGACCATCTTGATTTTAACTTTCCTTAAATAGTTTAAGCCTTGAGTTGTATAGTAGGACCAGTCTCTCTACTTGGTTGCTTTGATCTCTTGAGACGAGCATTGTGGCGTCGCTTGTTGCTTCCTTGTATGCTTTTGAGTTCTCGTAAGCTTCCGTTCTCCACTCGTCCAGCTTGTTCATCTACATCATTCTTCTTTTTCTTGTAATTTTTAGGTCAGAATTCAAAAATTTTATTGCCCAAATAGCTTTGTGTTCTAATTCGAATGGTAGATGACAGCTTTTCCCGTATACAAGTTTGTATGGGGATGTCCCTAGGGGTGTTTTAAATGCTGTTCTATAGGCCCATAAAGCATCATCTACTTTAACTGGCCAATTTTTTCTATTTGATTCAACCGTTTTTTCTAGAATGCGCTTAAGTTCTCGGTTCGCTACCTCAACTTGCCTGTTGGTTTGAGGATGATATGGGGTGGCTGTCCTGTGGTATACTCCATATTTTTTTAGGACTTTTACAAATTGAGTATTACAGAAATGAGTACCCCTATCACTAATGATGGCTCTCGGTGTGCCAAATCGGGAAAATAGTTTCTTGAGAAACTTGACTACTACCCTAGCATCATTGGTAGGTAAAGCTTCCGCTTCTACCCATTTTGACATGTAATCAACTGCCACTAGGATGTACTTGTTTCCAAACGAACTTGGGAATGGTCCCATGAAATCAATACCCCACACATCAAATATTTCACATGATAACATAAATGTTTGAGGCATTTCATCACGTTTAGAAATATTACCTATTCTTTGGCATCTATCACACGAGGTAACATACCATTTGGCATCTTTAAATAGAGTGGGCCAATAAAAACCCGATTCGAGTATTTTGTGTGTGTCTTAATACCACTACAAAGATCCTCCTCGATGGTCCCGAATGGCAATGCTCCAAGATTTTGCTCGCTCGTCTTTGTAACACATCTTCGAATTATCCGATCTCGCATATATGCGAAAAAGAAAGGATCTTCCCAAAAATAATTTTTCACATTAGCAAAGAATCGCTTCTTTTGGTGATGTGTTAATTTCCTTGGCAAGACGTTAGCTGCTAAATAATTCGCAATATTAGCAAACCAAGGTACCTCAGAATGTGTTATAGAAAAGAGTTGTTCTTCGGGAAATGAATCATTTATTTCACCTTCATCGATTTTTTTGGTGTGTGGATTTTCAAGTCTAGAAAGGTGATCTGCTGCAAGATTCTCGGCTCCCTTCTTATCTTGTATTTCTAAGTCGAATTCCTGTAAGAGTAAAATCCATCGTATGAGTCTAGGTTTTGCATCAAGTTTGTTTAAAAGATAACGAAGAGCTAAATGGTCAGTGAAAACGACAACTTTAGAAAATATTAGATACTGTCTAAATTTATCAAAAGCAAAAACTACGGCTAGCAATTCTTTCTCTGTGGTGGTATAATTTTCTTGTGCGGGTGTTAGTGTTCTGCTAGCGTAGTAAATTAGCTGAAAATGCTTGCCTCTTCGTTGTCCCAGAACTGCACCTACTGCGAAATCACTTGCATCACACATTAGTTCAAAGGGTAGATTCCAATCAGGTGCAATTATAATTGGAGCATTTATTAGTTTATCCTTAAGGATATTGAATGCATCTAAACATTCCTGATCAAAATAGAAAGGAACATCTTTTTCTAGTAATTTTGTTAAAGGCTTAGCTAATTTAGAAAAATCCTTAATGAATCTTCTATAAAATCTTGCATGTCCTAAAAAGCTTCTAATGGCCTTAACTGAAATGGGAGGAGGTAATTTTTCTATGATTTCAATCTTTGCTTTATCTACCTCGATCCCTTTACTAGAAATTTTATATCCTAATACTATTCCCTCTTGTACCATGAAGTGACATTTTACCCAATTTAAAACAAGGTTTGTTTCCTCACATCTCATTAGGACTCGTTTTAAATTTTTGGGGATTTTAATTAAAAGTCACCAAGGCAATTTATAACTTTATATCTTATATGACTTAATAAATTACTAAGTTTTCGGTATTAATGATTAAACCCAGAAATCATTTTCCAAAATGCGACATGTTTTGCAAAATCACTCAAGTGACATACCAGATCCGGTTGTAGTGTGTGGGCCGGGCTTGGGGTGTTACAAGTTGGTATCAAAGCCAGGTTACAAAACTCGGCTTGTGGAATGGGTTCGACAATGTTTTCCAAAAATTGGTTTGAAATATTGTTTAAGAAATATATGTTTTATTTGTGAGGTATGGCACCAGAGTCTCCGGCACCAAATCCGTAAGTTCTCTTTTTCACTATATTCTATTATATGTTGAAATGACTGTATTTCTGGTACTTATTCTGTAGGGTTGGTTGAATGGATGCTTGAATTGTGTGCATGTGTTGTAGAAATCTATTTGCTTCTGGGTTAGATATTTGGTTGTGTGAAGAGTTTCCAAGATTAAGATAGAAAACGAATTATTGTTATTAAGATCAGAGTGCGTAGCGTGAGCATAGTGTTGTAGGTTAGGATGTACGACTGTTGGTTAGTTGGAAATTTCGAGGACGAAATTTCTTTAAGGGGGTAGATTTGTAACACCCCGAATTTGGGCCTAGTAGGATTGGGCCCAAAGGGCCTTGAGCGTAATAGCGTTTAAAATTTTTGAGATCAGGAGATCGGCATTAATGCAAGTTGGATCTATTAGGTGAGTGATTTTGGAAGGTTAGAGGGCTTCTATAAAGTCCCGGGATCAAACTTTGGCTTTAGGGAAATTTTGGTTTTAGGTGAGAAAAACCCTGGGAGTTAGTAGGTAGGCTTTAAGAATAAAATGTGGAGGAAAATGACACAAGTGGAGTGTGTGGTGTAGTGGCAAAGTGACGCCACTTAGGGAGCAAGAGAGTGACGCCACAAGGAAGGAAGGAGGTCCAAGGTTCAAGGCGTGGAACTTGCATTTCTTTTAGATTATTTTATTAAATGGATTTAGACCTTGGCCATAGACCTATTTTTAGTTGGGCATGTTTTAAGACACAAGAGGAGCTTGTGGCCTAGTGGCAAGGTGGCGTTACAGCTGGCAAGAGGTCTGAGGTTCAAGTCTCATGGAAAACAATGGAGTATTTATTTTGCTAAGTTGGGGCGGCAAGAGTTTGAGTTGGATTTAAACTCTGCTAACGGAGGGATCCCACATCGGAAAGATACAAAGAAGGAAGGTGAAAAGCTAGCTATATATAGAGCAGTCTATGAGGAGGGTTAAGATACCTTGGTGGGCGTTTGGGCATAGGAGTGGTCGGAGCGCGAATTAGCACCAGATTCCTATCAGGTGCGTATTCTCTCTACTCTAGTTGTAGAGCAGCAAATGCCGAATGCCGGTCACACGGCGATAGTAGCCACACTAGCGTGCGAGCGCACGTGTGGGGGCTTCAACGCGATAGTTGAGGCCATCGTTAGTGTTCTTGTGGGTTGATGTTGTTTGGGCCACAATGGGCCGATAGGGGCCAAGTGGGCCCAATAGGCCTGTGGGCCCATATGAGTAGATTGTATGATTGTGTAGTATATATTAGACTGGAATAGGTGAATCTCATATTTGTGGCTAAATTTGTGCTAGTTGGGCCACACGAGCGTGTGGGCCCGAATGGGCCAAAATCGGGTTTCAGGCTCAATAGTCCGGTAACGACCAAAAATGGTAGCCGAGTCGCTTGGGGCGACATTAGGCCTTCGAAAAGATCATTGCAGGTGCAAAATTACTGAAATACCTTTGATAGGTAAATTACGAGAATACCCTTGGTAGGTAGTGTTGAGCGTTATCAGGTGTGTAATTCTCACACCTTTGCCTGTTGTTTTTGTTAATATGTATCTGTATTACTAAATGCCAAACTTCGGTGATTGGCCATCATGGAGGGTAAAAACAAGACATCGTGTTAGTGACTTCGATTATGCTATATAAGCGATTATGTTGACATGATTATGTATGTACTTTGAACATCTTATATATATAGATATCTGCTGCATCCATACATCATGATTTTATGTTGCATGAGGATGGGCATATGCTATTAATGAAAGGGGAAGTGTATCTGGTGGCTTGTGCCATTTCAGCTTGGTGACTATGTCACAATTCTGATAATCTGGTGGCTTGTTCCATTTCAGCCTGGTGACTCTGTCACAACTCTGATAATCTGGTGGCTTGTGCCATTTCAGCTTGGTGACTTCATCACAATTTCTGACGGTGAGCAGCATGACTGCCATCGATGGTGTGTAGCGGTGAAGGTTGATTGTAGAAATCCCCATTGATGTGATTGGCAGGTAAGGATGGTGTGTAGCGGATGGAAACTAGGTTGGGTTGGGATTTGCATCATATTACACTTATATCTGATTATCTGCTATACTCTGCTAAAAGGGCTAAGGCCCAGTCTGTTTTTGTGCGGGCTTCGCCCAAAATGATTTGTAAGGGCTAAGGCCCAGTTGGCAAAAGAATGGGCTCGGGCCCAGTAATGGTGTATGTAGAGTAATTGCACACTGAGTCTCGGTGACTCACCTCCTCTGCTTTAACTTTTGCAGGTAATCCCTAGCTTGAGGATTTGGAGCCGAGGTGGACTCTGTGGTGGCCATATGTCGTCACTTTAGTAAATTAAGTGTTATTTTCTTTTAAATTTCATTTAAATTCGGGATTATGTTCTGTAATTAGGCCACTGGGATTTTAATTTGGTTTTTGTTTTAATGCGGTTATTATCTATGATGAAATGATCAATACGGAGTTTTCCTAAAAACACAAATAACTATTTTCCAAAATATTAATAAACGGTTCACAAACTACTGATAATCAAAACTCGAAATTTTTAAACGGTCGCGAATTTTTTTTAACTACCTTTCCTTGTGACATACCAGATCCGGTCGTAACGTGTAAGCGGCTAAGGTGAACAGTCACTATGCACCAGGTAGAATTCCAGTGAAGAGGAGGTGAGTCACTAGGACTGCTTAAGTACCAGGCTCTTCCGGATCCAATCCTAGACATGCGCATACTTGTTGCCACACCCTAGTCTTGCGACTCGTTCACGGGTTTGTTTAGTGAAGTTAAGTCTTATGAGATTTTAGGAGTTGTTTCAGCTAGGCCTAGAGTCCATCAAGTTCTAATCTAACTAATCTACGTCCCATAGAGCCCATCAAGCCCACATACATATAACACTCAATGAGTTCAGAATACTTACCTGGCGGACTTGGGCCGGCAGGAGCATCTGGGAATTCGTAAAAAAGGCCTAGGTCTGATGGGCCAGCTCGTGCTCCGACACCTACTGGGGGGAACCAGAATCGATTATGTAATTGGTGCGGGAAAGCACATTCTGAGGAGTGTAGAAGAAGAACGGGTGGATGTTTCAGGTGTGGATCCACGGAGCATCTGATTAAGGACTGTCCGCAGGTGGATCAGGTACAGCCAACGGGCCGAGGTACTGACGGGGCTAGAAGAGGTGGTCAGCCAGTGCAGAGGGGTCGTGGCCCAGGTAGAGGAGGAAATGGGGCTGGTCAAGGTCGTGGAGGATCTGGTAGAGGTGCAGGTAACGTAGACGCGAGGCAGCCGGGTTTAGTTTATGCAGTTCGTCGACAGGAGGATGGTGACGCACCGGACGTCATAACCGGTACGTTTCTTATTACTGATAGCCCTTTCCTTGCCTTGATTGATATTGGGTCAACCCACTCCTATTTTGCATGTTCAGTATCCGAGACCCTAAGTATAGACTCTGAAACAACCACTAGGAAGATGATCATGGTTAGTCCCTAGGACAATCTAGGGTAGTGGACAAGCTATTTAAGGATGTACCGTTAGAAACTCAAGGGGTAGTGTTTTCGGCAGATTTAATGGAATTGCCATTTGGAGAGTTTGATCTTATTTTAGGAATGGATTGGTTGATTAAGCATCGTGCCAAGTTGGATTGTGAGACCAAGCGTGTGGTGTTGAGTACCCCGGAAGGCGGGGAGGTGGTGGTGTTAGGAGAAAGAAGGAACTATTTGTCCAACGTAGTATCGGCATTGAAGGCTGTTAAGATGATTCGGAAAGGATGCAATGCATTTTTAGCTTTTATTAGTGCGTGGATGCTAAGGAGGTGACTGTCGATGAGGTTCGAACAGTCAAGGATTTCGCGGATGTCTTTCCGGAGGAGTTGCTAGGATTACCCCCGGATCGCGAGGTGGAGTTTGGAATAGAGCTACTTCTGGGTACGGCTCCGGTATCCATTGCTCCTTATCGAATGGCACCGAAGGAGCTGGTGGAGCTCAAAGCTTAGATCCAAGAGCTTTTGGATCGAGGATTTATCCAACCGAGTGTGTCTCCATGGGGAGCACCGGTCCTATTCGTGAAAAAAAGGACGGATCCATGCGTATGTGCGTGGACTATCGTCAACTGAATAAGTTGACGATTAAGAACAAGTACCCATTACCAAGAATCGACGACCTGTTCGATCAGCTTAAAGGAGCCTCATTTTTTTCTAAGATTGATTTGAGGTTGGGGTATCATCAGTTAAAGGTGAAGGAAGGGGACATTCATAAGACGACATTTCGAACACATTACGGTCATTATGAATTCTTGGTAATGCCATTCGGTTTGACGAACGTGCCAGCAGCATTTATGGATATGATGAACCGGGTGTTCCAACCATATCTTGACCGGTTCGTCGTGGTGTTCATTGACGACATCTTGGTTTATTCCAATTCGGAGGAGGAACATGATGAACATCTTCGTGTGGTGTTATGAACTTTGAGGGAGAAGCAGTTGTTCACAAAGTTCAGTAAGTGTGAGTTTTGGCTAAGGGAAGTGACTTTCTTAGGGCATGTAGTTTCTGCAGAGGGAATCAGGGTAGACTCTCGGAAGATAGAAGCTGTATTAGATTGGAAGCCGCCGAAGTCTGTGGCGAAAATATGAAGTTTCTTGGGATTGGCAGGGTATTATAGGAGGTTTTTTGAGGGTTCTCTTCAATTGCGCACCTCTAACTAAGTCATTGAGGAAGGGAGCACCGCTTGTTTGGACCGACAAACAGCAGGAGAGCTTTGAGAAGTCAAGAAGATTTTGACTAAGCACCGTGTTAATTCAAACGGAGGTGGGAAAAGAATTTACCGTCTACTGTGATGCGTCACACACAGGTTTAGGTTGTGTGTTGATGCAAGATGGAAGAGTTGTTGCATATGCGTCTCGACAATTGAGACCACATGAATTGAACTACCCTACGCACGATTTAGAATTGGCAGCGGTAGTGTTTGCTCTGAATATTTGGAGGCACTACCTGTATGGGGAGAAGTTGATTATTTATACGGACCATAAGAGCCTGAAGTATATCCTTACCTAGAAGGAGTTGAATCTAAGGCGGAGAAGGTGGGTCGAGCTGTTAAAGGATTATGACTGCTCGATTGAGTACCACCCGGGTAAGGCTAACGTGGTGGCAGATGCGCTGAGTAGGAAGGCGATAGCGGATTTGAGGGCGATGTTTGCTCATCTCAGTCTGTACGAAGATGGCAGTTTGGTAGCCGAACTTCAAGTAAGACCTACGTGGACAAGACAGATCAGAGAGAAGCAACTTTTGGATGATGTTTTGGGTGCTCGAATCTGACAAGTGTAGAATGGTGAAGGAGAGGACTATAGTTTGAATGGTGATGGAATTCTGTGTTTTCGTAAGAAATTTTGTATGCCAAAGGATGTGGAGTTAAGGCAGATGATTCTTCAGGAGGCGCATAGTAGTCCTTACACTATGCATCCCGGAGGGGTTAAGATGTACCGTGATTTGCGGGGAACAATTCGTGTGGCCAAAGTTTGAAGCGAGAGGTAACGGAATTTGTAGGAAAGTGTTTGACATGTCGGCAAGTGAAGGCGAACACCGGTTGCCTTCGGGGGTTGTTGCAACCGGTGAAGGTTCCGCAGCGGGAAATGGGAGTGAATCACGATGGATTTTGTTAGTGGGCTACCCCTTACGCCTACTAAGAAGGATTCAATTTAGGTAGTTGTGGATCGGCTGACGAAGTCCGCTCACTTTATACTGGTTCGGGTCGACTATCCTCTACAGAGGTTGGCTAAGTTGTACGTAGCCGAGGTTGTGAGACTACATCGTGTACCGGTATTGATCATATCAGATAGGGACCCTAGGTTCACGTCACGATTCTGGAAGGCTCTTCATCAGGCAATGAGAACAAGGTTAGACTTTAGTACCGCTTTGCACCTGGTGCATCGATGGTCATCCGAGAGGGTAATTCGGATCTTGGAGGATATGCTAAGGGGTTGCATAATCGATTTTAGGGGTAGTTGGGAGGAGTATTTACCCTTGGCTGAATTCGCATACAATAATAGTTATCAAGCTAGTATTCAGATGGTGCCGCATTTGAAGCGTTATATGGAAGGAGATGTCGTACCCTACTTGTTGGATGGAGTTGGGTGAACGCGTCGTGTCTTTCCAGGTCGAGTTAGTTTCGGAAACGGAGGAGAAGGTTAAGTTAATACGGGCTCGGTTGAAGGAAGCGTCCCGATCGCGTAAGTCTTATGCGGATCTAAAGCGGAAGGAGGTGGAATTTGCGATGGGAGACCAAGTCTTTTTGAAAGTATCTCCATGGAAGAAGGTAATGAGGTTTGGACGGAAGGGTAAGCTAAGCCCCGATTTATTAGCCCTTATCGGGTATTGGAACGTGTGGGGCCAGTGGCTTATCGTTTGGAGTTGCCTTGAGTTGGAACAGATACATGACGTATTTCATGTCTCGATGCTAAGACGTTATCGTTACGATCCATCGCATGTGGTACCGTGGAAGAGATTGAAGTAAGGCGGTTATCCTTTGAGGAGGAACCAGTGCAAATCTTGGATCGAGACGTAAAAGTGTTGAGAAGGAAGTCCGTCCCTTTGGTCAAAGTTTTGTGGCGAAATCACGGTGCAGAAGAGACGACGTGGGAGCCAGAGGATGTTATACGGTAGCAGTATCCCCATCTCTTTTGATCAGGTAAATTTTGAGGCCGAAATTTATTTTAAGGGGGGTAGAACTGTAACATCCTGAATTTATGGGCTTGTGCATTTTGTGTAGTGTATGCTTAAAATATTAATTTAAGGGTTGGATGTGCAAATGGGGCTCAGGTTTGGGCTGAGGCTTTGATTAAATATCCTGTTTAGACATTCTAGGGGCTTGAATTAAAGTTTTAGTAGTTTAATTGACATATTGGGCTTGTGGCCCAACAGTCAGGAGCACAGTAAAGGGGAGCTATAGTTGGCGTCACTAGTACATGAGGAGGGCCCAAATTTTGGCTGCCTGGAGCCCAAGTTATAGGGCCAAATTCGGCACTCATAAGGGACTAAGGGGGGGTGGCAACAAGGCAAAATTTTAGGATTTTTATTGTGTGGATATTAAGCAGATAAAGGGAGAAGGAGTTGGTGATAATTAGGGGCTATTTTTGAGGAGATAACAGATTGAGATAAGGGAAAAGGGATAGGAGCTATCAGGTGTTGCAGTGTTGGCCGAAAATCAATCTCTGTTAAGGGGAGGAATCGGTTTTCTATATGCAGAAGGGGGTGCCGAAATTTGCTGCTAAAGCTCCCATCTTTTCTTTTTCTCTGCCAAAATTTCTACTCTATTCTCCCTCTCTTTTCTTTTTCTTTAGTTGGTCGAATCCTCTCTTTCTCATCTCTTTGAGACACCTTAGCCGAATCATCAAGCCTCTCTTTACTCTCTTCTCATTTTCCCTTGTTAGCCGAAACATACCACCTAGATCTTCTAAAAGAAAAAAAGCTGAAAATGCAATAGGTTATCTTTTTCAGGATTTTTCATAAAAGCCGAAATCGTGAGATCTAGTCTTCTGTGTGTGCCAAAATCAGTCTGGGGTGCCTACTTGTGCCGAAATCTGAAGGAAACTTTAGGTAAGTGTTGATTTGAGAAAACCAAATCTTTCTCGGCTTTTCAAAGTCCCTAGCTGAATGGCTATTTAGGAACTAATCTCTTATTTTTCTCTTATTTTCGGCATTCCAGGATCTGAAGAGGAGTCAATGGTGTAGATCTCTAAGTCATAAGTTCAGTAATACCCGAATCGTGTCACTTTCGGGATTTCAAGGTAAAGAGATCTATTGATTTTAGTGTGTAAATTCGGGATTTACTAACCTTTGGCCGATTATAGTGGAGGTCAATTTTCGTGATTTTCTGGCATTTGAACCAAGTTATAAATCCGGATAGCAAGGATACCGACTAAGAGTTTAGTACTTCGCGATAACAGGTGTGTAACTTTTCACACCATTAGATTGATTGTATATATATATATGTATATGTGTAATAAATCTGCTATACTCTGTTAAATGTCAAAATCCCGGCATAACGTTTGGAAACCCGAGAAGGGTAAAGGCTAAATATCAGGTTAGTGATTTCTCGCCATTCATCGGTGAATGTTTCATTAAAAATGATATGTTTTATATGTCTATTTTTATATATGCTTGGGGTTGGGTGATTGATGAAAGGGGAAGTGATTCATTACTCGTGGCTTATGCCATTTCACTGGTGACTCTGTCACAACTCATTTTCTGGTGGCTTATGTCATTTCGGCTGGTGACTCACACGATTTGACGATGAGCGACTAACTACAAAGATGACCGCCATCGATGGTGTGTAGCGGTGTGGGTTGATTGTAGAAATCCCCAATGGTGTGATTGGCAGGTAATGGTGGTGTGTAGCGGTTGGAAACCTAGGAGTTGGGTTGGGCTTTGCATAATTTATGTTATAATATATTTTGATATATGTTCTGTGGGGCTAAGGCCCAAATCTAATGGTGCATGTGGGTTGCACACTGAGTCTCACGACTCACCCTATTATTTTAACAATTTCAGGTAGCACTTAGTGCATCGGACCGGGCTGGAGAGGAGTGCAAGGTGGCCATGCGATAGAGTATTGAGGATTCCGCAAAAAGACTATTATTTATTTTTTTAAGAAATTTGTCTTAAGTGGGTTTTATATTTCGTTGTAATAAGGCCATGGGCCATTAGACTATTATTTATGTTTTTGGGTTTAAGTTGGGTTTAATTATTAGACATTTTAATTTTTATAATTAAAATTAAGCTAAGACATGTACAAGGCTTTTTTTTAGGATTTTAATTAAAAGTCACCAAGGCAATTTATAACTTTATATCTTATATGACTTAATAAATTACTAAGTTTTCGGTATTAATGATTAAACCTAGAAATCGTTTTCCAAAATGCGACATGTTTTGCAAAATCACTCAAGTGACATACCAGATCCGGTTGTAGTGTGTGGGCCAGGTTTGGGGTGTTACAGTATACATATAAATTATCCGTCAATTCATATTCATAATTACCCATTGGGAATAAGTTCAAAGAGCACACTCTCGAGCCACATATTTTACAACAGGATTACCAGTATAGGTTAAATCTCAGTTTTTCAACCGACGTTCACAAGAGTCATTTAGGATTGCTAGTCCAGGCTAAATCCTATTAATGACCAATGCTCTAAAAAGCTTAATTAGGGTTACCCGTCCGGGCTAAACCCAATCTATAACATATGCTCAAGAGGCTTAATTCAGGATTACCCGTCCGGCCTAAATCCTATTTGTAACATTTGTCATATCCTACTCGTTTCAAGAAATCACCATAATCCATCGAATTTCAATGTTCAACCGGGACATGACATTTTATCCATATTTTCCAAATTATAGTTATTTCATTATGTTCATTATCACATACATATCATTAAAATCATATAATTAAATTCAAGCAATTTAACATACATATTTAAGTTACACGAACTTACCTTGACAATTATTCGTGTTTGGAATTCTAACTAATCCGAAACTTTTTGTTTCCCTCGATCTAATTCCGTAGTTGGTCTTTCCAGGTCTTTTCAAGCTTGGTAAGTTCTCTTCCTCTCTCCTAGGGTTTCCATACAAAATATTGGGGAAGAAGATGAATAGAAACGATGATAATTTCTTTTTATTTTTCTATCATCTTTTTAATTTTATTGATTTCCAATTTAGTCCCTAGCCATTTCTAATTTTCCATGGATGAGTCACCAAGAAAATTCTACATACTTTTATTAATGGTCTAATTACCATATAAGAACCTCTAATTTTGAATTCCATAGCTATTTAATCCTTATAGCTTCTAGAATTCAACTTTTGCATTTTATGCAATTTAGTCCTTCTCGTAATTAAGCACTAAGTCGATAAAATTTTCGTACCAAAATTTTCACATGTTATATCCATCATAATACGGACCATTTAATAAAATAAAAATAAATTATATTTTTGGGTCGGATTTGGTCCCGAAACCACTGTTCCAATTTCACCGAAATTGGGCTATTACAATATGGGCCCATTCATCCACCATGTGGATGGTTCTGATATTATATGATTTTGGTAGATGCATCTACAAAATAACCACATATGTGTTATCAATTTGCAACCTGTCGTTTGCAAGATTGATTGTTTAAATAATTAATTTCAGATCATGCAATTAAGACAATTCATCTTGCTAATACTGATGAGTTTATATCTCAATCTTTTATTGATTGAGTTTGAAAAACTTTTGTAAAAGTTTGCGCATAATGGTTTAGAGAAATTATTGATTGAACACCTCCGATTAATGTCTAAAGCATTACTTATGAGAACTAAACTTCCTATTTCAACATGAGATTATGTTGATTTACGTGTTGTATGCATCAAGCCAATAAGTTATAAAACTCCCCATTACAATTGGCTTTTGATCAAGAGCTAAATATTTCTCATCTTTGAATTTTTTTATGTGCGTATATGTTCCAATTGCTCCACCAAAACGCACAAAGATGAGTGAATCCTTAAAGAAAGTTGGGAATATATATTAATTACAAGTTTCTTTATATTATTAGATGTTCTGAATGTATTCGAGATTCATTTGTGATTACAATTTTGCCCAACATTAAGGGGAGAGAAATAATAACTTGTAATGAGTTAGGGGGAGAGTAATTTGAACCAGAAGTTCAATGAGGATAACTCATTACAAGTTAACTGTTAGATGTATTTACAAACTTAATAAGAATAACCAAGTGTTATATATCATCTAATATTTTTATTTGAATTAAAGTCTCACTAGGAAAATCAGTTGGAATAAAATAATAGATTGATCGATTCCAAATATGAAAATTCTTCTAGATGGTCATATAGTGGAGGCGGGTGCTCCAGAAGAGACCCAAGACATAACTAATAAGTAAAACTTTAGAAGAGATTCAGGTACCTGAATCTGAATTTTAAAATAATGAAAATAAAAGATCTCGATAAGTTATGTCAATTCGAGAAAATGTGGAACCGATTAATAAAAGTGGTCAACAATGATTTTGCATGCAATATTATTATTGAAATAGTGAAATAAAAGGAAGATCTTGAATAAATCTATTGAGAAATATAGATATGAAATAAATTGATCAAAATAGAAAGACACAACTCAAGTACAACTAAATTTGTGGAATTTTTGGACTAGTAGTCCAAATATCTAAAGGTATAAAGCCAGTGAGGGTGCAAATGAATTAGTTTTGCAAAAACGGAATAAAAATATGAAGTTTTTCGTTAAGTTCTGGTATTGATTATGAAAAGATATAATATTCTTTTGTAGTGGATGCAATAGCCTTTAGACATATTATTTTGACAATTCATAAAAGATTTAACTTGCGTCTAATGGTGGTTGTTACAACCTTTATAAATCATTATATAGTAAAGTTTATATTAAAATCCTTGAAGGATTTGGAATGCTAGAAGCATATTAAAATTCTCGAGAAATTATTCATTTATATGAATTGAAATAATTGAACATATTTGGTAAATTTGACTTAGTCAATAGTAGTTAAAAGAGGATTATAAAATGATCCAAAATACCTATTTGTATTTTTATAGAAGGATCATGGTTAAAGTTTGCAATGATTATTGTTGAAACTCCTGAAGAGATCAAAATATGTTTCCCCAAAATTTTCCCTCACTCATGATTTTCAAAAGAATGGTGATATAAATGCTTAGCAATACATTCAAATAGTAATATGAAAAACTAGTATTTAAGATTGAATACGTAGAATATGAGAAAGTATGTTATATTCTCATGAGGGGGAGTAAATACGCATTGTATTCTTTTTGCCTTAACCGAGATTTTGTCCCATTGGGTTTTCCTGGTAAGGTTTTCAATGAGGCAGCATATTATATGTATTATAGATTGTGTACTCTTTTTCCTTCATTAAGTTTTTATTTCATAGGGTTTTTTCTAATAAGGTTTTAACAGGGCACATTATCTACCAATGGACATCCAAGGGGGAGTGTTATAAATATCTTATTAAGTGGATGTCTATTATAATCAGGATAAAGTTTTGGTGTACTTTAAATTCTAATAGTTATTAGAATTAGATCTCTACTTCTTCTATACTTCTTGTAGAGGCCCAATTATACCCGGGCCCGTTCAGAAAAAGAAAAAAAAAGAAAAAATAAATAAACAGTTTTTACAGTCCTTTTACAAAGCCCAATTTTGATGGCCCAAAATTAAACCCAAACAGATCACCCAAACCTAACTACCCTTTACCCATTACACCCGAGCCCAACACCTAAACAGACCCGAGCTAAGCCAAGTGACCCAAAACAGTACTGCCCAAATACACATGGCCCAAATGGCCCAGTAACTAAGCAGAACCAAATCAGAAACCTAGGGTTTCTGGGGAAACCCTAGGCGCCGCAGCAAGCATCTAGCCTTCGCGCTGCAATGCCCCAGCAGCCTCGATTACGCCGCAATCCGTGCGAACCACCCCATCAACGCCGAGATCTTCGTTTCTCCTGCACAAAAAAGGAAGCAACAGCAGCAAGAATGGCAACAATACGATTTTCCTTTTTTATTTTCGTTTTTTCAAGGCTATAAAAGCCGATTATTCTGTAAATCGAAGGATACACAAAGATAGGCAGAGAAAACAGAATACACAAAAAAAAATTCGAATACAGAGATTAATAAAAAACCTTATCAAACAGATGTGATTTTTTTTCGTTTTATATTCATATTATTTTATTTTTCTTTTTCTTTTGTTTCTTTTTCTGCAAAACAGTAAACATACATGCAATAAAATAAAAAGGGCGAGAAAATACCTTTGAGGACGGAGATCTTGGGCTTTCTGACCGCCGTCGGAGGTGACACGTGTGGCCACACGCGCGGCGGAACCCTAGCCGGATTCGGGTTTCAGGCCGAAGGCCAGAGTGAGTTTTCAGAAGCTGTCTAATTTTTTTTTTTTTATTTCAATGTTTAAATTGAATTTTTGGGCCGGATTTTTACTTATATAGTATTTAAAAAAATGACGCCGTTTTCGCTTAAGCAAATAAGCGTTAAAACGACGCCGTGTAGCAGGCCAGGATCTGCGCGTTGACCCGACCCAGGGAGGATCCGTGCATTTTCATTAAATGGCCTAATTGCCATTTCAGTCCTCCCACATTTTTATTATTTTTAATTCCGTTTAATTTAAATTTTTTTTATTTTTAATTTGGCCCCAAAATTCATATTCTGTTTCAATTGAATCCCCGGGCAATTTAAAGACCAAAACCGAAACGACGCTGTTTTGAAAAAGAGGCATAATTACCATATTAGTCCCTGGGATTTAACGCGCGTTCTAATTTAATCCTTTAAATCTATTTTAATTGCTATTTAATCCCTGTTTTTTTTGTTCTATTTTATTTTTATCCTTTTATTCCATTTTATTATTTTACATTGTATTTAATTATTTTATTATGTTAAATGTTCTATATTATTTTCCTATATTTATTAATTTATTAATAGTACGAAGTTCACATATATATATTTTATATGTATTATTTTTTATATATATTTAATTATTATTATATATTATTTTACTTGGTTTAATAATTTATATATTATTTATTATATTATATTTTAATTTGTATATTATATAGTATTATATTATATTATATATATTTTTTATTTTTGTTTAAAATTTATTTATATTGTATAATATATTATTTATTCTTGAATATAGTTTTTTATATGTATATTAAGTTATTATGAAAATGTTTTATTTAAAACTATAAACCATCTATTTATTTCAAATGTATTTTATTTATTCAAAATATACATATATTATGCTTTTCATTATTTTACAACATTTATTTAATATTTGGTATATGTCATTGCTTGAAAGGTTTAATTTTATATTAAATGTGTTCATATTTATTTTATTGTTTATTGTATTTGTTTATACTTCATCATATATTTACAATTGCTATAGTATAGGAATTATTATTTGTCATATTTTGTATATTAAATGTTAGTATATTATAATTGCTTTTGATGTTTGATAATGTGTTAATATGATATTTTCATAAGGTCATCATTTTAAAATAAAATGGATTTTACAAAATTTCTATGTTTTACCTAAAGGTTTTAAAATAAGGCAATGTTTAATATTTAGAAATTCGGGAAATAGTGCCCTAACGTGCTGGGTTTCGATTTTCCGTTTGACTAAATAATTAAATATCCTTTTAATAAATTTCGTAAATTATGAGATGACTTTAGTTACGAGGGTTTAAAAATATCGTGTCCAATCGTGCTGGATGTGATGTTTGTATTCTTTCGGAACAAAGAAATCTCAAGTTTTAAATCAAGTTGTTCAGTTTTTCTTTAGTCATATTTTAAATGTTTATTAAATTTCAAACATTTGGACATGATTCTATCGATTTGGTACCAGTTTTTTGGGCGTTATGAGGGTGCTAACCCTTCCTCATACGTAACCGACTCCCGAACCTGTTTTCTTGTTTTTCGTGGACCAAAAATCAGATGTTTTAAAATAAAACGTTTTACAAGGTGATCCAATCACACCTAAGTAAAAAGGGATTGGTGGCGACTCCCATTTTCGTTTTTAAAGTCGATCCCCATTTTTTTAAATTTTAAAATGGTTTCGATAGCTTGGCGACTCCACTAGGGACAAATAAGAGTCAAGCCGTAAAATCGATAATTTCATGTCCTTTTGTTCGAGTTTAAAATTCTGATTTTTTAAAAGAAAACATGATCCTCTTATTGCATGTGGTTTTAATATTTATTTTTGCATTGCACTACATGACCGTCGTGGTCACACCCTTAAGTGAGAGCGAGAAGCTATGCCTTCGTGAGGTTTTCACCTCCGCATGGGCTAGTGGACTGCTTCCGGAATACATCTGTACCTATGTCTTCGTGAAGTTTTCACTTCCGCATGGCCATAGGGAAATGTATTCCCCTGAACTGAACTCGGTCCGTATGAGCCTATAATGGGTGAGGATCGAGGAATCTGCTGGTTCGGGTACCTCAACTTTAAAACTGAACCGCATATAGTAAACCCTAAGAACCCACCTTAGGTAGAGCTATGCCGAACTTTAGTGGCTACCTAGATAGGGGTGCGTTTATTTCACATGCTTTATATTTTATTCTGTGGTACTAACTCGTTGTGTTTCATTTTTGTGCATATCATTTCATATTTTAAGAGGTATCGATTCACGGTCAGTTTCTAAGTTAGAAAGTTGGTTATGGAGAACGAATTCCTTGATAAAGTGGAAAACAATGCAGTCGTTCGTATATGGTCAGAGCAAAGGCAATTAGAGAAAGAGGGCCGTAGAATTTTGCTATCTCTTTGAGTTCCTTAGGGTTTCTTGTTTCAAATATATATATTTTAGTTTTTTTCTCTCCGGATCTCAGGGTGTGGGTTCATTTGAGCAAGAGGGAAATGGGGCAACGTTGGAATCCCTGCCTCATCCGCCACTTGTACCTCCTGATGTTGTTTCGATCAAAGCAGAATCGAATGAGAAGAAGGTTGTACGACACCCTATGGCAAGGCGTGGTGTTGGAACTAAAGGGCAGAAGGTAACTATACTCAACAATCACTTCAAAGTGAGCATGGGGATTAAGGATGGACACTTCTACCATTACAACATTTCTTTTTCATATAAAGATGATCGCCCTGTGGATGGTAAGGGTGTTGGAAGGAAAGTGACTGACAGAGTGCATAAGACCTACAAAAATGATTTGGATGGAAAGAATTTTGCCTATGATGGTAAAAAGGTTTATTTATTATAGGTCTGCTACCAAACAACAAGCTTGAGTTTACTGTTGTACTTGAGGATGTTACACCTACCAGAAACAATAGAAATGCAAGCCCTGATGGCCAGGATAACCCAAATGGACGTGAAAAAAAAGGAGATTAAGAAGACCGTATCATTCAAGAAATTGGTGGAGCCATCTAGGATTGAAAGATGGGCTGTTGTAAACTTCTCGGCTCCTCGTTGTGATCCAAACAACATTGCAAGGGATTTGATTCGTTGTGGAGAAATGAAAGGAATTTGTATTAATTCCCCATTTGATATATTCAATGAGATGAAGCAGGATAGACACCTTTCACCTGTGGTTAGAGTTGGAAAAATGTTTGAACAGATACAATATAAACTTCCTGGAGCTTCGCAGTTCTTTCTTTGTCTGCTCTCTAATAGGAAAAATTCTGATCTTTATGGGCCGTGAAAGCTGAATAATCTTTCTGAGTATGGCATTGTGACTCAGTGTATGACACCAGCTAGGGTGTATGATCAATACTTTACAAATCTTCTTCTGAAAATCAATGCTAAGCTTGGACAGTCTCTTCATCACCATCGAAGTCATAATTCTGCGATCGAGTTAAAGTCAAGCCTGAACAAGATCGAGAAAATGAAAGGTAAGATTGAAGAGTTAGAAGTAGCATTACACAATTGTAAACTTCAGATCGAGCTTCTTGAAATAAGAGAAGGGTCTTGGAAGGAAGAGCTTTATCATGACCAAGTTAAGAAGTTGAGATTACCTAATGAGTGAAGCAATAGTTTAGATTCGAGAGGTAGTTGATCATCTATAGACGTTGGCATCACGGGCTGATACGTTGAGCATGAAGTAGGAGCTACAGTCTGATCGTAGTCAAGAGCTAGCTTCATTGCTTAGGAAAATCAAAATTTTAGGACGAAAGCATATTTGTAGTCCATTTTATGTAAAGGATTTTGTTTTCTAATAAAGTTTTCTAAAATGAAGTTGAATCAGAATCGATGCCTCTTTGCATTCATGCATTTGCATTACATTGCATCATTTGCATTAGATTTTTACAAAAGGACCCTAATTAGGTAAAAATATTTCAGTTAACTTGGAAATCATGGAACAAAGGTTGGAGAGAATAGAACAAATGCAAATACAGATGCAGGGGCAATTGACCAAGATCCAAAAAGAGATGCGGGAACAAATGCTGGAACTCCAAAGGAATGTGATAGGCCAGTTAACCCAGTTATTAGCCGAAGGACTTGAAAAAAGGAATAGCCCGGTAGTTAACAATGTGGATGATGATGAAGACATTGTTTATTCCCCAATAGGTATCCCGACTCCACCAGACACGCATTTGCATGGGGTACCCATCATTATTGGACCCCAATGTCGGAATGATGCTTCGTCCCTATTGAATTTCCCAATAAGTTCAGGTTTTAACCTGAGTGATGATCAAGCCAAACCGGTTGTTCTGGCAGAAACAAAGGAAAGGGGAGAATGGACCTCAAAGGCCTTGAAGAAGAAGGAAAAGAAAGCGAATAGTACCGGTAGGTATAACAAGAGCCATTCAGAGCTGATTACAGTAAACCAGCCAAGGACGGTAACTACCAGCAATCAGGTCTCCCCAAGGCAAAACTCTGAAAAGCTCCAATTTACGCCAACCCCGATGACGTATAAGGAGCTATATCAAAGTTTAGTTGACGCACATATGGTGTCTCCATTTTATCTGAAGTCGATACAGCCTCCATATCCTAAATGGTATGACTCGAACGCTTAATGCGACTACCATGCAGGAATAACGGGTCACTCCATCGAAAACTGTTCTACATTTAAAAAGTTGGTCGAAAGGTTCATTAAAATGGGAATTGTGAAGTTCGACGATTCATCAAAACCTAATCACTTTGATGAGGTAGTAAATGCGATAATTGAAGGAGGAGATAAGAAAGTTGCGATCCCTTGAAGAAATCGAAAACGAAGAGGGAATTGGGGAACAATGTTTCCAAACCCTTGGATTCTTGGGAGTGTCTTGAATAATGGGATTGTGGAAGAGACCTCTATATTTTTAGAGCTGATCTATAGTAATGTGCAAAACATGCTTGTTGCCTTAAGCCTAGAGGCAATAAGAACTCTTTTGTGAAATAGGCTTGTGTTCGAAACTTTATTTCAATAAAATGCATTTTTAAGCAAATATTCTTTTATTCTTTCCATTTCATATTGTACATTCTTTTGTTTTACAATATTCTTTCATTATTTATTCATAACCATACCATACAAATAATCATTCTTAGAATCATTTATTCTCTGGATTTTTTCGCCTTCGTACCTAGGTACCCAAATATCAACGTCATGAGCGACGTTGTTACTAACTCCCTTTTTTGAATGAGATATGGGTCTAGGGGATCTAAGGACTTTGAAGATGACGGAGATTTTAACATATCTTCTGATTTACTAAGAATGGTCCAACAAGATGAAAAACAGACCTTATTCAACAAAGGGTCAGCGGATATTATGAGCCTAGAAAAGGGGTGAAGATCGAAGCCCAGCTCACCATAGAAATAATGCGAGACATCATTAAGTTATTTTCAATAATGTTTTGCACGATCATATCAGGACAGGCCTGGGCTACTAAGATGCGGGCTAAACATGAGGATTGAGCACTGTCGATCTACATAGAAAAGGGATGGTATCAGCTATGCCGTATTTAAGGAGACAAGATTCATGTGCCTACTCCAGTTCTCCACAAATTTTCCATATGCGGGGCATGGATGTGATGGGGCCAATCTTGTCAAACACTTCTAGTTAACATCGATTCACTGTCATGGTCGTCGTTTACTTCACTAAGAGGGTGGAAGTAGTTTCATATGCTAATGTTACAAGGTCGAAGTAATTAGATTAAAAAAAGAAAGAAAGATGAAAGGTGACCAAGACTAGTAAAGATTGGTATAAGAAGCTATCATTTACTCTCTATGATTATCGAATGTTGGCCAGGACCATTGCCGGGGCAACATCTTACCCATTGGTTTATAGATTGGAAGTGTTTTCATCAATTGAACCGAATTGAAGAAAAGGTTAAAAGCTATTTGTCACGGCCATATGATGCAAGCTTACGGAATTCCATGAAGAAACCTGATGTTTAAAAAGATTTTTTTTCTACAAGACGATTTTAGAGGAAAGTATATGCCAAACTGGGAAACACTTATGTAGGGCCTGTTCTAGAGGAGCATTGATATTGACCGAGATGGATGGGAAGACTTGCCCAATCCGATGAATTCAGGTTTAGTCAAGAGGTATTTTACCTGAAAGAGGAAAGACCAAGGTGAAAACCCGTAAAGGGCGCCTCGTAATCAAAAAAAAAGAAAAGAAAAGAAAGAAAGAAAGAAAGAGGAGAGGCCAAGGCGAAAACCCGCAAAGGGCGCTTTGAGACCGAAGGGGGTTTGAGTTGAAAACCCAAAAAGGGCTGTAACACCCCAAACCCGGCCCATACGTCACGACCGGATCTGGTATGCTACGGGTTTAATGTTAAAAACTATTACGTTGCAAGGCTTTGTAAAACTTAGTTCGTTTTTGTGGATATTCGTTAAATAGGTGGCACTTGTAGAAAATCTTTGTAATTTATCTTTCCAAAATAGGTGTTATTTAAATAAGGTTTGAAAATCCCATTTTTATCTCTTTTAAACATAAGTCTTTGATCATAAAACAAAAAATATAAACATTAACAAATATCAACTTATAACCTAAGCTATGGAGGCCTTATTACATCAAATAATCCCAAAATTGAAACTTAAAATAAAATGGAAATTTAATAAATAAAAGACTTGTTGGCCTCTCGAGTCCGCCTCGCCTCCTTGTCCACGATCTACCGCTCATCCGCAAAGTTAGGGAAAAATAATAGGGTGAGTCACCAAGACTCGGTGTGTAAATCCCGAAAACACATCGAAGGCTTGGCCCACAAACACATTATGGCCTTGGCCCGTATACAAGGGTAACTATATATGCATCATGGCCCATCCCAGCCTAGAAATCCATCCTCTACACACCAACCTGTACTCAACCATCACACCTTGGGGATTTCTACAATCAACCCTCCAATCGCTACACACCATATCGACAATTTGTCTTTGCTTGTCTTAAAGACAGATCATCAGTGTGACCTATGTGGCAAAGCCACCGATCGCCATGCGACCTTAATAATACATCATAGTATTTCGACAAATGAGTCGCTCATTCATAAAGACCGATCACTACGTGACCTATGTGGCAAAGCCACCGATCGCTATGCGACCTTCTTCCCCTTCATCATATTAATCCCATCCCATGAATACATACATGCAGAATCAAAACAATATACTACCTAAAAGTTCACGACTCCTATCACATACATCGATACACACAGAGAGTTTCTATGATTACGTACACTGCATCCCTTGCCTACCCTTTTTGGGTAATCCGACTGTCTATACTGACCTTTTTTTCTAGCTTTTAGCCCATAACATATATTTAGTACAGATTACTATACAGCCTTTTTCCGGCTTTTAGCCCATAACATATATTTAGTACAGATTACAATACAGCCTTTTTCTGGCTTTTAGCCCATAACATATATTTAGTAGAGATTAATTAGTGTGTTAGAGATCTACACACCTGATTACCGTTAGAACGAGACCCTCTAAGTCGACGGTATCCGTAGCCAACACCACCGCTATCTGTCTTGAAATCCCAAAAAGTGATATGAGATTCAGGAACTAGTGTTTTCGGCTTTTAGATCTAAGAGATCTTACTAGAGAAGATTCGGCTACTCCCAGAGGATTCTGGCTTTTTGCGAAAAATTAGGAAGAGAAGATGATTCGAAAAAATCTATAGAGATTCGGCTTTTAGAAGAAAGAAGAGAAAAGAATAATGGAGTTTTCGGCTTTCGACTTTTTAGAAGAAAGAAGAGAAGAGAATAATGGAGTTTTCAGCTTTTAGAAGAAAGAAGAGAATAATGGAGTTTTTGGCTTTTAGAAGAAAGAAGAGAAAGGGATAATGGAGTTTTCGGCTTTCAGTTTTTAGAAGAAAGAAAAGAATAATGGAGTTTTCGGCTTTTAGAAGCAAGAAGAGAATAATGGAGTTTTCAGCTTTTAGGAGAAAGAAGAGAAAAGAATAATGGAGTTTTCGGCTTTTAGAAGAAAGAAGAGAAAGAAAAGGTGGAAACCCTAAATGCCGAAAAATAAAGAAGAGAACCCTCCTATTTATAAAAATTTCTGGCACTTACCTATGAAAAAGCTGAAAGTGCCCTTCCCGATAACTAAAAATTAATCAAATAAAAGGGAAAATTCGGCACCCCTTTGCCATAAAAAAGCGATTTCTTCACTTCTCTAGGTGATGGAATTTCGCCAACTCTAGCCTTGTAGATAGCTCCTATCTTTTCTCCTTTTTTTTTCCTTCCATATTATCAACTATATTATCTACATTATCCTATTCACATAAATCCTCCTATTTTTGAGCCTTGTTGCCGTCCACTCTACCTAACCCTAATGCCAAAATTTAGCTAACTTAAATTAAAAGAGTTGGGCTCCATGTAACTTAAATTTGGGCCCCTTACTCCCTTGTGTGGCGTAACCTCCTTGCTCCCTAAGTGGCGCCACTGACCACTGGGCCACAAGCCCATTTTAATATTTTAAACTCAGATACCATCTTTTAAACCCTATAGTGCCCAAACAAAAATTTAACTAAGGCTTCAGCCCAATCCTGAGCCCAATTTGGACCCCTAATGCTCAAATTAACTCATTACACATATTCACCTATTAAATGCATAGGCCCAAAAATTTAGGATGTTACAGTTCTACCCCCTTAGAGAAATTTTATCCTCGAAATTTCCAACTAACTACTAATCGTACTACCCAAGTCTCACCACTATGCTTTCGCTGCGAACTCTAATTCTAAAGCCAAAAGAAACACTTAGGATAATATGATAGAGTACGCACCGGTATTCATATCTACAAGTTTCAGTCTTAAGTTTGTCTCCTAGTTTTAGGAACCACACACATCAACCATCAACATACAGACGACATCCATGAACCCACATTCAAAACATAGGGTATTTTAGTCATTTCACTACCCAGGGGTATTTTTGTAATTTTATCCTACAAGGTATTTTTGTAATTTTCTAAAATAGGGTTCCTTGGTGATTTAGTGAAAGAAGGGTATTTTGGTAATTTTTGCAATCCGGGGGTATATTGGTAATTTTACTATCCGGGGGTATTTCGGTAATCCTACAAATCAGGGATATTTTGGTCACTTATAAATCAGGGGTAATTTAGTAGTTTTTCAAAATAGAGTGGCTAGTCCCTTTCGGGTTTTAGTTATAAATTTTGGCCTGACAACAAATCCTCGTGGCTAGGGTGAACAGTCACTATGCACTAGGTAGGATTCCAGCGAAGAGGAGGTGAGTCACTAGGACTGCTTAAATACTAAGCTCTCCCTGAATCTAATCCTAGACATGCGTATGCCTGTTGCCACACCCTATCTCGGTGACTTGTTCATAGGTTTGTTTGGTTGGATTAAATTTTATGAACTGAAGAGTTGTGTAAACTAGCCCTAAAGTCCATCAATACTGTCATACTTAGTCTACGTCCATAAAACCCATCAAGCCCCACATTCATATCACATCCAAAAGTTCAGAATACTTACCTGCGTGGATCGGGTGCCGGTAGACTCGAAGGCCATTTCTCAACCCAAACTTTTCCAAATTCTTATCAACTTTAAAACAGTACTAGACCCATTTCACTGCCCAAGTTTTGAACCTGGCTCTGATACCAAAATGTAACACCCTAAACCCGGCCCATACATCACGACCGGATCTGGTATGCTACGGGTTTAATGTTAAAAACTTTTACGTTGCAAGGCTTTGTAAAACTTAGTTCATTTTTGTGGATATTCGTTAAATAGGTGGCACTTGTAGAAAATCTTTGTAATTTATCTTTCCAAAATAGGTGTTATTTAAATAAGGTTTGAAAATCCCATTTTTATCTCTTTTAAACATAAGTCTTTGATCATAAAACAAAAAATATAAACATTAACAAATATCAACTTATAACCTAAGCTATGGAGGCCTTATTACATCAAATAATCCCAAAATTGAAACTTAAAATAAAATGGAAATTTAATAAATAAAATACTTGTTGGCCCCTCGAGTCCGCCTCGGCTCCCTTGTCCACGATCTACTGCTCATCTGCAAAGTTAGGGAAAAATAATAGGGTGAGTCACCAAGACTCAGTGTGTAGATCTCTAACACACTAACTAATCTGTACTAAATATATGTTATGGGCTAAAAGCCGGAAAAAGGCTGTATAGTAATCTATACTAAATATATGTTATGGGCTAAAAGCTAGAAAAAGGTCAGTATAGACAGTCGGATTACCCAAAAGGGTAGGCAAGGGATGCCAGTGCGTAATCATAGAAACTTCTCTATGTGTATCGATGTATGTGATAGACTCAGAACTTTTAGGTAGTATATTGTTTTGATTCTGCATGTATGTATGCATGGGATGGGATTTATATGATGAAGGGGGAAGAAGGTCGCATAGCGATCGGTGGCTTTGCCACATAGGTCACATAGTGATCGGTCTTTATGACAAACTCAATCATCGAAAATGCTACGATGTATTATTAAGGTCGCATGGCGATCGGTGGCTTTGCCACATAGGTCACACAAATGATCGGTCTTTAAGACAAAGCGACAAACATATCCGATATGGTGTGTAGCGGTTGGAGGGTTGATTGTAGAAATACCCAAGGTGTGATGGTTGGTACGGGTTGGTGTGTAGAGGATGGATTTCTAGGTGGGGATGGGCCATGATGCATATATAGTTACCCTTGTATACGGGCCAAGGCCATAATGTGTTTGTGGGCCAAGCCTTTGATGTGTTTTCGGATTTACACACCGAGTCTTGGTGACTCACCCTATTATTTTTCCCTAACTTTGCGGATGAGCGATGAGATCGTGGACATGGGAGCAAAGGCGACTCAAGGGGCCATCAAGTTTTTATTCCTATAGATTATTTCGGTTTTTCTTAAGTTTTTAATTTTGGAAACATTTATGTAATAAGGCCCCATAGTTTATACTCACTACTTAGTTTTTAATATTTGCAACTTATGGAACTTTGTCAAAGGTTTTATTATTCAAAATAATAATAATATAAGGTTTTCTTTTCAAAAGTCACTTGTTTATTCGAATTTTGCCTAATAACTTATGATTTACTAAAACCAACTTAGCAAAAGTTTTCAACGTACAACCCGTAGCATACCAGATCTGGTCGAAACTTATGGGCCGGGTTTGGGGTGTTACAAGGGTGGCTCAAATTTTGACCAAAAAGCGGGGTATACAGTAGTCTTGCTACGTCTGAATAAACAATGAGGAAATATGTTACGTCTTAGGGCATCGACAAAGTACTCCGGATCCCCTAAAGACATATTGAGCTTAAAATGGTCCTCAAGAAGTTTGAATAGAGAAGCTCAAGCTGCGATATCTGGGGCACCTAGCTTCTATCTTACTCATTTTTGAATTTGTTATCTTTGATTGCTTTATTCTTTTCAAGATAAACCCAGATCAATTTTCTTTTATTGGCTTGGTGATCTTTGATTAACTTATTTGTTTCAAACCATGCTCCTGATTAATTTATTTCTCATCCATTTTTGTGACCTTTTTCAAGCATTTTATATTGAAATAACGATTAATGGACTAATAACACTTTCATAAAAGGAGTTTCGCATATTACTCAGAAAACTTCTAAATAATATGAGGAGTCTGAAACGTGACTATTATTCAGAAATCACCAAGCCTAAGGGTTGGAAACATTGAAAAACGATTATCTCTTCGGATTCTTATTGGATAAGACAATTTCATTGGTGATACCATATCGAAAAATGACAAACAAGGTCAATCCAAGTGTAAAAGGGGATCATTATCGAGAGACCCTGCATTCATGTAAATTTCAGACTCATACATCCAGGGAATGGTGTAACAGGTTAAATTGATGGAAAATGATACAAGTTCTATACCTCTGAGTGGTAACAGATTGGATGAAAGAAACCAAATGTTATTCCCCTGAAGTTGCAGTGGAAGGTACCAACTTCATGTCCCAAGGTTCAAGTGGAGAGGACTCAGAATTATCATGGGGCAAATTATTTGAGCATAATATGATTGATACTTCGTAAGGAACGAAGAGGAAACTTTGACGGATAAATGAGTGATGACACCTGAAATAGGAATCATTTTCATAACATTTGCGCATTCATATATCATAGCATGTCTAGTTTAGAGCATTTGATGCATTTCGATCAAAGCATCCTAATTATTAGACATAAACATATACCAATTCTACAGGTTATGTCCTCTAGAGGACAGCAAGGTAGAAAACATTAGATCTGGCATTCCTGAAGTTGCAGGAGCAGATCAAAGACAGCAGATTTGGCATTCCTGAAGTTGCGGAGCAGCGGTCGAAGACAATGATCCGCATTCCCGAAGTTGCGAGGAGTAGATCAAGACAATGATCCGGCATTCCTAAAGTTGCAGGAGCAGATCAAAGACAGCAGATCTGGCATTCCTGAAGTTGCAGGAGCAGATCAAAGATAGCAGATCTGGCATTCCTGAAGTTGCAGGAGTAGATCGAAGATAGCATATCTGGCATTCCTGAAGTTGCAGGAGCATATCGAGGATAACGATCCGACATTCCCGAAGTTGCGCGAGCAGATCGGCGGCAATGAATCCGCCATTCCCGAAGTTGCGAGGAGCAAATCGAAGACAACAGATCTTGCATTCCCGGTTGCGGGAGCGGATCGAAGACGAGAAGATCCGCATTCCCGGTTGCGAGAACAGATCAAAGACAGCAGATCTGCATTCCCGGTTGCGGAGAGCAGATCGAAGATAGCGAGATCGCATTCTTGAAGTTGCGGAGCGGTCGAGGATAACGGATCCGCATTCCCGAAGTTGCGAGAGCATATCGAAGATAGCGATTTGGCATTCCCGAAGTTGCGGGAGCGGATCGAAGATAGCGATCCGCATTCCCGGTTGCGGGAGCGGATCGAAGATAGCGATCCGGCATTCCCGAAGTTGCGGAGCGGTCGAAGATAACAGCACTGCATTCCCGAAGTTCCGGGAGCGATCGAAGATAGCGGTTGGCATTCCCGAGGTTGCGAGGAAGCGGTCGAAGACATTAGTCCGCAATCCTTGAAGTTGCAGGGAGCAGATTAAAATAGCAGATTTGGCATTCCTGAGGTTGCATGAAGCAGATTGAAGACATTAGTCTGATCTCCCTGAAGTGTCAGTGGAGCAGATTAAAAGATAGTAGATATTGCCTTTCTGAGATAGCAGTGAAGCAGATTGAAGCTATCAAACTTACTGAAATCAAGATGAAGTTCCAATACCGTTGAAGTTGCAGTGGAGTTGGAAGCCATTTAAAGAGGATGAGGACCAAGAAGTCGAGGCTTAGCTAAGATCGGGCAAAATTTGTCCTTTTATTATATTTTCTCTATTCTCGTTACACAACAATGAGCAAAGAGGGGCAGCTGTAGAGGCCCAATTATGCCCGAGCCCGTTCAGAAAAAGAAAAAAACAAAAGAAAAAAATAAATAAACAGTTTTTACAGTCCTTTTATAAAGCCCAATTTTGATGGCCCAAAATTAAACCCAAACAGATCACCCAAACCTAACTACCCTTTACCCATTACACCCGAGCCCAACACCTAAACAGACCCGAGCTAAGCCAAGTGACCCAAAACAGTACTGCCCAAATACATACGGCCCAAATGGCCCAGTAACTAAGCAGAACCAAATCAGAAACCTAGGGTTTCTGGGGAAACCCTAGGCGCCGCAGCAAGCATCTAACCTTCGCGCCGCAATGCCCCAGCAGCCTCGATCACGCCGTAATCCGTGCGAATCGCCCCATCAACGCCGAGATCTCTATTTCTCCTGTACAAAAAAGGCAGCAACAGCAGCAAGAATGGCAACAATACGATTTTCCTTTTTTATTTTCATTTTTTCAAGGCTATAAAAGTCGATTATTCTGTAAATCGAAGGATACACAGAGATAGGCAGAGAAAACAGAATACACAAAAAAAAAATTCGAATACAGAGATTAATAAAAAAACCTTATCAAATAGAGGTGCTTTTTTTTCGTTTTATATTCATATTATTTTATTTTTCTTTTTCTTTTGTTTCTTTTTCTGCAAAACAGTAAACATACATGCAATAAAATAAAAAGGGTGAGAAAATACCTTTGAGGACAGAGATCTTGGGCTTTCTGACCGTCGTCGGAGGTGACGCGTGTGGCCACACGCGCGGTGGAACCCTAGCCGGATTTGGGTTTCAGGCCGAAGGCCAGAGAGAGTTTTCAGAAGCTCTCTGATTTTTTTTTAATGTTTAAAATGAATTTTTAGGCCGGATTTTTACTTATATAGTATTTAAAAAATGACGTCATTTTCGCTTAAGCAAATAAGCGTTAAAACGACGCCATTTAGCATGCCAGGATCCGCGAGTTGACCCGACCCAGGGAGGATCCGCACGTTTTCATTAAATGGCCTAATTGCCATTTCAGTCCTCCCGCATTTTTATTATTTTTAATTCCGTTTAATTTAAATTCTTTTTATTTTTAATTTGGCCCCAAAATTCATATTCTGTTTCAATTGAATCCCCAGGCAATTTAAAGACCAAAACCGGCATGACGCCGTTTTGAAAAAGAGGCATAATTGACATATTAGTCCCTGGGATTTAACGTGTGTTCTAATTTAATCCTTTAAATCTGTTTTAATTGCTATTTAATCCTTGTTTTTCTTTGTTCTATTTTATTTTTATCCTTTTATTCCATTTTATTATTTTACATTGTATTTAATTATTTTATTATGTTAAATGTTCTATATTATTTTCCTATATTTATTAATTTATTAATAGTACTGAAGTTCACATATATATATATATATTTTATATGTATTATTTTTTATATATATTTAATTATTATTATATATTATTTTACTTGGTTTAATAATTTATATATTATTTATTATATTATATTTTAATTTAATTTGTATATTATATAGTATTATATTATATTATATATATATTTTTATTTTTGTTTAAAATTTATTTATATTGTATAATATATTATTTATTCTTGAATACAGTTTTTTATATGTATATTAAGTTATTATGAAAATGTTTTATTTAAAACTATAAATTATCTATTTATTTCAATTGTATTTTATTTACTCAAAATATACATATATTATGCTTTTCATTATTTTACAACATTTATTTAATATTTGGTATATGTCATTGCTTGAAAGGTTTAATTTTATATTAAATGTGTTCAAATTTATTTTATTGTTTATTGTATTTGTTTATACTTCATATCATATATTTAAAATTTCTATAGTATAGGAATTATTATTTGTCATATTTTGTATATTATATGTTAGTATATTATAATTGCTTTTGATGTTCGATAATGTGTTAATATGATATTTTCATAAGGTCATCATTTTAAAATAAAATGCATTTTACAAAATTACTATGTTTTACCTAAAGGTTTTAAAATAAGGCAATGTTTAATATTTAGAAATTCGAGAAATAGTGCCCTAACGTGCTAGGTTTCGATTTTCCGTTTGACTAAATAATTAAATACCTTTTTAATAAATTTCGTAAATTATGAGATGACTTTAGTTATGAGGCGTGTCCAATCGTGCTGGATGTGATGTTTGTATTCTTTCGGAACAAAGAAATCTCAAGTTTTAAATCAAGTTGTTCAGTTTTTTTTAGTCATATTTTAAATGTTTATTAAATTTCAAACATTTGGACATGATACTATCGATTAGGTACCAGTTTTTTGGGCGTTATGAGGGTGCTAACCCTTCCTCATACGTAACCGACTCCCGAACCCGTTTTCTTGTTTTTCGTGGACCAAAAATCAGATGTTTTAAAATAAAACATTTTACAAGGTGATCCAATCACACCTAAGTAAAAAGGGATTGGTGGCGACTCCCATTTTTGTTTTTAAAGTCGATCCCCGTTTTTTTAAATTTTAAAATAGTTTCGACGCTTCTTATGCCTATAAATAGAGACTCTGATGAAGCATTGCAATAACCCCTTTTGATCAATAAATTACATTCTCTATTGCTTTCATATTTTCTTTGTTCTTTATTCTCTCCATCTCTTTATTTTATAACAATATAAATTCTTTAACCCTACTTTTCGCTTCTCAATTATTTCTCATTTTTTTCCCTCAAATCAAATCAAAGATTACCCTAAAAAGATAAACAAATATTTGTAATCTCCTTGGGCTTTATTTTTTTTTCCATACCACATCTTCTCCAAACAGTCCCTTCTCTATAAGTATACCTCCCTTTCTCGTATACTCCCATAACACATCCCTTCTACTTTTTCCAACTTTTCTTTCATTTTTATTTTGTTTTGCTTCTTTTTCTTTACAAGTGGTCAGGGTTATTATTTTTCATTGCATAGGATGCTTAGTTTTGGTAGTGGAAGTGGCAGCTGTTCCATGGACATGGCGGTGGAGTTAGGAGATGAACCCCATGTTTTAGTTGTGGATGATAGCCTCATTGATAGGAAACTGGTTGAGAGACTGCTCAAGAACTCCTCTTGCAAAGGTACAACCTCTCTTTTCTTCTCTAACCATTCAGTTTTGGGCCCTTTTTTTCCCCAAGAATTTCATTTCTTTTGGTTGTGTTGTGCTGCAGTGAGTACAGCAGAGAATGCACTGAGGGCTGTGAATTATTTGAGACTGGGAAATGATACATTGGAAGGCACTGTAAGTAAAACATAAAATAAAACTCCATCCCTTTCATCAAATTCATAAACATTGTGTCTTTATGTCTTTTCTTTGTTTTACAAAGTTTCGAGGTCAATATGATAATAACAGATTCGCATGCCCGAATGACCTAACAGAACACCCCAAACCCGGCCCATTCACTACGACCAGAATTTGAAATGCCACCATGGAAAACGCTTGAAGACTGATTTCACTTTTGGGATAAAACATGAAAATTTTGTTAAGTTTAGAAAACAGTGTTCATTAAAATTCTTAAGTAAGGTGTGGTGTTTATAAAAATATCCGGATTAAAACTTTAGTATATATAGATTTAAATAAAATTGTTTGCAAATAATTCCTCAATTGTCAATCCATAATAAAACATAATAATAAACTTAATGAAAAACACTTAAACAAGCTTTAAATACTTTTAGGGGCCTTATTACAATAATTGAATAATCAAAGTACTGGAAATATGAATGCTTAATTAATTAAAAATATCTTTCTGCATGAAAATCTGCTTCTGCATGACCACCTTTGTATCCACTCCAACCCGGTCCGAGCATCAAGCATCACTTGTAAGGTTTAATAAAATATTGGGTGAGTCAAACAGACTCGCAGCATCGCATCGGCATAGTCATTTCACATGTCTCCACATATGGGCTTGGCCCATATCCACACACCCATACACATAAATATGCAATTATGAAGCCCATCCCAACCTAGGGTCCATCCATTACTCCTACCTTAGCGCACTCCTCGCCCAAGGCCGTGGCTAATCCACCGATCACATAATGATCCACATATCTTACCTTGGCGCACTTATCATCAAAGCCGTGGTTGAGCCACTCATCACCTAAGTGATCCCACATATTAATCGATCCTACGGTGATGCACACAGCTATCAACCGCCGAGATGTGGCACCTAGCCATCACCTCCCTTGATGAAGCACATAGCTAACATCAAACGCTAATGTAGCACAAGGCTAACATTAGACCACGTACATAATGTACACCCTTTCCTCCAATAGTCACATCCCAAGTCCCATGCATATATATATATGTACCATGGCAACATATTACTTGAAACAAATATACATCACATGCCATCACATTTTCATACATTCATCAATAATCATTTATTATCGTCAATCACTGACCTGATGATTCAGTCACCCACCACGGGTATTCACAATCTTAGCCCTTTTTTCGGCTATCATTCACTTTATACACATACATAAAATAACACATATAAACATTCAAGAGACAGTGCGATAAATATGCACCTGATTAGCACAATTGACTAAATCCAAAAACCACGCCTAACGATTTGCACCTTTGCGATTGTAGAACTCCTTCCTACACCACCTAAGTCAGAATCGGCTACCATAATATACCAGAATGGCCTATGGCCGAATACCACATTAACTCACCTTGAGTAGTCGAATCCAAGAGGCTCTTCTAAGACTCCTTAACGCTGGCACTATTGTTGCTTGTGAAGACTAAATGAGAATAGGTCGGCTCTTTTATGGTGAAGAAGAAAACACAAAAGTAGAGGGAGTTTACTGCCTAGAGGATCCGGCTATGGTTCACCAAAGTATTTCGGCTTTTAAAAGAATTCTTAAAGAAAGGAAGAGAAGAAGGAGTTGAGCAATACGGCAATGGTGGCAAAGGGAAGATTCGGCTAACAAAAATAAAAGAAAGGAATTGGGAAAGGGATATAGATTCGGCCAAGAACAAATAGAAAAGAGGAATGAAACATAAGCGGCTTTGCACAAGGGAAAACGGCACTAATGGGGAAAAGAAACTAAATTCGCACCCCCTCCTTATAAAGCTTCAAAACCGACAAGGCACCCCAAAGAGTCCTCATTCGCCACCACGCCAACTCATTATCATATCCCAATTTAATCTCCTACTATATCTCTTCAACACCTATTCAAATTAAATTGAATTTAATCTACAATTATCCTACCCATTTAAAATAATAAATCACATAATTATCCCTATATCCACCAACTTAAAATAAAATAAAATAAACAACAATATCCCTTGCTAATATCCCAATTTAATCTCTTATCCTATCTCCTAAAATAAATAAAATAAAATCTCATTTGATCTAAATAAAGCCATAATTATCCTATATTAAAATAAATAAAACTACACTTATCCTACAAGCTTAATCCTCACCCAATTAGGAGTCCATTTGCCGTCCAACCTCTCTGCCTTCCCCGCCTTGACGCATCAGCAAAAATAAAACCCATCTTCTTTGCTTCCCACGCGAGTCGAACTCCGGACTCTTTGGAGCCCTTAGACACAGTGTCGTGGTAACGTCCCAGACCACTTTGCCAAGGCGCTGTTTTGTGATATAACCTCCCGCAGACTTTCTTTTAAACCCTCTTTCGCCAGGCGCCTTCTTAACGCAAAAATAAAAGTCCTTCCTGCCTCCTTCGTAACTCGAATCTGGGCCCTCTACCCATTGCTTGAGGCGTCACTTGCCCAAGCCTTAAGTAGCGCCCTGCTGCCACTTTACCAAGCCAACCCTTGTGTCATAAATCCCTTACGAATTTCCCTTAAAGCCTTTTTAGCCTAGTTCCCTTTTTGACGCAAAAACAAAGACTCCCATCTGCTTCCTTCGCAACTCGAACCAAGGCCCTTGCCCACTGCACATGGCGTCCTTCTCCAAGGCCCTAAGTGGCGCCTTGCAGCCACTTTACCAAGGCATTTCTTATGTCCAAAAACGCCTATATTTTTCCCTTAAGGCCTCTTTAGCCCCATTCCCCTTTTTAACGCCAAAAATAAAAGTCTCCAATGCTTCCCACGTTGCTCGAACTGCCTCCCCCTTGGCGCTCCCTTTGACGCAACCTTCTCCCCTTGCACCCTTGCGCCTTCATGCCACTTTGCCACATGGTTCCTTGTGCCATGCTTCACACGGAATTTCTTTTAAAGCCTCATTTACCTAGCTCCCCCTTTCTAACTTAAAAACCAATAATTTTCCAAAGCTTTCTCTTCCATCTCCTAAGGTTCTCCAAACCCCTTAAAACATATCCAAGCATACCCCAAAGCCTACTAACACCTGAATTATGCATCCAACACATAACCCCTAATCTAGGATGTTACACCGGCTATGAACTGCTCAAGAAAATCAAGGTGCTAAACATTTCATTACTCAAAAGTTGCTATTAATTAGTAACATTTGCAAGTACCCTTTGTCGAAACCATTTTAAAATCTGTTTTAAAAAACGATAGGGATCGACTTTAAAAATAAAAACAGGAGTCGCCACCAATCTCTTTTTGCTTAGGTCTGATTGGATCACCTTAAAAAATGCTTTATTTAAAACATTTGATTTTGGTCTACGAAAAACGAAAAAATAGGTTCGGGAGTCGGTTACGTATGAGGAAGGGTTAGCACCCTCATAATGCCCAAAAATTGGTACCTAATTGATAAAATCATGTCCAAATGTTTGAAATTTAAAAAGTTTAAAATAAGATCCCTTATTAGAAGGAAAACCAAGACTTACCTATTTCAAAGAAATAAAAATACCACACCCAATAGGTTAGGATACAACATTTTATAACTTCGAAGCTAGGTGCATCTTTATTTTAGAAAATTCTTACCTCAAGACGCAAAACATCACATCCAATAAGTTAGGATACAACATTTTGAGTTCTCAAGAATAAGTTTTTTTATTTGAAACTTAAGATTTCTTTATTCCGAAAGAATATAAACATCACATCCAGCACGATTGGACACGACATTTTTTAAACTCTCGTAATTAAAGTCATCTCATAATTTACAAAATTTATAAAAATGGTATTTAGTTATTTAGCCAAACGGAAAATCGCAACCCAGCACGATTGGGCACTATTTCCCGAATTTCTAAATACAAAACATTGCCTTATTTTAAGAAATAAAGTTTTGGATAAAAAGTGGAAATTAAAATAAATTTAAAATAATTAAAATAAATAAATAAATAATGATTAAGCAATTAAATGGATAAATAAAAAAAGTTAAAAAACGCATAAGTCAACCTTACTCCCGCAATATGAGGATTCAACGAAATTCCTCCACCAAAATCTAACTCAAACAGAAGCAACTCAAAAATAAATGAAGATGAGCGAAGAACAAAATAAGAACGAGCCACAGAAAATAAGAACGCAAGAGGGAGAGAAATTTGAGTGAATGCTCTCAAGAATCCTTATTACTTCCAAACTCAAATGTCATTTCAGTCCCTTTACAATGAAGGGAGAGGCCTCTATTTATAGTTGAGCCTCCCCAAATCCAACGGTACAGATCAATTACATCAACGCCTAAGATTAAAAGGTATCTACAAATTAAATCTCTAAGATTACAAAATCATATCTTTTAATATTACATACCATATCTTCTAAGATTGCATATCATATCTAAGATTACATACCATATCTTCTAGGATTGCATATCATATCTAAGATTTGCATATCATATCTAAGATTGCATATCCTTGAAGATTGTACTTCCATATACGTCAAGCTTGTAGATAGACCTTAAATCTTTTTAAGTAATGGGCCATTCCGATCGGGCCAAATGATATATTTTGGACTGGACTTGGACTTTGTTTTATTATTTTGGGTTTATTATTAAGCCCGGGCAAAATTAGGCTCTTACAGCTGCCCCTCTTTGCTCATTGTCGTGTAACAAGAATAGAGCAAAGACTATAAAAGGACCAATTTTTCCCGGTCTTGGCCAAGCCTCGACTTCTTGGTCCTCATCTTCTTCAAATGGTTTCCAACTCCATTGCAACTTCAACGGTATTTGGAACTTCATCTTGATTTCGATAAGTCTGATAACTTCAATCTGCTCCATTGCAAACTATAGGAAGGCAATATCCGCTATCTCCGACCTGCTCCACTGCAAACTCGGGGAAACAGGATCTGATGTCTTCAGTCTGCTTCCTTGCTATCTTCAGGAAAACTTCATTTTTCAGTTTGATCCACTAGGGAAAAAATCTGAAATTTTCAATTTGCTTCCTTACTATCTTCAGGAAGAATTCATTCTTCAGTTTGATCCACTAGGGAACAAAATCTGAAATTTCCAATTTGCTTCCTTACTATCTTCAGGAAGACTTCATTCTTCAGTTTGATCCACTAGGGAACAAAACCTGAAATTTCAATTTTCTTCCTTACTATCTTCAGGAAGACTTCATTCTTCAGTTTGATCCACTAGGGAACAAAATCTGAAATTTTCAATTTGCTTCCTTACTATCTTCAGGAAGACTTCATTCTTCAGTTTGCTCCACTACCATTTCTAGGGAATAAAATCTGAAATTCCATTCTTCAGTTTGCTCCACTACCATTGTAACACCCCAAACCCGGTCTATGCGTTAAGACCAAATTTGACATGTCACACAAAATGAACATACACCTAGTCCTTTAAAGATTTAAAGAAATCGGATTTTCAAAAAAAAAACATTTTGACGTGGAGTTTATTGAATACTAAAGTTGCTTATTAAATCAACAATTTAAGTCGTAAGAGTTTATGAAACGAAACTTTGGAAAGTTTAATTTGAGAAAAAGAGTTTGAATGATAACTTTGGAAAAGTTTGAAGAATCAATGTTAAGAGAAAATTTTCCGAGTTAAAGTATTTAAGAATAAAATCTTTTACTTTTTTTTTATGTCTATTTGAGAAAACGTTTATTTATGTTTTTAGAAAATATAATCCCTCTTGAAGTATTTAAAGCTATTTATAAAATCCATCAAACCTAAAGCAATATTAAAAATTTATCCAAGGCCTTATTACAACTTAACTTAAAATAGTAAAATAATTAAAAGTACTTAAAAGAAATCCAAAATTCAAATAACCCATTATTCGTAGTATGGCCCCCACCGAGTTGTCCATGACTCAAGTCTCCGCATCATCGATCATTACCTCGAGAAGAGTAAGGAAAAAGCGGGTGAGTTACTTAGAACTCGGTGTGTAAACCACTTACCATCGTCCACTGGGCCAAAATCCAATTTAGCATTTATTGGGCCAAAGCCCAATACAAATATAACATAATAACATGTATAAAATGAATGTAATATGCAATTCCCAAACCAAACCTAATTTCCATCCACAGACACCACCCGTACTAACCAAAGACACCTGTGGGGAGCTTTAGTCACCCACCCCGCCAACATACCAAAACAGGCATTAAGCTGTTTATCAATTTGTGGACAAGCCACCAGATTTACAGAGTTTACATGGCATTTGCCATTTTTCAGATTTGTGGCAGAGCCACCAGAATTTTGTAGCAAAGCTACCAGAACTTCTCTTCATCAATATCCCAACCCATGCAAATCATGTATATAATATGCATATTCATTTACAACAATCCATTCATATAATTATTACGAACAATATGACCCATTATAAAAATTTCCGCAATCTGGACCATATCACCTTTTTGGCCCATATACCAAATATCACATTTGGCCCATATATCAAATATCACATTTGGCCCATAAATCAAATATCACATTTGGCCCATATATCAAATATCACATTTGGCCTATATATCAAATATCACATTTGGCCCATTAAGGGTAATCTCATAATTTTTACAGTCTTAATACCGATTTCATAGTCTTTACCATTTTAGTAATAATTATGCCATTTTACCCGATGTCACTAACATGCGATTTAATCAAACGATTAACACGATATAATTATCTAACCCATGGAATACGGTGTGAGATTACACACCTGATTACGGTAAGCACTATAATTTCCTGATCGTTGACACCTAAAAATATTTTTAACGCTCGATTAGAACATTAAAACTTATAGTAAATCTATTCTAAGATAAACGGTCTAGAATTTTTACCCTCGGAATTGCGAATAACTATGATTTGCCGGTTTTCCCCGGTTGACGGTCCATAACCCGTTGGAAAATCCCGAATAGCTAATGGCTCAAAACTGCGAACAACCTCGAATAGTTGATTCTCACCGGATGAGGGTCCACAACCCGGTGGAAAATCCCGGATTGCCGAAACAGCCCTTCGTTTGAATCTAGAAGGGATCGCGAAAAAGAGAAAAATAGATTCGAATAAGATATGGTATGATGATGGTCTCGATCCAAAAAGGCCATCCCACAACAAAGTATAGATTCGGCACAATGGATAAGGTGAAATACAAATACCAAAATGTTGAAACTAGCCACTTACCGATTGATCAAAGTGAGAGTAGAAGCAAAAAAAATGATTGAGAAAGAGATATGTGTGTGGTAGAAGATTCGGCTATGGTGGAAAATTGAAGGGGATGGTGCTTAATGACATTCGGCCATGGTGAATATTAAAGAGAGAATGGTGTTTGAGAGATTTTTGCAAGAAGAAAAAGAAGAAGAAAGGTAGAAGAAAATAAGGTGTTTAGGTTTCGGTTCTTTTCAAGAATATAAGATGAACAAGGAAGAAACTTTGAGACTAGTGTGCATTCGGCAAAGAAGAAAAGAAGAGAAAAGAAAAATGGCCCTTCAAGGTTATGTGGTTTCGGCACCAAGAGGAAATGGTTTAGGAGAATAAGCAATTAAGACCGAAATGGTCAAAAATGAAATGGCCAAAAAGAAAGCAAAAGTTTACCTATTGTTCAAGATACATTCGGCTAGAGAGAGGAAATTAGAGAGAAAAACTTTGAAGAGAAACACAAAAATGCCAAAATGCCAAAGTGACCAACTAGCACCTAAACCTTACCAAAAGCCATCAAAAATTCGGCCACCCCTCCTAGCCCCTAAAACCGTCCAAGTACATGGGCAAAAGGTCAAAGTTTGGCCACCCCAAACTTTCCAAAACATCTCCCTTGTTTTAAGCCTTGTGTTCCCCTTACATACCTTTTCCATTTGATTCCCTTCCTTAAGTTAAAACTTGCCTTTTCTCTTAGCCACCTTACCATAAAAATAAAAGTCCAACTTACCATATGTACTAGGCTTGACCGACACTATGAGGAAGGAAAGCATAAAAATAAAATTCATGCACACTAAGGGATTCAAACTCCTTCCCTCAAGGAACACACATGGCGCCATATCCCCTTTACTAATTGCTCAATTATGCTAACTTTTTACCACCTAATTACCTTAAGCTTTAAGGTCACTTATTACATTTCCTTAAAGTACTAAATACCAAAAATTATTCCAAATCCAAAATAAATCCCGAGCCTTCTCAGGACTAAATAAACACACACATTGGATAATTAAACTAGCTGAGTACCAAAATAATGTAACATATAAAAACTCAAATTTTAGGATGTTACAACCATTTCTAGGGAACAAAATCTGAAATTTCAATTTGCTTCCTTACTATCTTCAGGAAGACTTCATTCTTCAGTTTGATCCACTAGGGAACAAAACCTGAAATTTCATTCTTCAGTTTGCTCCACTACCATTTCTAGGGAACAAAATCTGAAATTTCAATTTGCTTCCTTACTATCTTCAGGAAGACTTCATTCTTCAGTTTGCTCCACTACCATTTCTAGGGAACAAAATCTGAAATTTCATTCTTCAGTTTGCTCTGCTACCATTTCTAGGGAACAAAATCTGAAATTTCAATTTGCTTCCTTACTATCTTTAGGAAGACTTCATTCTTCAGTTTAATCCACTAGGGAACAAAACCTGAAATTTCATTCTTCAGTTTGCCCCGCTACCATTTCTAGAGAACAAAATCTGAAATTTCAATTTGCTTCCTTACTATCTTCAGGAAGACTTCATTCTTCAGTCTGCTCCATTAGGGAACAAAATCTAAAATTTTTGATTTTGCTACACCGTCCTCTGAAGGACCTGTCCTGTATATTTGAATGTATTATGGATGACTTTTGCATGAATGCAGAATGTCATGAGAATGATGATTAGGACGCATGATTGGAATGAATCTAATGCTCCTAACTAAATGATATTAGGGATGACATTTGCAAGAATACAGGATGTCATGAAAATGATTTTTTTTTTAAAACAATTAGGACGCAATGATTGGCATAAATTAAATGCTCCTAATTGGAAATGAGAGAATGATCCCTATGGGTTGTCATTGCTCATAGTTCATCAAGGTTCTATCACTGATGCGCTACCATGTTTTCTCGTTCAGCTGGTATCTTGGACAAAAAACCCAAAGAAACAATCATTCTACTCAGCAAGCTTGCCCCACTCTAATTCCAGAGTCCCTTTCCTTAAACCTTAGGACATAAAAATTTATACCTCCTACTGCAACTTCTGGGGAATAACATTCGGTTTTTTTTCATCCATCCAGTTATCTCTTAGAGGTATGGAATTTTCAATCAACTTGGTCTATTATATCATCCCCTGAGTATAATGACCAGATGTATGTATGCAGGGTATTCCGACAATAATCCCCTTTTATACTTGGATTGACCTTGTTCGTCTTTTGCCGATATGGTGTTACCAACAAAATTGTCTTATCCAACGAGAATTTGAAAAGATAATCATTTTTCAATGTTTCCAATCCCCTTAGGCTTGGTGAGTTCTGAACAATAGTCCTATTTCAGATTCTCATATTATTTAGAAGCTTCCAGAGTAATATGCGAAACTCCTTTTATGAAAGTATTAGTCCAATAATCATTATTTCAATATAAAATGCTTTAAAAAGATCAATGGACAAGAAAGAAATTAATCAAGAGCATAGCTCGAAACAAATAAGTTATAAAAGATAACCAAGAAAATTGATTGGGGTGCATATTGAAAAGAATAAAAAATTCAAAAATGGGTAAAATAGAAGCTAGGTGCCCCAGATATCGCCGCCTGAGCTTCTCTTGTTCAAACTTCTTGAGGACCATTTTAAACTCAATATGTGTTTAAGGGATCCGGAATACTTTGTCGATGCCCCAAGACGTAACATACTTCCTCATTGCTAATTCAGATATAACAAGACTACCACATGCCCTATCTTTGATAAAAATTTGAGCCGCCCTTTTCAGGTTTTCGACTCAAAACCCCTTTGGTCTCAAAGCGCCCTTTGCGGGTTTTCGCCTTGGCCTCTCCTTTTTCTTTTTTCTTTCTTTTTTTTTTTGAGGCGCCCTTTACAGGTTTTCACCTTGGTCTTTCCTTTTTCAGGCAAAATATCTCTTGACTAAATCTGAATTCACCGAATTAGGCAAGTCTTCACCATTCGTCTCGTTCAATATCAATGCTCCTCTAGAACAGGTCCTACATAAGTCCTTCTCAGTTTGGCATATGATTTTCTCTAACATTAGGTTTCTTCGTAGAATTCCCTAAGATGGACTTCTTTACATAAGCTCGCATCATCTGGCCGTGGCAAATAACTTTTAACCTTTTCTTCAATTAGGTTCAATTGGCAAAACTATTTCTATTCCGATGAGAAATGTGTTGCCCCAGTAAAGGTCCAAGCCAATGTTTGATAATCATAGGGAGTAGTGATAGCTTTTTATGCCAATCTTTACAAGTCTTAGCCACCTTCTTTTTTTCTTTTTTTATTTTTTTAATTTTTTTTTGCAATGTGATATGCTGCCTGATATTCGGACAAACTGTAAACTTTGACGCGATCCTTTATGGCATTCTTTTCTGGCATCTGATCCTTTCATTCATTCTTCTTCTTCTCTTTTTTTTGATGAGTTTGATGACTTCGACTTTATAACATTGGCATATGAAGCTACTTCCATTCTCTTAGTGAAGTAAACGATGACTATGCCGATGAGTCGATATTAGCTAAAAGCTTTTGACGAGATTGGCCCCATCACATCCATGCCCCACATATAGAAAAGTCTGTGAAGAAAATAGAAGAGTCACATAAATCTTGTCTTCTTCAATTCAGTATTTGCGGTATGATTGATGCAATCTCCTTCCATGGTAGACCAACAGTGCCCCATTCTCTTGTTTAGCCCACGTCTTATTAGTCCAGGCATGTCCTGATATGATCGTGCAAAAACATCTTTGAATTTTTGAAGATGACTCAATAATGTCTCGTCTTATTTCTGTGATGAGCTAGGCTACAATCTTCACTCCTTTCCTAGGCTCGCAATATCCGTTGACCCTTTGTTGAGTAAGGTCTATTTTTCATCTTATTAAACCATTCTTAACAAGTCAGAAGATATGTCACAATCTCTGTCATCTTCAAAGTCCTGAGATCCCCTAGACCCATATCTCATTCCAAAAGGGAGTCAGTAACAATATCGCTCATATCGTTGATATCTGGGTACCTAAGTTCAAAGGCAAGAAATCCAAAGAATAAATGATTCTAAGGATGATTATTGGTATGGTCATGAAAGAATATTCTAAAAACAAAAGAATGTACAGTATGAAATGTAAAGAATAAAAGAATATATATTAAAAAAAAGATGTATTTTATTGAAATAAAATTTCGGGCACAAGCCTATTTCACAAAAGGGTTCTTATTGCCTCTAGGCTTAAGGCAACAAGCATGTTTTGAATATTACTCTAAATCAGCTCTAAAAATACAGGGATCTCTTCCACAGTCTCATTATTCAAAACACTCCCAAGTACACAAAGGCTTGGAAACTTTATTCCCCGGTTCCTTCTCCGCTTTTGATTTCTTCAAGGAGTCACAACTTTCTTGTCTCCTCCTTCAGTAATCACATTTACTGCCCCGTCAAAGTGATTAGGTTTTGATGAATCGTTGATTTCCACAATTCCCATTTTAATGAACTTTTCAACCAGCTTTTTAAACGTAGTGCAGTTTTCAATTGAATGACCCTTTATTCCCGCGTGGTACTCACATTGGGCATTCTCGTTATACCATTTTGGGAACAGAGGTTGCAACGATTTCGAATAAAATGGGGACACCACGTGTGCGTCAAACAAACTTTGATATAGCTCCTTATACGTCATTGGGATTAACGTAAATTGGAGCTTTTCAGAGTTTTGCCTTGCGCCCGACTCTTGTCTCATCGACCCTTGTTGCCCAGCAGTGATCACCTTTGGCTGGTTAACAGTAATTGCTTTTGAGTATCCTTTGTTGTATGTACTCGTATTGTTCACCTCTTCATCCCTTTTCCTAGGAGCAGACCTTTTAGTGGTTTCCCCTGCTTCAATCTTGCCACTCCTTATGACATTTTCAATCATATCTCCTGCCATCACTATATTCGCAAAACTCTTGGTGGCGCTTCCTATCATATGAGTGATTAAAGGAGCCTTCAAGGTATTGATGAAGAGCATTGTAGTCTCATTTTCTAGGAGTGGTGGCTGAACTTGCCTGGCGACCTCTCTCCATCTTTGCGCATACTGCCTGAAGCTTTCATTTGATTTCTTCTCCATGTTTTGCAAAGTTATTCTGTCAGGCATCATGTCCGTGACATGGTTGTATTGCTTCATGAAGGCTTGAGATAAGTCTCTCCAGGAGCTAATGTTAGTGCGGCTGAGCTGATTGTACCACTTAGACGCTGCCCCCACCAAGCTGTCTTGGAAACAATGAATCAAGAGTTGATCATTGTTAACATAGCCAGTCATGCGTCTGCAAAACATGGTGATGTGGGCTTCAGGGCAACTATTCCCATTATACTTCTCAAATTCCGGCATCTTGAATTTATGAGGAAGTAATAGATCCGGGACCAAACTCAAGTCCTTTGCGTCTATACCATGGTAATGGTCGGCATTTTCTAAAGCCTTGTATTTTTCTTCCAACCATTTGCAGCGATCCTCTAACTGCCTTGAGGATTCAATTCTTATCCCTTCTCTCTCTACCATATCCAAATAAGGGATGACGGGATTAGCAGGGTTGTCTCCTGGATTAGATCCTGAGCCTACTTGGAAGTTCATGGGCGGTCCATTATCAGCTTGCCCTTGTTGAGGCCTAATTGTGACAGGTGTCCTTTGGGGATACTCCTCCGGTTGTACATGTGGTGGGGTAGAACCTCGAGGAAAATCCTTATTATCCTCAGTGTTGACTATGGGACCCTTTCCCTTGTCCATTGCCCCACTCAGCATTTGGGTCATTTGGGCCATCATGTTCCTTTGGGCTTCCAACATCTGGTCCCTCATTTCTTGCTGAAGCTTTGCCATTTGCTCCTGCATCTGGTCTTGCATATCCCTCTAGAATTGTTCAAGTCTTTGATCCATTTTCCTTGTCTTTGCATGTGTACCGTAGTGGTGTTCAGCTTCCAGATTTCCCTTCCCTTTTTCTCTCTCTCTCTCTGTTAATTTCAACTAATTAGACTCTCTCTATAAACTTAAATGCATATGATGTAATGCAAATGCATGAATGCAAAGAAAGAGAGGTGTCGATTCTGAATTCAATTCCATTAGAAAAACTTTTCTAGAAAACAAATTTCTTAACATAAAACAGATCGCACACACGACCTTGCCCTTATATTCCAAGCAAAAACATTAATCCCCTTCCTCGAAAAGGTCAAATCTCGTAAACTTGTAATAAATGCCTTCACTAGCTCCTTTTTGCTTGATCTGGGACGCGACTCACTACTCCATAATGCTCGTTACCTTCTTTAAGAAAGCCGAGACGTGGTGATTCCTGATTTGTCTTTGTCAGGTTGAATCCTTGGGTAATAAGGTCTTGTATTCTTTCTCCGTCTATCAGTCTTCTCTTATTGTGTTTACTTGGGTCATATTCGGGCAGCTGTATTATAATCCACTTTATCAAAAAACCCTTTTTCTTATGACAAACTCTTCTATTTAGCAATCGAATTTGAATCAACACCTCTTTTCTATGATGTGAATTCAATGTCATCAAAACAAAAGAGAATACATTAGTACAGGAAAAATAAATAGCATAGAACATCTATCTAGGTGACCACTAGGGTTTGACATAGTTCTACCTAAGGTGGGCTCTTAGGGTTCACTATATGTGGTTTAGCTCTAAAGGGTGGTACCCGAACCAGTAGATTCCTCGATCCTCACCCATTATAGACTCATATGGACCGAGTTCGATTCAGGGGAATACATTTCCCTATGGCCATGCGGAAGTGAAAACTTCACGAAGACATAGGTACAGATGTATTCCAGAAGCAGTCCACTAGCCCATGCGGAGGTGAAAACATCACGAAGGCATAGCTTCTCACTCCCACTTAAGGGTACGACCACGACGGTCATGCAGTGTAATGCAAAGAGATATATTTAAAACCACATGCAATAAAAGGATCATGTTTTTTAAAAAAAAAAAACAAAATTTTAAATTCAAACAAAAGGACATGAAATTATCAATTCTACGGCTTGACTCTCTTATTTCCCTAGTGGAGTCGCCAAGCTGTCGAAACCATTTTAAAATCTATTCTAAAACGACCGACAGCTTGGCGACACTACTGGGGAAATGAGAGAGTCAAGTCGTAGAATTGAAAATTTCATTTCACTCACCATTTGGAATTAAAACTAGGAATCATCCGTTCTCAAGGAAGTCCCTGTTATAATCATGTCATCCGAAAACATACCCACTCGTATCAGTCAGTAAGTTTTCGTGTCATTCATTGATGAATACAAATTATAATATTAAAAAGATATTAATGTATGTATATTGTATGTGGAAACAGTGCTTGGAGGAAGGTGCAAAGATGTTCATCTTTGAAGCCACTGAAGCGATCGATGTGAAGCAACTCAAATGGCACTTGATGAAATGCAGAAACTGAAGTTAGAGGCAAGAAAACAACAACTAGGATTCAAGAACAAGATTTGTAATAAGAAAAAGAAAAGAAGAAAAACTTTATAAACCCACATTTTTGTTTTTCTTAGTAGGGTGTAGTGAAAAAATGGGGGTGTCTATATTGTTTCCATTCTTCAATTTTTGTGCGTCTGACATTTCTGTTTTAGGCCAGATATTGGCATTGATACAAATATGATGGTTCCATATAAAATAATTGACTGAATGAGGTAACAATGTCTTGTCAATGTTGGTAAAGAGAGATTCTATGTTTCAAGTTCGGCTTTTACCTTTGCGGGTAACTATTCTGCTTATAATTTTATCATACATGGTTTTATTAGGTAACTATTCTGGTTTTATTAGGTACCGGCTTGTGATCAAGTCGTTGACATTCTCACAAAACCACTGTTCGTCTCCACTTTTGCTCGGTTTCATAGTCTGCTTCAAGTCTTACCTATTGAGAAGCTAGGTGAAGCTGGGTAAATATTAGAGTATAGACTCTATTAGTCTGTTACTAATTTGTTATACAGGCTGGAATATTGTTAGTAAGTGGTTAGCAGCAGTTAGTAATAGCAGTTAGTCATACAAGTATAAATACTATCCATGTATTGATCAAAGGCAAGCAAATAATACTGGTAAAAGATTTAGTGTCTTCATTCTATTTTCTTTGTTATTCATCTTAATACAATTGTTAACACTCAGCAATCATTTTAGAGATGCTATATTTGACGAGTTATTCACAAGGTTTGTAGCACATGTGGCAGATGCTCCAAATAACTCGATGCATAAAATAGTTATTCATAGGATGTGCTTTTAGCCACCCCAACAAAAAACTTAGCTCTTTTGGTCAGATGGTTAAATGTTAGTATTTTTGTCCTTAAGTCCCGGATTCAATTTCTCTCCTACTCACATTTGTATTTTTTAATCCATGTTGTTTTATTTTTTTTAATTAATATTTTTAACACATTAACTCTTTTAGTTAAATGGTTAGATAATTTTGATTTTGTTCTTAAGTCCTAAGTTCGATTCCTCTTATAAGCATTTTAATATGTATTTTCTATTTCATGTTGTTTCAAGTTTTTTTTAATTAATGTTTATAATTAATAAATATAATATTTTTCAAGTTTTTTTAATTCATCTTTTTTATTATATATTTTTTATGTGTATTTGAAATAATTATTTGATTTTATAATATTAGAAATCACCATACCCCACAATATAGGTGGAGAAAATAAATATTTGACATATAAATATTATATATAAAAAATATATATAAATAGGTTGATGTTTTTAAAAAATAATTACATATTTATTATTTGATTTTGTAAATAAAAGAGAGATGAATTAAAAATAAAAAAATGAAATAAAAAATACATATTGAAATACTTATAAGAGAAATCAAACTGAACTGACAGATGAAATCACAATTATCTAACCATTTAACCAAAAAAGGTAATGTGTTAAAAATATTAATTAAAAAAAACTTAAAACAACATGAAATAAACAATATAAATGTGAGTAAAAGAGAAATCGAATTTGGGAATAAAGGACAAAAACACTAACATTTAACTATTTGACCAAAAGAGCTGAGTTTTTTTTATGTGAACACGCCCTATAAGGCGTGTTTTCACTAAACATTATTGAAAACGCACATTATATAATGTGTTTTCCTTTTTCTCTCCAAAAATAGCATATATAGATAAATATATAAAAAAAACCTATATTTTAGCATATTCTTAAAAATTAGCCAAATATTTGTGATCTCCTTGAGCCTTTTTTTTCCCAGACCCGTCCAAAAAATCCTCTCCAAACAGTCCCTTCTCTATAAGTATACCTCCCTTTCTCATTTACTCCCATAACACATCCCTTCTTGTTTTTCCAACTTTTCTTCTTGCATTTCTTTCTTTATTGTTTTGGTTTGCTGCTTTTTCTTTACAAGTGGTCGGGGTTCTTATTTTTCATTGCATAGGATGCTTAGTTCTTGTGGTGGAAGTGGCAAAATGCTCCAAGGACATGGCGGTGGAGTTAGGAGATGAACCCCATGTTTTAGTTGTGGATGATAGCCTCATTGATAGGAAACTGGTTGAGAGACTGCTCAAGAACTCCTCTTGCAAAGGTACAATCTTTCTTTTCTTTTCTAACCCTTCGATTTTGGACCTTTTTTATTTCCATGAATTTCATTTCTTTTGGTTGTGTTGTGTTGCAGTTGACTACATCAAAGAATGCACTGAGAGGTCATGGAATATTTGAGACTGGAAATGATACATTGGAAGGCAATCGTAAGTAAAACATAAAATAAAACTCCATCCCTTTCATCAAATTCATAAAGATTGTGTCTTTATGTCTTTTCTTTGTTTTACTGTGTTTCGAGGTCAATATGATAATAACAGATTCTCGCATGCCCGGAATGACCAAACTATGAACTGCTCAAGAAAATCAAGGTGCTAAACATTTCATTACTCAAAAGTTGTTATTAATTAGTAACATTTGCAAGTACCCTTTTTTCATTTCACTCACCATTTCGAATTAAAACCAGGAATCATCCGTTCTCAAGGAAGTCCCTGTTATAATCATGTCATCCGAAAACATACCCACTCGTATCAGTCAGTAAGTTTTCGTGTCATTCATTGATGAATACAAATTATAATGTTAAAAAGATAGTAATGTATGTATATTGTATGTGGAAACAGGTGCTTGGAGGAAGGTGCAAAGATGTTCATGCTGAAGCCACTGAAGCGGTCTGATGTGAAGCAACTCAAATGGCACTTGATGAAATGCAGGAACTGAAGTTAGAGGCAAGAAAACAACAACTAGGATTCAAGAACAAGATTTGTAATAAGAAAAAGAAAAGAAGAAAAACTTTATAAACCCACATTTTTGTTTTTCTTAGTAGGGTGTAGTGAAAAAATGGGGGTGTCTATATTGTTTCCATTCTTCAACTCATTTAATTCAGTAGGAGCCATTCTGTATGGTGCTATCGATATCGATGCCGTCCCTAGTACAAGGTCTATAGAAAATTCCACCTCTCTAGCTGGTGGTAAACCGGGCAATTCTTCTGGAAATACCTCAAGAAACTCACAAACAACTGGCACTGACTGGATTTTCAACTCAGACACTTTGGTATCCAGCACATAAGCAAGATAAGCCTCATACCCTTTTCTAATATATCTCTGTGCTGATATTGCTGAAATCACATTAGATGACCCATCTAGTTTTTCAAATTCAACCCGAAGTAATTCACCATTTTGACACTTCAACACGATATATTTACGTTTACAATTAACTACCGCATCATGTTGGGTTAACCGATCCATTCCCAAAATCACATCAAAATCATCAAAATGTAACAACATCAAATTAGCCAGAAAACAATGACCCTCTATCATCAATGGGCAATTCTTACAAATTTTATCTACCATAACATGCTGACCCAAGGGATTTGAAACTTTAACCACAAATTCGATGAATTCAACCAACATATTTTTAACAGTCACAAGTTTCGTGCATAAATATGAATGCGTTGAACCAGGATCAATCAAAGCAATAATATTAGTATCAAGTAAAGAGAATGTACCAGTGATAACATCTGGTGCCAAGGCATCTTCCCTTGCACGTATGGCGTATGTCCTCACCGAAACTCATGCCTTAGATTTAGCCGTTGAGTCTTTTCCAGTAGTGCGACTACCCCTGACATTTCTGGGATATCGTGGTGGTCTACCCCTTGAGACTGGATTACTCGACTTAGGGGTTTGTTCTATATCTTTCTCAACTCTTTCCAGGCAATCCTTAAGAAAATGGTCGAGAGAACCACATTTAAAACATGCCCCACTTCTCATCTGGCACTCTCCAAAATGTAATTTGTTACAGACTTTACATCGTAGCTTAGGGTTTCCAACACTCCCAACACTGGTTGCTAGCAGAGATGAAGACCTTGGGTTAGAGCGTTTAGAACTTTTTTCCTTTCCCGAATATCCCACTGATGAGGCAATACGTTCTTGGTAACTTCTTGATTTCTTTGAGGCAGATGATTGTGTCTTGCTCATAAATCTTTTACTCGAAACTCGAGCTTCTCTTTCGGCTTGCTTATTCTCTTTGCTTAATTCCTCGGCCTTGTGGGCTCTTTCAGCTAATACCGAAAATTCCCTTAATTCCAAAATCCCAATCAACAACTTAATGTCTTCATTCAGCCCTTCTTCAAATCATTTGCACATATCGGCTTCAATATGAACCCATTCAGTAGCATACTTGCTCAGTCTAACAAACTCTCGTTCATACTCGGCCACTGTCATATTTCCCTGTTTGAGTTCTAAAAATTCCTTCTTTTTCTAATCTAGGAACCTCTGACTAATATATTTCTTTCTGAACTCAGTTTGGAAGAATTCCACGTAATATTTTTTCGCGGTACAACAGAAGATATGGTTTTCCACCAATGATAAGTTGTATCTTTCAGCAAGGATACCGCACATTTCAAACATTCGGCGGGAGTACATGACAATTCATCGAGAACCTGAATAGTATTTTTCAGCCAAAACTCGGCCCTTTCTGGATCATCGTCAGCTGTAGCCCTAAATTACTCAGCCCCATATTTTCTAATCTTATCAATCGGAGCCTTACCAATTCTAACGGGTCTAGTACCCTGTGGTGTTTCATCGGGTTGTAAAGCAAGTAAGGGAGGTTGTTGAACAGCGGGGCGTGTTCTCAAATATTAACTAAACCATTCATCCATCATTTCAAAGAAGGCTGCTTTTGCCGCTTCACGGCCCTCAGACATGGGCCTCCTACTACTACTAGTTGTGGCTCGTTGCACAGAAGCTTGAGCAGTGCTCTCAGCTTCCTCAGACTCATCTCGAGCTTGGTTGGAAGACATTACTATATGAAAATACATTTAAAAGTGGTCAAGAGATATAACACAATCATGATTTATATAATGGAATGTATAGCTAGACCCGTACTTGCTACGTTAGTCTGAGAATCGGCTAAACCGTAGCTCTAATACCACTAAATGTAACACCCCTAACCGTATCCATCACCGGAATAAGGTTACGGAATGTTAGCGAAGATTTTCAAAACATTTACAAACATTTTATGTTGATCACTATTCATTTATCGAGATTATACATAACGCCCCTTAAATGGGCCCTCGAGGCCCAATACGAGCATTAGGAACGAATCGAGACTAAATCGAGATCTTAGGGAATTTTTCGTGAAATTCCAAAATTTTTCCCAAGTACAGGGCTCACACGCCCGTGTGGTCGGGCCGTGTGGTCTCACACGCCCGTGTCCCTAACCCGTGTAACTCTCTAACTTCTAAGGCATGAAGAAATTTAAGTCACACGGCCAAGTCACACACCCGTGTGCTAGGCCGTGTGGCGAATTTTTATTTTTGAAATTAGGTGCAGTTTTCACACGGCCGTGTAACACGCCCGTGTTCAAGGCCGTGTCAACCACATGCCAGTCCGGGCTAAATCCTATTAGTAACCAATGCTCTAAAAAGCTTAATTAGGGTTACCCGTCTGGGCTAAACCCAATCTATAACATATGCTCAAGAGGCTTAATTCCGGATTACCCGTCCGGCCTAAATCCTATTTGTAACATTTGTCATATCCTACTCGTTTCAAGAAATCACCATAATCCATCGAATTTCAATGTTCAATCGGGACATGACATTTTATCCATATTTTCCAAATTATAGTTATTTCATTATGTTCATTATCACATACATATCATTAAAATCATATAATTAAATTCAAGCAATTTAACATACATATTTAATTTACACGAACTTACCTTGACAATTCTTCGTGTTTGGAATTCCAACTAATCCGAAACTTTTTGTTTCCTTCGATCTAATTCCGTAGTTGGTCTTTCCAGGTCTTTTCAAGCTTGGTAAGTTCTCTTCCTCTCTCTCCTAGGGTTTCCATACAAAATATTGGGGAAGAAGATGAATAGAAACGATGATAATTTCTTTTTATTTTTCTATCATCTTTTTAATTTTGTTGATTTCTAATTTAGTCCCTAGCCATTTCTAATTTTTCCATGGATGAGTCACCAAGAAAATTCTACATACTTTTATTAATGGTCTAATTACCATATAAAGACCTCTAATTTTGAATTCCATAGCTATTTAATCCTTATAGCTTCTAGAATTCAATTATCACATTTTATGCGATTTAGTCATTCTCGTAATTAAGCACTAAGTCGATAAAATTTTCGTACCAAAATTTTCACATATTATATCCATCATAATACGGACCATTTAATAAAATAAAAATAAATTATATTTTTGGGTCGGATTTGTGGTCCCAAAACCACTGTTCCGATTTCACCGAAATTGGGCTATTACAATATGGGCCCATTCATCCACCATGTGGATGGTTCTGATATTATATAATTTTGGTAGATGCATCTACAAAATAACCACATATGTGTTATAAATTTGCAACCTGTCGTTTGCAAGATTGATTGTTTAAATAATTAATTTCAGATCATGCAATTAAGACAATTCATCTTGCTAATACTGATGAGTTTATATCTCAATCTTTTATTGATTGAGTTTGAAAAACTTTTGTAAGAGTTTGCGCATAATGGTTTAGAGAAATTATTGATTGAACACCTCTGATTAATGTCTAAACCATTACTTATGAGAACTAAACTTCCTATTTCAACATGAGATTATGTTGATTTACGTGTTGTATGCATCAAGCCAATAAGTTATAAAACTCCCCATTACAATTAGTTTTTGATCAAGAGCTAAATATTTCTCATCTTTGAATTTTTGTATGTGCGTTTATGTTCCAATTGCTCCACCACAACGCACAAAGATGAGTGAATCCTTAAAGAAAGTTGGGAATATATATTAATTACAAGTTTCTTTATATTAATTATTAGATGTTTTGAATGTATTCGAGATTCATTTGTGATTACAATTTTGCCCAACATTAAGGGGAGAGAAATAATAACTTGTAATGAGTTAGGGGGAGAGTAATTTGAACCAGAAGTTCAATGAGGATGACTCATTACAAGTTAACTGTTAGATGTATTTACAAACTTAATAAGAATAACCAAGTGTTATATATCATCTAATATTTTTATTTGAATTAAAGTCTCACTAGGACAATCAGTTGGAATAAAATAATAGATTAATCGATTCCAAATATAAAAATTCTTCTAGATGGTCATATAGTGGAGGCGGGTGCTCCAGAAGAGACCCAAGACATAACTAATAAGTAAAACTTCAGAAGAGATTCAGGTACCTGAAACTGAATTTTAAAATAATGAAAATAAGAGATCTCGATAAGTTATGTCAATTCGAGAAAATGTGGAACCGATTAATAAAAGTGGTCAACAATGATTTTGCATGCAATATTATTATTGAAATAATGAAATAAAAGGAAGATCTTGAATAAATCTATTGAGAAATATAGATATGAAATAAATTGATCAAAATAGAAAGACGCAACTCAAGTACAACTAAATTCGTGGAATTTTTGGACTAGTAGTCCAAATATCTAAAGGTATAAAGCCAGTGAGGGTGCAATGAATTAGTTTTGCAAAAACGGAATAAAAATATGAAGTTTTTCGTTGAGTAATGGTATTGATTATGAATGATATAATATTCTTTTGTGGTGGATACAATAACTTTTAGACATATTATTTTGACAATTCATAAAAGATTTAACTTGTGTCTAATGGTGGTTGTTACAACCTTTATAAATCATTATATAGTAAAGTTTATATTAAAATCCTTGAAGGATTTAGAATGCTAGAAGCATATTGAAATTCTCGAGAAATTATTCATTTATATGAATTGAAATAATTGAACATATGTAGTAAATTTGATTTAGTCAATAGTAGTTGAAAGATGATTATAAAATGATCCAAAATACCTATTTGTATCTTTATAGAAGGATCATGGTTAAAGTTTGCAATGATTATTGTTGAAACTCCTGAAGATATCAAAATATGTTTCCCCAAAATTTTCCCTCACTCATGATTTTCAAAAGAATGGTGATATAAATGCTTAGCAATACATTCAAATAGTAATATGAAAAACTAGTATTTAAGATTGAATACGTAGAATATGAGAAAGTATGTTATATTCTCATGAGGGGGAGTAAATACGCGTTGTATTCTTTTTGCCTTAACCGAGATTTTGTCCCATTGGGTTTTCCTGGTAAGGTTTTCAATGAGGCAGCATATTATACGTATTATAGATTGTGTACTCTTTTTCCTTCATTAAGTTTTTATTTCATAGGGTTTTTCCTAATAAGGTTTTAACAGTGCACATTATCTACCAATGGACATCCAAGGGGGAGTGTTATAAATATCTTATTAAGTGGATGTCCATTATAATCAAGATAAAGTTTTGGTGTACTTTAAATTCTAATAGTTATTAGAATTAGATCTCTACTTCTTCTATATTTCTTATGCCTATAAATAGAGACTCTGATGAAGCATTGCAATAACCCCTTTTGATCAATAAATTATATTCTCTATTGCTTTCATATTTTATTTGTTCTTTATTCTCTGCATCTCTTTATTTTATAACAATATAAATTCTTTAACCCTGCTTTTAAACTTCTCAATTATTTCTCATTTTTTCCCTCAAATCAAATCAAAGATTACCCTAAAAAGATAAACAAATATTTGTAATCTCCTTGGGCTTTCTTTTTTTTTTTTTTTCCATACCACATCTTCTCCAAACAGTCCCTTCTCTATAAGTATACCTCCCTTTCTCATTTACTCCCATAACACATCCCTTCTTGTTTTTCCAACTTTTCTTCTTGCATTTCTTTCTTTATTGTTTTGGTTTGCTGCTTTTTCTTTACAAGTGGTCAGGGTTCTTATTTTTCATTGCATAGGATGCTTAGTTCTGGTGGTGGAAGTGGCAGCTGTTCCAAGGACATGGCGGTGGAGTTAGGAGATGAACCCCATGTTTTAGTTGTGGATGATAGCCTCATTGATAGGAAACTGGTTGAGAGACTGCTCAAGAACTCCTCTTGCAAAGGTACAATCTTTCTTTTCTTTTCTAACCCATCAGTTTTGGACCTTTTTTATTTCCAAGAATTTCATTTCTTTTGGTTGTGTTGTGTTGCAGTGACTACAGCAGAGAATGCACTGAGGGCTGTGGAATATTTGAGACTGGGAATGATACATTGGAAGGCACTGTAAGTAAAACATAAAATAAAACTCCATCCCTTTCATCAAATTCATAAAGATTGTGTCTTTATGTCTTTTCTTTGTTTTACAGGTTTCTGAGGTCAATATGATAATAACAGATTACTGCATGCCTGGAATGACCGGCTATGAACTGCTCAAGAAAATCAAGGTGCTAAACATTTCATTACTCAAAAGTTGTTAATTAGTAACATTTGCAAGTACCCTTTTTTCATTTCACTCACCATTTTGAATGAAAACCAGGAATCATCCGTTCTCAAGGAAGTCCCTGTTGTAATCATGTCATCCGAAAACATACCCACTCGTATCAGTCAGTAAGTTTTCGTGTCATTCATTGCTGAATACAAGTTATAATGTTAAAAGATTGTAATGTATGTATATTGCATGTGGAAACAGGTGCTTGGAGGAAGGTGCAAAGATGTTCATGCTGAAGCCACTGAAGCGGTCTGATGTGAAGCAACTCAAATGGCACTTGATGAAATGCAGGAACTGAAGTTAGAGGCAAGAAAACAACAACTAGGATTCAAGAACAAGATTTGTAATGAGAAAAAGAAAAGAAGAAAAACTTTATAAACCCACATTTTTGTTTTTCTTAGTAGGGTGTAGTGAAAAAATGTCTATATTGTTTCCATTCTTCAATTTTTGTGCGTCTGACATTTCTGTTTTAAGCCAGATATTGGCATTGATACAAATATGATGGTTCCATATAAAATAATTGACTGAATGAGGTAACAATGTCTTGTCAATGTTGGTAAAGAGAGATTCTATGTTTCAAGTTCGGCTTTTACCTTTGCGGGTAACTATTCTGCTTATAATTTTATCATACATGGTTTTATTAGGTAACTATTCTGAATATCTTTTGATTCTGATTATAATTTATTTGGATTATACATTATTTGTAATTCTACTTTTATTTGGATATATATATTTTAAAATTATACATTAATTTTAAACCATAGTTTTTGTATTTATTCTTAAAATTCATGTATACAATTGTACACTAAATCAGATATAATTTTATATTTATCCCTAAAATTTAAAATATTTTTTATTTTAAAAATAAAATTTAAAATATTTTTAATTTTTAATTTTAGAAATCATATATATCTAATACTTTTTTAAATTTAGAAATAAAGTTTTAAATAATGTTAAAGCATAATTTGACTTAAGAAAAAAAAAAGATCACTAAGGATAGTGTTGTAGGTAGAAGTAATGTTCTTTAAACCAAACCGATGATCAAATCAGTCAGGTCATCTGTTCATCGATTTAATCAATCTGATTAAAAATATTAAAATTTTAATAAATTTAAAAAAAAAACTCAGTTCAACTATCAATTCAATCGGTTTTTTAGCCAGTTCAATCAATTTGTACTGATTCTTTCTCTAACGGATTCAAAGCTACTTTTAGGAACAATTCCCTAACTACTCAATCTAACTACCCAATGCAGGTTCAAACAACGCTTGATAAAATGAAACAGCTTAAAAGTTATTACATAATATAAGTAAAATTACATAACAATCTTTAAAAAATTAAAAATTAATTTTGAAAGGAAAATAATTGAAATATTAGTAAATCTATTTTACATTAAATGCAATCTAGTAAATAAGAAATAAGAAGTTAATTTATTATTTTTGAAAAAATTAGGAGACTGGATATTTAAACTAACAAATTTTAAATATAAAGAAAGTAATGATTTAATAACTATGGTTATGAATTAAATATTAATAGCATAAAATGTGAAATGAGATGAGAAGTATATGTATATATATAGAGTAAAGATGAAAAATGATGAATGTAATTATAACTAGATATAGTAAGTGAAAGGAATTAAATAGTATATGGAATGGTTAAGAAATTGTTAAGTTGAATGCAAATATAATGAGATAGTAAGTGATATAGTTGTATACCTGCCTTGTGAAAATGGAAGTATTTTATATAGAATTGTATGGTATTAAAATAAGAACGGAATGCATGCATGCATGTTGCATAACTTCACTTACCTTATTTTCAATCATAGATTTACAACTCACAACAAATTATGAATATATTTTATACAAAGAAAATTTGAAAGATAAAATTATTATAATAAAATTTAGAGATAAATCTGAAAAATTATATATATGTTATGAATATTTTATTAAGTGGATGTCCATTATAATCAAGATAAAGTTTTGGTGTCCTTTAAATTCTAATAATTATTAGAATTAGATCTCTACTTCTCTTATACTTTTTATGCCTATAAATAGAGACTCTGATGAAGCATTGTAATCACCCCTTTTGATCAATAAATTACATTCTCTATTGCTTTCATATTTTCTTTGTTCCTTATTCTCTCTATCTCTCTTTATTTTATAACACGTTATCAGCACGATGATTCTCTATTTTTTCAAAACCTTTCAAAGTCGTCCCACAAATCAAATTCATTTTCACCTTAAACTTCCACCCTTACAACTTCATCTTCAGGACGTTGAAAGATTCAATCTCGGAATGGATGCTCGTGATAATAGTCAAGGTGATGACGATGATGTTAAAGATCTTCAAGTATATTTTACTATATTTTATTTATTATAATTGGAGACTAATCATGACAACATTAATAGATAGATTTTGATTTGAAATCCATGCATGTTTTACGATGGTGATTATGAAATAAAGAATCAATAGAGGCGTTTAGAAGTTTATCCTACTAGATTTATTGCATTCCCCGAAGTGAATGTAAACATAAAAAAAATAAAAGATATAATTATATACCACTAAAAGTGGGAATATAGTAATAAATAAGAGAACAATGAGAGTTCTCATGATAACTCTTCAAAGGGTAAAGATAACTTATGTTATCAATGTAATATGAAAGATTATTGGCCACATGTGGCATATGCTCAAATATTTTGTTTCTGTTAATATTCTTTGAGAAAGGATATGAGAATGTAGTAATAAATTCTATCATTATAGATAGAAAGTATTTATCTCATTTGGTACTAAAACAAACAAATATTTTTTCAATATTTGATAGTACAAAATTAGTCGAAAGCTCTAGAAGAGCTAATATATTAATATCTTGTAATGGTTAATCCATTGGTTTTAAAAGATATTTTAATGGATCTTATATTGAGATTTTGAATGAGGAAAATATTATATTTCATATGAATCACTATTGCTGTGAATATCTATTTTGAAAGGATGAAAAAGAAAGGATTGAGTTTTGGTTACTCTTGTTATTAAATTGAATTGATTATGATTATCTTTATGATCTTCTTTTGTCATCATCTCCATTAAGGGGTTGGAAGCAGAATATTTGACTTTGAAAGATCTATTAATTATGAGTAATAAAATATGATAATTCTATCTAAACCTCGTTATGGCTGGATGCACTTGTAGTTGCAAAAACTTTTTTATATATTTGAAGATTTTGGCATATTCCCTGGCTTAATATTGCATATAATTGTTTGGAAATTATATTTATTTTGTTGACTTAGTGACATTATAATATTCACATTGATTTAGACATTTCCAGTAGTAAATGTCACAATAGCACTTATACGCGGATACAAAGTAAAAAGAATGATAGTAAAATTATTAATTTGTTACCATTTAGTACAATTGAAACACATGTTAAAGTAAACCAGAAGTTTACTGATACAAATGCATTTACTACTTGACGTGACCAGTTAGACCGTCCTGGATCATATATGATGCGAAAATTAATTAAGAATTCATATAGACATTCATTAAAGAACTAGAATATTCTTTAATTTAAAAGAATTCTTATATGTTGCTTGATCTCAATGAAAATTGATTTTTAGAAACTCCCTAGCTAAAGTTGAGATTTAATCTCTTACATTTCTGAAATGAATATGTGTAACACCCCTAACCCGTATCCGTCACCGGAACAGAGTTACGGAGCGTTACCGGAGATTTTCAAAACATTTACAAACATTTCATGTTAATCACTATTCATTTACCGAGATTATACATAACACCCCTTAAATGGGCCCTTGAGGCCCAATACAAGCATTAGGAACGAATCAGGACTAAATTGGGATCTCAGGGAAATTTTCGTGAAATTCAAAAAAAAATTCCAAGTACAGGGCTCACACGCCCGTGTGGTCTAGGGACACGCCCGTGTGGTCGGGCCGTGTGGTCTCACACGTCCGTTTCCCTAACCCGTGTAACTCTCTAACTTCTAAGGCATGAAGAAATTTAAGTCACACGCCCGTGTGCTAGGCCGTGTGGCAAATTTTTATTTTCGAAATTAGGTGCAGTATTCACACGGCCGTGTAACACGCCTGTGTTCAAGGCCGTGTCAACCACACGGCTGAGACACACGCCCGTGTCTCTGCCCGTGTGCTCAATTCTGAGCATGTTGTTTTCTCAAATTTAAGGTGCAAGGGACATACGGCCTGGCTACACGCCGGTGTGTCTACCCGTGTGGACAAAATGAAGCCATTTCTTAGCTTCATTTTCTCACCCAATTTCGCCAACAACCTACACCAATAATTGCATGTATATACCATCCAAATCAAGCATTAAAACCAAGCCTAAACTAACATCTATCATGGCATAATATCACATGCAATTCATGTTTATAATTATACTTTTAGGGCATATACAAGATAAATATGTTCTATTCATCCACATTTAACACATAAGCATTGAACATGAAATAACTTATAAACACACCAAATAAATTATTACTAGCCATTCCAATGGCTAGATTACAAAACATCACTTACAAGTCATTATTTGGCCAAATAACCCTATACATGCCATTATACCAAAATGAGATTTCTAAATATACCAAAAAGGAGATAGTGGATAGTGTGATTATGCTCTGACCGATCCTCCAACCTTCGCGAGCTTACGAGCATTATAAAACAAGGGAAAAGTAAATGGGGTAAGCATTTTAATGCTTAGTAAGTTCGTATAACGGAAAATAGACTTACCAGTCATATATATTCAAACAAGCATACATAAACATACATTTCATCCATTATAGGTAGTTCACCTAAACATATACACTTGACCAAGCAAGTTAGTCATATAACATCATATAAATATCAAGTAAACATAAATGAGCTCATTACATACAAACTTCCATTAATTCCACCTTTCCATATTTTCAGAATCTTTTCCGTTGAAGTAATGAAATTTCGATGGACATTCGGGTGATGTACCTAAGGTATACATATAAATTATCCGTCAATTCATATTCATAATTACCCATTGGGTATAAGTTCAAAGAGCACACTCTCGAGCGACATATTTTACAACAGGATTACCAATCCAGGCTAAATATCAGTTTTTCAACCGACGTTCACAAGAGTCATTTAGGATTGCCAGTCCAGGCTAAATCCTATTAGTAACCAATGCTCTAAAGAGCTTAATTAGGGTTACCCGTCCAGGCAAAACCCAATCTATAACATATGCTCGAAAAGCTTAATTCAGGATTACCCGTCCGGGCTAAATCCTATTTGTAACATTTTTCATATCCTACTCATTTCAAGAAATCACCATAATCCATCGAATTTCAATATTCAACCGGGACATGACATTTTATCCATATTTTCCAAATTATAGTTATTTCATTATGTTCATCATCACATACACATCATTAAAATCACATAATTCAATTCAAGCAATTTAACATACATATTTAAGTTACACGAACTTACCTTGACAATTATTCGTGTTTAGAATTCTAACTAATCCGAAACTTTTTGTTTCCCTCGATCTAATTTCGTAGTTGGTCTTTCCGGGTCTTTTCAAGCTTGGTAAGTTCTCTTCCTCTCTCCTAGGGTTTCCATAGAAAATATTGAGGAAAAAGATGAATAGAAAAGATGATAATTTCTTTTTATTTTTCTATCATCTTTTTAATTTTGTTGATTTCTAATTTAGTCCCTAGCCATTTCTAATTTTTCCATGGATGAGTCACCAAGAAAAATCTACATACTTTTCTTAATGGTCTAATTACCATATAAGGACCTCTAATTTTGAATTCCATAGCTATTTAATCCTTATAGCTTCTAGAATTCAACTTTCACATTTTATGCGATTTAGTCCTTCTCGTAATTAAGCACTAAATTAATAAAATTTTCGTACCAAAATTTTCACATATCATATCTATCATAATACGGACCATTTAATAAAATAAAAATAAATTATATTTTTGGGTCAGATTTGTGGTCCCGAAACTACTATTCCAATTTCACCGAAATTGGGCTGCTATAACTCTCCCCCCTTAAAAATTTTCGCACTCGAAAATTCTTACCAGAAAAGAGGTAAGGGTATTGCTTCCTCATAGTACCCTCCGGCTCCCAGGTAGCTTCCTCTAATCCATGTCGTTGCCAGAGCACTTTTACCAATGCCACCTTTTTATTTCTCAGCTCTTTCGTCTCATGTGCCAGTATTTTGATCGGTTCTTCATTGTAGGTCATATCAGGCTGAATCTCAACTTCTGTTGGATGAATAACGTGTGAAGGATCAGATCGATATCGTCGTAACACGGATACATGGAAAATATTGTGAATCTTATCAAGCTCAGGTGGTAACGCTAACCGATATGCAACCACCCCGATTTTTTCAATGATTTCATAAGGTCCGATAAACCGCGGACTCAATTTCCCTTTATGACCGAAATCGGAAAACTTTATTCCATGGTGATACTTTCAAGAACACTTTATCACCCACCTTAAATTCTATCTCTTTTCGTTTCAAATCATCATAGGACTTTTGACAGTCTGAGGCTGCCTTCAAACTGTCTCGAATTATCTTCACTTTTTCTTCGGTTTCACGGATCAAGTCAACTCCGTGTATCTTTTTCTCGCTTAACTCTGCCCAATACAATGGAGTTCTACATTTAATACCATATAGAGCCTCATATGGTGCCATTTTAATACTGGACTGATAACTATTATTGTAAGCAAATTCAATCAAAGGCAGAAACTTTTCCCGGTTACCCCCAAATTCAAGTACACAACATCGAAGCATGTCCTCTAAAATTTGTATCACACGTTTAGATTGTCCATCTGTTTGAGGATGGAATGCAATACTAAAGTGTAAATGAGTGCCCAGAGCTTCTTACAACTTACTTCAAAACCGGGAGGTGAATCGAGGATCTCTATCTGAAATAATGAAGGTTGGCACTCCATGCAATCTTACAATTTCAGAGACATATAATTCAGCCAACCTATCCAAAGAAAAACCTATACGTACTGGGATAAAGTGTGCTGACTTCGTTAAACGATCAACAATTACCCATACAACATCTTTCTTTTTCGACGACAAGGGTAATCCCGATACAAAGTCCATGGTAATCCTTTCCCATTTCCATTCCGGAATCGTAATTGGCTGCAGTAATCCCGAAGGAACTTGGTGTTAAGCCTTTACTTGTTGACATATCAAGCATCTAGATACAAATTCCAAAATATCTCTTTTCATTCCCGGCCACCAGTACATTTTCTTCAAGTTATTATACATTTTGTTGCTACCGGGATGCACAGACATAATACTATTGTGCGCATCATGTAAAATCTTCTGTACTAGTTCTGAATTCTTCGGTACACATATTCTGTCTCTGAACAACAAACAACCATCTGAATCAATCTGAAACTCTGAACCAGGATCTAACTCACTTTGCACTCGTTTGGCCTGTAACTTATCATCATCCTTGATAAACCATAATCTACACATATTTTAACCCCATGATTGGCTAAATTTTGGATGATTTTCCATTGAATTTGATGAATTCGATGCTCCTAATCTCTTGATTTCATTTTTTATACTCAGGAGAGCTTAGGGAGTCGAAAGGAACGAGAAACGGGTCAAAAAGGGGCAAAAACGGGCCTACTTAGGAAATCAACATGGCCTGGACCATTGGACACGGCTGTGTGTTTCGAGCAAGGATCAACCACGGCCTAGAATATCAACCATGGGCAGATCACACGGCCGTGTGTGGCGAACAGGATCGACCACGGCCAAGGGAGTCCACCACAGGAGTGTCACACGGGCGTGTCCCTGCCGAACTAGGATGAATTCTATTCGGAATAGGATACTTGTGGGCTAAGTAAGGCATCTCAAAGCCTATATAAACACCCTAGGGGGCAACCTAAAAGAGGAGCTCGACAGGACGTCGAATAGACGCCGAGTAGAAGGAGAAAATTCTCCAAGACAACCGTCAGGAACAGCTTAGGAGAAGGATCTCCATTAAGACTGAGGATCTCCCATCAAGTTCTTTAGAAGTTTTTGGGTTTTCTTATGTTTTGTTGTTTTCCTCTTTTTTGATGTTTCCCTCTTTTAGTATGAACTAAATCCCTTAAATACCTAAGGGGATGAAACCTAAGATAGATCTTATTATTATTTGATTTATGAGATAAATGCTTATGCTTATTCTTAATTGTGAGTTCTTATTCTTGTTTTGATAATTCAGGTTATTGATTCAAGTCGAATATGCTTATTCAGTAGAGAAAAAGTCTCTGTCTAAGAGTAGATCAACACAATTAAGCAGAGTTGATAGCAACCTTAGAGATAGGGCGACGAAAATCTGCCAGATTTGGGTCAAACCTAATAAGGGAATCTATAGATCGAGTTAATGAGACAATAGGGGTTTTAATTAGAAAGAGATTTCAATTAATCAACCTAGAGTCAGTTGTTAGTAGCCTCGAGAGAGGTATTATTATAATTTAGGGATTTCTATGGATTAAGCCAAGTGAATAAATCGCATGAATCAAAAGTAATAAGTGAAGTCTAGGTGGATTCTTCCTTAGGTATTGTCTATCTCATATAAGTTGTCCAAAGGTATTTTCCCCAATTTACTCTCTGTCGCGTTCATAGTTAGTTAAATTAGTTAGTAAATTTTAGATTAAAAATAAATCCCCTTAATTATTAGGCTAGATAATAAAAAGATAGTTAATACTAGTAATCTTGGTCCTTGAGGATACGATATTTCGGACTCACCATAGCTATACTACTGTTCGATAGGTGCGCTTTCCTTTGTCGAAATAATAGTTAGTTTCGAGTTCCATCAAGTTTTTGGCGCCGTTGCCGGGGACTAAGATATTAGGAAAACTAAATTTTTATTACTTTAGCCATTTTATTTATTTGTAATTTATTTTTATTTTATTTTAACTTTTCTAATTTTTCTTTCTTTGCTTCTGGCAAGAACTTTTAGTTTATAACTAGAAGAAACCCGTCAGGACCCTTGCTTTTTGATAGTGAGATTGAAAGCACAGCTCGCAAAAATCGTAGAGAAATAAGGCGAAGCCTACAATACATAGAATAAGAGCAAGAAGACGAAACCAATACTACCGAAGCGATGGCTGATAATAATCTGCTACCTCCTGTGGTTGCCGCAAACCCGGTGAATCAAAATCCTGCTCCTCATACTATGTTTGATTATGCTAAACCTACTTTAACAAGGACTGAGTCGAGTATTGTTAGACCTGCTATTGCTGCAAATAATTTTGAACTGAAACCTAACACTATACAGATGATTCAATAGTTTGTTCAGTTTGATGGTTTGCAGGATGAGGATCCAAACAATCACTTGGCAAATTTTCTAGAGTTTTGCGACACTTTCAAGATTAATGGCGTTTCGATGATGCCATTCACCTTCCGGTTGTTTCCCTTTTCACTGAGGAACAAAGCTAAACAGTGGTTAAACTCGTTACCACGAGGATCAATCACTACATGGGAACAAATGACCGAAAATTTTTTGTTAAAATATTTTCCGCCGGCTAAAACGGCTAAGTTGAAGAATGATATTTCTTCTTTTGTGCAGATGGATCTAGAAACACTCTACGATGCATGGGAGAGATATAAGGATCTACTAAGGAGGTGCCCTCACCATGGGTTACCCTTGTGGCTACAGGTTCAAACCTTTTACAACGGTGTGAACCCCTCAACTAGGAAGTTGATTGATTCAGCCGCCGGTGGAACCCTAAATAACAAAACCCCTGAAGCGGCATATGATAATATAAAGGAGATGTCACTGAATAACTATCAGTGGCAAGTTACAAAGACATGGCCAACAAAAGCCGCCAGTGTTTTCAACCTCGACACAGTAACCATGCTATTAAATCAGGTAGAACTTTTAAGTAAGAAAATTGATGGTTTGTGTGGTTCTTCGCAGGTATATCCAGTGATGCAATGCGATACAAATGGAGGAGGGACGAACAATACGGAATACCCACCCTACAACCCTGGCATAGAAAGCGAGAATATGAACTATATGGGTAATAATTTTAGATCTCAAAATAACCCCTATAGTAATAATTATAATCTAGGTTGGAGGAACCACCCAAACTTCTCACGGGGTGGTCAAGGAAATAAGAGACAACAACCCTCTCCAGGCTTTCAACAGCAACCCTGCCCGCAAGGGAAGAAGCCGAACCTAGAAGAGATGCTAACAAAATTCATCGCGGTGTCAGAGACACGTTTCCAAAACACCGAAACGGCGCTCAAAAATCAACAAGCATCGATTCAAGGGATCGAGAACCAATTAGGACAACTTGCTAAGACCATATCTGAATGATCACAAGGCAGCTTGCCAAGCAGCACTGAAACTAACCCAAAGGATCAACTTCATGCCGTTTCTGCTCACGATAGTGAAGGGTTAGATGAATCAAAATTGAGGCAAGAGAATGTGGTAGAGGAGGGTAAGGTTGAGGTAAGTCATGATAAACCAAAATCGATAATTACAGAGTACCAACCTCGTGTGCCATATCCCAATGCGACAAAGAAAGACCGCACAGATGAACAATTCGGTAAATTTCTTACACTTTTAAAAAAATTACATATTAACTTACCGTTTCTTGAAGCTCTTTCGCAGATTCCCAATTCAAGGAAATTTTTAAAAGAGCTTTTGACAAACAAACAGAAGTTAGACGATACATCGCATGTGGAGCTAAACGCAGTGTGCTCAGCAATTCTACAAAATAAACTACCACGAAAATTAAAAGATCTAGGGAGTTTTACAATTCCGTGCTTAATTGGTAGTTTATCTGTTAATAATGCTTTGGTTGATTTAGGGGCATGCATAAATGTTATGCCTTATAAAATATTTAAACAGCTAGGTCTTGGGAAACCCAAACAAACTAGGATGAAAATTCAATTAGCTGATAAAACTATTAGAATTCCTAGGGGTATAATTGAAGATGTACTACTAAAAATTGATAAATTCATTTTCCCAGTAGACTTTGTTGTGTTAGACATGGATGAGGACAATAATATTCCTTTAATTTTAGGAAGACCCTTTTTAGCAACTGCCAAAACTAAAATTGATGTTGATACAGGTGAGCTCACATTTCGTGTAGGTGACGAAGCGATCACTCTTCAGGCTCTTGACTCGGCGAGGACATCGAGTAATAAAGATGAAAACATAAATTCTATTAATGACCATTTGGTTCAACCTTCTTTTCAGGAAGCACCACGAAATTACACATCTGAGCCACATCCTAAACCATGTGCCAACAAAGAAATAACTCATGAGGAACGAAGGCTTCGGATCGATGAACTAGACGAGTGGAAGACACATTTCAAGGAGACACTAAAAACACACGAAGCAAAAACGAGGCAACTCCATGTCAAACTTAAAGATGGGACATACCAATTTCAGATCGGGGATCAGGTATTGTTGGACAAGACAGACCCTCGAATCTCCAATTCAGACCTTAATACAAACGAAGAAATCCCTCTTAAGGTACTCAAAGTCTTCCCATACGAAACAGTCGAGGTAACTAATCCTAAGTTCGGCACTTTTAAGGTAAACACTACTTGACTCAAACTATATAGTGATCATAGAACTGATAGCAGGGGAGAGGAGTTTCAACTCATCAAACCACCATGATTATGCAAATGAAGGGTAAGTCTAGCTTAAGACTTTAAACGAGCGCTTCTCGGGAGGCAACCCGAGCACTAACTTCACTAATGTCATATTTTCGATTTTTAGCACCTAACTAAAAACTAACCAAATTAATGAAGCGCAATTTTCCCTACCCCACGGCCTTGCACATGGGCGTGGCCGTGGCTGTGTGGACATCATGGATTTGGACACAGGTGTGGCAGAGATCGTACGAACCAAGGACGAAAAAATCCCCAGACCACGGGCGGTGATAAAATGCCACGGCCGTGCGATACGGTTGTGTGACCGAACACGCCCAGGGCACACGGGCGTGGGAAGCAACCAGATGCCAAAATTTCTATTTAAACCCCATTCTTCTGTTCACTTTCTTCCCCACTCTTTCTTCAGCCACCCCAGTCACCATACCCCTCTCCTTTTCTATTATCTTTCCCCCTCCATTTTCCTTTCCCTTTCCCCTCACTCTTTTTCTTTCACCATCCTCACCACCATCTCCATGTCGAAAAAGCGAAAGGACCCTAGCACAGTCTCCCCATGCGAGACCGATCTACATAAGTTCATGCCGGCCGCTTCATCGACTCGACAAGCCAAGGACATTTGAATCCATTTAGTTTTTCTTTTTCTTTTCTCTTCTCCTTTATTTTCCTTCTCTTTATCTTTCTTGTGCTAAAACTATATTATTATATTTTGATTTCTTTAATTTAGGTTCTAAAGGCTGTTAGGGAATCACCACACCACGACCCTAGTATCTACCACCACCGGCGTATCCTCTTCCAACTCAGCCCGAATTTCCCTCATTCCTTTTCTTTGGCTCCATCCAAACTTCAGAAAGTTTCACTTCTCTCCCTCTTTTTGTACATTGAGGACAATGTACATATTAAGTGTGGGGGTGAATTTTGTTCAAGTTCCTAACTTTTTGAATTATTCTCAAATCTCTGAATTTTGTCTTTTTCTCAAGCCACTTTCTCATATTACTGTTAGAATGAAATTTCTATTGATTTATTATTTTCATTGATATGTTTTGGATTAAGTCATAGTTAATTGTGCATTGATGATTTAAACTTTAAGATATTAGAGAATCAAGCATGATAAGTATATTTTCCAGAATTAAAATTTCTAGGTTGTTTTCCTAAATTTAAATATTACTTTGAAATTTGAAATTCGCAAGGTTGACATCAAAAACCATAATTTTTGTGAGATTTTGAGCCTTTTAGAGCATATTCTTTTCTTGCTCACTTTATTGATTATGAGTGTGTCAACATTGATTTGTTATTCTAGAAATTACTTCGATCATACATGTCGAGACCACACCTCTGATTTGATATACTGAGATGATAAAGGCACCTAGGTTTTAACCCACTTATTCCACTAAAAAGCCTACCCGTTTAATTAACCCCTAGTGACCCATTTGAAACCTAATCAACCATTTCTTGACTCACCCATTAATATTAACCCAAAACCCACTTTGTATTTGTTATCACCAGTTCTCTTGACTACCCTTATATCGAGATTTGATTTGATCAGTTGCTTAACTATTGTCTTTATTTTAGCTGTTAAATTCTATCTTATTATTATTGTATGTGCTTATTCTTAAAAAAACGAAGTACATTCATTATTAGTTCTATGTTATTTGAGCTTATGCGTTAATTTCACATTTTGAGAAGAAGCTCGTGTTATTAGTGATGGATTCTTAATTGTTGTAATTATTTAAGTTTTTGTTATTTTTCTAGTTAGGTAATTTATCAATTCAATCTCGATACTAACCCTCTAATTCCGCCTTTATCCGCACCTTTAACCCAATCCCCATACAACCCTTTTAAAGACCTTTTGATTTGTGTATCATCTCATTTTACAGTGGTGGAGATTTGATTTTCAGGCAAGCCTATGGGATTAACTTTTCATGATTTGACTTTTTGAGTGCTTAATTTGAACCTTAAACACTTTGAGTGATTTGAGTGAATCCTTAGTGAGGATGCCAATTCTTGTCGATTTTGGATCAAAGGTAATTTATTTAGATGATGGGAGACACCTATTTTTTTTCGTGCTATAAAAATTTATGACTTTAATTGTTTGAATCTTTAGGACTCTTTTAGTTAAATTATCAATGTATGAATTATCTATGAATTATGATGAAACATTATTGATGAGAATTATGAATTGAGGGAGTTAATTTTAATTGTGAGTTGAGGATTTTGCTTGAGGGCAAGCAAACGCTTAAGTGTGGGGGTATTTGATAAACCATAATCAACACATATTTTAACCCCATGCTTGGCTTAATTTTGGATGATTTTCCATTGAATTTGATGAATTCGATGCTCATAATCTCTTGATTTCATGTTTTATACTCAGGAGAGCTTAGGGAGTCGAAAGGAACGAGAAACGGGTCAAAAAGGGGTAAAAACGGGCCTACTTAGGAAATCAACACGGCTTAGACCATTGGACACGGCCGTGTGTTTCGAGCAAGGATCAACCACCGCCTAGAATATCGACCATGGATAGATCACACGGCCGTGTGTGGCGAACAGGATCGACCACGACCAAGGGAGTCCACCACGGGAGTGTCACACGGGCGTGTCCCTGCCGAAACTAGGATGAATTCTATTCGGAATAGGATACTTGTGGGCCAAGTAAGGCATCTCAAAGCCTATATAAACACCCTAGGGGGCAACCTAAAAGAGGAGCTCGACAGGACGTCGAATAGACGCCGAGTAGAAGGAGAAAATACTCCAAGACAACCGTCGAGAACAACTTAGGAGAAGGATCTCCATCAAGACTGAGGATCTCCCATCAAGTTCTTTAGAAGTTTTTGGGTTTTCTTATGTTTTGTTGTTTTTCCTATTTTATGATGTTTCCCTCTTTTAGTATGAATTAAATCCCTTAAATACCTAAGGGGGTGAAACCTAAGACAGATCTTATTATTATTTGATTTATGAGATAAATACTTGTTCTTATTCTTAATTGTGAGTTCTTATTCTTGTTTTGGTAATTCAGGTTATTGATTCAAGTCGAATGTGCTTATTCAGTGGAGCAAAAGTCCTTGTCTAAGAGTAGATCAACACAATTAAGCAGAGTTGATTGCAACCCTAGAGATAGGGCGACAAAAATCTGTCGGATTAGGGTCAAACCTAATAAGGGAATCTATAGATCGAGTTAATGCAATAATAGGGGTTTTAATTAGAAAGAGATTTCAATTAATCAACCTAGAGTCAGTTGTTAGTAGCCTCGAGAGAGGTATTAATATAATTTAGGTATTTCTACGGATTAAGCCAAGTGAATAAATCGCATGAATCAAAAGTAATAAGTGAAGTCTAGGTGGATTCTTCCTTAGGTATTGTCTATCTCATATAAGTTGTCCAAAGGTATTTTCCCCAATTTACTCTCTGTCGCGTTCATAGTTAGTTAAATTAGTTAGTAAATTTTAGGTTAAAAATAAATCCCCTTAATTATTAGGCTAGATAATAAAAAGATAGTTAATACTAGTACTCTTGGTCCTTGAGGATACGATATTCCGGACTCACCACAGCTATACTACTGTTCGATAGGTGCGCTTGCCTTTGTCGACATAATTGTTAGTTTCGAGTTCCATCAATCCTTCTGAGCCTCATAGATTTGTTTTCGAAATGTTGATCTAGCTTTTAACTCAGCTATGATTGAATCATCATCAGACAAGGGCAATTGGGCGTTCAATGCCCACAAGGCAAACAAAGATTTTCGACTCAAAGTATCCGCAACCACATTAGCTTTCCCCGGATGGTAATCAATAACGAGATCATAATCTTTCAATGATTCCAACCATCTCCGTTGTCTCAAGTTCAATTCTTTTTGTGTCATTAAATACTTTAGACTTTTATGATCCGTAAAGATATGACACTTTTCACCAAAGAGATAATGCCGCTATATCTTCAGTGCAAACATAATGGCTTCCAACTCAAGGTCGTGTACCAGGTAATTCCTTTCATGCGGCTTCAGCTGTCTAGATGCATAAGCTAAAACTTTACCATCTTGCATGAATACGCAACCCAAACCATTCAATGAGGCATCACTGTAGATTACAAATTCTTTACCCGATTCAGGTTGAACTAATACGGGAGCTTCCGTTAATAAGGCTTTCAATTTATCAAAACTTTGCTGGCACTTATCAGTCCACTCGAATCTCACATCTTTTTGTAGTAATCGAGTCATCAGAGAAGCTATCATTGAAAAACCTTTAACAAATCTCAGATAATATCCGGCTAGCCCCAGAAAACTTCGGACTTCTGAAACATTCTTCGGAGGCTTCCAACTTACAATAGCTGAAATCTTATTTGGATCTACTCGGATACCTTCTGCAGATGCAATATGTCCAAGGAAACTAACTTCCCGTAACCAGAATTCACATTTACTGAATTTGGCATATAGTTGTTTCTCACGCAGAGTTTGCAATACAATTCTCAAATGCTCAGCATGCTCATTTTTATTCCAAGAATAGATCAAAATATCATCAATAAATACAACCACGAATCTGTCTAGGTACTTTCTGAAAATTCTGTTTATTAAATCCATAAATATCGCTGGGGCATTCGTTAATCCGAATGGCATCACCAAAAATTCATAATGCCCATATATTGTTTTGAAAGCTGTCTTCGGCACATCTGAATCCTTTACCAGTAGTTGATAGTAACCAGATCGTAGATCAATCTTCGAAAGTACAGTAGCACCCCTTAGTTGGTCAAACAAATCATCAATTTCGGGCAATGGATATTTGTTCTTTATTGTAACTTTATTGAGCTGCCTGTAATCAATGCACAGTCTCAATAATCCATCTTTCTTCTTTACAAACAATACCGGTGCACCACACGGTGAAAAGCTGGGTCGAGCAAATCCTTTATCAATTAATTCTTGCAACTACACTTTCAACTCCTTTAATTCAGTAGGAGCCATTCTATATGGTGCTATCGATATCGATGCCGTCCCTGGTACAAGGTCTATAGAAAATTCCACCTCTCTAGCTGGTGGTAAACCGAGCAATTCTTCAGGAAATACCTCAGGAAACTCACAAATAGCCAGCATTGACTGGATTTTCAACTCAGACACTTTGGTATCCAACACATAAGCAAGATAAGCATCATACCCTTTTCTAATATATCTCTGTGCTGATATTGCTAAAATCACATTAGATGACCCATCTAGCTTTTCAGATTCAACCCGAAGTAATTCACCATTTTGACACTTCAACACGATATATTTACGTTTACAATTAACTACCGCATCATGTTGGGTTAACCAATCCATTCCCAAAATCACATCAAAATCATCAAAAGGTAACAGCATCAAATTAGCCAGAAAACAATGACCCTCAATCATCAACGGGCAATTCTTACAAATTTTATCTACCATAGCATGCTGACCCAAGGGATTTGAAACTTTAACAACAAATTCGGTGAATTCAACCAACATATTTTTAATAGTCACAATTTTGGTGCATAAATATGAATGCGTTGAACCAGGATCAATCAAAGCAATAATATCAGTATCAAGTAAAGAGAATGTACCAGTGATAACATCTGGTGCCAAGGCATCTTCCCTTGCACGTATGGCGTATGTCCTCGCCAGAACCCGTGCCTTAGATTTAGCCGTTGAGTCTTTTCCAGCAGTGCGTCTACCACTGACATTTTCAGGATATAGTGGTGGTCTACCCCTTGAGACGGGATTACTCGACTTAGGGGTTTGTTCTATATCTTTCTCAACTCTTTCCGGGCAATCCTTAAGAAAATGGTCGAGAGAACCACATTTAAAACATGGCCCACTTCTCATCCGACACTCTCCAAAATGTAATTTGTTACAGACTTTGCATCGTAGCTTAGGGTTTCCAACACTCCCAACACTGGTTGCTAGCAGAGATGAAGACCTTGGGTTGGAGCGTTTAGAACTTCTTTCCTTTCCCGAATATCCCACTGATGATGCAATACGTTTTTGGTAACTTCTTGATTTCTTTGAGGCAGATGATTGTGTCTTGCTCATAAATCTTTTACTCGGAACCCGAGCTTCTCTTTCGGCTTACTTCTTCTCTTTGCTTAATTCCTCGTCCTTGTGGGCTCTTTCAGCTAATACTACAAACTCCCTTAATTCTAAAATCCCAATCAACAACTTAATGTCTTCATTTAGCCCTTCTTCAAATTGTTTGCACATATCGGCTTCAGTCTGAACCCATTCAGTAGAATACTTGCTCAGTCTAACAAACTATCGTTCATACTCGGCCACTGTCATATTTCCCTATTTGAGTTCTAAAAATTCCTTCTCTTTCTGATCTAGGAACATCTGACTAATATATTTCTTTCTAAACTCGGTTTGAAAGAATTCCCACGTAATATTTTCTCGCGGTACAACAGAAGATATGGTTTTTCACCAATGAGAAGTTGTATCTTTCAGCAAGGATACCGCATATTTCAAACATTCGGCGGGAGTACATGACAATTCATCGAGAACCCGAATAGTATTTTTCAGCCAAAACTCGGCCCTTTCTGGATCATCATCGGCCGTAGCCCTAAATTCCTCAGCCCCATATTTTCTAATCTTATCAACCGGAGCCTTACCAATTCTAACGGGTCCAGTACCCTGTGGCGTTTCATCGAGTTGTAAAGCAGGTGGGGGAGGTTGTTGAACAGCGGGGCGTGTTCTCATATATTCATTAAACCATTCATCCATCATTTCAAAGAAGGCCGCTTTTGCATCTTTACGGCCCTCAGACATGGGCCTCCTACAACTACTAGTTGCGGCTCGTTGCACAGAAGCTTGAGCAGTGCTCTCAACTTCCTCAGACTCATATCGAGCTTGGTTGGAAATATGAAAATACATTTAAAAGTGGTCAGGAGATATAACACAATCATGATTTATATAATGGCATGTATAGCTAGACCCGTACTTGCTATGTTAGTCCGAGAATCAGCTCAACCGTAGCTCTGATACCACTAAATGTAACACCCCTAACCCGTATCTATCGCCGGAACAAGGTTACGAAACGTTACCGGAGATTTTCGGAACATTTACAAACATTTCATGTTAATCACTATTCATTTACCGAGATTATACATAGCGCTCCTTAAATGGGCCCTCGAGGCCCAATACGAGCATTAGGAACGAATCGCGACTAAATCGGGATCTCAGGGAATTTTTCGTGAAATTCTAAAATTTTTCCCTAGTACAAGGCTCACACGCCCGTGTGGTCAGGCCGTGTGGTCTCACACGCCCGTGTCCCTAACCCGTGTAACTCTCTAATTTCTAAGGCATGAAGAAATTTAAGTCACACGGCCAAGTCACACACCCGTGTGCTAGGTCGTGTGATGAATTTTTATTTTTGAAATTCGGTACAGTTTTCACACGACCGTGTAACATGCCCGTCTTCAAGGCCGTGTCAACCACACGGTTGAGACACACGCCCGTGTCTCTGCCCGTGTGCTCAATTTTGAGCATTCTGTTTTCTCGAATTTAAGGTGCAGGAGACACACAGCCTGGCTACATGCCCATGGGGTAGGCCGTGTGTGACACACGGCGTAGACACACCTGTGTGGACAAAATGAAGCCATTTCTTAGCTTCATTTTCTCACCCAATTTTGCCAACAACCTACACCAATAATTGCATGTATATACCATCCAAATCAAGCATTAAAACCAAGCCTAAACTATCATCTATCATGGCATAATATCACATGCAATTCATGTTTATAATTATACTTTTAGGGCATATACAAGATAAACATACTCTATTCATTCAAATTTAAAACATAAGCATTGAACATGAAATAACTTATAAACACACCAAATAAATCATTACTAGCCATTCCAATGGCTAGATTACAAAACATCACTTACAAGTCATTATTTGGCCAAATAAGCCTATATATGCCATTATACCAAAATGAGATTTCTAAATATACCAAAAAGGAGATAGTGGATAGTGTGATTATGCTCCGACCGATCCTCTAACCTTCGCGAGCTTACGAGCATTATAAAACAAGGGAAAAGTAAATGGTAAGCATTTTAATACTTAGTAAGTTCGTATAACGAAAAATAAACTTACCGGTCATATCTATTCAAACAAGCATACATAAACATACATTTCATCCATTATAGGTAGTTCACCTAAACATATACACTTGATCAAGCAAGTTAGTCATATAACATCATATAAATATCAAGTAAACATAAATGAGCTCATTACATCCAAACTTCCATTAATTCCACCTTTCTATATTTTCAGAGTCTTTTCCTTTGAACTAATTAAATTTCGATGGACATTCGGGGGATGTACCTAAGGTATACATATAAATTATCCGTCAATTCATATTCATAATTACCCATTGGGCATAAGTTCAAAGAGCACACTCTCGAGCCACATATTTTACAACAGGATTACCAGTCCAGGCTAAATCTCGGTTTTTCAACCGACGTTCACAAGAGTCATTTAGGATTGCCAGTCCAGGCTAAATCCTATTAGTGACCAATGCTCTAAAGAGCTTAATTAGGGTTACCTGTCCGGGCTAAACCCAATCTATAACATATGCTCGAGAGGCTTAATTCAGGATTACCCGTCTGGGCTAAATCCTATTTGTAACATTTGTCATATCCTACTCGTTTCAAGAAATCACCATAATCCATCGAATTTCAATGTTCAACCGGGACATGACATTTTATCTATATTTTCCAAATTATAGTTATTTCATTATGTTCATCATCTCATACATATCATTAAAACCATATAATTAAATTCAAGCAATTTAACATACATATTTAAGTTACACGAACTTACCTTGACAATTATTCGTGTTTGGAATTCCAACTAATCCGAAACTTTTTGTTTCCCTCGATCTAATTCCGTAGTTGGTCTTTCAGGGTCTTTTCAAGCTTGGTAAGTTCTCTTCCTCTCTCCTAGGGTTTCCATAGAAAATATTGGGGAAGAAGATGAATAGAAAAGATGATAATTTCTTTTTATTTTTCTATCATCTTTTTAATTTTGTTGATTTCTAATTTAGTCCCTAGCCATTTCTAATTTTTCCATGGATGAGTCAACAAGAAAATTCTACATACTTTTCTTAATGGTCTAATTACCATATAAAGACCTCTAATTTTGAATTCCATAGCTATTTAATCCTTATAGCTTCTAGAATTCAATTTTCACATTTTATGCGATTTAGTCATTCTCGTAATTAAGCACTAAGTCGATAAAATTTTCGTACCAAAATTTTCACATATTATATCCATCATAATACGGACCATTTAATAAAATAAAAATAAATTATATTTTTGGGTCGGATTTGTGATCCCAAAACCACTGTTCCGATTTCACCGAAATTGGGCTATTACAATATGGGCCCATTCATCCACCATGTGGATGGTTCTGATATTATATAATTTTGGTAGATGCATCTACAAAATAACAACATATGTGTTATCAATTTGCAACTTGTCATTTGCAAGATTGATTGTTTAAATAATTAATTTCAGATCATGCAATTAAGACAATTCATCTTGCTAATACTGATGAGTTTATATCTCAATCTTTTATTGATTGAGTTTGAAAAACTTTTGTAAGAGTTTGCGCATAATGGTTTAGAGAAATTATTGATTGAACACCTCTGATTAATGTCTAAACCATTACTTATGAGAACTAAACTTCCTATTTCAACATGAGATTATGTTGATTTACGTGTTGTATGCATCAAGCCAATAAGTTAAAAACTCCCATTACAATTGGTTTTGATCAAGAGCTAAATATTTCTCATCTTTGAATTTTTGTATGTGCGTATATGTTCCAATTGCTCCACCACAACGCACAAAGATGAGTGAATCCTTAAAGAAAGTTGGGAATATATATTAATTACAAGTTTCTTTATATTAATTATTAGATGTTTTGAATGTATTCGAGATTCATTTGTGATTACAATTTTGCCCAACATTAAGGGGAGAGAAATAATAACTTGTAATGAGTTAGGGGAGAGTAATTTGAACTGTAAGTTCAATGAGGATAACTCATTACAAGTTAATCTGATAGATGTATTTACAAACTTAATAAGAATAACCAAGTGTTATATATCATCTAATATTTTTATTTGAATTAAAGTCTCACTAGGACAATCAGTTGGAATAAAATAATAGATTGATCGATTCCAAATATAAAAATTCTTCTAGATGGTCATATAGTGGAGGCGGGTGCTCGAGAAGAGACCCAAGACATAACTAATAAGTAAAACTTGAAGAGATTCAGTACACTAAAACTGAATTTTAAAATAATGAAAATAAGAGATCTCGATAAGTTATGTCAATTCGAGAAAATGTGGAACCGATTAATAAAAGTGGTCAACAATGATTTTGCATGCAATATTATTATTGAAATAATGGAATAAAAGGAAGATCTTGAATAAATCTATTGAGAAATATAGATATGAAATAAATTGATCAAAATAGAAAGACGCAACTCAAGTACAACTAAATTCGTGGAATTTTTGGACTAGTAGTCCAAATATCTAAAGGTATAAAGCCAGTGAGGGTGCAATGAATTAGTTTTGCAAAAACGGAATAAAAATATGAAGTTTTTCGTTGAGTAATGGTATTGATTATGAATGATATAATATTCTTTTATGGTGGATACAATAACTTTTAGACATATTATTTTGACAATTCATAAAAGATTTAACTTGTGTCTAATGGTGGTTGTTACAACCTTTATAAATCATTATATAGTAAAGTTTATATTAAAATCCTTGAAGGATTTAGAATGCTAGAAGCATATTGAAATTCTCGAGAAATTATTCATTTATATGAATTGAAATAATTGAACATATGTAGTAAATTTGATTTAGTCAATAGTAGTTGAAAGATGATTATAAAATGATCCAAAATACCTATTTGTATCTTTATAGAAGGATCATGGTTAAAGTTTGCAATGATTATTGTTGAAACTCCTGAAGATATCAAAATATGTTTCCCCAAAATTTTCCCTCACTCATGATTTTCAAAAGAATGGTGATATAAATGCTTAGCAATACATTCAAATAGTAATATGAAAAACTAGTATTTAAGATTGAATACGTAGAATATGAGAAAGTATGTTATATTCTCATGAGGGGAGTAAATACGCGTTGTATTCTTTTTGCCTTAACTTAGAGATTTTGTCCCATTGGGTTTTCTGGTAAGGTTTTCAATGAGGCAACATATTATACGTATTATAGATTGTGTACTCTTTTTCCTTCATTAAGTTTTTATTTCATAGGGTTTTTCCTAATAAGGTTTTAACAGTGCACATTATCTACCAATGGACATCCAAGGGGGAGTGTTATAAATATCTTATTAAGTGGATGTCCATTATAATCAAGATAAAGTTTTGGTGTACTTTAAATTCTAATAGTTATTAGAATTAGATCTCTACTTCTTCTATATTTCTTATGCCTATAAATAGAGACTCTGATGAAGCATTGCAATAACCCCTTTTGATCAATAAATTATATTCTCTATTGCTTTCATATTTTATTTGTTCTTTATTCTCTGCATCTCTTTATTTTATAACAATATAAATTCTTTAACCCTGCTTTTCGCTTCTCAATTATTTCTCATTTTTTCCCTCAAATCAAATCAAAGATTACCCTAAAAAGATAAACAAATATTTGTAATCTCCTTGGGCTTTCTTTTTTTTTTTTTCCATACCACATCTTCTCCAAACAGTCCCTTCTCTATAAGTATACCTCCCTTTCTCATTTACTCCCATAACACATCCCTTCTTGTTTTTCCAACTTTTCTTCTTGCATTTCTTTCTTTATTGTTTTGGTTTGCTGCTTTTTCTTTACAAGTGGTCAGGGTTCTTATTTTTCATTGCATAGGATGCTTAGTTCTGGTGGTGGAAGTGGCAGCTGTTCCAAGGACATGGCGGTGGAGTTAGGAGATGAACCCCATGTTTTAGTTGTGGATGATAGCCTCATTGATAGGAAACTGGTTGAGAGACTGCTCAAGAACTCCTCTTGCAAAGGTACAATCTTTCTTTTCTTTTCTAACCCATCAGTTTTGGACCTTTTTTATTTCCAAGAATTTCATTTCTTTTGGTTGTGTTGTGTTGCAGTGACTACAGCAGAGAATGCACTGAGGGCTGTGGAATATTTGAGACTGGGAATGATACATTGGAAGGCACTGTAAGTAAAACATAAAATAAAACTCCATCCCTTTCATCAAATTCATAAAGATTGTGTCTTTATGTCTTTTCTTTGTTTTACAGGTTTCTGAGGTCAATATGATAATAACAGATTACTGCATGCCTGGAATGACCGGCTATGAACTGCTCAAGAAAATCAAGGTGCTAAACATTTCATTACTCAAAAGTTGTTAATTAGTAACATTTGCAAGTACCCTTTTTTCATTTCACTCACCATTTTGAATGAAAACCAGGAATCATCCGTTCTCAAGGAAGTCCCTGTTGTAATCATGTCATCCGAAAACATACCCACTCGTATCAGTCAGTAAGTTTTCGTGTCATTCATTGCTGAATACAAGTTATAATGTTAAAAAGATTGTAATGTATGTATATTGCATGTGGAAACAGGTGCTTGGAGGAAGGTGCAAAGATGTTCATGCTGAAGCCACTGAAGCGGTCTGATGTGAAGCAACTCAAATGGCACTTGATGAAATGCAGGAACTGAAGTTAGAGGCAAGAAAACAACAACTAGGATTCAAGAACAAGATTTGTAATGAGAAAAAGAAAAGAAGAAAAACTTTATAAACCCACATTTTTGTTTTTCTTAGTAGGGTGTAGTGAAAAAATGTCTATATTGTTTCCATTCTTCAATTTTTGTGCGTCTGACATTTCTGTTTTAAGCCAGATATTGGCATTGATACAAATATGATGGTTCCATATAAAATAATTGACTGAATGAGGTAACAATGTCTTGTCAATGTTGGTAAAGAGAGATTCTATGTTTCAAGTTCGGCTTTTACCTTTGCGGGTAACTATTCTGCTTATAATTTTATCATACATGGTTTTATTAGGTAACTATTCTGAATATCTTTTGATTCTGATTATAATTTATTTGGATTATACATTATTTGTAATTCTACTTTTATTTGGATATATATATTTTAAAATTACTTTGTCTAACTGATTCAAAATTACTTTTTGGAACGATTCCTTGACTATTTCTCTGTCTAATTAATCCCATCAATTCAAACAACACTTGATAGAAGTGAAACATTTAAAAATTATTACATAATATAAGTAAAATTACATAAAAATTTTAAAATTAATTTTGAAGGAAAAAATAATTTTATTATTAGTAAATTAATTTTGCATTAAACATAATTTAAATGCAATATAGTCTTAAAATTTAAATATAAATGAAGTAATCATTTAATAAATATAATTATGAATTAAATATTAAGATAAATAATATTGATATTTATGATAAAATTTAAATTTAATATAAAAATCATTTAAATATTAAGATAAGTATTGTTTAAATTTATTTTAATTAAATTTTATTTATCTTTATGAATAATATTATATATTTTTATTTTTGAATTTCTAACTTTAAACTATAATTTTTTTAAGGATAAATAAAAATATATTATTTAAACTATAAAATTAAACTAAATATTAAAACTAATAAATTTAAATTTAGAAATTAAAATAAAAAATTAAAAATTAAAATTGTGTTAAGGATTTCTATGAAAGGATGAATAAGTTTTAGATATTAAAATTAATAATATTTATCTTTATGATAATTAAATTGTAATTAACCAAATATTCAAAATAGCAAATATACCATGTTTAAACATTAAAAAGTGGACGACACAAACATATTATCATTAAATTAATTAAACTTAATATTATATATTAAATTAAGGTTAATTACCTAATTAACTAAACTAATTAGATGTATATACATTGGAGTTAGGGGAGGAAAAATAACTTCTTCTTCTTCTTCCCCAAACACTGAAATTGAAGAAAGAAAAACCTAAGGAAGAGTTTGACTTTCGACCCTAATTAGATAAGTGCAATTTAGTTCTTTTCTTGTAATTTCTATAGATTTGAGGTCATGGGAGCTTGATTTAGCTAACCCATGTACCAATTTGTAAAACTGCTAGAGTTTTAGGAAGTTTCCATTGTTGAGTTCTTGAAGGTTTATGTGTTAAATTGATAGATTTTAAGCTTAGATGTGAAAAGGATTAAACTGTAAAGTTTAATCGATAGTTTCGTATATTAGGAACCAAACTGAATAAAATATAAAATTGAATTTAGAAATAATAATTAGGAGGTCCCTAGTGGGTAATAGTGAAATCAAATTTCAAGTTGGAGCTTTAAATTTGAAACTTTAGCCATTCTTGGAGCAATTGGCTCATTACGAGATGAAGTTCGAGTGTCTACGTTAGAGGAACATATGGTTTATCTTATGTCTCAATTTCCTCCACCGCAGCCTCCTCAAGACGACTAGGAGACATTTTTCATATTTTCATATTCACATTTGATATTTTGCATTGTTTGAGTTATTTTCATATTTCTTTATTGTTAGAACTTGTTGAACTTAAATGTTTATTTGGTATCTTAAGATACCTTGAACTTGAATGTTAGTTCCTTGATTTTTATTGTTCTATCTATCATTGGACTAACAATTTTTTTTTTTTCTCTTTTAAGCTTTTTTTGTTCTTCATCCGTAACTTTATTTCAAATCACTATATCAATACGTAATTCCATGACAATTCAATTTGTTTTCTTGTTATATTCTTTAATTTTTAATATTGTCATAATATTCGTATAAGTTTATATAAACTAGGATCTTAGGAAAAAATCTATCTTCTTCTTCATTTACACATACCTAAACATGTGTAATTGTAAACAATTAAAATAACCATTCACTACAAATTTTAAATCAAAGCATAAAAATCTTCAAGAAGTCATAAGGGCTTTCGGTTTTAAGCTTCTTCCTCAACAAACCTTGCTTTGATTTTTCTTCCCTCCCTCTAGGGGTCAGTATTCGATTGAGTTGAGTCGAATCGAGTCAAAAAAATTCGAGTTAATCGAGTTAACGAATCATATTTTAGCAACCGAACTCAATTTGAATTTTTTCAAATCGAATCGAATCGAGTGGAAAATTTTCGAGTTAAGTCGACTCGAGTTAACGAACCATATTATTTATACACAATATTGCGTTTACATGGACCGATTATTTAACTAGTAGACGAAGTACAATATTATTTAACTATATAAACAATATAATTATTTTACCTTTTAACTTAATGAGTAAATAAATATTTATCAAAACAACGTAATTGAACTTTTTAACTTTAGAAAAAGTAAACATTTATCAAAACGGCGTAGTTTTGCCTTTTCTTATTCGAATTTTCGGATAACTCGAATTGTGTAATTCATATTCGAGTTAAACCAAAAAACTTAATTTTTTATTTGAGTTGATCCGAATAACTTGATTAACTCAAATAACTCGAACTATTTAATTCAAAATTTGAATTTTTTATCGAGTTTTTTGAATCGAATCAGATTTTGCTCACCCCTACTCCCCTCCCCCTTTTTTCTTTTGGTTAGACGAATGGAGAGAAAGTGAGTAAGGATTCCTCCACTAATTAAATCAAGGGTAAGGATTCCTTTATAACTCCATTAGTGGAAATAAATGGAGATTATTAATCTCCTCCACTTACTTTAGTTTAGGCCTAGTTGCACCTAAGGCCTTGGCTAATTATCCATTTGAATCTCCCTTCATTTCCTTTATTAAGTCATTCCTTTCCACACATTTGAACTTACTACTTTTCACCTTTTACAAATAAGTTCATACCTCAATTTAACTAATCGCTCAATCTCGATATTTTTTGTCACATTTTATTAATTAAAATTAATACGATTGATACAATGCTCTTTCGTGGGGAGATTAATTGGTAGTTTCAAGGGAAGTTTGTTTTGTCATCTAAGACTCTATCTCTATTTGTGGATAGCGTTTGTTGCCTTTTTATATGCTATCCATGTTTGTTTAAATGGATTAGATTAAGAATCCATTGATATATCAGTTTGTTGCCTTTTTATATGTCATCCATGGTTGTTTAAATGGATTAAATCGAGAATCAATTGATATATTAGTTCGATGAGAGAGATTAAACCAACTAAACTGCAAACTGTTTTCAATAATGGTGGTGGTTAAGTCATGAATCAAGAATAGATTAAACTGAAAAAAAATCCACAGAACTAATTTTTATGTTTTTGCCTTAAATTTCATTCTCTAAATTAGAGAGAGAAAAAAAACTATTTCTAAACCAACCAGCCCAAATCCAAAAAATTGAATAAAAAGTACAACCCAAATTAAAAAAAAAAAAAAAAAAAAAAAAAAAAAAGAAACTAAGGCCTGGTATAAGTAGTTAAGTTTGAATGTTTGGATCGGAATGTTCTAATTAGTTAAATTTAAGTTGGAATTAAAGATTTTAGAATTGGATAGACGATGGAATCAATCATATAATCGAATTTTAGATTAATTGGTTGGAGTAATTCGATGGCTAGTCGGTTCACTGTTTAATAATATTAATAAAGCAATATTTTTAAAAAATAATAATTTAAAGAAAAAACTAATTTAAAATAAAATTGGGGTCAAATTATTAGTTTATAAATCACAACTAAGGCTCATAACCAAAAAATAAAATAGGAAAACCTAAATTTGCTCTTTCATAGATAAAAGATTATATGAAACAGTGACATTATCTATTTTCAATAGTTTTATGTCACATCAATATTCTTATTTTAAATTTCAGGATTTTAATTTGGATTTGATTTTTTTCAAGATGAAAATGCTGATGTGGCATAAAACTATTAAAAAAAGAATACAGATGACTTGACGTTACTGTTTCATTACCCATTTCTTTTTTGTCGCCTAACTTTCAGACTTCTTTTTTCTTCTTTTTTTTCAGTTTCATCTTTTCATCTTTTAACTTTCTGCTTCACTGCTTTTGATTTGATTGTGAAGGTGGTGGCTGCAGCTTGAAATGGTAGCTGATCGATGGCAGCAAGGGCAGCCCCAAAAGGCCAAAAGCCTGCAACTACCAATTTTCTTTATGTCTTTGAGTAAATCATAAACCGCCTAACTTCTGGTATTTTTTCCTCGAAAACCTGCAATGAAGGCCATAGACCAGCTTTCATTTTTTGCTAAAGTGCACTCCACTTACTCATGTTCAGACTCAGAATCTCCACATATAGAAGTTCTTTTTGCAACTTTAGTATATTCAAAGAAGATAATATCAGTTTATGGGCACGACACGATCCAAAAAGCTATAATATATTTTGCTAGTCAGCAGATAGTGACATTTGAGGGGACAGTTACTAGACATTGGACAAGTATTTTAGAAGAAATCATGAATTTTATCTCACCAAACCATATGGTGAACTTAATTAAAAATGGAAGACGAAACAATGATTAAAAACGTAACAGTTCAACAAACCTGGCAGACGCATCCGCAGAGTGCTAAGGAAAGAGCATGTGAAAACCCTACATTACAGTAAGTTTGTAAACAAAGTAATTAAGCAGAATGGCAGAAGCAATGGTTGTTTGCATGAACGCAGCAGATCATGAAATTAGCTATGCCGATAATTCAGATTTTCAAATCTCTTTACGTCTTTCACTTTTCTTTTTCTTTTTCTCATTAATATTAATTAATTCTCATTTATATGTGTTTTTCTTTTTTCCAAAAAAAGAAAACTATCATGTTAAGTTGCTAAATTCTTCTTTTCAGAAAGAAGTAATGCTGAAGTTAAGGCCAATAATTGAAGAATCCACCACACTTAAGTTCAGCAGTACTGTTCCAACTTATATGAAAGTGGCAGACTTGGGTCGCTCTTCAGGTCCTAACACCTTCATGACCATATCACACATTATTGACACCGTCCATGGGATATGTCAACAAGAACATTTGAAGTTACCCTGTAACATCCTGAAAAGGGCCTATGCATTTTTTGTTTAATTGTACGAAATGACATATCTTATGTGTTATGAATATATTTTGAACACTTTTGGAAACCTGGAAATATATGGAAATGTTAAGTTTAAAAGAGGAAAGTGAACATTTTTAGAACCTTGGAAATGTAAGGAAATGTCTTGTAAGGAAATGTCATGAAAATGTAAGGAAATGTCAAGTTTACAGAGCCGATCGAAAATTTTTGAAAACTTAGAAATGACCTAGAAATGACGAGTTTTAAGGTTTAAAAGGGGAAATTAAGGCAAGGTGGCCTTAAAAGGAAAAGTTTGTGAAATTTGACACACAAACAGCAGGCTTAAAAGTGGTCCAGAAGATGCCACTTAGGGCCTATGGAAATGGCGCCATATGCAAGAGGAATGGGCCTAAGTTCGAGTCACATGGGAAGCAAATAAAAGAAATTTTATTTTGCTACAAGGAGCAGAGAGGTGGACGGCACATGGCTATAAATTAGGAGCTTTTATTATTTTATAAATAGTGGATAAATAAGGGATTTATTTATCATTATTTTCAAGAGATAATTGTTGGATTAAATTCTTTTAATTTGAATAAAGAGATAAAGAGAGAAAATAAGGGAGAAGTGATGGCCAAGTAAGGGACTTTGAGTTTAATAATTTCGGCTAAGTAAGGATAGTTGCTGAATTATCTTTTATTTTAAGTGATAATTAAAGAGATAAAGCTATTAAAATAGAAGAGTGATGGCCAAGTAAGGGATTCTAAGTTAGTAATATCGGCTATAAAAGGAAAAGAGAGGCCATTCTGCATTATTATCTGTTCTTTGAAAGCCTCTGCCGAATTCTCTTCACCAAATCTTCTTCTTCTTTTATTTTTGCCAAGCCGAAATACCTTGTGATCTAGCCGAATCCTCCATCTTTATTCTTTCTTCTCTTTTCTTTCTAATCCTCCAAAAGCCGAAAGTTGTGAGATCATCATCTAGCCATAGCCGAATCTCTCGAAGGTTGAAGTGAAGGTGCAATCGATTTCTTCAAGTAAGGGTAAGATCTCATTCGGTTTCATCCTTTTTCTTAAGATTTGCCAAAAATCTAGGACTAACCCCATTAATATCTTGTTGCCGAAACTTTGAAGAGATCTTTCGGGATTTACTAAGTGTCGACTACAAGGAAGGAGAAGTTCTTTTCCCGAAGGTACACCATAGGCCACGTGTTTCCTAGTTATTCGGTGAGTTTCGGATTTAAAATCCACAAGGAATTAAGGATCCAAGCATTAGATCAAGCTTTTCGGGATCTCAAGGAAATTTTAAGCGAATCAGTGTGTACCACACTAATTCTTAATATGTTTTATGGTGTGTTTAATTAAAATATGTGATATTAAGAATATGAAAGTGGCTAAGGTACCATGTTATGGTACTAAATACTCAGTGCACGTTTCCTACTCCTATTAGGATTACTAAAAATATGTTATATTTAACATGTGAAATATGATAAGAATGTGAATTTAAGTATGATATGCATGATATGAATAATATGGGTCATTCGGGATATATGAAAAGGGGAAGTGAATGTGATGACTACGGTCTCACTATCTCGAATGTGGTGACTTCGGTCACATTATCTCGAATGTGGTGACTTCGGGTCACATTATCTCGAATGTGGTAACCGGTTACATTATCTCGAATGTGGTGTCTCATGACACAATTATCTCGTGGCTATGCCACAAATTTTATATGGGCGATGAGCACGTCGATTGCAAAGATCGCCTTCGATGGTGTGTAGCGGATGGAGGGTTGACTTAGTAGTCCCCACGGTGTGACCGGCGAGCACGGGGTGTGTAGCGGATGGACAACTAGGTTTGGGTTTGGGAATGCATCATAACTTTGTATTCTATGTTTTGAATGTGTAATATGTGATATGCCCGATTCTATTATGATTTAGTGTCGTGTACACATTGAGTCTGTTTGACTCACCCGTTGAGAACATTTTTCAGTGTGATGAACAAAGTGATGGACCGGGACGATGAAACTTGTGGTGGCCATGCTCAACATGAAGTTTATATTTTGAGGACTCTTGAATTTATTTTAGTGCTTTGAATTATTTTGGGAATTATTTGATGTAATAAGGCCATAAGGCCATAGTTGATTTACTTTACACTTATTTTTATTTATTATGATTATGAATTTTATCTATTAAAATTTAATTAAAATTTCTTTTAAACTAAACCCTAAATATTTTGTCACTTAAGATAAAAGGGATTTCAATATAAAACGAACCTATTTTCAACACAAGCCCAACCCAAAACAATATTTTTCTTAAAATCACACAAGTTTTCCTAAGAACAAAAGAATTTTGAACCGGTTTACTTGAGGAACATACCAAATCTGGTCAAAGCTCGTGGGCCGGGTTTGGGGTGTTTCATACCCAAGTTTAAAGTGCTTCTAAATGATCTCCCAGAAAATGACTTTAACGCTGTCTTTAAGTCAGTTCCTGGTTCCTTTGAAAGGCTGAAGAAAGAGAAACGAGATATAATGCAGAAAAGGTGTTTTATACGAGGAGTTGCAGGTTCTTTCTACCATAGAATGTTTCCTTCCAAAAGCCTGCACTTTGTACATTCTTCCTGTGCACTTCATTGGTTCTCAAAGGTCAGACATGGTAGTCCACTTACATATATATATATATATATTCTTTCAATGATTAACAACTTTTTAATCTCATTCACTTTTGATTTTGTGAGGAGGTTCCCCGTGGGTTGGAGAACAATAAGGGGAACATATATATGGCAAGATCAAGTCCTCCCAATGTTTTACAAGCTTATGTGGACCAATTTCAGAAACACTTTCACAAATTTTCTAAGCATGCGCTCAAAAGAAATGATACCCCAAGGCCAAATGGTGCTAACATTAATAGCTAGGAAAAACCCAAATCCCTATGACGAAGGTTATCGTTTGGAGCTTCTTGCTAAATCCCTTCTTGACTTGGTTGCACAGGTTATATACATATATATATTTGTATTTTTGTATTTTGTTTCTTTATAATTTATTTAAATCCAAAAGAAATAAATTAACTTAGTTAAAAATTGTAGGGAGTTATAAAAGAAGCGGATGTGGATTCATTCAATCTTCACCTTGCAAAGAAGAAGTGGCTGAGCTTGTTAAGAGGGAAGTATCTTTTGAAATTAACGAGCTCCAAGTTTTTCACAGAGCAGCTCCGTAACAAAGACTTGGGATTCAACTTTTATAAAAAAAAATGGGGAAAAACAATGCAAATACTATGAGAGCTATTTTGGAACCTATTCTCTACTGTCATTTTGGAGATGCTATAATTGAGGAAGGTTTGCAACAAATGCAGCAGATCCTCTAAGGTGGTCAATGCTTCAAAAGAAGGTTAATTGATTAAGAAGTAGTTAATAAAGGAATTTAGAAAATAGATAAGAGAATATGGATTACAATCCAATGATGGTTTATAAAGGCATTGGATTATAGGGCGTGTAGTTTTGTGTTTCATACCATCTTTTTCCTTTTCTTTTTTCTCATAAAAACATTATTTTTAATTTTAGAAATTACTTTTATTATGTTTTTATACCTTCTTTATTAGTTTTTGTAAATTATAATCTGTAATAGTAGGAATGCAGATTCGGATATCTGAGGGTCTATTCGCGGTGAATAGTAATTTTAACATCTAAATCCGAATATTATCTGAATCCGCAAAATTTAAATTGAATATCTACTGATATCTGAATACCCAATCTAAATTACCATCACTACTCCAAGTCGTCTCTAATGTTCGAATCTACATTTTCTTTTTAAGAGTACAGCACTACCCTGATAACAAATATTTATATATTTTTTTTAACACTTTTGGCTTTTACCACATTTTTTTATACTCAAATAAAAATTAATGATAAAAATATAAAATAGATTTTTTTAAAATCTAACATTTACATTTGTCAAATAATTTATTCATATTCAACTCTTAATTTACAATAATAGATGAAACAATATTTAATAATTTAAATTCAATATTTAATAAATCAAATAGCATGGAGATTGCAAAGTATGGGGATATGAATGGTAATGCATGTGTATATAATTGTTAAAATCGCAAAGCATTTCCAAAATCCAGAGCCGTAGGGGGATTCATTCCAGAAACAAAGAATCCAAATTTAGTACATCAGTTTCCGGACATTCCCATAAGCTGCCCTTCTTCTTCCTTATTATTTTAAACCCTACAATTGTACTTTAGCTACCTACAACTGTTTCTTTTTTTTTTTTTAAAATTTATTTTGTCTTTTTTAAACCATGTTAACGATGCTCTCACTTTCGGCCTCTTAATTTACCGCTTTTTCCAACACCAACTAATAATATTTTAATAATTTAATTAATTAATGCTATATTATATCTTAAATTAACTAAATTAAATTAAAAAAATGTATAATAAAACAAAAAAATTTGAGAAATTAATTAATTGATAAATAAATCAGTATAAACTAATGCTGAAATATTATATCTGCAGAATAATCTAAAAAGAAGAAGAAGAAGATAAATTGACGGTAATTGCAACACTAGGATAATTCAAAAACAAACTAGAGATGCATCAATTTGATCAAATCGCTGAAATTTACATTTTAGCTTCGCTATCATCAAATCAACCCGACGATATCATCAAAAAAAACTGTCAAAAGTCAAGAGACCCACCGCATCAATGATTCATAAAAGGATAAGTCTTAGATAGCTTATCCTCATCATCATCTCGAATCTACCATAATCACTATGATCTATCATGATAACACCCTTCGAGAATGGTAATTAATTGATCTCGCAGCACTTTTATATTGACAAATCTCATATATATATATATATATATATGCCAAAACATGACTAAAAATTAAAAATAAAATAAAACTACATCTACGTTCAAAGAAAACATACAAGACAAAACAAAAACCAAAAAAAAAAAAGTAGACAACCATGAAACTGTGGACAAAATAAAACCACCATAATATGCGATTGAAATTAAGAACAAAATAAAATTATGAACAAAACAATATTGAAGAAACCACGATTAACAATTAACTCAAAGGTCGACACCACCACCAACAAATAAAGATTTAGTTTGAAAAAATTGAAGGGTTAAGTTATTTTTACCCTTACTAGCTAGGGATCTGACTCAGGTTTGCATAGCATATAAAAATCTTGCCACTAATTATTAAATTAGATTTTAACATGGGTAAGGTCACGATTATCATTTTGTGTAGGTGATTTTTTGGATCGATTTGAAAATCCAAAATCATTTATCATTTAATATTAAAATTTTAAAAGATATATTTTATTTATATTTATATAATTTTGGCTGGATTCAAAAGTCATTAATTTTGCAGTCTGAAATCAGTTTACTTTGTCTAAACCCAATTGAAACGAAAGTAAACTTACCAAAATGAATAAACAATGTGATGCTTAAATAGTTAAACACTAGATGCAAAAGGTTGTTACATGGTAAAAGTATCATAGCATTCATTCTACTTTACATCGTATTTTGATCCTCCTATTAGAAAAATAAACAAATCAATTCTTGTATGTTAAATAAATAAATAAAATAACCATTTCGTTAAATTTATGTCTTAAATGTTTATTTTAGTATTTTGTATATAAGATATAATAACAAATTTAATCCTTAATTAATCTTTATATCTTTATTCAATCTGGTCTTTACTTTTTTTTATTTAGAGCAAGTTAACTCTCAACTTTCACCGGCAATGTCGCCAAATTGAATAAATGTATAAAGGAATAAGGGGAAGATTTTATAAAACAAATTGAGGAAAAAAAGAGTAGGTGAGCAGGGGCGTAACTAGAGGCTGGTAGGGGTCCTGACCCCTTAAAATGATTTTTTTTATTTAGGCCCTTTAAAATTTTTAAAATTTTAAATTAGTAAAGGTAAAATTATACTTTAACCCCCTAAAAATAATAAAATTTTGATTTAATCTTTTAAAAAATTTAAAGATATAAACTATTAAAATGATAAATTTACATTTTTATTATCGTAAAAATTATAATTTAATTTAGACCTCCTAAAAATTTTTGAATTCCCCATCGGTGTGCTTCAATTTGGTGCAAAAATATGGTCGAACGAAGGCCCAGAGCGAGGAGGAAAAACTTTAGAGTGTTCTAGGGTTTTTTAAAAAAATAAAGAAGGAAATGATTTAAAATTTGGATAAATTACAAGTTTAGTTAATTATGTAAGCTTTAAATTACATTTTGGTAATTAAACTTTAAAAATTATTATAAAATCACTAACATTATCAATTTGTTATGTTATGATTACTCAATCATTAATTCCTATTAAAGGTATAACCAAGGATTTACATAGAGTTAGCGGTTGCGTTTTCAATCGTGTCATATTTATCGCAATCGCATGCTTAACAAAGGCTATTGCGGCCATCGCGGTCATGAATTTATTTCATTTTTGCATATTTATAGTAAAATTTAATAATTATAATTATAATTATAAAAAATAATATTACTGTTATGAATATCTTATTAAGTAGATGTCCATCATGATCAAGATAAAATTTTGATGTACTTTAAATTCTAATAGTTATTAGAATTAGATCTCTACTTCTTTTATACTTCTTATGTCTATAAATAAAGACTCTAATGAAGCATTGTAATCATCCCATTGATCAATAAAATACATTCTCTATTACTTCCCATATTTTCTTTGTTCTTTAGTCTCTCTATCTCTCTTTATTTTATAACACGTTATCAGCACGATCTTGCTCAAAGTGATAGTTCATTTTATCGATGATCAAATTTATCCTCCATGATTTCCAATATCTTTGACAACAAGATGCAAAGTTTTTACAGGAAGTTTCTTTTATTTAATGTTTCATATCTGATTATTATTTTTATTCTTCTTTCATTATACGTTATCATTATTTTGATTAACTTATTTTACTTTTTGTTCTTAAGGATAGTGAAAGGTTTGATATCGTTATCTATATGAAATCGACAAATAAGATCCACTCTCAAAGTGTACTTTTTGATATTTGCTTGGGGATGATCTCTTTCTCTTCATTACAAAGGATGTTTAGAATTACTACTTCTCATTCATGGTAACGTAAGTCAATCTAATCAACTTCTTTTGAAATTTGATTTGATTTCTATTAAAAAGTTCAATTTATATAATTCACTATTCGTATCTCTATGAATTTATAAAACCCTTCACGCATTTAGTTATTGGATTTTTATGTGGAGATAATTTTTTTAATAGAATTGATTGGTTTAATTTTGAATTTGATTAAGATATATGATTATTACGGAATGCGAATAAAAATACTTACTTGTCATGAACTTTGAGATATTCACCCTGTCTGTGATAATTCATATCATTGTAAAATTTGAAAAGAAATTATGTCATAAGAGGTGGAGGGTAGAAAATGTTTATGTTTAAACCTTTATAGTTGTAAAGTTATTTTAATTTGACATTATAATATTTTGTATTTTGTTGTGTTATGATATATAAAAATATATATTATCTAACCACAATGGTTTATTAGTAACATGAGTTTATTATTTGTTATGTTTAATATATGTTTTATTTATACGTATTCACTTTATATGAATAAATAAAATTTTTGTTAGAATTAAGTGACCCGAATCCTTATTTAAATAAAATACAATGGTAAAATAAAATAAAAGAAGAATCCCTATAGAACTACACTTCTTTTATTTTATTTTAAATAAGATTTTTTAAACCTTATTAAACTCTATCTATTTGATATTGATTAGAATAAGGTGTTTCAATCTTACTACACTCCTATTAGAATATGGTTTTACAAGCCTACAAATAGACATAGTCTATTCCTCTTGTAATTTTTTCGAATTTGACATAGTGAATTTTCTTCTCCTCTACCCGTGGTTTTTTTCCCGAAAGGGTTTCCACGTAAAATCTATGTGTTCTTTAATTTTTATTTCTCTTTTCTTTGCGATATATTGTCATTACCGACGTTATATTTTTAACAAATTGGTATCCGAGCTTCCGGGTTATTCATCTCGATCACGGTAATGGCGTCTTTGAAGTATGAAATTTCGCTGTTGGATCGCAACACCAGATTCGCGTTATGGCAGATAAAGATGCAGGCAGTTCTTGCACAGATGGATTTAGAGGAAGCCCTGCTAGGGGTAGATAAGATGCCTTCGACATTGACAGAGGAAGAGGAGAAGCACAAGGATCGAAAGGCGTTAACACAGTTACATCTGCATTTGTCTAACGAAATTTTGTAGGATGTGATGAAGGAGAAGACCACCGTTGCATTATGGAAGAGGCTTAAACAAATATGTATGTCGAAAACTCTAACCAGCAAGTTGCATATGAAGCAACGTCTTTATGCTCATCGTTTGGAGGAAGGTGCGTGCAGTACTTAAACACTTAACAGTGTTTAAAGAAATTCTCTCAAACTTGGAGGCCATAAAGGTTTAGTATGATAAGGAAGATCCAGGGTTGATTCTACTTTGTTCGTTGCCCCCGTCTTATTCAACCTTCAGAGACACAATTCTATATAGCCGCGAGTCTCTCACAGTTGATGAGATTTATGATTCTTTGACCTCGTATGATAAGATGAAGCATCTTGTGGTTAAACCCGACTCTCAGGGAGAGGGTCTCATTGTTCATGGGAGACAAGATCGGAATGTTGATGATGATCGTGGAAGGACACAGGAACGGAATCCTCGCGGTAAATCTAAGGGTAGATCGAAGTCTTCAAACAGAGGTAAAGCTTGTAACTTCTGCAAGAAGAAAGGGCACATTAAATCTAAGTGCTATAAGCTACAGAACAAGATTAAAAGGGAGGCTGCGAATCAAAAGGGAAAACAACCAGAAAATTTTGGTGAAGCTGATGTTGTAGAATACTACAGCGATGGTGAACTTCTAGTCGCTTCTGTCAACAATTCTAAAATGAGCGAGGAGTGGATACTTGATTCAGGCTGCACCTTCCACATGAGTCCCAATCGGGATTGGTTTACAACTTACGAAACAGTGTCTGAAGGTGTTGTTTTGATGGGAAATAATGCTTCGTGTAAAATCGTAGGTATTGGAACAATTAAAGTTAAGATGTTTGATGTAGTTGTTAGAATATTTAGTGACGTATGACATGTTCAAGAATTGAAGAGAAATTTAATTTCGTTAAGTACTCTTGATTCAAAAGGGTACAAATACACAGCTGAAAGTGGGATTTTGAAGATTTCCAAAGGTTCCCTCGTTTTGATGAAAGGGCAGAGAAAGACTGCCAAGTTATATGTTTTGCAGGGTTCTACTGTTATTGGTGATGCAGTTGTCGCTTCCTCTTCCTTATCAGATGATGATATTACTAAACTTTAGTATATGTGCCTAGGGCATATGAGTGAGAATGACATGGCAGAATTGAGCAAAAGAGGATTTCTTGATGGGCAAGGAATTTGCAAACTGAAGTTCTGTGAGCACTGCGTTTTTGGGAAGCAAAAGAGAGTTCGATTCACCAGAGGAATCCATAACACGAAGGAAATGTTGGAGTATATTCATTCTGATCTGTGGGGGCCATCAAGAGTGCCTTCGAGAGGTGGAGCTAATTATATGCTAACTTTTATTGATGATTTTTCTAGAAAAGTTTGGGCATTCTTCCTGAAGCAAAAAAGTGATGTGTTTTCCGCATTTAAGTCTTGGAAAACTATGACTGAAAAACAGACGGGAAAACAAATAAAATACCTCCACACAAATAATGGCTTAGAGTTTTGTTCTGATGAGTTTAATAAACTGTGCAAGTCAGAAGGGATCGTGAGACACTTGACAGTTCGTCATACTCCACAGCAAAACGGTGTTGCAGAACGAATAAACAGAACGATCATGGAGAAGGTTCGATGTATGTTGTCAAATGCCAACTTACCAAAGTCGTTTTGGGCGAAGCGACCTCTCATCGCATGTTTTTGATCAACCGATCTCCATCCGTTGCCATTGAGAAAAAGACTCCACAAGAGGTATGGTCTGGTAATTCTGCTAATTATTCTGATTTAAATATCTTTGGGTGTCTTGTGTATGCTCATGTTGATAATGGAAAATTGGAACCGAGATCCATTAAATGTGTTTTTCTTGGTTATAAAGCTGGTGTAAAAGGGTATAAGTTATGGTGTCCTGAAAATAGAAAAGTTGTGATTAGCAGAGATGCTGTTTTTGATGAAACTGCTATGCTACCTAACTTATCTCTTAAAGACTCTTCCAATAAAGAAAATCAAAAGCAGGTGGAGCATCAGATTAATACAGAGTCGACTCCTCAAGCCAGTACAAAAATTGAGAACAGAGTTGCTTCTTCACCACAATACTCTATCGCTAAAAATAGAACTAGAAGAGAAATTAAACCTCCAAAGAAGTATGCCGAGGCTGATCTAGTTGCTTATGCTTTAAATGTGGCTGAAGATATAGATGCAAACCAAGAGCCGTCTAATTATTCTGAGGCGGTTAGCTTGAAGACTCAGAAAAGTGGATGTTTGCTATGCAAGAGGAGATGGAATCACTCCACAAAAACAGAACATGGGATCTTGTGAAACTTTCTAAAGGTAAAAAGGTTGTTCGTTGTAAATGGGTGTTTAAAAAGAAAGAAGGGACTCCGGGAGTTGAAGAACCCAGATATAAAGCAAGGCTTGTTGCAAAGGGTTACAGTCAAATTCCAGGAGTGGACTTCACAGATATGTTCTCCCCAGTTGTGAAGCATAGTTCGATTCGAGCTTTGCTTGGTATTATGGCCATGCATGATTTGGAGCTTGAGCAGTTAGATGTAAAAACTGCATTTTTGCATGAAGAACTTGAGGAAGATATTTACATGCAACAACCAGAGGGTTTTGCAGTCTCAGAAAAAGAGGGCTATGTTTGCTTGCTGAAAAAGTCCCTTTACGGTTTGAAACAGTCACCAAGACAGTTGTACAAGAGGTTTGATTCCTTTACGACTTCTCATGATTTTAAAAGAAGTAGTTTTGACAGCTGTGTTTACTTTAAGAAAAACATTGATGGTTCTTTTGTGTATCTACTTCTTTATGTTGATGACATGTTGATAGCAGCAAAAGATAAAGGAGAGATAAGAAAGGTCAAAGCCCAACTAAGTGAAGAATTTGAGATGAAAGATTTAGGACTAGCAAAAAAGATACTTGGTATGGAGATTCTCAAAGATAGAAAAGCAAGTAAATTGTACCTAAGTCAGAAGGGGTACATTGAGAAAGTTTTTTGCAGGTTTAATATGCAGAGTGCTAAGCCTGTTAGTACTCCTTTAGCAGCCCATTTCAGACTTTCATCGGCTTTGTCTCCACAATCAGGTGATGAGATTGAGTACATGTTACATGTTCCATACACTAGTGCAATGGGATCTCTCATGTATGCTATGGTTTGTTCACGTCCAGATTTATCATATGCAGTCAGTGCAGTTAGTAGGTACATGGCGAATCCCGGTAAAGAACATTGGAAAGCAGTTCAGTGGATTTTAAGTTACTTACGAGGTACTACTGATGTTTGCTTACAGTTTGGAAGAACTAGAGATGGAGCCATTGGGTATGTTGATGCTGATTTTGCTGGAGACCTTGATAGAAGAAGATCTCTCACTGGTTATGTCTTTACAATCGAAAATTGTGCAATCAGTTGGAAAGCTGCTTTGCAAACTACAGTCGCTTTGTCTACCACTGAAGCTGAGAACATGGCGATTACTGAGGCTTGTAAAGAAGCTATTTGGTTGAAGGGACTCTTTAGTGAGCTCAATGAAGACCTTCAAATCAGCATAGTATTTTGTGACAGTCAGAGTGCCATCTTCCTTACAAAAGATCAAATGTTTCATGAGAGAACAAAACACATTGATGTTCGGTATCATTTTGTTCGTAATATTATTGCTCGTGGTGATATTGTTGTGAGCAAAACTAGTGCTCATGAAAACCTTGCAGATATGATGACTAAGTCACTTCCTATAACCAAGTTTGAGCATTGCTTAGACTTGGTTGGTGTTCATTGTTGATGTTAAACCCTTAAGGGGTTTTATGGAAGAGGTGGGGAACTTGTTCTTTGAGAGTTCGCGATGAAGAACTTGTTCATTGAGAATTTGTGTCAAGGTGGAGATTGTTAGAATTAAGTGACCCGAATCCTTATTTAAATAAAATACAATGGTAAAATAAAATAAAATAAGAATCCCTATAGAACTACACTTCTTTTATTTTATTTTAAATAAGGTTTTTTAAACCTTATTAAACTCCATCTATTTGATATTGATTAGAATAAGGTGTTTCAATCTTACTACACTCCTATTAAAATATGGTTTTACAAGCCTATAAATAGACATAGTCTATTCCTCTTGTAATTTTTTCGAATTCGACATAGTGAATTTTCTTCTCCTCTGCCCGTGGTTTTTTTCCCGAAAGGGTTTCCACGTAAAATCTGTGTGTTCTTTAATTTTTATTTCTCTTTTCTTTGCGATATATTGTCATTACCGACGTTATATTTTTAACAATTTTAGAATATCAGAATTTTTTTATCATTCATGTTAAAAAGAATTGCAAAACTGTATATAATTTAAAATAAATTAAGCATTCATTAAGGTTATATAATAAAATGATTATATGCTCCTGAAGAGCTAATATTGCATCAAACTATAAAAAAAAAAAAAAAAACTCTTTAAGAGATAATATTTTACCTCCTTGTGATGCAAAATTTTGTAAAATATAATAGTGTTTTTTAGATGAAGAAGATATATGTTGAATAAAACCTTCGTGTGTTTTACATTAAAACCTTATATAGAAATAACATGAGATACTCATGTATTTGAATTATATATATTCCCCGAAGGAATACATTACACTATGATTGAAATATCTAATGTGCTCATGCAGTAGCAATATTGTAAAAATGACAGTATTTTCGAACGATCTCGTACCTTCTAGTGGCTAAGCAAAATAATAAGTTACTAATGAAAAACTATGAAATTCTTCCCACTAGTTTTGCTTCATTCCTTGAAGTGAATGTAGCAGTACATAACAATTATGAAAAATGAAAATATAGAGATCATGATTGTTGTTGTAACTGAGGATGTGGTTGGAGACGTACAAATAACCGTTATAAAGGTGATTATAATAGTGGTACTTCTAACCACTAGAAAAAGAATAATAATGAAAAACAAGAAAATTGTGGTCAAAATATTTGAAGATTTTGGCATATTCCCTGAAGTGAATATTGCAAATAATTGTTTGCAAATTATATTTCTTTTATTAAGTTAATAACATTATGGACTTCACATTGATGTAGACATTTCCAGAAGTAACTGTCACAATATTGCTTATATGTGAATACAAAATAAAAAGAATGATGATAAAAATTGTCAAATTTTATATTTACATTATTAGTACAATTGAAAAACATGATTAAGTAAACCAAAAGTTTACTGATACAAATACATTTACTATTTGGCGTGACCAATTAGACCATCCTGGATTATATATGATGCAAAAATTAATTAATAATTCATATAGACATTTATTAAACAACCAGAAGATTCTTTAATTTAAAGAATTCTCATGTGTTGCTTACTCTCAATGATAATTGATTATTACAAACTTACTAGTTGAAATTTAAGATTTAATGTTTTGCATTTCTAAAATGAATATGGGCTCATTCATCCACCATGTGGATGATTTTGACATTATATGATTTTGGTAGATGCATATACAAAATATTCACATGCGTTATCAACTCGCAACCTGTCGTTTGCGAGATTGCTTGTTTAAATGATTAATTTCAGATTATGCAATTAAAACAATTCATCTTGCTTATGCTGGTGAGTTTATGTCCTAAGCTTTCAATAATTATTGTATGTCAATCGGGATAAAAGTTGAACATCCTATAGCTCATGTTCACACATAAAATGATATAGCTGAATCATTAATCAAATGCCTCCAACTAATAGTTAAACCATTACTTATGAGAACAAAACTTCCTAATTCAGCATGAAATTGTATTGGTTTACATGTTGCACGCATCAAGCAAATAAATTATAAATATTCCCCATTACAATTGATTTTTAGTCAAGAGTCAAATATTTCTCATCTTACAATTTTTGGATGTGTGGTATATGTTACAACTGCTCCACCACAACGCACAAAGATGGGTCATCATAAGAGATTGAGAATGTATATTTATATGAGTCTCCTTATAATATTTTTGAGCTATTAATTCAAGATTTAGTTATGACCTCAGTTTTCCCAACATTAGGGGAAGAGAATAAAAAGCTGGATTAATAAAGTACTTGAAATGAATTATCAATGTCTAAGATCCTCGTACAAAGCAATGTGAACCAGAAGTTCAACAGATAATTCATTTTACAAATCAACTGCCAGATTCATTAAATCTCACATACCAACTGAAAATGCTCCAATACGAATTGATGTCCTAATAGGGTAAACTATTAGTGTAAACACTACAGCAAAACAGGTTTTTAGCGGCGTTTTTAGTGGCGTTTGGACAAAAAACGCCGCAAAAGTTATACATTAGTGGCACTAATAGGAAAATGCCGCAAAAGGTTAGAGATATAGCGGCGTTTATGATAAAAACGCCACAAAAGGTCAAGCAGTAGCGGCGTTTTTATCAAAAAAATAATTTTATTTTAGGGTTTAGGTTTTAAGATTTAATGTTTAAGGTTTAAGGTCTATAGTTTATGGTTTTATGGTTTACGGTTTAATGTTTAGTATTTTGGATTTAGGGTTTAGTGTTTTAAGATTTAGGGTTTATGATTTGTAGTTTGGGGTTTAGTGTGTTGTAGTTAAGGTCTTAATGTTTAGGGTTTTAAGGGTCAGGGTATTAGGGTTTAAGGGTTAGGGATTTTGATAAAAGTGTCAAAAAATCAAGTTATTTTAGGGCTTAGGTAAGCAATAAGATTATTTTTTAAATTACTTTTGTACCTTGTAATATATGTGTATATATATAGGGTTTACGGTTTATAGTTTAGGGTTTAGTGTGTATAAGTTAGGGTTCAAGATTTAGGATATATGGTTTAAGGTTTAGGGTCTAGGCTTTAGGGTTTGGGGATAAAATTTGAGAAGCTAAATTTTATCAAAATCAATTTGGATAAATTCTATCAGCTGCAAAAAAAATTAAACTCGTGGACACAAACTCTTCGTAAGGAATTAGGTTTCATTTTTTTAAATTATTTTCGTACACAATTATAAAATTTTACAAGTTAAATATATTGTTTGAAACAAAACAAAATTAATTTAAAGGAATTTAAGAAATAATTAAACTATAAAAATTTATTGCTATCAAAGGCATTAGCGGCGCTAGGTGAAAAACGCCACAATAGATCGACCATTAGCAGCGCTTGGTAAAAAACGCAGCAAAAAACAATTTACTTTAAATAAAACGGTGCCGTTTTAAGTTGCATCTTTAGTGGCTTTAGCGGCGCTTTTTGAAAAATGCCACAATAGATCGACCATTAGTGGCGCTATTGAAAAAATGCCGCAAAAAACATTTTACTTTAATTAAAACGGCGTCGTTTTAGGTAGGGCATTAACGGCGCTAGTTAAAAAAACGCCGCAAAAAATTTTTACTTTAACAAAAACGTCGTCGTTTTAGGTGGAGCTTTAGGGAAATTAGTGGCGCTAGGTTATAAACGCCGCAATAGATCAGCATTAGCGGCGCTTTTTAAAAATGCCACAAACGGTCAAATTTTTTATACCAAAACGGCGTCGTTTTGTTTTCTTCCATTTTATCCTAAATGTTATACCCGATACTTAGTTATTTCCCCAATTCACTAAATTTCCCCTAATCCTTAAATTTTCCCCAAATCAAAATCCCTAGCCATCTACCGCTGAAGTCGCTGACCCGACCACCTGTTCATCTCCATACATTGTCCCCTCTGCTGCGTTGCCGTCGCCGTTGCTCTCCGCTGCCACAACCAATCGGTAAATTTCGCTCTCCGTAGCTTATTTATTAATTTTCTTGTATCAAATTATTGAAGAGACCTAATGGATACAATCCCCCTTGTTTGTCTCTCTCACGCTCATTCCAGTTGACGGTGGCCCAGATTTAAAGGCCCTTTCCATTATTACACGAACGCTTCCCCCCTCTTTTCCCTCTCTTGGCTCCAAAAACTCTCATTCTCTCTCGCTCTTTGAATGTCTGCAAATTGCACCAGTAATTCAAGGTTAGTTCCTTTTAACACCTTCCTCTCTTTCTATTCTTTTTTGACGCAAACAAAAAGAAAGAAAAAAGAATAATGCCTGACGAAGTTTTAGCACTATTTATTTCGAATCTTATGCTTTTTGTTGCGTTCACTTGTTCAACAAGCAGTTCAATTTGTCATCTTAGTTAACATTTTTTTTTGTCTATATTTGTTTGGTTGTTGGTTGCTGAGAAAACTGAGGTTAAGATTAAAAAAAACAAGGCTAAAAAGTTTTCAAAAGGTCGCTCATTTTTCTTTACGAAGCCGATAGGTTTAGCTTAGGTTACTACATGTCTGTTGATTTTATGCTTTATTTTAAGTAAGTTTCGTGTTCAGTGCATGATTAACTATTTAAGTTTGATTTGCAACATGTTACCGGATTTTGAAGACTAAATTTGTTAAATGCTGAAAATATTAGTAATCTGTTTAGTTAAAAAGAAGAAGAAAAAAGTTTAGTTAAAGCAATATCAGGTATAGGATAAATGAGAGTTAAGTAAAGAGACATAGATTTGAAAATGCATATTCTATATTTTTCTGAATGATGCTTCCTAATAAACGACAATTGAGTTAGGGTTTACAAATAACCTCGTCGATGATAACGAGAGTGAATCAATGAGGTAGTCGTTTAATGTTACCTCTTTTTTGGAGTCTGCTCCTAGCAATTTGTTTATACTTTATAGTAGTCCTTTTTACATCTTTATATGATATATGTTGATTTATTGACACTATTTCCAAGTAAATTTTGGTTTTTCCATTACTTATACTACCTATTTTTGGTTTTTCTTTATAATCATAGTCCACCTAGTGGAAATTGCAAGCTGCCTCTCACTAATTTCCATATATATTATATCTTTGACTTTGTTTCTATGAATTAAAACTGGGATGATAATTTAGCAAGAAAGATATGAAATAAAAAAAATTAAGAAAAAAAACTCAAAATATTGGGTTATATTATTATTATTATTTTGCATTATAATTATATTTAGAATATTTTAGATATATTAAATAATTTATATTTAAGGCTATGGTTTGTATTGAAGGGTAGCTAGCCTAAACTTTGTGGGAGTAGTTGTTTACCTCTTTAATGGAATTTAGTGGAATAAATATCTCAAATTTGTTAGATAAAATAATAATAATAAAGAGAAGAAAAATCAAGGCGTTTGCAGACTTGGCCATGTGTCGAAACCATTTTTTACGTGTTTTGAAAAACAGGGATTGACTTTAAAAATATGGAATGGAGTTGCCACCGATCTTTTATTCGAGGTGTGATCGGATCACCTTGAGATGGATTATTTTAATAAAACATTTTGATTTATTAAAACAATAATTTTTGGTCTACGAATTATAAGAAAATGGGTTCGGAAGTCGGTTACGTGCGAGGAAGGGTTAGCACCCTCGCAACGCCCAAAATTGGTACCAAATTGATTAATTAATGTCCTTATGTTGAAAACTTGAAAATATTTAAGGTATAAATTTTTAAAGAGGATTAGTTATCCTTGAATTGAATCTCAAGATTAACTCGTCTCAAAGGAATAAAATATCATACCCAGTACGTTAGGATATAATACGTTTATACCTCAACACCGAGATCATCTTTGATCTTCAAAACATGCAATTAAGAAGGGTATTTGGCTATTTGGTTGGACGGAAAATTGACACCCAGTACGTTAGGGCATAATTTTCTGACCTTCCAAACACACAAATATTACCTTATTTTGGAAAAAAAAGTTTTTAAATACACAATCTTAAACTTAGCTCAAAATGTATTTTAAATGAAATAGAACATTTAGTAGAGACTAGGATACATTAGAATTCAAGGTGTAATACAATGATAAGATACATAGACATTAATCATGAAATACACACAAATTAAGTATCATATTAACAATAGGCTATAAAATATAATTCTTTTTAAAGAAGGTTAATATATGTTGAATTTGAATCTCAAGATTAGCTCGTTTCGAAGGAATAAAAATATCATACCCAGTACGTTAGGATATAACACATTATACTTCGACACCGAGATCATCTTTGATCTTCAAAACGTGCAATTAAGAAGGGTATTTGGCTATTTGGTTGGACGGAAAATTGACACCCAGTACGTTAGGGCATAATTTTCCGACTTTCCAAAAGCACAAATATTGCCTTATCTTGAAAACTTTTCAAATACGTTATTTTAAAATTGGCTCAAAACCTTTTATTTGATACATATGATAATATGAAACATTTAGTAATGGCTCGAACGCATTTAGAATTTGAGACATAAAACCCTAATGAGTAACACAAGCATAGCATTTAAGCATAAAATAACATGTAAACTCAACATCATACAAATGGACATAATTATAGAAATGATTTACGCACAAATAACACAACAACGTATATAGACAACCATATATTAAAAATGCATGAAATAAATAAAATATGATCTCTAGACTAATTTTAAAGTAAAACGTATATATATAAACAATTTTAAGAGCAATTGAATTTATATAGATAAATAAAAAAGGCATATATAATAAAAAATATATACATATTAAAGGAAAATTTGAATGTAAACCTATATACATTTATATAAATAAATAATGTTTAAAGTAGGCAAAATATAATTTAAAACGAAATACGATGAAATACGTACGTACAAATTTAAATTATAATAAGGCAGTGAAATAAAAATAATTTTGATAGAATTTTATATATAAAATATTTGTATATGAAAAATATCCCTATTATACTAATTTTGAATCAGCAAAAGAATTTAAAATAAACATTTTTATGCAAGAAAATATATATAATAAACATGGACATAAATAATTTGAAATATGTTAAAATTAGTTAATGCAAAATGTAGAATCATATTAGGTACACAGGATCTAATCATGATACATGCGAATAAACAGGGACTAAAAGTACAAATATTCCCGTGAGTAAAAAACAATTATTGCAAGTAGGATCAAATCAACACAACGCATAAATTATAGGGTGATATTAGGAAAATAAAGAAACTATTTAACAGGTTTTATTGGAAAATCAAAACGCAAAGGGAGGACTAAACATGCAAATGTCCCCGAGGATCAAAACACACGGATCTTGGCTGCATTCGGGTCGGGTCGTTGGGTATAGACTAATACGGAGTCGTTTAAAGGCTACTGCCATAAGCCTAAACGGCGCCGTTTCGTTAACAGATTTAAAAACAAATTGAAACAAGCTAAAACCTATCTAAGCCCCTCTAAAACGGAACCCTAAATCCCCTTTCATTCAGCCCCCAGCCGCAACTAAGGAAGACCCTTCCATCCGACCCCCAGAGCGTCACTGTAAACGGCGCTTGGTGCTACACGCAGGTCAAAAGGAGGCTCTTTCGCACCGGCCTTGAAGCCTCGCCCCTCGGTCCACACCCATATCCGAACTCCGATCGCGGTGGAGTAGACACGGACGGGACCTCACGAAGGTAACTCCTCCCCTTTTTTTATTAATGTACCGAAATAGAAAAAGAAGTGCTTGAAATAGATTCAAATAAAGAAATTAACAATCAAAGAAAAGAAATAAAATCGAAGAAAGGCAACCTTTTTCGAATATCTATTTCTGATTTTTTGTATTGCTGTATTTTGTGCGCGTCCTGATTACAATGTTTTCTCTGACTTTTTATAGTCGAATCTCGAATAGAAATGAAGAATAATAGAAAAATACATTGCTACTCTCTATTTTTTGCTGTTTCTCTGCCATTTTCTTACAGGTACGGAGGGCGGACGTGGCGTACGGAGGCTCGCTGGCAGTACGGAGGCCGCATAGAGGCGCGCGTGGAGGCACGCGCACGGCGCTGGAAGCTTCTGGAACCCTAAGGGTTTCGGTCTGCCAAAGTTATTTGGGCCGTTTGGGCCAGTTCTAGAATTGGGTCAGGGTTTATTGGGTCTGTAAAATGGGTAAGTAATGGTTTGGGCCTTTACCCAGTTTAAGTCTGTAAAAAATATAATAGACATTGGACTGTTAATTTTTGGTATCATTTATTTATTTTTATTTTTTTTAATGTTTTATTCTTGGTTTAATCTGGAGGGCCCGGGCAAAATGGGCTTCCTACAGCTGCCCCTCTTTGCTCGTTGTCGTGTAACGAGAATGGAGCAAAGATTTCAAAAGGACCATTTTTGCCCAGTCTTCAAATCTTCGACTTTTCGGTGTTTTCCTTCTTCGAATAGCTTCATTCCATCCCACTGCATTTTCAAGGGCCCGGGAACTAGCGCTTCGATTCCAAACTTGTAGCTTCAATCTGCTCAACTGTAACCTCAGGGAGAAGGGATTTGTATCTTCGATCCGCTTCGCTCAGGAAAGCAAGATCTGCTATCTTCAATCTGCTCCACTGCAAACTCAGGGACGCCAGACTGGTATCTTCGATTCGCTTCGCTCAGGAAGGCAAGATCTGCTATTTTCAATCTGTCCCTGCAACTTTAGGATTGCCAGATCTGCTATCTTCGATCCGCTTCGCTCAGGAAGGCAAGATCTGATGTCTTCGATCTGCTCCTGCAACTTCAGGATTGCCAGATCTACTATCTTCGATCCGCTTCGCTCAGGATGGCAAGATCTGATGTCTTCGATCTTCTCCTACAACTTCAAGATTGCCAAATATGTTATCTTCGATCCGCTTCGCTCAAGAAGACAAGATCTGATGTCTTCGATCTGCTCCTGCAACTTTAGGATTGCCAGATCTGCTATCTTCGATCCGCTTTGCTCAGGAAGGCAAGATCTGATGTCTCCGATCTGCTCCTGCAACCGTGATTGCGGATCTACTATCTTCGATCCGCTTCGCTCGGGATGGCAAGATCGATGTCTTCGATCTTCTCCTACAACTTCGGGATTGCGGATCTGCTATCTTCGATCCGCTTCTCCAAGAAGACAAGATCGATGTCTTCGATCGCTCCCCGCAACTTCGTGGATTGCCGATCCGCTATCTTCGATCCACTTCGCTCAGGAAAGGCAAGATCTGATGTCTTCAATCTGCTCCTGCAACTTCAGGATTGCCAGATCTGATATCTTCAATCCGCTTCGCTCAGGAAGACAAGATCTGATGTCTTCGATCTGCTCCTGCAACTTCAGGATTGCCAGATCTGATATCTTCGATCCGCTTCGCTCAAGAAGACGAGATCTGATGTCTTCGATCTGCTCCTGCAACTTCAGGATTGCCAGATCTGCTATCTTCGATCCGCTTCGCTCAACAAAGGCAAGATCTGATGTCTTCGATCTACTCCTGCAACTTCAGGATTGCCAGATCTGATATCTTCGATCCGCTTCGCTCAACAAAGGCAAGATCTGATGTCTTCGATCTGCTCCTGCAACTTCAGGATTGCCAGATCTGATATCTTCGATCCGCTTTGCTCAGGAAGGCAAGATCTTCGAATTCACCAATGTTGCGACACCGTCCTCTGGGGGACCTGTCCTGTAAAATTGATTTTATATGTTTATGCTTATGCAAAATGGTTAAGATGCAATGATCAGAATGAATCCAATGCTCCTAACTAAATGTATTATGGATGGCATTTGCATGAATATAGAATGTCATGAGAATGGTCTTTTTACAATGATTAAGATGCAATGATCAGAATAAATCGAATGCTCCTAACTAAATGTGTCTTGAATGAATGCAGAATTTCATAAGAATGGTCTCTTTTTTTTTTCTTTTTCTTTTTTTAAGTTTAAGGCGTCATCGCTCATTGTTTATTAAGGCTTTATCACTAATGTATTATGCTGCCATCTTGTTCGGCTGATATTCTTGACAGAAAACCCGAGAAAACGATTATATCTTGCTCAACAGATTTGCCCCACTGTAACTTCAGGGCTCATCTCATTGTGACTTAGGGGTATAAGATTTGAATCCATCCCACTGCGACTCCAAAATGTAGGATTTGTTTCTTTTTCAATCCATCTCATTGCTATTCAAGGGTACAGGACTTGTATCATTTTCCATCCATACCACCGCAACTAAGGGGTAGAGGACTGTAACTTGTTCAATCAACTGATCGCTCCCCAGGTAACCTAACCACATGTATAGGCATGACATTTGCATGGATGTAGAATATCATTTTTTCTTGCGAATGATTCCTCTTTTACGCTTGGGTTAACATTGCCCATTTTTCGTCGAGATTGTGTTACTCACGCAATATCTTGTCATTTGTTCAACCACCATTTTTGACAAAAATTCGAAGTGATAGTCTCAGTTTAGACTCTTCCTTAAACTTGATGAGTTTTAAACAATAGTCCTATTTCAAGCTCTTGTATTATTCAGAAGCTTCCAGAGTAATATGCGAAACTCTTTTTGTGAAAATGTTATTAGTCCACTAATCGTTATTTCAATGCGAAATGCTTGAAAAAGATCATAACAATGGACAAGAAAGAAATTAATTTGGAGCATAGCTCGAAACAAATAAGTTAATTCAAGATAGAAAATGTAAAGAAATTTTATTGGGAGCATTCTTTGAAAAGAATAAGATAATCCAAATAACAATTTTGAAATGGACAAAATGGAAACTAGGTACCCCAGATATCGCAGCCTGAGCTTCTCTGCTCCAACTTCTTGAGGACCATTTTAAGCTCAATATGTGTTTAGGGGATCCGTAGTACTTTGTCGATGCCCCAAGATGTAGCGTACTTCTTCATTGTTAATTCAAGAATAGCAAGACTATTGTATGCCTTACATTCGATCAAAATTTGAGCTGCCCTTTTCGGGTTTTCAACTCAAATCCCCTTTGGTCTCAAGGCGCCCTTTGCGGGTTTTCGCCTTGGCCTCTCCTTTTTCTTTCTTCTTTTGATTGAATTTTTCGTTTCACTTTTTTTTTGAAAAACTTTTTATTGAATTTGAATTCATCGAATTGGGCAGGTCCTTGCCATCTATCTCAGACAATATCCATGCTTCCCTAGAACAGACCTTCATTGCTGCATAAGGTCCTTCCCAGTTTAGCATCCACTTTTTTCTGAAGTCCCTTCTGCATGGGAAAAATCTTCTTCAAAGCCCTATCATGAAATTTTCTAAGGCGAACCCCTTTTTTTTTGTAAGCTCACATCATCTGACCGTGACAGATAACTTTTAACATCTTCTCTTCAAATTCAACTGATCATATCGGGATTAAATCCATTCTGTCTCACCCAACTTCAGTTCTGATAAAACTCGGTAAAAGGAATTTCGACTTCAATGGGCGAAACCAATGAGAAATGGGTTGCCCTGGTGACAGTCTTGTCTAACATTTGATAAGCATAGAGGGTAAATAGTAACTTTTGTATGCCAATCTTTACAAGTCTCGGTCCTTTTTATGATCTTTTGTTTTTCTTTTTGGTTGCTCTTGCTGTACTGATATGTGGCACTTAATCTTTGAACGGACCGCAGACTTTTGACATTGTGCGGTTGAATGTGATCTTTTTGACATTTTTTTTGTATTCTTTTTTCTTTTTTTTCTATTTTTTTTTGGTCTAATGACTATCGACTTTGTAATATTGGCATATGAAACGACCTTCACCCTCTTAGTGAAGAAATTGACACCCACGAAGATGAATTGGTGTCGGCTAAATGCTCTTGACGAGATCGGCCCTATAACATCTATTCCCCACATATAGAAAAAATGGAGGAGGTATGTAAGTCTTGTCCTTCTCGATTTGGCATTTGCGGCGTAACTGACCCAATTTCCCTTTCTTGGTAGACCAGTAGCTCGAACCTCTTAATTAGCCTTGACCATTGTAGGACCATTAACATGGGTTCAGCATACCCATGTTTCAGTATCCTGGCGTGCCTTGATATGATTGTGCAAAACATCTTCGAATTCTCGAAAATGGCTCAATGATGTCTCGCCTTATTTCTGTGGTGAGTTAGGCTTCGATCTTTGCCCCTTTTCTAAGCTTGCAACGTCCACTGACCTTTTGCAAGGTAGAGTCTATTTTCATCTTATTCTACTATCATTAACAAATCAGAAGATAGGCTACACTCTCTGTCATCTTCAAAGTTCTTAGATCCCTTAGACCCATATCTCATTCAAAAAGGGAGTCAGTAACAACGTCACTCATGTCGCTGATATCTGGGTACCTAGGTACGAAGGCAGAAAATCCAAGGAATAAATGATTCTGCAGATGATTATTCGTATGATATGGTCATGAATAAAGAATGGGAAAAAAACAAAAGAATGTATAATATGAAAAGAATGAAAACATATTTACTTAAAAGATGCATTTTATTGAAATAAGAATTCTGGACACAAGCCTATTTCACAAAAGAAGTCTTATTGCTCCTAGGCTTAAAGCAACAAGTGAGTTTTGTACATTACTCCGAGTAAGCTCTAAATACTACAGGAATTTCTTTTGCAGTCCAATTGTCCAAAACGCTCCCAGGCTCATATTTCTGCATTTGACGCGTCATCTAACTTCACAACACCCATGTTGATGAATTTTTCCACCAATTTCTTGAAAGCAAGGCAATTTTATATCGAATGCCCTGTGACCCCCGCATGGTATTCACACTGGGCATTTGGATCATACCATTTTGGGTATGGAGGTTGCATCGGTTTCGGGTAAAAAGGGGATACAACATGTGCTTCAAACAAAATTTGGTACAACTCCCTGTACGTGATTGGGATGCTTGTGAACTGGGATTTTTCTGAGTTCAGTCTTGGATCGGGTTCTTGCCTTGGGGAGACCTGACAGTTGGTAATTGCAGTCCTTGGCTGGCCCTCTGTGATCAGCTCCAGGTGACCCTTGTTATACCTTCACGTATTATTCGCTTTATTTTCTTTTTTCTTCGGGGCTTTTAAAGTCCACTCTCCTTTTTCTTTTGTTTCTGTCAGTACAACTGGTTTGGCTCGATCATCCTCCGGGTTAAAACCTGAACCCATCGAAAAGTTCAACAATGCCGAGGTATCAGTCTGATATCGGGGTTTGATAATGACGGATACCCCATGCGAATGCGTGTCTGGTTGAGTCGGGATACTTATCGGGGAATAAACGATGTCTTCATCATCATCCACACTGCTGACCACTGAGCCACTCCTTTTTTCAAGCCCCCTGACTAGTGATTGAGTTAACTGGTGCATCATATTCATCTGATCTCGCATATCCCGTTGAATTTTGGCCAACTGCTCTTGCATCAGTATTTGCCTTTGCTCTAATCTCTCCAACCTTTGTTCCATGTCTTCTAGGTTAACTGAAATAATTTTTAATTAATCAGAGCCTTTCTACAAATTTTAATGTCTGTGATATAATGTAATGCAAATGCATGAAATGCAATGCAAGTGCATGGAATGCAATGCAAGTGCATGGAATGAATGCAAAAAGAAAGAGAGACGTTGATTCTGAATTCAATTCCATTAGAAGAACTTTTCTAGAAAATAAATTTCTTTACATAAAACGGATTGCATATGTGGCTTTGTCCTCATAGTCCAGGTGAAAACACCAATCCTTTTCTTCGTATCCGGATGTTATGGTCGTGTCCCATGAACTTTCTCAATAGATGCCTCTTCTAGCTCCTTGTTGCTTGATCCAGGTCGTGACTCTTCACTCACTTATCCTCCGTGATGTTCATAAGTTTCTTTAAGAAAATTGAGACATGCTGACTCTCGAATAATCCTTGTCGGCTTGAATCCTCGAGCAAAGTCTTGTATTCTTCTGCGGACTATCAGTCTTCTCTCGTTGTTTACCTGGACTATGTTCGAACGACCGTATTATAATCCACTTTATCAAGTAACCCATTTCCTTATGACAAACTCTTCTATTTAGCAATCGAATATGAATCAACACCTCCTTTCTAAGATAATGCGATGCAATGCAATGCAATCATAAGCAACACAAAACACGTTAGCCCAAGAAGAATAAACAACCAAAATAGATTACCTAAATGGGTGACCACTAGGGTTTGGCATGGCTCTAGTTGGGGTAGGCTCCTAGGTCTCTCTATATGTGGTTTGGTTCTAAAGAGGGGTACCTGAACCAGCAAATTCCTCAATCCTCACCCATTATAGGATCATATGGATCGAGTTCGGTTTAGGGGAATACATTTCCTTATGGCCATGCGGAGATGAAAATCTCACGAAGCACATAGGTATGGATGTATCCCGGAAGCAGTTCGCTAGCCCATGCGGAGGTGAAAACCTCACGAAGGCATAGTTTCTCACTCCCACTTAAAAGGTATGACCACAACAGTCATGCAATGTAATGCAAGAGTATTTTATGAGACTCGACATTATTGCAATAATAGCACCAAAAATGCATTAAAAGAAACATGATTTTTTGAAACAATTTTCAAAATTTTCAACCAAAAGGACAAAAATTAATCAATCTATGGCCTGACTCTCAGCCAGTCCCCAGTGGAGTCGCCAAGCTGTCGAAACCATTTTACGTGTTTTGAAAAACGGGGATCGACTTTAAAAATATGGAATGGAGTCGCCACCGATCTTTTATTCGAGGTGTGATCGGATCACATTGAGATGGATTATTTTAATAAAACATTTTGATTTATTAAAACAATAATTTTTGGTCTACGAATTATAAGAAAACGGGTTCGGAAGTCGGTTACGTGCGAGGAAGGGTTAGCACCCTCGCAACGCCCAAAATTGGTACCAAATTGATTAATTAATGTCCTTATGTTGAAAACTTGAAAATATTTAAGGTATAAATTTTTAAAGAGGATTAGTTATCCTTGAATTGAATCTCAAGATTAACTCGTCTCAAAGGAATAAAATATCATACCCAGTACGTTAGGATATAATACGTTTATACCTCAACACCGAGATCATCTTTGATCTTCAAAACATGCAATTAAGAAGGGTATTTGGCTATTTGGTTGGACGGAAAATTGACACCCAGTACGTTAGGGCATAATTTTCTGACCTTCCAAACACACAAATATTACCTTATTTTGGAAAAAAAAAAGTTTTTAAATACACAATCTTAAACTTAGCTCAAAATGTATTTTAAATGAAATGGAACATTTAGTAGAGACTAGGATACATTAGAATTCAAGGTGTAATACAATGATAAGATACATAGACATTAATCATGAAAAACACACAAATTAAGTATCATATTAACAATAGGCTATAAAATATAATTCTTTTTAAAGAAGGTTAATATATGTTGAATTTGAATCTTAAGATTAGCTCGTTTCGAAGGAATAAAAATATCATACCCAGTACGTTAGGATATAACACATTATACTTCGACACCGAGATCATCTTTGATCTTCAAAACGTGCAATTAAGAAGGGTATTTGGCTATTTGGTTGGACGGAAAATTGACACCCAGTACGTTAGGGCATAATTTTCCGACTTTCCAAAAGCACAAACATTGCCTTATCTTAAAAACTTTTCAAATACGTAATTTTAAAATTGGCTCAAAACCTTTTATTTGATACATATGATAATATGAAACATTTAGTAATGGCTCGAACGCATTTAGAATTTGAGACATAAAACACTAATGAGTAACACAAGCATAGCATTTAAGCATAAAATAACATGTAAACTCAACATCATACAAATGGACATAATTATAGAAATGATTTACGCACAAATACACAACAACGTATATAGACAACCATATATTAAAAATGCGTGAAATAAATAAAATATGATCTCTAGACTAATTTTAAAGTAAAACGTATATATATAAACAATATTAAGAGCAAATGAATTTATATAGATAAATAAAAAAGGCATATATAATAAAAAATATATACATATTAAAGGAAAATTTGAATGTAAACCTATATACATTTATATAAATAAATAATGTTTAAAGTAGGCAAAATATAATTTAAAACGAAATACGATGAAATACGTACGTACAAATTTAAATGATAATAAGGCAGTGAAATAAAAATAATTTTGATAGAATTTTATATATAAAATATTTGTATATGAAAAATATCCCTATTATACTAATTTTGAATCAGCAAAAGAATTTAAAACAAACATTTTTATGCAAGAAAATATATATAATAAACATGGACATAAATAATTTGAAATATGTTAAAATTAGTTAATGCAAAACAGAATCATATTAGGTACACAGGATCTAATCATGATACATGCGAATAAACAGGGACTAAAAGTACAAATATTCCCGTAGCCGAAAAACAGTGTGCAAGTAGGATCAAATCAACACAACGCATAAATTATAGGGTGATATTAGGAAAATAAAGAAACTATTTAACAGGTTTTATTGGAAAATCAAAACGCAAAGGGAGGACTAAACACGCAAATGTCCCCGAGGATCAAAACACGCGGATCTTGGCCGCATTCGGGTCGGGTCGTTGGGTATAAACTAATACGGCGTCGTTTAAAGGCTACTGCCATAAGCCTAAATGGCGTCGTTTCGTTAACAGATTCAAAAACAAATTGAAACAAACTAAAATCTATCTAAGCCCCTCTAAAACAGAACCCTAAATCCCCTTTCATTCAACCCCCAGCCGCAACTAAAGAAGACCCTTCCATCCGATCACCAGAGCGTCACTGTAAACGGCGCTTGATGCTACACGCAGGTCAAAAGGAGGCTCTTTCCCATCGGCCTTGAAGCCTCGCCCCTCGGTCCACGCCCATATCCGAACTCTGATCGCGGCGGAGGAGACACGGACGGGACCTCACGAAGGTAACTCCTCCCTTTTTTTGTTAATGTACCGAAATAGAAAAAGAAGTGCTTGAAATAGATTCAAATAAAGAAATGGACAATCAAAGAAAAGAAATAAAATCGAAGAAAGGCAACCTTTTTCGAATATCTGTTTCTGATTTTTTGTATTGCTGTATTTTGTGCGCGTCCTGATTACAATGTTTTCTCCGACTTTTTATAGTCGAATCTCGAATAGAAATGAAGAATAATAGAAAAATACATTGCTGCTCTCTGTTTTTTGCTGTTTCTCTACCATTTGCTTGCAGGTACGGAGGGCGGACGTGGCAGTACGGAGGCCGCATGGAGGCGCGCGTGGTGGCGCGCGTGGAGGCACGCGCGCGGCGCTGGAAGCTTCTGGAACCCTAAGGGTTTCGGTCTGCCAAAGTTATTTGGGCCGTTTGGGTCAGTTCCAGAATTGGGTCAGGGTTTATTGGGTCTGTAAAATGGGCTAAGTAATGGTTTGGGCCTTTGTCCAGTTTAAGTCTGTAAAAAATATTATAGACATTGGACTGTTAATTTTTGGTATCATTTATTTATTTTTTTTTTAATGTTTTATTCTTGGTTTAATCTGGAGGGCCCGGGCAAAATGAGCTTCCTACACCATGTGCTTGTGGGGCCTACTTAGGGTTAGCCACTTATCTCAAACTCATGTGAAAGGCAAAGTGGGCATGCAAATGCATCAACATTCAAACAAGCAAGTGGATTTTCAACCTACAAACTTCTGGAATGACATTAAAAAAAAAAAGTAAATTAAGAAGATTTAGGTACATTTCTTATATAGATTAATAACTAGTATACATGTTAATTTATAATTGTTTTCAACTTACGTGCATTTAAATTTTGGATTTTTTTAAATAAACTTATTTTTTTAAAATGCATATTAAGTTATGAATGACTCATAATATATTAATAAATTTAATATTTTGCGATCAAATAATAATACATGGATTAATATTTGACAAAGTAGTAATGGAAATTTTTAACATGTTGTGTTAAGAAATCCCCATGTTTAATAAATGAATAAATAAATAAATAATATTCCTTCAAATGAACAAACGAATCAATTTAGTCCCTGTATTATTAAAAATAATTAAATAAATCAAAATTGTAATATTTACAGCAACTTTTTTTATGGAAAATGTTAGGTATATGCTTGAAGCTAGAGAAGAGAACAAGGGTGAAGCTAGATTTAACGTTTGGATTGAAGCTTGGTGTTGAACCTACTGTTTTGGGAAGCTTATTAAGGTTAGTGTTCTCTTGAATTTTAGCATGCTTGTGCGAAATAAAATTTAAATATTTACCGGGCATGATTGTAAATGTAAAGAATATGGAAAAGAATCAAAAGAATGGCTTGCTGATATTACATCTCCATTGCTGCCAAATATGAACATAAATCCAATTTAACCTTATTCCATTAAGTCTATTTTATTTAAAAAATAAATAAATATATAATTAAGCCCTAAACCCTTCCTTACATGACTCTTGTTCAATAACAATCATACTGGTTTATACTAAAGTTTGAGTTTTGGTTTAGATAAAAAAAATTTAAAATAATGAAAATGTTGAACTGAGTTGAGGTGTGTATATTAGTGAAATGGTGAACTCTTCTTTCGACAATACAAATGTATGCCCATACAGATATTACTCAATTTACATTATTTTCATTTTCATTTCTTTAAAATTACATAACTTACATACCTTACATAAATATATATCATATCATAACTTACATACCTCACATAACATACATAACTTACATAACTTATATAAATATATATCATATCATAACTTACATAATTTACATTATTTTCATTTTCATTTCTTTAAAATTACATAACTTACATACCTTACATAAATATATATCATATCATAACTTACATACCTCACATAACATACATAACTTACATAACTTATATAAATATATATCATATCATAACTTACATAATTTACATAACTTACATAACTTACATAATTTACATAACTTACATAATTTACATAACTGACATAAATAAATATCATATTGTCAACTTTAGACTTCAAGAACAACGAAATGGATAAGAGTTGGATGAATTTGTCAAGGGTAAGCAACGGCTATCAAAATGGAGTACAAACTTTTCTAAATTTTGCATTTCAAAATGCAAGCCAAGAGAATATGATTCTTTGCCCATGTAAGAAGTGTGGCAACATCAATTGGCATTTTCGTGAAGTTGTCTGCGAACATCTAATTGTTGATGGCTTTATTCGGGGTATAAAAAATGGATTTTCCATGGAGAGTGTACACCTAGTAGAACCTCTTCAACAATTAATCCGGCTTATCCTCATAGTGCTTACCATCAGTCTGTTAGAAAAGATGAAATGGAAGGTATGTTGCGGAATGTATTTAATATGCACAGTCATGGTGTGCAATCATTTCCACATGACTTTATTGCATCCGATGATTGTAATATTGGTGGAAATGCTTTTACCGAAATGGGAAGAAGTGTACCTGATGAAGAGCCAAATAGAGAAGCGGCGAAGTTCTACAAGTTACTTAATGAAATGAATGAAGAACTTTACGAGGGATCAAAATATTCAAAAATGTCATTCTACATTCGTCTATTTCACTTAAAATGTTTGGGAGGGTGGACCAGAAACTCTTTTACAATGTTGTTAGAGTTTTTGAGAGATATGTTTCCGTTTTCAAAAATCCCTCATTCATGCAAAGATATGAAGAAACTGATAAAAGATTTAGGCCTTGGGTACGACAAAATTCATAGTTGCCCAAATGATTGTATGTTGTATGGGGGTGATCGAAAAAACCAACAGTCTTGTCATGTTTGCGGTAAATCTCGTTGGATGAATATGAATACAGAAGATGTGAATGAGGATGAAGGTGAGGCACAGTCAAGAAAGAAGCCAGTAAAGATTTTGCGATATTTTCCACTAATACCAAGGCTTCAAAGGCTTTTCATGTCGTCAAAGACAGCCGAGTCTATGGGGTGGCATCATGATCAACGAACCGATGATGGATTATTAAGGCATCCCGCGGATTCTTTAGCTTGGAAATCATTTGACAGTAAAATTCCAAGCTTTGCAATTGATCCTTGGAATGTGAGGCTTGGGCTAGCATCGGATGGATTTAATCCTTATAAAATCATGAGTACTTCGTACAGTACTTGGCCTGTAGTGCTTGTTCCTTACAATTTGCCTTCATGGATTTGCATGAAGCAATCTTCTTTTATCTTATCTATGATTATCCCTAAAGAGAAAGGTTCCGGAAATGTTATTGACATTTATATACAACCACTTATTGAAGAGTTGAAACAATTATGGGCGGGTGTTGAAACATATGATGTCTTGAGAAAGGAGAACTTTTATTTACGTGCAGCTTTGTTATGGACTATTAATGATTTCCCGGCTTATGCCAATTTATCTGGTTGGAGTACCAAAAGACGTTATGCTTGTTTTTGTTGTGCGGCGCAAACATGTTCGAAGTGGTTATATAATGGGAAGAAGTTATCTTATATGGGGCATCGCCGGTGGTTAGATGGAAATCATAGATTTAGATTTTAGAGGACTCTATTTGATGGTACTGAAGAGTTCAGATAAGCTCCTGAGCAGACCATTGGATCTGAAATCTTATTCATGTTAAAAGATATCAATTTCAGTTATGGGAAGATGAATCAACCACACAACACGCAAACAAAGAGAAGATCGAGGGAGGCATATGTTGGCGATGTTGGCGGTAAAATTGATGATGAATCTGATGAAGAGGATGATCCTAATGAGGCGGACTTGTGGAAAAATAGAAGTATTTTTTTGAGTTACCTTATTGGGAGCATCACATTTTGTGACACAATCTTGATGTCATGCATATTGAAAAGAATGTTTGCGAGAACATCATTGGGACAATTCTGAATGTCGATAGAAAATCGAAAGACAATCTTCAGAGTCGACTTGATCTAGTTGACATGGGAATTCAGCGTGAACTTCATCCCCAAGTACTTTCGAATGGGAAATATAGGTTGCTGCCTTCTATTTTTGCAATTTCGAAGAAAGAAAAAGAAGTGTTCTGCACGGTGTTGAATGACATAAAGGTCCCAGATGCGTATGCGTCAAATATATCTCGATGTGTGAGTCTTAAAGATCGAAGACTATATTCCCTAAAATCACATGATTATCACATCTTGATGCAAGATTTACTGCCAGTTGCTTTACGGTGTTGTATGTTAAAAAAGGTGACGTCTTGTATAATTAAACTTTCTAATATAATGAAAGCTATTTGTGACAAAGTTTTGAATGTTAAAAAACTTGAGAAAGTACAAGATCGAGCCGCCTTGACTTTATGCAATTTGGAGAAGATCTTTCCACCTTCCTTCTTCATTATTATGGTGCACTTGGTAATCCATCTCCCTCATGAAGCAAAACTTGGTGGACCGATTTTCTATCGATGGATGTATCCTAGAGAGAGGTGCTAATTTATTTGTAAAGTTTTTCATTCATTCATGAATATACCTTTAGTTACAACTTTTGATAATGTTGTATATCGTGTTTAGGTTCCTATTCGAACTGAAGTCTTATTGTCGTAATAAGCGTTTTCCAGAAGGATCAATAGCTGAAGGATACTTGGCAGAGGAGTGTATGACTTTCTGTTCTAGATATTTAGAAGATGTTGAAACAAGACTGAATAGACCAAGTAGAAATGCTGGGCTCATTGATCATAACTTAGCCGAAATTTATTTATTTCGAAGTTATGGAGAACCAATCGGTAAAGTTGAAATTGCACACTTAGATGATAGATCTTGGGTACAAGCACATCGATATGTTCTTTTTCATCACGATTCAATTGAACCATTACACAAGTAAGTTTTAGAATTTGATAAATATTCATCTTTTTAATTTTTTTATCTTCTAACCAAGTAATCCACTTTTTAACATAGCGAGTACAAATAAGTCTTGAGATCTCGTTCACGCTTCCGAAGATTACAACATCGAGAGATTCATAAGTTATTCACAAAATCTTTTCATGAATGGTTAGGGCAAACGGTATGCAACTGAAGCTTTCACCGATAAATAATAATGTTTTCTCATAACATTTATAATTAATTAATTTACTTTCGATTCAATAGGTTTGGAGTGAAAAGGATGTCAATGACAAAGTTAAATGGCTTTCCCAAGGTCCGAATAGAGTAGTAAAAAGATATAGTGCCTTCCTCATCAATGGATTCAGCTTTCATACAAAATCTCGCGAAAGATTAAGGAGGACTCAAAATTGTGGAATAGTTGTTAATTCTTCAATTACAAGTTATGCTAGTGCTAGGGATAGTAATCCTGTTGAGGGAAATGTGGAGTATTACGGACTTCTTACTGACATTATTGAGTTGGATTACTATGGCAAACGGAAGGTTGTCTTATTTCAATGTGATTGGGCTGATGTTAATACTGCTCGCAGAATTAAAAAAGATCAATTTGGTTTTACAATGGTGAACTTCTCTCGATTAATTCACACTGGACAACAATTGATAGACGAGCCGTATATATTTTCTTCTCAAGTGAAACAAGTTTTTTACTCGAAAGATCCAACTGATGAGGGTTGGTACGTTGTACTCCGTAACACCCCCAGAGACTTGTTTGACATGGGCAATGGAAGTAGAGGTGACATCGACGAAAGATCAAAAACTTTGCCTTTTCCAGAACAAAACTTAAATGAAAATATCCCTAGTACTAGTACACAATTTCAATGGGTTCGCCAGGATGTGGATGAAGATATTTACGAATTATGGTGTAGTAAGATTTTACGATTTTTTAATTATATGTAATATTATAATTTGAATCTTGATCTTGAAAAAATATTTCAACTATTTTATACACTTATTGTTGTAATTAGTTACTAAAATTTCAACTATTTTATGTGTATTACAGATAAAATGCCCAGAAGAAGATTGCGAGGTCTGTAACGCCCCAAAAATCTAAGTATTTATCTTTGCATGTTTTTAGCACAACTACTTGCTTGCTTCAGTGGTTAAGTGATTTGGGTGTGTTTGGGAGTGTCTGAGAAGTCCTGGGTTCAAGCCTGGGCTTGCGCAAAAAGTTTTATTTTTAAGGAATAAACCCTTACCTATAGTTAGTAGGCTTTTAAATTATTGTGAGTAAAGCAAGACATAAAAAGCCTGCTGGTCTAGGGGGTAAGTGGCGTGTTACCTATACCAGAGATCTAAGGTTTGAATCTTGCTGGAGGCAAGGGAGTATTTATTTTGCTGCTGTGCTGTGGGAGGTGTTGTAGTTTGACTGAAGTACTGGAGTGGTTGAGAAGAATTCAAATTGAGTGGTTGAAGGGAGGTGTAAGCAGGTGGAGAGATTTGAGGAGGGATTTTAGGAGAAAATCAAGGGAGATGAGGGGAGAGGGAGAGTTATGTCGAAAATGGACTCTGGCACTCAAGAATTTTGGCCAGAGTGGTACTCCTCATTTCGGGTTTTTCGTATTGGTGTTTTTCTCTCTTTTGCTTGAAGCCGAATGTGGTAGGGGTGTTTGCATATTCTTCTGTTACACTTTTGACAACCTTTTCTTTGGCCGAATATACCTTTTCTCTTATTGTCATCTCTTCTTCTCTCTTTTTCTTGCTGTTGGCCGAATACACCCTCTTCATCTCCTTGCCCTTCTTCGTTTCTTTTCTCAAATATTTCTGTCAATTACTGTTGTTTCTTCCTTGCCAATTCTCTTCTCTTTTTACCCTCATTGTATCGATTTTGTTCTTACTGCTTGTTGCCGATTAGTGTTCCTGTGTTCTCTCTCTTGACTTCCCAGAATACTACTCTTCTGAAAAAGGTGAGCAAATGTTTTCTTTTCCCCTTGGCCGAATCTTCTCCCCCTTTTTCATCATTCCCATTTCTTTTCTTTTTAGTGATCCATTTCTTTCCCTTGCAGTTGACTGCTTTCCCTTCTCTATATTTCGGGTTATCATTCTCTGTTTGCCGGTAAGTCTTACACTTCGTAGTGGGTACTCTTCTCGCGATGTTGGTAAGTGAAGATGGTATAGCATTATCTTGTTGCTTGTTGAATAAGTGCTTACTCTTTTTCGGTTGGTGCCTAGGAACTTTTCGAAGGGGTTGAAGGTTCGTAATTAACGTTTGGGTAGGCGAAACTTCTCTCTTCACTCGATCAAAGGTAAGTTGTTGAGTAACGATTGGGATAACTTACGCTTATTCGATTAAGTAACTGCTTAAGTGAATAATTGAGGATTTTTGGTCAAGCGTAGGTTTCAAAGGCGTGGGCGATTTTCTCAGCAAATAGAACCAAGTGTGTAACAGCACTCTAGAAACGGTATCGGTGAAATGCCGAAAAGTGTGTGTAAACACTGCCCAAATTGAAAATCGGTAAAAGCCGGAAAGTATGACAATTGACACTACACGAGCGTGCACTCGCTCGTGTGGTAACCGGAACGCGTAAAACGTGGGCGTTCGACTGTTGAGGCCACCATGAGCGATTTCATGGTCTTGGGCCGTTTTGGGCCGAAATAGGCCGTGTGGGCCCAATGAGCTTGTGGGCCCCACACGAGTAAGCCACACGAACGTGTGGAGAATATTGGGCCAAGTTGTGTAAATTACATGGGCGAGATCATTTCTGGGCTATGTGGGCCACACGAGCATGTGGGCCCACATGGGCCCGCATTATGGGCTTTGGGCCCATCTTCACTGTTTGACTGTTAAGGTTGCACGGGTCGCCCGAGACGACTGTGGACCTACTGATGGGTCGTTAAGTATATCTAGACCCCAAACTGATAAAATAATTGTTATGCCCCTACGGTAAAATGACTGTTATGCCCATATGATATTAATTGACTGTATGCCTTAGATTATGTATGACTGTATATGAGCATGCCGCGATATATATATGTTGCATCCATGTATGATATGTTGCATGGGGATGGGATTATTATGACTGGAGGAAGTGTACTGTACTGGCAGCCCTGCTACAAATACTATTTAGTGCCGCAACCGGTGCTAATTTTTGGAGTGTAGGGATGGGTGGGTGATTTTATCCCCACATGGAGTGTTGGGCTGGACGGAGTGGAGTGCAGAGGCTGGATGGGTAGGATTTCTGATTGCATGCCTACACTGATCCTGATACTGTTATGGGTTAAGGCCCACACTGATACTGATACTGTAATGGGCTAAGGCCCAACTGATCTGAACTGCTGTTGATTTGGGCTTAGGCCCAGTCTGTACTTGCATGATTGGCTATTTGTTTATATGGGGTTACACACGGAGTTTTCGTAAACTCACCCCTCTGTTTATCTATACAGGTAATCCCCAATCTTAGGCGGATCGGTGCTGCGAAGGATTCGGAGGGGGCCACACAACCGCACTTGCTTTTATATTTGAGTTTTATTTCCAATAAATTTAATTTGGGTATTTGTTATGTAATAAGGCCTCTTTAAATTTTGACTTTTAATTTGGGGATTTTACTTATTTTAATTCACATCTGAATAGTAGTAGGACGTGGTTTTTCAAAAGATAATTGTTTTCAAAACACCACGTTTTCGTAACTTACTATAAAAGCTTCTGCATCAAACATGGTTTTAAAGTATAGTAACAAACTAATATGATCAACGTTCTACTAAAAACAACTTGAGTTTTAAAAGAACAAGATACCCTAAATTTCTGTTAAGATTCATAAAGGAGATTTAATAATAAGCATGGATTTTCCAAAGAAACTATGTTTCGAAAAACACTTCAATGTGATTTCGCCAGATTCGGCCATAACGTCTGGGCCGGGATTGGGGTGTTACAAGGTATAAGTATTGTTCAAAATCCTCCAAATTCGAAAGAAACAAATAGTAAACAACAAACTGGTATTGGATCTTCGAATGTTCCGAATACAGATTACGAACCTACAGAAATTCAAAGTAATGTTGAACTTTAATTTACTTGCGTATTGAATTTTATTATTGATTTCTGTTTCAAATTCTTATATTATAATATACCATTTTCCAGCTGAAAGTGGTAAGACGCGCAGAACTCGCGGACGTACGCTACTAAAAGATTTATACGAGTTAAATTCTGCCAAGCGTGTCAAAGTAGCCAGAAACAGTCTTGGTCAGCCTGTTGGATCAGAAGCTCGACTTTTAGCAGGATACTTAGGCATTATAGCACGAAATGCCAATATGTTGCCTATCAACTACGAGTCATGGCATCATATGCTTGATAGTAACAAAAATCAGGCTCTCGATAATATTAAGGTAATAACTTGAATGTAATTTATAATACTTTTGTTTAAGTTTCATTTATATTTACTTTCTAAACTTGTGTTTTTTGCAGGAGAGATTTGTTTTAGAGGTCTCGGATAATTATGTCAAGAAGGCATTAGGAAAAAAAATGGAGAGACCATAAAAGTTCTTTAAAGAAGGAATATTTTAAGAAAAATATAAGCCTCGAAGAGAAATTGCGAAATGTCCCGCCAAGAATGCTGAGGTACCAATAGAAAGATGCAGTTAGATTTTGGAATTCAAAGAAAGGAGAGGTATTACGTACTTCCAAACTAGTATAATTATTTCGATTTATAGTATTTACTATATACGTAATAATAATTTCATAATGTAGGATCGTGAGCGCGTTGGCACTACAAATAGGCAAAAACACAAATTCACGCACACAGCTGGGTCGAAAAGTTTTGCTTGTGTAGCTGAGGACGAGGTATTTTGAATTTATTAATTGTGTCATATTAATTAATTTATATTAAATAATATTTTTACTACTATATTGTAGGAACAATCGTGCAGTGAAAAAGTTGGACGCCTTCAACTTTTTGACATTACACATAGAAAGAAAGATGGATCTCCTATGAATACTCAAGTCATGCAGAATTATGGTATATTTACTTAATAAAATTTGAATTATTTTAAATATTTATCATGTTTAATTATAATGGTTTAATTAAATAGTTTGTAATGCAAATAATGTTAAGTTATGTTGCATTTGTTTTGATTATATATTTCGTTTCTAACTCTTTGATTGATTTATTAGGAGAAACTAAAGGATAAAAGGGCGGAGTATGAAGCGATCGCTTCGAGTGATAGCTCTGTTAATCTTGACGACATTGATAACCGAGTTATTACTGAAGTTTTGGGTCCAGAAAGGTATGGTCGTGTTTGATTTCAAGGATCTTTTGTAAACCCAACCCAATATTTTGGATCCAGCTCGCAGCAATACATGCCTTCGGGGAGTGAGACTTAAGCTGAAGTTCAGAGGTTAAAAGACCAGTTGGCTCAGATGCAAGCGAGCATAGTTGAGCAGATTGCTCAACTTAAAGCGGAGGTAGCAGCGAGGGAAATAGAGCAAAGCATAAAATTTGACGAACTCCAGCAACAGTTTCAGAATATGATGAAGATGTTTTAACAGTCGCAGAATCTGCCATCTTAGACGTTTGTTTTCTTATTGTAAGAATATTTTAACATTATAACTTTTAACATTATTGTAAGAATATTTTGTTATTTCATTTATTAATTTAGATCATATATCTTTCGTTGGATTTGAAGTATAATTTAGATTTGTTGTTTTTGGTTGGATTTGTATTTGCTGTTTTTGGTTGGAGTTGTATTTGCTGTTTTTGGTTGTAACAGGAAGGGTTTTATATGAATGAAAATGAATGTAAGAAATCTGCTAAAGTTAGTGGCTTTTCTTTCACAAACGCCTCTAAAGAATGAGACTTTTAGCGGCACTTTAACCAAAAATGTCGCTAAAGAACACGACATTTAGCGGCATTTTTATTAAAAGCGCCACTAAAGGTCACGTTCTATAGCGATGTTTGTGGGAGAAGTGCCGCTAAAGGTCGTGTTCTATAGCGGCGTTTGCGGTAGAAGCGCCGCTAAAGGTCGTGTTCAATAGCGGCGTTTGCGGTAGAAGTGCCGCTAAAGGTCGTGTTCTATAGCAGCGTTTGCGGTAGAAGCGCCGCTAAAGGTCCTTTTCTATAGCGGCATTTTTTCAAATAAACGCCACAAAATTTAGTGGTGTTGTTTATAGCGGCATTTTTTGCGGCACTATTAAAAATGCCGCAAATATTTTTAGGCCCAAAAAAACGCCGCTAAAAACCTGTTTTGCTGTAATGAAAAGAAAGTAATTCATGCCTAAAGCGTGGAAGACCGGCCGGTTCCAAAGATAAAAATCCTCGTAAAAAAAAAAGAGTAAATATTCAAAATGGTCATATAGTGGAGGCAGGGGTTCCTGAAGAGACCCATGACATAACTAATTATAAAACTCAAGAAGAGATTCAAGAATCTAAAAGTGAAAATAAAGAGATCTCGATAAGTTATGTCAATACGAAAAAAAGATGGAACTGAAAAAAATGTAGTCATTGACAACAATTTTACTTATAATATTTCTATTGAAATAATAAATGAAAATGAGGATCCCAAGCCTAAATTTATTGAGGAATGTAAAAATAGAAAAAATTGATAAACCGTAAAAGTAATATATTTTAATCCCACATTTAGCATGCTTTTGGATGAATTATCCCTTATTTTATGTAATTTGGTGCTCTTAATCCTTTATTTTCATGTTTTATACTCAGGAAAGCACCGGAGGATGAAAAGAACAAGAAACGGGCTTAAAACGGGCCAAATGGGCCACATCATGAAATCGACACGGCCTGGACCCAAGATCACACGACCGTGCCTCCTTAATAATCTCGAACACGGCTCGAGCCCAAGACCACACGCGCGTGCCTCATTAGTCGACCCAACACGGCTGGCCACGATTCACACGCAGGCAGTGTGCCATGGCGTGCCTTCTCGCCGTGGCAAAGAGAAGTTTTATTCGGATTGGGATACTTAGGGGCAAAGAAACACATTCCAAAAGCCTATATATACACCCTAAGTATGACCTAAAAGGGGAGCCCAAAGACCTTTGACAGGGGGCGCCTTGCTAGGCCGAGAAGAAGCGATTTGTGGGGATTCGCTCGAGGATAGCCAGTTGATTCATCTCTAGAAGCCGAATTATACTCAAGACGGAGGATTTCTCCTTAATTTCCTTCAGGAGTTTTAGGGATTTCTTATGTTTTGTTTTATCTTTTTTCCGAGATGTTTTCTTTTATTGTTATGAACTAAACCCTCGGATACCTAAGGGGATGAAACTTAGATGAATCTTGTTATCGTTTATCAATCGTATGATAAATATTTGACTTGTTCTTAATTCTTGTGTTGATATTTCATGATATTAATTCAAGTTTGATGTGCTTAGGTGGAGGAGCAAAAGTCCCTGCCTAAGAGTAGATCTAGCATAGTTAAGCGGAGTTGATCGCACGCCTAGAGATAGGGTGACGAGATTTTGTCGGATTAGGGTGAAACCTAATATGGGATTTCATAGATCGAGTTAATGCGATTCTAGGGGTTTTAATTAGAAAGAGATTTCAATTAATCAACCTAGGGTTAGACGTTATTCGCCTCGAGAGAGGGTTTAATATACATTAGGGAATCTTACGGATCAAGTCAAGTGAATAAATCGTCTGGTTCAGAGTTAGATAACAAGTGAAGTCTAGGTGGATTCTTCCTTGGGTGTCGTCTTAATCAATTGGTTTTACCTCAAGTTATTTTTCCAAATTCATTCTTCTTTGTCTTAGAGTCTTTAATTTAGTAGTTAATTAATTTAGATTTAAAACAACAAATTCCCTTTATTTTAGGCTAAATAATAAAAAGAAAGTTAGAATTAGTACTTTTAGTTCCTTTGGGTTCGACAATCCGGTCTTGCCTAAGCTATACTACTATTCGATAGGTGCACTTGCCTCAATCGTTGTCATAGTTAGTTTCCAGCTTCGATCATTCTCGTTATTTAAATTTTTAAAACTCTGACACACGATCAAGTTTTTGGCGCCGTTGCCGGGGAATTAAAATATTAAGAAAGCTCTATTTTTATTACTTTAGCCATTTTTTTTTGCAATTTACTTTTATTTTTATTTTTACCTTAGTTTTAACTCTTCTAATTTCCTTTCTTTCTTTTTCCTAGCAGGTACCTATAGTTTATGACTAGAAGGAACCCGAGAGGACCTTTAGTACACGATACAAGAATATTGAAGCTACCGCTCACGTAAAATCGCAGAGAAATCAAAGCGAGCCCTAAATTACCGAGAAGAAGAGCAACAAGACGAATCCAATCCTACTAAAGGGATGGATGAGAATAATCCACCACCACAAGATGTGGGAGAAAATAATGCTCATCGTACTATGTTTGATTATGCTAAACCACATTTAACAGGAGCCGAATCGAGTATTGTTAGGCCTGCTATAGCTGCTAATAATTTTGAATTAAAGCTTAACACTATACAAATGATTCAACAATTTGTTCAATTTGATGGTTTGCAGGACGAAGACCCAAATACTCATATAGCTAATTTTCTAGAGTTCTGTGATACTTTCAAAATAAATGGCGTTTCTGATGATGCCATACGGCTTGGGTTATTTCCCTTTTCATTAAGGAATGAAGCCAAACAGTGGTTAAACTCGTTACCACGAGGGTCAATCACCACATGGGATCAAATGACTAAAAAAATTTTATTAAAATATTTTTCGCCAGCCAAAACGGCCAAATTAAGGAATGATATCCCTTATTTTGTGCAGATGGATTTAGAAACTTTATACGACTGATAAACCGTAAAAGTAACATATTTTAATCCCACATTTAGCATACTTTTGGATGATTTATCCCTTGATTTATGTAAAAAGGTGCTCTTAATCCTTTCTTTTCATGTTTTATACTCAGGAAAGCACCGGAGGATGAAAAGAACGAGAAATGGGCTTAAAACGGACCAAATTGGGCCAAAGTGAAAATTGACATGGGCCTCGACTTGAGCCAACACGACCGTGTCTCCTTGATAGACTAGAACACGGCCTGATCACGATTTACACGGGTGTGTCACCTCATTAAAAGTCTGAACACGACCTAAAGACGATTCACACGGGCGTGCGCCATGGCCGTGTCCCTGTCGTGGAGAAAAGCAATTTCACTCGGAAAAGGATACTTAGGGGCAAAGAAACCTATTTCGAAAGCCTATATAAACACCCTAAGTATAACCTAGAAGGGGCGGTGAGCTAGGCCAAGGAGCCGAGTCGAAATGGTCAGATTTGTGGGAAACACGCGAAGATAGCCAGTTGATCCATCTCAAGAAGTCGGAATTCTACTCAAGACGGCGGATCTCTCCTTCAATTCCTTCAGGGGGTTTTAGGGATTTCTTATGTTTTGTTTTATCTTTTCTTCTGAGATGTTTTCTTTTATTGTTATGAACTAAACCCACAGATACCTGAGGGGGATGAAACTTAGATGAATCTTGTTATCGTTTGCTGAACTATATGATAAATATTTGACTTGTTCTTAATTATGTGTTCTTAATTCTTGTGTTGATATTTCTGGGATATTGATTCAAGTTTGATATGCTTAGGTGGAGGACCAAAAGTCCCTGCTTAAGAGTAGATCTAGCATAATTAAGCGGAGTTGATCGCGCGCCTAGAGATAGGGTGACGAGATTTTGCCGGATTAGGGTGAAACCTAATATGGGAGTCCATAGATCGAGTTAATGCAATTCTAGGGGTTTTAATTAGAAAGAGATTTCAATTAATCAACCTAGGGTTAGACGTTATTCGCTTCGAGAGAGGGTTTAATATACATTAGGGAGTCTTACGGATCAAGTCAAGTGAATAAATCGTGTGGTTCAGAGTTAGATAACAAGTGAAGTCTAGGTGGATTCTTCCTAAGGGTATCGTCTTAATCAACTGAGTTTTTCCAACGGTATTTCTCCAATTCATTCTTTTTGTCTTTGCGTCTTTAGCTTAGTAGTTAGTTAAATTTAGATTAAAAAAAACAACTTCACTTATTTTAGGCTAGATAATAAAAAGAAAGTTAGTATTAGTACTTTTGGTTCCTTTGGGTTCGATAATCCGGTCTTGCCTAAGCTATACTACTGTTCGATAGGTGCGTTTGCCTCAAATCATTGTCATAGTTAGTTTCCAGGTTCGATCATTCTTTTTATAAATTTTAAGACTTTGACATCGCGAAAACAACATCAAGTTTTTGGCACCGTTGCCGGGGAACTAAAATATTAAGAAAGCTCTATTTTTATTACTCTAGCCATTATTTTCCGCAATTTATTTTTATTTTGTTTTTTAACTTTGCTAAATTTCTTTTCCTAGCAGGTACCTCTAGTTTATGACTAGAAGGAACCCGAGAGGACCACTAGTATACGACAGTGATATTGAAGCTACCGCTCGCAGGAATCGCAGAGAAACTAGGCGAGCCCTAAATTACACAGAAAAAGAGCGAGAAGGCAGATCCAATCCTACTGAAGGGATGGACGAGAATAATCCACCACCACAAGATGTGGCAGAAAATAATGCTCCGCGTACTATGTATGATTACGCTAAACCTCATTTAACAGGAGCAGAATCAAGTATTGTTAGGCCTGTTATAGCTGCTAATAATTTTGAATTAAAACCTAACACTATACAAATGATTCAACAATTTGTTCAATTTGATGGTTTACAAGACGAAGACTCAAATACTCATATAGCTAATTTTTTAGAGTTCTGTGATACCTTCAAAATAAATGGCGTTTCTGATGATGCCATCCGGCTTCGGTTATTTCCCTTTTCATTAAGGAATAAAGCCAAACAGTGGTTAAACTTCGTTACCACGAGGTCAATCACTACATGGGATCAAATGACCAAAAATTTTTATTAAAATATTTCCCACCGCCAAAATGGCCAAATTACGGAATGATATCTTTTCTTTTGTGCGGATGGATTTAGAGACATTATACGACACATGGGAGAGGTACAAGGATCTCTTGAGAAGGTGTCCGCACCATGGTTTACCCTTGTGGCTCCAAGTCCAAACTTTCTATAACGGTGTAAACCCTCAACGAGGCAACTAATTAATTCACCCGCCAGTGGAACCCCAACAACGTAACTCTGAAGCGACCTCACGAGTTTATTGAAGAGATGCCACCAATAACTATCGGTGGTAGGTTACAAGGACAAAACCAACAAAATCACCCGAGTTTTCAACCTCGACGCATAACCATGCTATCAACACGTAGAGATGATGAATAAAAAGCTTGATAGTTTGTGTTCTTCGCAGTACATCCAATGAATGCGATGCGGACGCGCAAGTGGAACTGTGGCGAATCTCACAGTACCCACCCTACCAACCGGGCACAGAAGCGAACAGATGAACTATATAGGTAATAATTTGAGATCTAATAATAACTCTTATAGCAATACTTATAATCCGAAGTTGGAGGAACCACCCAAATTTTTCATGGGGAGGTTAAGGAAATCAAGGAATTCAAAGACAACAACCTCCTCAAAATTTCCAAAATCACCCTATCCACGGAGAAGAACCCGAACCTTGAAGAGATGTTTGACAAAATTCATGGCACTACACAGATAACCGTCTCCAAGACACCGAGACCACCCTTAAGAATCAACAGAATCAATTAAAGGGATCAAGAGCCAAGTTGGGGAACTCACTAAGACAGTTGGACAACTTACTAACACAGTTGGACAACTCGCAAAGATAATTTTCGAACGACCAAAAGGGCATCTACCAAGCAACACTGAGATTAACCCAAGGGAGCAAATCCAAGCCATATCAGCTCAAGAAAGTGAAGGGTTAGACAAGCCCAATTCAAAGCAAGAGAATATGGTCAAAGAAGGTAAGGTTGAGGTAAGTAATAATAAGCCAAAACCGGTAATCAAAGAGTACCAACCTCGCATACCATATCCCGAAGCATTAAGGAGAGACGACACAGAGGAATAGTTCGGTAAGTTTCTTAAACTTTTAAAGAAATTACATATTAACTTACCGTTACTTGAAGCTCTTTCACAGATGCCAGATTCTAGAAAATTTTTAAAAGAGCTTTTGACGAACAAATGAAGGATAGACGAGGCATCACACGTGGAACTAAACGCAATGTGCTCGGCAATCTTGCAAAATAAACTACCACGGAAATTAAAAGATCCAGGGAGTTTTACGATTCCATGCTTAATTGGTAGTTTACCTATTGATAATGCGTTAGCTGATTTAGGGGCAAGCATAAATGTCATGCCTTATAAATTGTTTAAACAACTAGGTCTAGGGAAACCCAAACAAACTAGGATTAGCATTCAACTAGCTGATAAAACTATTAGAATTCCTAGGGGTATTATCGAAGATGTTCTTGTAAAAATTGATAAATTCGTTTTCCCAGTAGATTTTGTTGTCTTAGACATGGATGAGGATAATTGGATTCCCTAAATTTTAGGAAAACCATTCTTAGCAACTACTAGAACTAAAATCGACATTGATGCAGGAGAACTAATACTTCGTGTAGGTAATGAGACAGTCACTCTCCAAGCTCTCGACTCGGCTAGAACATCGAGTAATCCAGGTGAGAAAACAAATTATATTGATAACCATTCGGTTAACCCTTCTTTTCAGGAAACACCAGGAAAGAATACAACTGAACCCGATTATATACCATGTGCCAACAAAGAAATAACACACGAAGAACAAGGGATTCAGATCGATGATCTAAACGAGTAGAAGACGCGTTTCAAAGAAAAATTAGGAATACACGAAGCAGAACCAGAGCCACTCCACGAAGCAAACAAGTTCAAAATCGTAGATCGGTATTGATAGAAAAAGCAGGACCCTCGAACATCTCCTCCCGACCCTAACACAAACAAAGAAATACTTTGCTTAGGGTAATCGGTGTTTTTCCATACGAACGATCGAGGTAAGTAATCCTATTTTCGGTACTTTCAATATAAACGCTTCTCGACTTAAACTTTATCAAGGAAATAGAACTGATAGCACGAGGGAAGATATTCAAATTTTTAAACCACCCTGATTTTTGCAAATACGAGGAAAGTCTAGCTTAAGACTTTAAACGAGCGCTTCTCGAGAGGCAACCCGAGCACTAACCCTAATTACTTTCATATTTGTTTTCATTTTACTTTCTTCTCTTATCTTAGTCTTAAACACCTAGTTTTAAACTAACCAAAAGTGTATATTTCTAGCCCACACGGCCTTGCACACGGCCATGGCCGTGGCCGTGTGGAGGTACAGAATCTTCGTACTGACAATGGCAGAAGAGGTACAAGTCAGAAAGAATCAAATCTTTAGAGTCACGGACTCTAACCACCACCCCACGGGCACTGACAAAACACCACGGCCGTGCGACGCGCCCGTGGACGACACTGACTTATCACCAACGGGCATGGCGACCTGAGCATGGGCGTGGGAGAAACGAACGAAGCCCACCACAGTCGTGCGATGCGGCCGTGTGAGATGCCACTCCCACGAGACACGGGCGTGTGAATGTACCTGACTTGAGAATTCTATTTAAACCACCCACCCCTCCCTCTTCTTACCCATTCAGCCCATTTAGTTTTTCTTTTCTTTCTCAACCCTCTCCCTACTTCTCTTCTCCAAAACATCCCCAAAACCCTTGAGCTACACCAAATGCCGAAGAAGCGGAAGGAATCAAGCATAGTCTCCCAGAGGGAGACCGATCTATATAAGTTCATGCTGGCCGCTTCAATCATTCGACGAGCCAAGGATATTTGAGGCCATTTAGTTCTTATTTCGTTTTTCTCTTTTGCTTCAATTTCCGTATCTTTACTTCTCTTCTGCTTAATTTAACTCATTTTATTTTAGTTTCTTGGTTTTTAGTTCTTCAGGCTGCTTGGGAATCACACCACGACCACCACCATATCCACAGCCTTAGAAATCACACCCAACAATAAGGACTCTACGGTCCATTTATCTTTTCTTTTAATATTAGTTCACTTTTTATTTTTCTTCACTTTAGCTTGTTTTTCTTTAATTATTTAATTAGTATAGTTTTAATTATGATTATTATATCCTGGCTAATCCTCCATGAGCTACCCAATTTCTTCATCTAGCGTAGGATCGTCATAAAGAACGACCCCTCCAACTTATCTTTTACCTCCTTCAAGGATTTCATCCATCATTCAGGGAGTTTCACTTCTCTCCATATCTTTTGAATTTATACTTAATTGTCTATATATATATCTTTGTACGTTGAGGGAAATGTACATCTTAAGTGTGGGGGGTGAATATTAAAAGTGCCTAACTTTTTGCATTATTCTCAAATCCCTGAATTATGCTTTGTTTTAAAGTAAATTTCTCATATTATCATTAGAATGAAATTCCCATAATTGATGATTTTTATTGACATGTTTTAGATTAAGCCATTGATAATTGTGCATTGATAATTAAATTCTAAGATACTAGAGAATCAAGCATGATAAGTCTATCTTTCAGAAATAAAATTTTTTTTCTAGGTTGTCTACCTGAATTTGAATATTACTTTGAAATTTGAAATTTACGAGGTTGATATCAAAATACCCATAATTTTTGTAAGATTTTGAGCCTTAAAAGAGCATATATCATCTTTCATGCTCACTTTTTGATTAAGAGTGTGTCAACATTGATTTGTTATTCTAGAACTTGCATCGATTATACATGTTGAGACCACATCTTTGATTTGATATACAGAAATGATAAAGGCACCTAGGATTTAACCCACTTACTCCATAAAAAGCCTACCTTCATAATTAACCCTAGTGAACCCCTTTGATCCTAACAACCCTTTTTATTGACTCACCCACTAATATTAACCCAAAACCCTTTGTATTTGTTATCACCATTCTTCTTGACTACCCTTTTTGTCGAGATTTAATTTTGAGCAGTTGCCTAACTATGTTTTATATTTTAGTTGTTAAAGTACTTTCTTATTATTGTAAATATTTAATTATTTGTTCTTAAAAAAATTGAAGTATATTCAGTATTAGTATGATGAAAAGCGAGCTTGTACAGTTAACGTATATTTATTGAAGAAGAAGCTCGTATTATTAGTTTCAAAGTTTCAATTCATGTAATTATTTATTTTTCAGTTCGTTGTTTCTAGTTAGGTAACTTTTCAGGTTGATCTCGATTCTAACCCTCTAATTCAGCCTTTATCCACACCTTAACCCAAGCCGCGTTACAACCCTGATCAAGACCTTTTGATTTGTGCATCATCTCATATACAGTGGTGGAGATTTGATTTTCATGCAAGCCTATGGGATTAACTTTTCAGGCTTGACATTTGAGTGCTTAATTCTGAACCTTAAACATTTCGAGTGATTTGAGTGAATCTTTTGTGAGGATGTCAATCCTTGTAGGTTTTGGATCAGAGGTAATTATTTGGATGAGGGAAAACACCTATGTTTTGCACTACAAATGTATGAATTATATTGTTTGAATCTTTAGGACTCTTTGAGTGAAATTATCCATGTATAAATTATCTATGAATTATGATGAGACATTTTTAATAGGAATATTGAATCATGGAAAGTTTTTTTTTAATTGTAAGTTGAGAATTTTGCTTGAGGACAACCAAAAGCTTAAGTGTGGGGGTATGTGATAAACCGTAAAAGTAACATATTTTAATCCCACATTTAGCATACTTTTAGATGATTTATCCCTTGATTTATGTAAAAAGGTGCTCTTAATCCTTTCTTTTCATGTTTTATACTCAGGAAAGCACCGGAGGATGAAAAGAACGAGAAACGGGCTTAAAACGGACCAAATTGGGCCAAAGTGAAAATCGACACGGCCTCGACTTGAGCCAACACGACCGTGTCTCCCTGATAGACTAGAACACGGCCTGATCACGATTTACACGGGCGTATCACCTCATTAAAAGTCCAAACACAGCCTAAAGACGATTCACACGGGCGTGCGCCATGGTCGTGTCCCTGTCGTGGAGAAGAGCAATTTCACTCGGAAAAGGATACTTAGGGGCAAAGAAACCTATTTCGAAAGCCTATATAAACACCCTAAGTATAACCTAGAAGGGGCGGTGAGCTAGGCCAAGGAGCCGAGCCGAAAAGGTCAGATTTGTGGGAAACACGCGAAGATAGCCAGTTGATCCATCTCAAGAAGTCGAAATTCTACTCAAGACGGCGGATCTCTCCTTCAATTCCTTCAGGGGGTTTTAGGGATTTCTTATGTTTTGTTTTATCTTTTCTTCTGAGATGTTTTCTTTTATTGTTATGAACTAAACCCACAGATACCTGAGGGGGATGAAAATTAGATGAATCTTGTTATCGTTTGCTGAACTATATGATAAATATTTGACTTGTTCTTAATTATGTGTTCTTAATTCTTGTGTTGATATTTCCGGGATATTGATTCAAGTTTGATGTGCTTATGTGGAGGAGCAAAAGTCCCTACTTAAGAGTAGATCTAGCATAATTAAGCGGAGTTGATTGCGCGCCTAGAGATAGGGTGACGAGATTTTGCCGGATTAGGGTGAAACCTAATATAGGAGTCCATAGATCGAGTTAATGCAATTCTAGGGGTTTTAATTAGAAAGAGATTTCAATTAATCAACGTAGGGTTAGACGTTATTCGCTTCGAGAGAGGGTTTAATATACATTAGGGAGTCTTACGGATCAAGTCAAGTGAATAAATCGTCTGGTTCAGAGTTAGATAACAAGTGAAGTCTAGGTGGATTCTTCCTAAGGGTATCATCTTAATCAACTGAGTTTTTCCAGCGGTATTTCCCCAATTCATTCTTTTTGTCTTTGTGTCTTTAGCTTAGTAGTTAGTTAAATTTAGATTAAAAAAAAAACAACTTCACTTATTTTAGGCTAGATAATAAAAAGAAAGTTAGTATTAGTACTTTTGGTTCCTTTGGGTTCGATAATCCGGTCTTGCCTAAGCTATACTACTGTTCGATAGGTGCGCTTACCTCAAATCATTGTCATAGTTAGTTTCCAGGTTCGATCATTCTTTTTATAAATTTTAAGACTTTGACATCGCGAAAACAACGATCAACGATGCATGGGAGAGATACAAAGATCTCTTGAGGAGGTGCCCCCTCAACGAGGCAACTAATTGATTCAGCCGCCGGTGGAACCCTGAACAACAAAACTCCTGAAGCAGCCTACGAATTCATAGAGGAGATGTCACCGAATAACTATCAGTGGCAAGTTACAAGGACAAGGCCAACAAAAACAGTCGGAGTTTTCAACCTCGATGCAGTAACCATGCTATCAAACCAAGTAGAGATGATGAATAAAAAGCTTGATAGTTTGTGTTCTTCGCAGGTACATCTAGTGATGCAATGCGACGCAAGTGGAAGTGTGGCGAATCCTGAGTACCCGCCCTACCAACCGGGCACAGAGAGCAAACAGATGAACTATATAGGTAACAATTTCAGACCTAATAATAATCCTTATAGTAATAATTATAATCCAGGTTGGAGGAACCACCCAATTTTTTCATGGGGAGGTCAAGGAAATCAAGGAAATCAAAGACAACAACCTCCTCAAAATTTCCAAAATCAGCCCTATCCACAGGAGAAGAAGCCGAACCTTGAAGAGATGCTGACAAAATTCATGGCAGCCACAGATACCCGTCTCCAAAAAACTGAGACAACGCTTAATGATCAACAAGCATCGATCAAAGGGATCGAGAATCAAGTTGGGGAACTTACTAAGTCAGTTGGAGAACTTGCAAAGTTACTTTCCGAACGACTGCAAGGGCGTCTACCAAGCAATACTGAGATTAACCCAAAGGAGCAAATTCAAGCCATAACAGCTCAAGAAAGTGAAGGGTTAGACGATCCCAATTCAAGGCAAGAGAATGTGATCAAAGAAGGTAAGGTTGAGGTAAGTAATAATAAGCCAAAACCGGTAATCAAAGAGTACCAACCTCACATACCATATCCCAAAGCATTAAGGAGAGACGACCCCAGAGGAACAGTTCGGTAAGTTTCTTAAACTTTTAAAGAAATTACATATTAACTTACCGTTACTTGAAGCTCTTTCACAGATGCCAGATTCTAGAAAATTTTTAAAAGAGCTTTTGACGAACAAACGAAGGATAGACGAGGCATCACACGTGGAATTAAACGCAATGTGCACGGCAGTCTTGCAAAATAAACTACCACGGAAATTAAAAGATCCAGGGAGTTATACAATTCCATGCTTAATTGGTAGTTTATCTATTGATAATGCGTTAGCTGATTTAGGGGCAAGCATAAATGTCATGCCTTATAAATTGTTTAAACAACTAGGTCTAGGGAAACCCAAACAAACTAGGATGAGCATTCAATTAGCTGATAAAACAGTTAGAATTCTTAGGGGTATAATCGAAGATGTACTCATAAAGATTGATAAATTCGTATTCCCAGTAGACTTTGTCATTTTAGACATGGATGAGGACAATAGTATCCCCCTAATCTTAGGAAGACCATTTTTAGCAACTGCTAGGACTAAAATTGACATTGATGCAGGAGAACTAATACTTCGTGTAGGTAATGAGACAGTCACTCTCCAAGCTCTAGATTTGGCTAGAACATCGAGTAATCCAGGTGAGAAAATAAATTCTATTGATAACCATTCGGTTAACCCTTCTTTTCAGGAAACACCAGAAAAGAATACAACTGAACCCGATCCTATACCCTGTGCCAACAAAGAAATAACGCATGAGGAACAAAGGATTCAAATCGATGATCTAGACGAGTGGCAGACGCATTTCAAAGAAAAAATAGGGATACACAAAGCTGAACCAGAGCCATTCCACGAAGCAGACAAATTCAAAATCAGAGATCAAGTATTATTAGATAAAGCAAACCCGCGAATATCTCCTCCTGACCCTAACACAAACAAAGAAATCCATTTTAGGGTAACCAGTGTTTTCCCATACGGAACAGTCGAGGTGAGTAATCCCATTTTTGGTACTTTCAATATAAATGCATCTCAACTTAAACTCTATCATGATAATGAAACCGATAGCATGAGGAAGGACTTTCAACTCCTCAAACCACCATGATGATGCAAACGAGAGGTAAGTCTAGCTTAAGACTTTAAACGAGCGCTTCTCGGGAGGCAACCCGAGTACTAACCCCATTAACTTTTACATTTTATTTTGTCTTATTTATTCTATTTTTTTCTTTATAGTACCTAACTATAATCTAACCAAAAGTACAAAATTCCAGGCCACACGGCCTTGCACACGGCCGTGGCCGTGGCCGTGTGGATACACCGAATTACCGTACTGACACGGCAGAGATGGTACGAGTCAGAGAAAATCAATTTTTAGAGTCACGGACTCAAACCACCACACCACGGGCACCGACAAAACCCCACGGTCGTGCAATGCGGCTGTGGTCGATACTGTTAGATTATACACGGGCGTGGTGAGTTAAACATGGGCGTGGGAGAAACGATGCAATGCTCAACACGGCCGTGCGAGGCAGCCGTGTGACTTGGCACGCCCATGGTACACGGGCGTGGGGCTGTACCAGGCCTGAAAATCTATTTAAACCCCATCCTTTCTCTCTTCCCTTACTCACTTTCCTACTCCCCATCCCCTTTATTCTATCCCATTATTCAGACCTCCCCCTACTTTTCTTCTCTAATACATTCCCAAAACCCTTGAGCTACACCAAATGCCGATGAAGCGGAAGGAATCAAGCATAGTCTCCCAGAGGGAGACCGATCTATATAAGTTCATGCCGGCCGCTTCAATCATTCGACGAGCCAAGGATATTTTAGGCCATTTAGTTTTTACTTCGTTTTTCTCTTTTGCTTCAATTCCCTTATCTTTACTTCTCTTCTGCTTAACTTAATTTATTTTATCTTAGTTTCTTAATTTTAGGTTCTACAGGCTGCTAGGGAATCACACCGGAACCACGACCACCAACTCACCGCAGCCTTAGAAATCACGCACACCTCGTGAACCATCTAACAATAGGGACTCTACGGTCCATTTATCTTTTCCTTTAATTTTATTCTATTTTTTATTTTTATTTTTCTTTACTTTAGCTTGCTTTTCTTTAATTATTTAATTAGTATAGTTTTAATTATTATATCCTGGCTAATCCTCCATGAGCTACCCAATTTCTTCATCTGGCGCAGGATCGTCATAAAGAATGACCCCTCCAACTTATCTTTCACCTCCAACGAAAGGATTTCATCCATAATTCAGGAAGTTTCACCTCTCTCCATATCTTTTGAATTTATACTTAATTGTCTATATATATATATCTTTGTACATTGAGGGCAATGTACATCTTAAGTGTGGGGGGTGATCAACCTAAAAAGGTGCCTAATTTTTTTCATTATTCTCAAATTCCTGAAATTAGGTGCCAAACTTTTTGCATTATTCTCAAATCCTGAATTATGTCTTGTTTCTTAAGTAAGTTTCTCATATTATAATTAGAATGAAATTCCTTTGATTTATGATTTTTATTGATGTGTCTTGGATTAAGTCATTGATAATTGTGCATTGATAATTAAATTAAAGATACTAGAGAATCAAGCATGATAAGTCTATTTTTCAAAAATTAAAAAATTTTCTAGGTTGTCTACCTGAATTTGAATATTACCTTGAAATTTGAAATTTACGAGGCTGACATCAAAAACCCATAATTTTCGTGAGATTTTGAGCCTTATAGAGCATATATTCTTTTTCTTGCTCACTTTTTGATTATGAGTGTGTCAACATTGATTAGTTATTCTAGAACTTGCATCGATTATACATGTCGAGACCACACCTTTGATTTGATATACAGAGATGATGAAGGCACCTAGGATTTAACCCACTCACTCCACTAAAAAAACCTACCTCCATAATTAACCCTTAGTGAACCCCTTTTAATCCTAACAACCCTATTTATTGACTCACCCACTAATATTAACCCAAAACCCAGTCTGTATTTGTTATCACTATTCCTCTTGACTACCCTTTTTGTCGAGATTTGATTTTGAGCAGTTACCTAACTATGTTCTATATTTCAGTTGTTAAAGTTCTTTATTATTATTTGTGACTTGTTCTTAAAAAAAATCGAAGTGTATTCATTATTAGTTTTGTGATTAAGTGAGCTTATACGTTTAAATTCCAATTATTGAAGAAGAAGCTCGTATTAGAGTATTATTAGTACAAGTTTTCAATTGATGTAATTATTTATCAGTTCATTTTTTCTAGTTAGGTAATTTGTCAATTCAATCTCGATTCTAACCCTCTAATTTAGCCTTTATCCACACCTTTAACCCAAGCCCCGTTACAACCCTATTAAAGACCTTTTGATTTTTGTATCATCTCATATTATAGTTATGGAGATTTGATTTTCATGCAAGCCTATGGGATTAACTCTTCATGTTTGACTTTTTATTGCTTAATTCTGAACCTTAAACACTTCGAGTGATTTGAGTGAATCTTTAGCGAGGATGTCAATTCTTGTCGATTTTGAATCAGAGGTAATTATTTAGATGAGGGGAAACACCTATGTTTTATGCTACAAATGTATGACTTAGACTGTTTGAATCTTTAGGACTCTTTGAGTTGAATTATCCATGTATAAATTATCCTTGAATTGTGATGAAACACTATCAATGACTATTATGAATTGAGGGAATTTTGTTTTAATTATGAGTTGAGAATTTTGCTTGAGGACAAGCAGAAGCTTAAGTGTGGGGGTATTTGATAAATCGTAAAAGTAACATAATTTAATCCCACATTTAGCATGCTTTTGGATGAATTATCCCTTATTTTATGTAATTTGGTGCTCTTAATCCTTTATTTTCATGTTTTATACTTAGGAAAGCACCGGAAGATGAAAAGAACAAGAAACGGGCTTAAAACGGGCCAAATGGGCCACATCACGAAATCGACACGGCCTAGACCGAAGATCACACGGTCGTGCCTCCTTAATAATCTCGAACATGGCCTGAGCCCAAGACCACACGGCTGTGCCTCATTAGTCGACCCAACACGGCCTGGCCACGATTCACACGGGCGTGTGCCATGGCCGTGCCCTTGCCGTGGCAAAGAGAAGTTTCATTCGGATTGGGATACTTAGGGGCAAAGAAACACATTCCAAAAGCCTATATATACACCCTAAGTATGACCTAAAAAGGGGAGCCCAGTACCTTTGACAGGGCGTCTTGCTAGGCAGAGAAGAAGCGATTGTGGGATTTGCTCGAGGATAGCCAGTTGATTCATCTCTAGAAGCGAAATTATACTCAAGACGGAGGATTTCTCCTTAATTTCCTTCAGGAGTTTTAGGGATTTCTTATGTTTTGTTTTATCTTTTCTTCTCGAGATGTTTTCTTTTATTGTTATGAACTAAACCCTCGAGATACACGAGGGGTGAAACTTAGATGAATCTTGTTATCGTTTCTCAAACTATATGATAAATATTTGACTTGTTCTTAATTATGTGTTCTTAATTCTTGTGTTAATATTTCGCGGATATTAATTCAAGTTTGATGTGCTTAGGTGGAGGAGCAAAAGTCCCTGCCTAAGAGTAGATCTAGCATAGTTAAGCGGAGTTGATCGCACGCCTAGAGATAGGGTGACGAGATTTTGCCGGATTAGGGTGAAACCTAATATGGGATTTCATAGATCGAGTTAATGTGATTCTAGGGGTTTTAATTAGAAAGAGATTTCAATTAATCAACCTAGGGTTAGACGTTATTCGCCTCGAGAGAGGGTTTAATATACATTAGGGAATCTTACGGATCAAGTCAAGTGAATAAATCGTCTGGTTCAGAGTTAGATAACAAGTTAAGTCTAGGTGGATTCTTCCTTGGGTGTTGTCTTAATCAATTGGTTTTTCCTCAAGTTATTGTCCCAAATTCATTCTTCTTTGTCTTAGAGTCTTTAATTTAGTAGTTAATTAATTTAGATTTAAAACATCAAATTCCCTTTATTTTAGGCTAAATAATAAAAAGAAAGTTAGTATTAGTACTTTTAGTTCCTTTGGGTTCGGCAATCCGATCTTGCCTAAGCTATACTACTATTCGATAGGTGCACTTGCCTCAATCGTTGTCATAGTTAGTTTCCAGGTTCGATCATTCTCGTTATTTAAATTTTTAAAACTCTGACACACGATCATGGCCAAAATGGAAAGATGCAATTCAAGCATAATTGAATTCACTTTCTAAACGTGAAATTTTTGGACCTGTAGTCCAAACACCTAAAGGTGTAAAGTTGGTAGGATATAAATGGGTATTTGTGCAAAAATGAAATGAAAAAACGAAGTCGTAAGATATAAAACACGACTTATAGCATAAGGATTTTCGCAAAGGCCCAACATTGATTATGAAGAGACATATTCTCTTGTGGTAGATGCAATCACATTTAGATATATTATTAGTCTGGAAGTACGTGAAAAACTTTGCATGCATCTAATGGATACTATTATAGCCTATTTATATGGTACACTTGATAGTGAAATTTATATGAAAATCCCTGAAGGATTTAAAATCCCAGAAGGATGTAGAGTTTCTCGGAAAAATTGCTCAATCAGATTAAAGAAAAGTTTATATGGATTAAAAAAATATGGACATATGTGGTACAATCGTCTTAGTGAATACTTGTTAAAAGAAGCTTACCAAAATGATCCAATTTTTCCATGTATCTTTATAAAAAATTTTGGATCAGATTTTATGATAATTGTTGTTTATGTTGATAATTTAAATATTATTGGAACTCCTGAAGAGCTTCAAAATACAATAAATTTGTAACACCCCAAACCCGGCCTAAACGTTATGGCCGAATCTGGCGATGTCACATAATAGCATGTTGAAACTAAGTTGTTACGATAAAACCGTTTTCATTTATTTGCTCTTGTTGACTCCAAAATCGCTTACTTATTTAATTGATTGTTTTAAAACACAATTCGTTGCGGAAGCTTTAGAAATTATTTATTTTATGAAAAACCGAGTTAATTAGGTAAATCCGTTCATTATAGAAAACCCCTTTGTTTTAGAGAAAACTGTTTGTTCGTTGAGTTTGTGCAGTTTTTAAATCCATGAAAACAGTCTAAAATATGAAATAAAAGCAAACAGTCCAAAAATTTCAATTTACATAAAAAATAACCCAGAAAATAATTAAGAAATAAATACCAAAACTGAAATTAAAATAGTTTAAAATACGTGTGGCCACCGTCGAGTCCTCCACTACACCGATCCGTCAAGTCTGGGGATTACCTGTGCACATTAAACAAAAAAAGGTGAGTTTACGTAAACTCAGTGTGTAATCCTGCAGAAACAAACAAACAATCAATATTCACAATTACACGATTAATGCGATCTTAGGCCTAAGCCCTTTTCATGCTCGATGGCATGTTTGGGTCTTAGCCCATCTTAGTACTGATGTCAAAATGCGAGTAAGGCCTTAGCCCATCACAAGATCGAGTGCATGAATGATGCAAAGAGCAAAATCCTACCCAACCCAACCTCTCTACACACCATCTCCGTCCAACCCTACACTCCATGTGGGGATATAATCAACCCACCCATCCCTACACTCCAAGTAGTACCGAATGCGGCTGTCACAGATGGTTTGCAAAATGAGCCGCACAAGAAATTTAGGCTTAAAGCCTTTCAAGACACTTCCTCCGAATAACAACCCCAACCCAATGCAATGCAACACACAATGGATGACATGCTATTATGCAATTTCAAGTACATATATTCGATTCGAGATATTAACATGCCCAAAGATGAGATATCATTCAATCAATTTCACACATTTAGGGTCTAAGTAGAGCTTACCGACCCTACAAAGAGGTTCACAATCGACTTGGGCGACCCGTGCAACCTTAAAAACATTTCGATAAAAATGGGCCCACATGCCCATGTGATCTGCCCGTGTGGGCCCACACGCCCATGTGGCTGAATTGGCCCAAATTGGCCTTGGCCATGTGATCCATTTTTAAAGTAACCCATGCTAGCTCAATACTCAAATATGTTTTTACTATTTACTTATATTTCATTCAAAGCTGTCTACTTGAGTCATTATCACTAAATTATTTATATCTTGAGCTACAGAATACCAAATTAAGATCCGCTTGAAGTTTTTGAAACTATACTCAAATACCTTTCTACCATAAAATTTTCAGAATTTATAGTTTATCAAATAAGTACAGTAAAATCTTTAAAGTTATCCCTATTCTGCTGTTTGACGGCTTCGACCTTTCCTTACTAAAATTTATTTATCTCTTAGTACGGAATTTAGATGATGTTTCTGTTTGTTTCTCTTGAAAATAGACTCATTAAGGATTTAAACATATAAATTTACGCCCCTAATTATTTTTTTACATTTTTTTATGATTTTCCAAAGTTAGAATAGGGGAACTCGAAATCATTCTGACATTGTCTCACAAAATTTATTATAACTCATGATTTACAATTCCATTGCTTACATTGTTTCTTCCATGAAATATTAGACTCAATAAAATTTAATTTCATATTTCATTCAACCTCTAACTCAATTTACACTATTTTTGATGATTTTTCAAATTTAGACTACTCCTCCTATCCAAAACTTTTTTAGTGCAAAATGTTGATTTCCTAGTTTTTAACACCCTTATTTCCTTTCTCTACAAGTTTTTGCATCATTTTCTCTTATTTCTCTTATTTCTCGATAGCAAGCAATTTCGGCTTTTTGCCGAACCCCGTTTTCTGCATTTCGGGTACACACCTAGTATCGTTTTGATGCCTAATCACTCCCGAGCACTTCAAGGCCTAAAATCAAGATACTCAACATCAATTTAACGGATTTACAAGAGAATTGACAACCAAGAACGAATAGAAACCCAACTTACCGCCAACGATAACCCTCCGTTTAACTATTGTTAAGACGAGAACATTGAATTCACCAGTCTGAGCCTCCCCCTACGTCCAAATCGCAGAGAAAAAACATTACCACTTCAGTCGCTAAGAGATTCATGACAGAAACGAAGAGAAACACTTACCGAAACTAAGCGAGCACTAACCGAGTGTGAAAACGAAGAAAAATAAATGGATTAAGGAAAAATCAAGAAGAAGAAAAAGAAGAGAAAGATGGAAAAACTCAGAGAATTTCGGCAAGAGGAGAGGGAGAATAATAGACGGCAGAAATTGTTTTTGGAAAAGGGAGCCAAAATTCAGTTATGGGAAAAAATAAAATAAAATCTCGATAACCCCCAAAATCCCTTAATCTTCTCCCCTAATTCCCACTTCACATCCACTACTCAGAATCCCCCTATTACACAACTCTATCCCGAAATCTGAGCAAAAAAAAATACCTTTGCCTGCGCAGGGATTCGAACACAAGACCTTCACTATAATAACACATCACTTAACTACCAGACCAGCAGGTCCATTCTGGTGTAATTTTCCCAACATTTAAACTTAAGCCCTTTGCACAAGGTTAAGGCTTTATTTATAAAAATACCAAAATTTGCCCAAGTAAGGCTTGAACTTGGGACCTCTCACACACACCCAGAAAACATAACCACTGAAGCAGATAGACATTGTGTGTCACACATACACGAAATCAAAAATTAAAATTTTGGGGCGTTACAAAATTGTTTAAAGAAAGAATTTGAGATGAAAGATCTTGGAAAAATAAAGTTTTGTCTTGGCTTACAAATCAAACATTTAAAAGATGGAATTCATGTTCATCAATCAACTTATACAGAAAAGATATTAAAGAAATTTTACATGGATAAAGCACACCCATTGAGTACTTCGATGGTTGTACGATCATTAGATGTGAATAAAGATCAATTTCATCCTTGCGATAATGATGAAGAGTTTCTTGGTCCTGAAGTACCATATCTAAGTGCCATAGGGGCATTGATGTATCTTGCAAACAACACAAGACTTAATATAGCTTACGCTGTAAACTTGTTAGCAAGATTTAATTCTTCTCCAACACATAGACATTGGAATGGAATTAAACATGTATTTAGATATCTCATAGAGACTATTGATATGGGGTTATTTTATTCAAATGATTCAAAATCCCTATTAGTCGACTATGCTGATGCTGGATACTTATCAGATCCACATAACGGTCAATCTCAAATAGAATATTTATTTACATGTGGGGGTACTGCCATATCATAGCGTTCAACAAAGCAAAAATTACATACCACTTCTTCAAATCATGTAGAAATAATTGCAATTCATGAGGCAAGTCGAGAGTGTATTTGGCTAAGGTTATTGACCCAACATATCCAGAAGATATGTAATTTTCCTTTACAGGAAAATATGCCAACTATCTTATATGAAGATAATGAAGCATGTATAGCTCAATTGAAGGGTAGTTACATCAAATGTGATAGAACGAAACATATTTCACCAAAATAATTCTTCACCTATGATCTTGAGAAAAGAGGTGATATAAATGATCAACAAATTCGTTCTGGTGATAATTTAGCAGATCTTTTTACTTGCCAACTTCAACATTTGAAAGACTACTACACAAGATTAGAACGTGTCAACTCAAAGATGTAATGTAATGTTGCCACTAGGGGGAGTCTAAAACAAGTTGTACTCTTTTCATTTAACCAAGGTATTGTTCCATTGGGTTTTCCTTGTGAAGGTTTTTAATGAGGCAGCTTGTAATAGAAGATTGTGTACTCTTTTTCCTTCATTAGGTTTTTATCCCATAGGGTTTTTCCTAATAAGGTTTTAACGAGGCACATTATCTATCAATGGACATCTAAGGGGGAGTGTTATGAATATCTTATTAAGTGGATGTCCATCATGATCAAGATAAAGTTTTGATGTACTTTAATTTTTTATAGTTACTAGAATTAGATCTATACTTATTTTATACTTCTTATGCCTATAAATAGAGACTCTGATGAAGCATTGTAATCATCCCATTGATCAATAAAATACATTCTCTATTGCTTCCCATATTTTCTTTGTTCTTTAGTCTCTTTATCTCTCTTTATTTTATAACAATTACATGATTTTTAGAGTATTTTATGATGTTTTATAATATTTTACTTGATTTTATTATATTTTTATGATATTTAAAATAATTTAGGATATTTTAATTTATTTCTTTATAAGTTAAAAATGTTTTATTCATATTTATAGTAATAATTTAGAATTACTATCCCTATACTCATTATCAACGTATAAATATAAATATAAATATAAAAAGGAAAAGAAGAAAAGAAACGTGAAAAAAAGGAGTGGAGGTGATAGACGGTAAAAAAAAGAGTGGTTTTAGGGATTAATTGTTATATTTAAAAAAAAAACTACCCACTAACCCCTGTTAACTATCCACATCAGATTTTTTCCCCGAAGTTTTAAATAAAAACAATTTTCCACTTTGCACACATAGGATTCAAACACAGGACTTCTGTGTAAGCTGAAGCCTTACCATTAAACCAGCAGGCTCATTCTTAACATTAGTTGAGCGAAAATAACATATAAGTTGGGTCTTCAAAGTCAGAGGTTGAAATAAAAATTAAAGGAAAAGCATTTGAACATAGGACCTCTCACACACAAACACAATTTTTAACTACTGAACCAGAACATATTACTTGACATAATTTTCACAACCTTAATTCAAAATAGGTATGATCACTCTTGATTTCACTAACCCAATTTCTTCTAACTCGGTTTTTGGGATCTGTCAGGTCTACTAACAACCCACAACAATGAAACAACTGCTCTACCTCCATCTCGATTGTGGTGCATTCAAAAGTACCACTTTCCACGACCTCCTTTACAAACCTTGAAGTATTCTTTTTCCTCCTCTAAGCCCCATTAGAGGTGTTAGCCTCCCTACCATGATTTTCTCCTGCCACCAAAACAAATGAGTAGTTGCAAAATAAAATGAAAAAGTTTGAGAAATCAAATTCTTACCCTGAAAACCCCCAAATCTGAGTAGAGAAGATGAAAAAGATAGGATGGCACCAAACAGAAGAACAAAGAAAAGAAATGAGGAAGAAACAGTAAGAGAAAACTTAGAAAATTTTAGAGGGAATCAAAGCTTTGAAAAGGAAAAGCTTAAGAAAGCCTAAGAATGATAGATAAAGCAAATAACCTCCACTCGTTGAAGGAGGAGATTATATATAGGCCCTTCCAAAAAATGGTGCGTTTTGCAAACCAAACACTCTGACGCTCCACAATCAATACCACTCAGACACGTGTCCCGTGAAACGACACAACCCATCATTAGCCCTTATCTCCCCATGAACAATTGTACAACCTTTTAATTAATGTAGTCGTTCTAGAACCTTCAGTGCGTCCCCTCATTTTTCGAAGCTTCCTTAGCATGCATAATTGCTAATTGTTGGTATTTCCATCCACCCTCTACTTTATTTGCTATAATAACTATTCATTGGTGCTTTGCCTAAACGGTCTCAAGGAAGGGCACTTTGTAACATACGTACCTCTTGACCAGAGGGGCAATTGTCATATCCCTACCCTTAACTTGGACACATGGTAGCACGAACGGCTTAATGAGCACCCATGAACAACCCTACACCTTGTACCCCTAGTGATGACCATACAACTCACTTCCACTTTTGGCCTCCAATAAGCCACCCACTTTTATCCTCCATATAGGGGACCAAAAAAGGACCATCAAGGCATAACAACCTCGTATTACCTCAGTAAGGAGAATGTTAGAGCAGGACCACAAGTACTAAGATTGATGACAACTGACATGTAATAGACTTGCCACCTAGTCGACCGTACGAGCAACTTACCATCCGTATTGTCGGTGAGATGGCACTACATGACAAGGGGACCTCCCTTATATATATACCCTAGCACACGAGATATTAGGGATCTCCTTCTTCCCTAAGCATTCCACCTAATTTCCACCTAATAACTTATCATTCTCCAACCTTTTTCAACCTTCACCTTTCCCTTCTCCTCACCTAATAACTTATCATTCTCCAACCTTTTTCAACCTTCACCTTTCCCTTCTCCTTCTCTTTTCCTTTCTTAATTCTTTCTCCCGCTCTCCACTTGTCACAAGTGAACCGGCCTCTAAACAACCACCACTTTCTCCTCTTTACCTCCTCCTGATTGATTCCCTGTATCAACAATGTCATATAGGTTTCGATCATTGTCTTGGTGATGGTGAATTACAAAGAGACCATCAGTGATGGCTAGGGCTACATGGAAGAAGATGAATATGAAGATGATGGCAAAGATGGGAGAGAAAAATGAAATAAATATTTTTTTTAAATGAAAAAAAAAGAAGAAAAAGGGAACTATCAAAGTTAGCGACTATATTAGCTTGTCGTTACACTCGTAACAAGATCTGATTGTTAAATGAAGATAACAAATAGATAACATTAGTGACTATAAAATAATTTTTTGAAGTTCAGTGACTAAATATATATTAAAGCATACAAAAGTGATTGAGCTTATAGTTTACGCTTAAATTTTTAATTAAATTAATATGTTTGAATCATATTTTAAAATTACAATTTATAAAATTAAATAAATTTTTAATAGTTAGAATTATTGACTCATGTCATTGTTTGTTCGTCCACGTCCTCCACATATTTTGAAAAACTAACTGCACAAATGCCAAAGTATCCAATGGTTTACAAGTTAGGGATCAAATTAGTCCAAAATAAATTATAGGTACGACCTTAAGAATAATTTTCAAATTCAAGAGTTATTTATTATATTAAGCCTTTTATTAAATACGAATATACAATTTTCAAAAAAAAATGATGTATGATTTTTTTTACCCATACATATTGTTAACCTACAAAATTATATAGTGTGTAAATTGATTTTGTATTTTTTTTTTAAATTCAATATTATTTTTATTAAATTCATATTATATCATAATATATGATTTAATGTTTTGATGATTAGAAATAATTCATAAAAATTACAATTTTGTATAATCAATTCAAACATCAACTTTTAAAAAGAGAAAAATCATGAATTAAAAAATAATTTATTTAGCTATATTATAATAATAATATAATACTAATCAAAAATGTTTTTCCTTTAATACTAAAAGTTTAATAAATAATACTACTTATAATCATTGAATTTAGAAAAAAAAAAGTTATTGCTATATTATCGGCAAGTGTTGAGTGCAGTGGTAAAATACATTACATTTTTAATAGAAGAATTCAAATTCAAACTTTAAAAATGACGTTGTTAGGAGAAGCACATATGAATCCTCAAAAGAATTAACCTTTATGGACCGTAAAACAAATATAAAGATATCTTTTATATAAAAAAAAAGAAGTTATTACAATTTTAATAAGAAGCTAAATTTTATTAAAATCACCGCTACCGTGAATATCCTAGAACTGATTATGTACTTATAAGATAGCAATGGAGTAAGGACCAAGATCATCCTTACTAGAGATATTCCCGAACAATCCCTTTAAGAAACCAAGAACAAACGTTGTTCCCAAACTCAGGTAGACAGCCAAACGTTAACCAAGAAATTAAAACACTTCCAAGAAGGGAATGACTCTGACGTTTCAGCCTCAATTAATATCGAATAATAATTAATCACACCCTTAAGCTGCCGGCCAGGCATCACAGCTCAGCTTTAACAGGGACTTTGTCAACCCCAATCACAATGTCCTTTTGTCGTTTTTCATCTTCATCTTCATCATATCATCTTCGTCCAAGCCCTCCCTCACCTCACCCAATCCAAAGCTGAAGCCCTTCACATTTCAAACAATGGTCCATAATAAACTAAAACCATGTTATTACTGGTTTCCATTGCTGTTCATATTAGCATGCTTCGTTGCACCATCATGGAGTGAAACCGAGGCCGAAATCTTGCTCAGGTTTAAGGACTCTTTAGCCAATTACGGCTCTCAACTAGACGATTGGAACGGCTCGGGTCCAGGTCCATGCGACAATCCAAACTGGACCGGTGTGCGCTGCTTCAAAGGCTCAGTCTTCGGTCTGAAGCTAGAAAACATGGGTCTGACAGGCGTAATCGACGTCGACACACTAACGGGGTTGCAGCTTTTACGTACCGTAAGCTTTATGAACAACAGCTTTGGGGGTCCATTCCCAGAGGTTAAGAAGCTCACTTCTTTACGAGCCTTGTATTTGGCATACAATCATTACTCGGGTGAGATACGTAACGATGGATTCACAGGCATGCTGGCCTTGCAAAGGGTTTTTCTGGCATGGAATAACTTCTCTGGTTCAATCCCGAAATCATTGGCTACATTGCCGAGTTTGTTTCAATTGAGCCTCGAGCAGAACCATTTTGAAGGTCGGATACCGGATTTTCAACAGGATTTTAAACAGGATGGCAGTTTTGTTAATCTAGCTTATAACAAGCTCGAGGGTCCGATACCGTATAGTTTGAGGAAGATGAATGCAAGCCTCTTCGAAGGTATCAATTATATTATTATTAACATATATGATTTTCATGAGTTCGAATTTCAATATAAAAAAGTGTCTAGTTTTATTGATTCAAAGTTCTGGTTTTCACTCATATGCGAACATAATAAGCTTTCCATTTCAAGTACATTCACAAATTTTGCTTACGCTATTGATAAAAGGAACAAGGTTCTAAACAAGAAAAAGAAGAAGATTCCCAAGTTTTATACGTTAACTTCGATGTAAAACTTAACTGTTCTGGAGGAGAAATGATTGTATAAAACAGTGACGCCACGTATCCCTTTCCAATAGATTTATGCCACATCAATATTCTTATCCTGAATTTCAGTATTTTAATTTGGATTTGATTTTTTTCAGAATAAAAATACTGAAATTCAGGATGAGAATACTAATGTGGTATAAACCTATTAGAAAGAGATACAGATGACGTGGCGTCACTGTTTCGTACAATCCTTTCCCGTTCTGGAGATACCATGTACCATATCTATATAATTTAAAAAAAAATGTTTTATTATTTTATTTGAATTTGGGATCAAGACCAAGTCAAAACACTTCTAGTTCGTTGAACACACACACACAAAAAGAACACTTCTAGTGCAAGACCCAGCCTTTTATGAGTTAGATGCATATATTTATTTGAAATTTTAATTCAGATATAAATTAAATCCTTGTTAATTATCCGCTTATCCACTAATAACATGACTAATATTACAAAGATATACAGTTAAATATGTGTGTTATATTATGTAAGATTTTTGCATGGACGGCAGGGAACAAACTATGCGGGGAACCACTGCCCAAATGCAGTTCCTCAAGAAAGAAACGGACCATCATAATAATCATCGTGGTAGCCGGTTCGTTGGTTGTCTTAGCACTCATCGCCGCAGTTTCCTATATCCTCAAAGATCCAGCCATGGCATCCCGGTTCAAAAAGGCAGAAAAGAAAAAACCAGCGGGGAAAGTAATAATGGGGAAGAAAGAGGATCAATCATCGCAGCATTACAGAAAGTTAGGTGAGAAAGCGAAACTTTATTTCGTGAGAAATGACAGGGAGAAGTTCCAGTTGCAGGAGTTGCTAAGGGCATCGGCAGAGGTGCTGGGGAGTGGGAGCTTTGGGTCGTCGTACAAAGCTGTGATCTCGAGTGGGGAAGCCTTGGTGGTGAAGAGGTTTAAGCAAATGAATAATGTGGGGAAGGAAGAGTTCCGAAAGCACATGGTTAGACTTGGAAGGTTGTCACACCCTAACCTGCTTTCGCTTGTGGCTTTCTATTACAGAAAAGAAGAAAAGCTTTTGGTGTCTGATTTTGCTCCCAATGGAAGCCTGGCTAGTCATCTTCATGGTACGCTTTTCCCACATTTCTTAGTACCTTTTTCCCCCTTTTTTGTCTCAATTAACGTTAGGCTAGCATATTTGCACAGCAAGGCGTGCTCCAGGAGAGCCAGGGCTTGATTGGCCAACTAGATTGAAGATCATCAAAGGAGTAGCAAAGGGTTTGGCTTACCTTTACAATGAACTCTCCAACCTTACACTCCCTCATGGCCATCTCAAATCCTCCAATGTCCTTTTAAACCACACATTCGACCCCCTCCTATCTGACTACGCCTTGCTCCCCGTCATGAACAAAGAACACGCCCAACAATTTATGGTGGCATACAAGTCCCCTGAATTCTCCCAATACGACCGAACTACACGAAAGACCGACGTCTGGAGCCTCGGAATACTCATCCTCGAAATGCTAACAGGTAAGTTCCCAGCCAACTATTTGAGACAAGGTAAAGGTGGCAATGCAGATTTGGCAACTTGGGTGAACTCGGTTGTGAGAGAAGAATGGACCGGAGAAGTGTTCGACAAAGACATGAAAGGGACCAAGAACGGGGAAGGCGAGATGCTGAAGCTGTTGAAGATCGGGATGTGTTGCTGCGAATGGGATATAGAGAAGAGATGGGAATTGAGAGAGGCTTTGGAGAGGATTGAAGAGTTGAAAGAGAGGGATAGTGATAATGTTGAAGACTATTCTTCGTATGGCAGTGAAGGGGATGTGTACTCATCTAGAGCAGTCACCGATGATGAGTTTTCGTTCTCGGTTCAGGCTTGAAAACGTGAAACCAAATCTTTAGGAATGTTTGGAGTGGATCATAACATTTGTTTTAAATGTGATTTGGTGCTTAACATTTCCAAGAATTTGCAGACATAGCATGCGAGTGATAATGTTTATTATATGTGTTATGGGGAAAATTCATATGATGCATTTATTATAAATTTAGGATCTCATATTCTTTTAACCTGTTAAGTCAAGTTGAGAATAAAGTGAAGGAATATTTAATTCGATTGACATTCATTCATGGCTATGTTAAAACAAAACCCAAAGCGATGGAACATCCATCCATCTCTGCTTACTAAAAACTATATTATATAAGGCCTAGCGGGTGCCAATAAACCACCTCAGCAATATACAGCCACAATGGGACTGAGCCTCTCCTACTCTAAGTCTCCCTCTTATACCTTCCCCTGTCTCAGACACTGGCTATTACATACACAGCTTCCAGTTAGGAACCCTTTGCCTTAAACTCTAGAACTGACCACCTTCGAATGTTTGTCCGAACTGCCAGTTTGCTGGAGCCACATTGTAGCTTGTCACAGTCCGGCCGTCACTTGTGGTGACTTGGAACGACAAACTTTGGCCGTTGAGGTAGGAGTTGCTCTGCCAGTTTTGGCCCCAATTTCTGGACATTGATTGCCATCCTGTTTTAGAGCCTTTGATTGAGACTGCATGGACATCTCCAGCACCACCAACATTTGAGATGAGGACCAAGTTGAAGTAAGAGTGACCATTGATAGTAAACCTGATTCCTCCTTTCTTCATGCAGGGGACTCTGTTTAGACCAACATATATTTTGTTACTAAGATGAGCTTAAATCATTAATGTAGTACATATAATTACTCAAGGGTGTTGTAAATATTACCTTCTGAATGAAATAGGAACGATTCCAGCACGGTATTGAGCAATCTGCAAGAAAGCAGGCTCAGCCAAGTCGAAATGCTGGAGAGGGGGATTGCACCAACCACCATTGTCGTTGGACAATGCTAAGTTAGGGGGGCAGAAGTTGGTTGCAGTGACGGTAACGGACCCGGGCAGGCACCATTTGGGGTCATTGTCACACCTCATTTCATAACAAGAACCGCAGCTCAAACCATTGTTGAACAAGGCAGTGCTAAGTGCTGCAGTGTTAGTCCCATAGCCTTGGCTATACAGGTTACCATATCCACAAGCACCTCCTGAAATAGCACCAACGGATATAAGAAACTAAGCTTAAAAGTTAAAAAAGACCATTTAAAGCTACTAATTAAGGTACCCAAAAGTGCTTGAAACAACTTTGAACTTTTTCATTACCCCACACTTTATAAGTTTGTTCCTCCCCCCCCCCCCCCCTTTTTCTTCCGTAAATTCCTTTTGTTAAAAATGTCCTCAAACTTACCCATTGTGCCAGATGCATCACCACCACCATAGAATGTGGCATGGCCACCTTGCCATCCTCCCCCATAGTCACCAAAGGTGCCTTGCAGGAAAAAACTAAAGACAAACAGCAGAAGAGAAGTTGCAGTTAATGGTGCTATCGCCATAGTATTAGTTGAAGTGAGTTGTGAGGAAGAGAGGAAGAAAGGAAACAAAGAGAAAAAAGGGGTAATTAAAAGGTTGGTTGCCCTGATGGTTGTGACATAGGGATTGGGGGAGAAAGGGTTTATATAGGGAAAAACACAACAAAGGAACAGAGATTTGTCATAATTTCAGGTCAGATGATCTGCAAAGGATCAAAATATGCACATGCAAATGTTCCAGTCGAGTTCCATAAGGATAGACTACCGACCGCTAGGCCTAATGGTCCCACTTGCCCATGCATTTATTAATACTTCAGTTCACTTCCCCCTTGACCTTTATTCCTTGTCTTTGTTTATCTTTGCTAATATCATCTCCTTTTTGTTTTCTTCTATAGCTTGCATACACCCACGTCTAGTTTTATGGATTTTTGTCCTTAAATTGCCTGAAATCCCGCCAATCCTTTCAAGAAATCTTTTTATTCCCTTTGATTGGGGACTTTGGTCTTTTTCTTTTTCTTTTTTTCCTTCTTTTTTTATGGTCTAAAGATTTTGTTTAAGACTTGAATCAATCTCAGTCGTTTTATACCCTTTTATGTTTTAGAAAACTTGTAAAAATGATCATTCAATTCAGATTGGCGTAAGTGAAAAATCAATAACAAGGACATCACATGTGACTGTCCTTTTTGACTTGCTTGTTGGTAGAAAAGAAATTTTGAAAAAAAAAAATAAAGAATTGAAGAGTGGGGAAATATTTTTTTTAAAAATATTTTTTTTCTCCTTTCCATTATGTAGAAAATATTAAAAAAATTAAATAAATGTATTTCCATTGTTTGATAGAGTTTTGTTGAGGAAATGAAGAAGATGACGAAAATGATAGTGATTCAAGCATTAGAAAAAGATCATATCTATGTGCCAAGAGCCCGAATATGGGTTTAGGTGTGATGAAATTTAGTTAGCTTAGGCTAGAGAGAGAGAGAGGGATTTCTCTATATGCAAGACATACGATTGATGGTTTATCTCATAGGGTGAGGTGATTGAATTGAGTGTAGCTCTACCTTCAAGTGAAGTATAGGTTTCATGCGGTGAAATACATATAATGAGTTGAAAATAAGGGGGGGAATTAAACTTTTAAAACGTACATAGTTTACTCAAAATTTATATTTAATTCCACTTTTTCACTCTTGATTTCATCCTTTTATTTTTCACTCAACCAAACATATCATTAACAATTCTCAGGCACGAGCGAAGTCAGAATTTGAGGGAGGAGAATTAAACTGTACATTTTTACAATAGCAAAATTAAAAATTCACCATTTTAATAACTTAGGTCTTTAGAATTTTTAAAGGCCAAAATATATTTTTAAGATTCGAAATATAATTATATTTATAAAATTACAAATATTAAAAGAATTAAAGTAGAATTTTTTAGGAGACTAATGCCCCTACCTACCTGGAGTCTTAATGAAACATTTGTCCATAATCATAACTACATTGTTAATGCAACTTTGCTAATTCAATATGATTAATTAGTAAGTAAGAAGTGCAGGTGCAGGTGCAGGCGCAGGCGAATTATGATATTATAAGATTATAAACAAAACGAAAAAGCAGGGTTTTCATCATCATAGAAATGGTGATTAGAGTTGGTGGGATGATCAAAGTTGAACGTGTTAAGAAAGCACATGCAAGCCCCGCGGTTCACGCCATCAGTTTCATTGCAGAATTCCCTCCTTTTTTTTTTTTTTCCTTAAAATAGGTTTTGATTTGCTTACTTTCTGCTGCTATTTCTTTTTACTAATCTTTTCCATTTCAATTTGTCGAAACTATTTTTTTGTAAAACGGGGTCAACTTGGGGTTTTGAAAATGAAAATGAAAAACAGGAGTCGCCACCAATCCTTTTTGATGAGGTGTGATCGGGTCACCTCGTAAAACGGTTATTTTTAATAAACAGTTTGATTTATCAAAACAACGATTTTGGTCTACGAAACTCAAAAAATGGGTTCGGGAGTCGGTTACGCACGAGGAAGAGTTAGCACTCTCGATACGCCCAAAATTGGTACCTAATTGATTAATTAACGTCTTAATGTCGAAAATTTGGAAAGATTTCAAAATACGATCCTCTTTATTTGAAAACCCGAATGAATTAAAATGAATGCTGAGGCCCGCTTATTTCGAAGAAGTAAAACGTCATGCCCAGTGAGTTAGGATATAACATTTTTGGAACCCTCGAAACTAAGCTTGTCTTTTGATCTTTAAAAGTCGTGCATTTAAGCTTGAGAAAGATATTCGGTTATTTGGGTCAAATGAAAAACCGGAACTCAGTAAGTTAGGACACAATTTCTAGAAGTTCCAAATACAGAATATTGCATTTATTTTAAGAAATCTTTTCCCGAGGTAACAAAATGTCACATCCAATACGTTAGGACACAACATCTCGAATTCTCAAGAAATAACTTTCTTTTTATTCAAAACTTATTTATTTTAAAAGGATATTCCGCTATTTAGGTTGAACGAGAAAAATCGAAACCCAGTAAGTTAGGGCACGATTTCTCGACTTTCCAAATACGGAATATGACCTTCATGAAAAGAATCAATTCTGTATCGGGTAAAATGTAACACATTTTGGTAGTAAAATATGAAATGAATTACAATGCTAATGTGAATAACAGAGTAATAATTGCTATAATACGAGCAACAATAACGAAAGCAAAAAGAATCAATAAAATAAAATAATAAACTAAAAAGAAGGAAAATCAATGACAACTAATAAAAGTTTAAATAAAATAAAAAAATGAAAATTATAATAAAATAAAATGAAAATTATAATAATAATGATGATAATAATACTAATTAAAATTAAAATAATAATTATAATAATTATATGTAAGTAAATACAAAAGAGAAAATATATAATATAATAAAAATAGTATTAAAATTAAGTAATTTAATAATATGAAAATAATGATATGTTAATAATAATAATAATAACAATAATAGTAGAAAATAATAGTACATTAATAATAATATACATGTTAATAATAATAATGAAAAGAAAAAATGTTATAGTAATAAGAATAAAAATAGTATGTTAGTAATAATAAAATAATACAATAATAATAAGGTAGAAAATAATACACTAATAGGAATGATAATAATTGTAGAGAAATAAAATAATAATAATAATAATAATAATAGTAATAATGATAATAATAATAACATTTATTAAAGAAATGAAAATAAAAAAACAATAATAGTACAAAAATAATAGTAGTAATTAATTTACTAATGCAATAATAAAAAACAAGTAAACAAAAATAAAATAAAAAATATTAATAATAATATTAATAATAATATTAAATTAATAATAAAATATCGAAAATAACAAAAGAAATAAAAGAAAGGGCGAAATTGAACTTAAAACAAACGTTTTGGGGGGGGCAAATCTAAAAAAAAAGAAGAAAGGGACTAAAATGACAAGTGCGAAAACACGCGAGGACCAAATGGGCAAAAAACCCAATTCCTGGACACGTGTCCACTTCCTGCGCATCAATGGGCCAGGGACTAATTTGAAACACGCAACAAATTCTGCGGTCAAATTTATAAATAATAAAAAATAGAAAAAGGACTAAATTAGAACAAATAAAAAAGCGGAGGACCGAAAGGGTAAATAACCCAATTATTAAAAACACGCGGATCCTCCTTGCGGGTCGGGCCAAATTTGGGTTAAGGGTGAAACGACGCCGTTTTGGGCGTCTGAGGCTAGTCCCAAAACGACGTCGTTTTGGGGGCCTTTATAAGTCAGATTTTTTTAAAAAAAAATTTCATTCTTCTCCCATTTTCCAGAAAAAAAAAAACAAAAAATTCTCTCAAGTTCCTTTCTCTTCTCCATACGCCGGTGGGAGCTCCGGCGACCCGTCGCCACGCCTACCGCCGGTCGCCGGCGACGGCGCCGCCGTCCACAGCGGCGAGAAGGCCAGAAGTCACTTTTTTTGGCGATTTAAAAGGTAAGCCCCCCTCTTTATTTTTGTTCCCCTTTTTTAAATAAGTCAAAAATAGAAATAAAAGATCTTGAAAACGCAAAAAAAAAGAAAATCACCTTGGATCTGTCCTTTTTTTTATATTGATCGTCTGTTTTTTTTTTTTGAAAATATATTGCTTTTCTATTGATAATCTATCTGTCTATTACAATGGATTTTTTTATGGCTTATATAGCCATTACAACTTGTTATTGCTGTAATTTCTCTTTTAATATTTTACAGGTGCAAGTGGCGGTGGGTGGCGGCGGCGTCACGAGGCAGGGCGTGGCGGCGGGCGTCGAATGCAAGTGGAAGTCAGAAGATAGGGGCGGCACACCTAGGGGATTAGGGTTTCTTGGAAGAGTTTAGGATAGTGGGCTAGGGTTTGTTTTGGGTTTATGTTTTTGGGTCTGTTTGGGTTAGGTTCAATGGGTTTTAGTTTTGTAATTGGGTTTGGGTAAGCTGATTGGGTCTTAGGTCTTAACGGGCCATCTGATTTGGGCCTCGGGTTTTGGGTAATTGGATTGTAAAATGGGCCCGGGCAAATTATGGGTCTTACAGCTGCCCCCCTTTGCTCGTTGTCGTGTAACGGGAATAGAGCAAAGACATAAAGAATGTCCAAATTTGCCCGGATCCGCTGAGTCTTGATTCTTCGGCGCTCCTATTCTTCAGGTAGCCTAATTCTAGTCCACTGCATCTTGTTGCTCCGATCCACTTCACTGCAACCTTGAAAGTGCAACTTCAGAGGTATAGGATTTGTCGCTTTAATCCGCTCCACTGCAACTTTAGGGAGATAGGATTAACTGTCTTCAGTCTGCTCCACTACAACTTTAGGGAGATAATACTTGTATGGTAAACTCAATCCGACCTACTACAACTTCAGAGGTATAGGCTTCGTCGTTTTAATCCGCTCCACTGTAACTTCAGTGAGATAGGATTAACTGTCTTCAGTCTGCTCCACTGCAACTTCAGGGAGATAAGACTTGATGTCTTCGATCTGCTTCCTGCAACTTCAGGAATGCCAAATCTGCTATCTTCAATCTGTTCTACTGCAAACTCAGGGAGATAAGATTTGATATCTTCGATCTGCTTCCTGCAACTTCAGGAATGCCAGATCTGCTATCTTCAATCTGCTCCACTGCAAACTCAAGGAGATAAGATTTGATGTCTTCGATCTGCTCCTGCAACTTCAAGAATGCCAGATTTGCTATCTTCAATCTGCTCCACTGCAAACTCAGGGAGACAAGATCTGATGTCTTCGATCTGCTCCTGCGCAACCGGGGAATGCCGATCGCTATCTTCAATCTGCTCCACTGCAAACTCAGGGAGACAAGATCTGATGTCTTCGATCTGCTCTTGCAACTTCAGGAATGCCAGATCTGCTATCTTCAATCTGCTCCACTACAAACTCAGGGAGACAAGATCTGATATCTTCAATCTACCTTACTACACTGTCCTCTTGAGGACATAACCTGTAGAATGGGTACATGCTTATGCTTAATAATTAGGATGCCATGATCGAAATAAGTCAAATGCTCCTATTTAGACATGTTATGATATATAAATGCGAAAATGTTATGAGAATGATTCATATTTCAGGTGTCATCACTCATTGCTTATCAGGGCTTTATCACTGACGTATTGTGATGTCATCTTGTTCAGCTGGTATTCTCAACAGAAAACCCGAGAAAATAATTATATTTTGTTCAACAGATTTGCCCCACTGTAACTTCAGGGTTCATCTCATTGTGACTTAGAGGTATAGGATCTGAGTCTTCTCCAATCCATCCTACTGCAACTCAAGGGTATAGAATTTATTTCATCTTCAATTCAACCGGCTGCAAATCAAAGATATAGAATCTGTAACTTGTTCCATCAACTGATCACTCCCCGGGTGACCTTAACCAAATGTGTATGCATGATATTTGCATGGATGCCAAATACCATTTTTCTCGAGAATGATTCCCTTTTTTCACTCGGGTTAACATTGCTCATTTTTCGTCAAGATTGTATCATTGATGTAATATCTTGTCATCTTGTCCAATCACCATTTTTGACAAAAATCCAGAGAAATAGTTTCAGTTTAGACTCGTCTTCTCCCAATATTTCCATCCCCTAAACTTGGTGGGTTTTAAACAATAGTCCTGTTTCAAGTTCTTTTATTATTTAGAAGCTTTCAGAGTAATATGCGAAACTCCTTTTATGAAAGTATTATTAGTCCACTAATCGTTATTTCAATGCAAAACGCTTGAAAAAGATCATAACAATGGACAAGAAAGAAATTAATTAGGAGCATAGCTCGAAACAAATAAGTTAAGCAAAGATAGCAAGTGCAATCAAGAAGAAAATTTATTGGGAGTGTATTTTTAAACGAATAAAGTAATCAAAGATAGCAAATTCAAAATGGGTAAGATGAAAACTAGGTGCCCCAGATATCGCAGCCTGAGCTTCTCTGTTCAAACTTCTTGAGGACCATTTTAAGCTCGATATGCGTTTAGGGGATCTGGAGTACTTTGTTGATGCCCCAAGACGTAGCATACTTCTTCACTGTTAATTCAAGTATAGCAAGACTACTGTATGCCCCACTTTCGAACAATATTTGAGCCGCCCTTTTCGGGTTTTCAACTCAAATCCCCTTTGGTCTCAAAGCGCCTTTTGCGAGTTTTCGCCTTGGCCTCTCCTTTTTCTTTCTTCTTTTGATTGAATTTTTCATTTCATTTTTCATTTTTTTTATCTCAAGGCGCCCTTTGCGGGTTTTCACCTTGGCCTCTCTTTTCAGATGAAATCTGAATTCCCTGGCTTGAACATATCTTTGCCATCTATCTTGGTCAAAATTAAGGATCTTCCAGAACAAGCCTTCTTCACCACATAAGGTTTTGCCAAATTTGGCATTTACTTCCCTCTGAAGTCCTTTTGTATGAGAAGAATCCTTCATAATGCCAGGTCCCTATTATGAAATTTTCTTGGGCGAACCTTTTTGTCATAAGCCCGTATCATCTGTTTTTGGCACATTCGACCATGATGAATACTTTCAATCAAGCTTACTGGAGACGTTCTGCTTTATCCAATTCTTAATTCAATCAAAGCTTAGAGAAAAGGAATCTTAACTTCCAACAATTGCTTCCCTTTCATAAACCAATGGGAAAGATGCACCGGTGAAGGTCCTGGCCAACGTTCAAGAAACATAGAAGGTAAATGGTAACTTCTCTATGCCAACCTTTACAAGTCTCAGTCATTTTTCAAAAAATTTTGAATGGTTTTTTGGCTGCCTTTGCTGCACTGATATGGTGTCTGATCTTTGAACATACTGTAAATCTTTGACATTGTGCAATTATGTTTCTTTCTGACATTCTTTATTGCCACTTTTTTTGAATTTGAATTTGAATTCGAATTTGGATTTGAATTTGATGACTGTTGACTTTGCAACTTTGGCATATGAAACGACCTTCACCCTCTTAGTGAAGTAATTGACAACCACAAAGATGAATTGGTGTCGGCTAAATGCTTTTGACGAGATCGGCCTCATAATATCTATGCCCCACATATAGAAAAAATGGAGGAGGCACATAAGTCCTGTCTTCCTCAATTTGGCATTTGATGCAATTTCCCTTTCTGGGTAGACCAGTAGCCCGAACCTCTTGATTAGCCTGGCCATTGTAGAACTATTAACATGGGTTCCAACCTTAGCAACATCCCCACGTTTCAGTAGTTTGGCGTGCCATGATATGATCGTGCGAAAATATCTTTGAATTCTTGAAAATAGCTCAATGATGTCTCGCCTTATTTCTGTGGTGAGCTAGGCTTCGATCTTCACATTTTTCCTAAACTCGCAATGTCCACTGACCCTTTGTAAGGTAGAGTCTATTTTCATCTTGGTCTACCATCCTAAATCAAAAGATAGGCCACAATCTCTATCATCTTCAAAGTCCTTAGATCCCTTAGACCCATATCTTATTCAAAAAGGGAGTCAGTAACAGCGTCGCTCATGTCTTGATATCTGGGTACCTATTGGAGGCAAATTCTAAAGAATAAATGATTCTAAGGATGATTATTTATGGTATGATCATGAATGAAGAATGAAAGAATATTTGAATGAAAGTCCATAAAACAAAAGAATCTATAAATAGAAGGAATGAAAGAATACTTGCTCAAAAAGATGCATTTTATTAAAATAAAGATTCTGGACACAAGCCTATTTCACAAAAAGATTCTTATTGCCTCTAGGCTTAAAGCAACAAGCATGTTTTGAATATTACTCTAGATTAGCTAAAAATACAGGGATCCCTTCCACAGTCCCATTGTTCAAAATTTTCCCATGTATGTAAGGGCTTGGAAACTGCGATTCCCTCTTCAGATATGTTATTAGTGTTCTGATTTCCCGATTTCTAGGCTTCTGATGACTTCTTCAAGGAAATGCAACTCTTCTGCCCCCACTTTCAATTATCACATTTTACTGCTTCGTCAGAATGATCAGTTTCTGAAAAATTATCGAACTTCACAATTCTCATTTTAATGAACCTTTCGACCAACTTCTTAAATGCAATGCAGTTATTGATCGAGTGACCCATTATTCCCGCATGATACTCGCATTGAGCATTCGAATCATACCATTTGGGGTATGAGGGTTGCACTGGTTTCAGATAATGAGGAGCTACAACATGCATATCAAATAAGCTCTAGTATAACTCTCTATACGTCGTTGGAATAGGTGTGAACTGGGGTTTTTCTGAATTTGATCTTGGATTGGGTTTTTGCTTTGGGGAGACCTGATAGCTGATAGCTGTTGTCTTTGGCTGGCTCACCGTAATCGGCTTCGAATTACCCTTGTTATACTTACTCGCATTATTCACTTCTTTTTCTTTCTTCTTCAGGGCCTTTAAGGTCCATTCTCCCTTTTCCTTTGTTTCGGCTAAGCCATGTACCACAGGATTGACTCGATCATCCTCCGGGTTAAAACCTGAGCCCATCGGAAAGTTTAACAGTGCCAAGGTATCAATCTGACATTGGGGTTTGATAATGACAGGTGCCCCTTGCGGAGGCACGTCTGGTTGGGCCGAGACGCCTATTGGAGTAAAACTTAGAGGATAAATGAAGACTTCATTATCATCCTCATTGTTGACCACCGGGCCTTTCATTTTTTCAAGCCCTTCGACTAGCAATTGGGTTAATTGGCACATCATATTTATTTGATCTCGCATATCCTGTTGAATTTTGGCCAACTGCTTTTGCATCAGTATTTGCCTTCGCTCTAATCTCTCCAACCTTTGTTCCATGTCTTCTAGGCTAACTGAAATAATTTCACCTAATTAGGGTCTTTCTACAAATTTTAATGCATGTGATATGATGTAATGCAAATGCATGAAATGCAATGCAAATGCATGGAATGAATGCAAAAAGAAAGAGATGTGTTGATTAGAATTCAATTCCATTAGAAGAACTTTTCTAGAAAATAAATTTCTTTACATAAAATGGATTGCATATGCGGCTTTGTCCTCATAGTCCAGGTGAAAACACCAACCCTTTTCTTCGTATCCGGATGTTATGGTCGTGTCCCGTGAACTTTCTCAATAGATGCCTCTTCTAGCTCCTTGTTACTTGGTTCAGGCCGTACCTCTTCACTCACTTATCCTCCGCGATGTTCATAAGCTTCTTTAAGAAAATTGAGACATGATGACTCTCGAATAATCCTTGTTGGCTTGAATCCTCGGGCAAAGTCTTGTATTCTTCTGCAGACTATCAACCCTCTCTCGTTGTTTACTCCTGACTATGTTGAACGAATCGTATTATAATCCACTTTATCAAGTAACCCATTTCCTTATGACAAACTCTTCTATTTAGCAATCGAATATGAATCAACACCTCCTTTCTAAGATGATACAATGCAATGCTATCAAAACAATTAGAAAACACGTTAGTGCAAGAGAAATAAACAAACACAGAACACCTATCCGGGTGACCACTAGGGTTTGGCATGGCTCTATCTAGGGTAGGCTCCTAGGGCGCACTATATGGGGTTCGATTCTAAAGAGAGGTACTCGAACCAGCAGATTCCTCGATCCTCACCCATTATAGGCTCATATGGACCGAGTTCGGTTCAGGGGAATACATTTCCCTATGGCCATGCGGAGATGAAAATCTCACGAAGCACATAGGTACGGATGTATCCCGGAAGCAATCCACTAGCCCATGCGAAGGTGAAAACCTCACGAAGGCGTAGTTTCTTACTCCCACTTAAGAGGGTAAAAATCTGACGATTATGCAATATGATGCGCGAAAGTGAACTAAGTGTGATGAAAATGCCATTCAATCAAAATAAAACAAAACAAGTCAGTATTTCACACACAGCTTAAAGCAAGCAAGAAATAAAGCACCTACTCGGGTAACCACTAGGGTTTGGTGTGGCTCTACCTAAGGTGGGCTCTTAAGGTTCACTATATGTGGTTTGGTTCTAAAGAGAGGTACCCGAACCAGCAGATTCCTCGATCCTCACCCATTATAGGCTCATACGGACCGAGTTCAGTTCAGGGGAATACATTTCCCTATGGCTGCACGGAGATGAAAATCTCACGAAGACATAGGTACGGATGTATCCCAAAAGCATCCACCATCCTTGCACGGAGGTGAAAACCTCACGAAGGAGTAGCTTCTCACTCCCACTTAAAGGGGTAAGACCAAAATGGTCCCTATGCAATATGATGCAAGACTCAAACTACAGTAACTAATAATACGAACAAATGCAATAATAGGATCGTAATTTTTCAAATCAGATTTTCAATTTTCGAAAACAAAACAGAAAATAATCAATTTTACGACTCGACTCTCTGAAGTCCCCAGTGGAGTCGCCAAGTTGTCGTAACCATTTTTTTGTAAAACGGGGTCGACTTGGGGTTTAGAAAATGAAAACGAAAAACGGGAGTCGCCACCAATCCTTTTTGATGAGGTGTGATCGGGTCACCAAGTAAAATGGTTGTTTTTAATAAATAGTTTGATTTATCAAAACAACGATTTTGGTCTACAAAACTCAAAAAATGGGTTCAGGAGTCGGTTACGCACGAGGAAGGGTTAGCACCCTCGATACGCCCAAAATTGGTACCTAATTGATTAATTAACGTCTTAATGTCGAAAATTTGGAAAGATTTCAAAATACGATCCTCTTTATTTGAAAACCCGAATGAATTAAAATGAATGCTGAGGCCCACTTATTTCAAAGAAGTAAAACGTCATGCCCAGTGAGTTAGGATACGACATTTTTGGAACCCTCGAAACTAAGTTTGTCTTTTGACCTTTAAAAGTCGTGCATTTAAGCTTGAGAAGGATATTCAGTTATTTGGGTCAAATGAAAAATTGGAACCCAGTAAGTTAGGGCACGATTTCTCGAAGTTCCAAATACAGAATATTGCATTTATTTTAAGAAATCTTTTCCCGAGGTAACAAAATGTCACATCCAATACGTTAGGACACAACATCTCGAATTCTCAAGAAATAGCTTTCTTTTTATTCAAAACTTATTTATTTTAAAAGGATATTCCGCTATTTAGGTCGAACGAGAAAAATCGAAACCCAGTAAGTTAGGGCACGATTTCTCGACTTTCCAAATACGGAATATTACCTTCATGAAAAGAATCAATTCTGTATCGGGTAAAATGTAACACATTTTGGTAGTAAAATATGAAATGAATTACAATGCTAATGTGAATAACAGAGTAATAATTGCTATAATACGAGTAACAATAACGAAAGCAAAAAGAATCAATAAAATAAAATAATAAACTAAAAAGAAGGTAAACCAATGACAACTAATAAAAGTTTAAATAAAATAAAAATAATGAAAATAATAATAAAATAAAATGAAAATTATAATAATAATGATGATAATAATACTAATTATAATTAAAATAATAATTATAATAATTATATGTAAGTAAATACAAAAGAGAAAATATATAATATAATAAAAATAGTATTAAAATTAAGTAATTTAATAATATGAAAATAATGATATGTTAATAATAATAATAATAACAATAATAGTAGAAAATAATAGTACATTAATAATATACATGTTAATAATAATAATGAAAAGAAAAATGTTATAGTAATAAGAATAAAAATAGTATGTTAGTAATAATAAAATAATACAATAATAATAAGGTAGAAAATAATACACTAATAGGAATGATAATAATTGTAGAGAAATAAAATAATAATAATAATAATAATAGTAATAATGATAATAATAATAAAATTTGTCGAAACCATTTTTAAAAATAAAGTTTAAAAACAGAGTTGACTTTTAAAAACGAAAATGGGAGTCGCCACCAATCCCTTTTTACTTAGGTGCGATTGGATCACCTTAAAAAATGTTTTATTTAAAACATTTGATTTTAGTCTACGAAAAACGAAAAAACAGGTTCGGGAGTCGGTTACGTATGGGGAAGGGTTAGCACCCTCATAACGCCCAAAAATTGGTACCTAACCGATAAAATTATGTCCAAATGTTTGAAATTTAAAAGTATTTAAAAATATGATTTCCAAAAAACTGTGAACAATTTGATTTAAAATATGAGAGTTCTTCGATCCGAAAGATTATAAACATCACATCCAGAACGATTGGACACAATATTTTTTAAACCCTCGTAACTAAGATCATCTCATAATTTATAAAACTTCGAGTAATTTTGATTTAAAATTTGAGATTTCTTCGATCCGAAGGAATATAAACATCACATCCAAAGACGATTGGACATGATATTTTAAACCCTCGTAACTAAGATCATCTCATAATTTATAAAACTTGTTAAAAGGATATTTAGTTATTTAGCCAAACGGAAAATTGACACCCAGCACGATTGGGCATTATTTCCCGAATTTCTAAATACCTAAACATTGCCTTATTTTAAAAACCTTTGGATGAAATATAATAAAATATATTTTAAGCAACAATTTATGAGACAATATCGCATTTCTATATTATCAAAAATACAATATCAAAAACAATTTATAGCACACTAACATAAATAATAGAGTAAGAATAATGTAGAATAATAGTTAATAGAAATAACTACAAAATGGCAATCATAAATAAACAATTAAAAGAGTATGGGCGAACAAAATATGCATAAAACAATAAATATCAAAATAAAAGAAATTTATTAAATAAATATGAAAATTTTAAAGTAAGATTAAATGATAAATAAATAAATAAAATTATATACATATAAAAAAAATATAATAATTTTAAATAAAGATATATAAAATTACACATATATAATATAAATAGAATATAATATACAATATAAGTAAATTTTAGTTAAAAATAATATATGATGTAATATTTATAAAAATAATTAGCAAATAATATATATATAATAATTTTAAATAAAAACATATATATATACATAATATACTAATCATAAAAATTATATATATAATAAATAATATAAAAAAATTATATGATATAATAAACTTTATACAAAACAAAATTAAAAATGTATAATACTATAATACTATATAATATATTAAAAAAACATAATATAATAAATAATATATAGATTATAAAATAATATAAAAATTATTAAACTGAGTAAAATAATATATAATAATAATAAAATATATATAAAATAATACATATAGAATATATATAAACTATTAATAAATTAATAGATGTAGGAAAATAATATAAAACATTTAACATGATAAAACAATAGAAATAATTTAAAATAAAATAAAATAAGAAAATTAAAAACAAATAAAGAAACAGGGGTTAAACATCAATTAAAACAAATATAAAAGGATTAAATTCGAACGCACGTTAAATCTCAGGGACTAATGTGGCAATTAAGCCCTTTTTTTAAAAATGGTGTCGTTCTGATTTTGGTTTTTAAACTACCCGAGGGACTAAATTGAAAAGTAATTAAACTTTTAGGGTCAAAATAAAAATAAAGAAAATGAAATTGAACGGAATTAAAAAATATAAAAATGCGGGAGGATCATTTGCGCAATAAGACCAAAATAGGAAAACACGCGGATCCTTTCCCCTTGTGCGGGTCGGGTCACGGGTAAAGCCAAACGGCGCCGTTTTGATGCTTATTGACTTAAGCCAAAACGACATCGTTTTGAATTTACTATATAAGTTAAAAAAAATCTAAAAAAATCACTTTTCATTCACTCTTCAAAAAAAAATCAGAGAGGGTCTTTCTATTCTCTCTCGCTGGGCGATTTTCGATGCTTCCCTCCGCCGTTCGCCACCGTCGCCGGCCACCGCCCCAAAACATAAGTTTTTCCTCCCTTTTTTTCCTTTTCTTTAATATATTTTAAAACCTTTTATATGAAAAAGAAAAAAAATAAAAATAAAATAAAATAAAATAAGTAAAGAACAGACTTGGGGAAAAGAAAGATAGAAAAAAAAACCTTGTTCTTTCTTTTTATTCTTTTGTATTGTCTTTTCTCCTTTTTTTTGCAGGTACATGCAAGGCTTTTATAGCCCTAAAATAAAAAGAAAAAAAGGAAATAAAAGCTTCTTGCCATGTTTGTCATTTTCTGTTGCGATTCTTTCCTCTTTGTGCAGTGTGGCGAGCGCTTGGCGATGATGGGGCACCATTCGGGCGTGGATTGAGGCGTTGATGGTGGCGCGCTCTTTGTTGGGATCTTTCTTTGGGCATTTGGCGTTGCGGCGCGAGGAGAACCCTAGGGTTCTGCTGATTTCGTTTAATTTTTGGGCCTGGGTGTATTTGGGCTTGGTTGGGTCTGATTAAGTTAGGTCTGCTAGGTTTGGGTTAAGGGGTGTAATTGGGCTCACTTGTTTGATTTGGGTATTGGCTTTTGTCTTTGGATCAGAAAAACTTTGGACATTTATTTTGTTTTATTTTTTTCAAATGAGCAAAAATGGGCATTTACAACATTTATTAAAGAAATGAAAATAAAAAAAATAATAGTACAAAAATAATAGTAGTAATTAATTTACTAATGCAATAATAAAAAACAAGTAAACAAAAATAAAATAAAAAATATTAATAATAATATTAATAATAATATTAAATTAATAATAAAATATCGAAAATAACAAAAGAAATAAAAGAAAGGGCGAAATTAAACTTAAAACAAACGTTTGGGGGGGCAAATCTAAAAAAAAAGAAGAAAGGGACTAAAATGACAAGCGCGAAAACACGCGAGGACCAAATGGGCAAAAAACCCAATTCTTGGACACGTGTCCACTTCCTGCGCATCAATGGGCCAGGGACTAATTTGAAACACGCAACAAATTTTGCAGTCAAATTTATAAATAATAAAAAATAGAAAAAGGACTAAATTAGAACAAATAAAAAGCGGAAGGACCGAAAGGGTAAATAACCCAATTATTAAAAACACGCGGATCCTCCTTGCGGGTCGGGTCAAATTTGGGTTAAGAGTGAAACGACGCCGTTTTGGGCGTTTGAGGCCAGTCCCAAAATGACATCGTTTTGGGGGCCTTTATAAGTCAGATTTTTTTTTAAAAATTTCATTCTTCTCCCATTTTCTAGAAAAAAAAAAACAAAAAATTCTCTCAAGTTCCCTTCTCTTCTCCATACGCCGGTGGGAGCTCTGGCGAATCGCCGCCGCGCCTACCGTCGGTTGCCGGCGACGGTGCCGCCGTCCACGGCGGCGGGAAGGCCAAAAGTCACTTTTTTCGACGATTTAAAAGGTAAGCCTCCCTCTTTATTTTTGTTCCCCTTTTTTAAACAAGTCAAAAATAGAAAATAAAAGATCTTGAAAACGCAAAAAAGGAAAATCACCTTGGATTTGCCCTTTTTTTTATATTGATCGTCTGCTTTTTTTTTTAAAATATATTACTTTTCTATTGATAATCTCTCTGTCCGTTACAATGGATTTTTTGATGGCTTATATAGCCATTACAACTTGTTATTGCTGTCATTTCTCTTTTAATATTTTGCAAGTGCAAGTGGCGGTGGCGGTGGCGGCAGTCTGGCAGAGGCGGTGTGGCGCAGACGTCGGAAGGTGTGGAAGTCGAAAAGATAGGGCGGCACACCTAGAGGCTAGGGTTTCTTGGAAGAGTTTAGGATAGTGGGCTAGGGTTTGTTTTGGGTTTATGTTTTTGGGTCTGTTTGGGTTAGGTTCAATGTGTTTTAGTTTTGTAATTGGGTTTGGGTAAGCTGATTGGGTCTTGGGTCTTAGCGGGCCATCTGATTTGGGCCTCGAGTTTTGGGTAATTGGGTTGTAAAATGGGCCCGGGCAAATTATGGGTCTTACACAATTTTTTCTCAAGTGCATGGTTCTCGTTAAAACAATCTAATATTTTTTTATATATATAATGAAATTTATTAATAATAATAAAAAATAGACATAATAAAAAAAATATATAAAATAAAATAAAATTATAATAAAAAATCAAAATTATTCATAAAAAGTATAATAAAGTTCTAATAATAAGATTATTATCAGTCTTGACTGAGACATGATTTCGAGCGTAGTTATTATTCTCCAATTTAAGAGTTTTAAAAGAAGGGTGTTTATTAGTAGTTTAGGATTTGTATAAAAAAAGAGTAAGTTTGTTTGAGGGTCAAACTGCTTACTCAAGCATGGAGGCTTGCTAGATATTTGAGGGGATTAAGACAAAATTATTAGGTCCAAAAAATGAACATGAAAAAAAATAGGTTTATTTAAAATACAGCTCAAACTTGTGTTATAATATTCAATGCCTTTATCCAGCTTGGCTCGACCTGGTTTTCAATCCTATAATATGTTATTCTTTTTGTTTTTATATATTATGTAATTCATATTATATGAAAGTTAAAATATGTAACACTAAAATGTAAATATTAAAATAATATTTTTTTTTATGTTTAAGTTTAATAAAACAATATATTTTTCCTAAAAACATAAAACAATATATATAATATATAAATTACTAAGTATTAAATTAAAAATAACATATAGCTTTAAATAAAATTTTAAAAAATATAAGGACAACTTCAAATGGGTTTAAATTAATCATTTACAAATATGAGATGATTTGGACAAAATTTGAGCTTTATATTTTGAATTGAGCTAGACTTAAATTACTGTATATGATGTTGATGCCATATATGAACTTAACTTTTAACAAACAGTGGAAAGTAAATATTTCATTAGCAGAACTAAGATAATAACATGTGATTTTTATTTTCACTTGCAAATAATAATAATAATAATGATAATAATAATAATTTCACCAAAAAATAATAATAAAAGATTTGCTAACCATTCAAAACAAATTTATTTTATTAGATTAAAATATAAAAAAAGGTAAAAATAACATTTTATAAATTAAAAACTTTTTATTCTTCTTTTCTCTCAATTTACTTCATTTTAAGAAGGCATGGAAGAAGAAAAAAGTGAAACTGAAATATTCTTGTCTCCCTTTACTTCTTTTTGGAGCAATAATATTATCTATATAAAGAAATAAAAATCATTTCTATTGCTCTACTTTTTCTTTTTCTTTGATTATCTCAATTGCAATCTATTCTTTTTAAACTTTATAAATATAAATATAGTATAATCATAAATACATCTTCGAACAATTATAAAATCAAATCAAATTATAAATGAATACAAAATTAAAATATAATTAAATAAAACTCACACATAATAATTATGCATGTTGAAACTCATTAGCGAATCTAACATTTAACTTTGACATGAACTTCAATAAAAAATAACTTTGAATTAGTTGAAATATGTTTGCTGATGAAATATATTGTTGTTATGACATTTTTAACTAAAAATAATGTTTTAGTATTGTTGGTAAAAATTAAAATTTTCGGCTTTTGAATATTTAATTCAAATATTATTATATATAAAAACATTATGTGATGGGCTGATGGTCAAGGATGTTTAATGCTTCAGGTGTGACCTATATTCAAATTGCGCTAATCATATTGGTTGTTTGAATTTTACCCTATTATTATAATTCAAAAAGAAAAACATTATTATATATAAATGAAACCTCCCATTCTTGTAACTTTTTAAAAATTAAGCCCCTACAACTTTTTTTAGTTTATAAAGTATATATATCATACGTTTGTCCCTTAAAAATATACAACACGAGTACGTTATTATATGAGTAGGATTAATAATTGTGACCGTAAGGTTCCCCAATCCCCAGGCAAATTTGCTGGGGACAACATTAATCAAACAGAGATCCAGAAAAGGGTGATGTGGAATTTACCCAAATGTTTTAGTGTTAGAGGCCAATGACAGTTCCCTTCACAAGGCTTGTCTCTTAGTCCCCCACTCACTTTCTCACAGTGGAAATGGTCCTTCTCTTGAGGATACATTATCACACACTTTAGCCACTAAACACACCCACTTGGGTCCTTCCAAGTGCCAGCTTCCACCCAAAATAATAAAATTATAAAGTATACATACATCAACATTCCAATAAGTAATCTGGAATGCCCAAGTGTTCTTTAAGAAATCATCTTTTAGGATTATTGTTAGACAGTTTGTAAGTTGTAAGTAATACGTTCAACTCTTATGGTTCGCATATCAAAGCTCGTGATTAATATAGATGAAATGTTTTATGGAGGTCAAAAGATAAAATGGGACTCATTCGATCGACTTGAACTGACCCAATGATAACTCTAAAATATAGAGTTATTTTCAACACTTTTTCATATTTAATTTATGTAGAATCCAAGTAATTGATAACACTTTTTATAATTTTTATTTTTGTTATATTAAATTCTATTATTGAAGTGTGTCCATTTAATTAATTTTATGCTAAATTCAATACTTTTTATATTTTTGAAGATTCAATATGAAATTTATAGCTTTTTAGGTCATCCCAATCCAGCTTCCTTGGGCTTCAAAAAGGAAAATTCAACCCATTAGAAAGAAGCTCAACAGATGCAGAGGCCCAACAAATCCCACTTGGAGAAGCCAACCGTCCACCTAAGGGTAAAATGGTCCAAAAGACTCATTCCTTGAATCAAGGAATCATCTCCTCTTCCTTTCAAGGGACGACAACCACCAGTGGAGAGAATCAATGGTGACATCTTCCAAAAATAGCAAATTCAACCTTCTCACTTCCACTATTCAGGGCCGGCCACACAAGGGAGATTTTGAAGGGATTCCCATGACATTTTTAGCATGGGACGTTAGGGGCATCTTGTTGGGAAATGTGTTCATATTGTAATAAACATGTAATTGTTTTCTATGTATTTGAACGATGAATAAATATATTTCATATTTCATATTATGTCTTTTGTATTTCTATCTTTCATATTTTGCATGCATAGCAAAATTGTGACAAACAAATATTAGCTCATTGATTGTCTAAGTTCACATTGATGATTAGTAGCATTGTAAAAACGTTTACATTGCGAGAAAGAAGACTTACTTCAATAGATAATCTAAATGAGTCTGTAATCTCGTAAAAGAATCAAAGTGAGCATTTAGTTCAAATACTGAGAAGGATATTATGTCGTCTACAATTTCAATTGAAGAGATGACTAGTCTTGGCTATCGGAGCAGTTAACTCCATGAGTAGAGACTAAGATGTATTCATTGGCAGAATGATACATTGGACTGGACCTAAGATAAATTAATTCTGAATTCGTTTGTGAATTAATTCACTTGTGACATTCATGGTGTGATTTACCTAAATCCTAAGTTAGTCACTAACTATTTGTATGTAACTCATATGCTTTGGTATAAGTGGAGGCTTATGCTCTAAAGATGATACAGTCGATAGCCAGTATGTTGGGTAGATGACTTGTGTATGGCATGGCTTTACAAGCAACAGTGGAATTCATAGTTCAATTAAAGAGTTAACGATATCCTCTCATTGATATTGTGTGGATTGATAAATATGGAACATGGCCACGGGTTGCTTGTTCTCGAATGAACAATTTTTCACAAACATTTGTTGATAGTGATCATATTAATCATTAAGAAGACACAATGGTGACAATGAGATAAAATAGGATTACATTGAATGAACGTATTTAAATAAAAGGAATCAAGGATATTATATGACGGTAACACACACATGACGAGGTCATTGGACAAAGCAGTTGGATGAATTGCTTTCATAAAGAGTATATAATAAGGAGTTTTCAATCATAGTACTTCTTGTGGACTGACTCCATGATTAAGTAATTGCGAATTATCGGAACGATGCTTCTGGACATAATTGCAATTACTAGAGCCAAATTGTATATATCCGATTGGTCCCCCCGCTAGCTCAACAAAAGCTCGATCGAACTACATTTTAATCAGAAGAAAATTCTACGACTTTGGAAATAATTTAATTGAGTCAATTTATTCGATGTGGAATTAAATTGGGCAGTTGTAAGAATTGTTCAATTAGAGAATTTGATTAAAGAATTTTCTTGAAAAATTAATTTGGAAAATCTAAGTGATTTTTGGGAAAATTATTTTTGATAAAGTAAAATTAAATTAATCAAACTAACTAAAATTAATATGATATTTTTGGAACTTAATTTTCAAGTCAGACAATTGGCCCAATGGGTAATTGGACTTGAAAATTGGACCTGAGATCGTAAATCAGGCCTGAGAGCCCAAAACCAAGAGTAAGACCTAAAAACTGGTCAAACTGGATCTAATATATGAAACTGGGCCGACAGTCTAATCGATGGCTGGACCGGACCGGTCGGGCCGTCACTAGTTCGGATCGAACCCACAGAAACCAGACCAACTCGAGGTGCCAACGGCTGCGATGGCAGCATTCTGGTGGCCGACAAATGGTCGACGACGGTGGGTCTTCGGTAGTTGAGCAGTGGAAGAATTACACTCCTACTAGGACTCTACCAGAGAATTTGATTTCAGATTAACTATTTCAAAAATAATATTATTTTAATATATTTAATACGAAATTTAATTTAATACTTATCTTAATAGTATTTTTTTAATTTAATATTAAAGTGATTATCTTAATATTAAATTTAATTTAATGTTTATATTGCAGATAAATATTCTATTAATTTAATAAGATTTAATATTAAATTAAAATAAATATTATATTAATTTAATATTAAAGTGATTAAGTTTAGTCATAGGTGAACTTTCTAAACTCTCCATATATAAAGAGAGCCTTAGGTTATTATTCACACACACTTGAATTCAAGAGAAAGTTGTAGAGAAAAAATTCTCTGAAGAAATTATTTTAGAAAATTCCTAGAGATATTTTTTTATTTACAACTTGACCCAAAAGTTTAGAAAAATTACGAAACTACCCCACTGGTAATTTTTGTGAAAAAAAACTTTCTGATTCAAAGCGAACCCACACTCGGCAGACTTGAACTTAAGGATAATAGAAAAGACTATTCGGTTGAAGCATTCATCCTAGATGAATCGAAAAGGTATAATTTTGACTAAGTGTTTATCACTTTAGATATCGTAACCAAGTTCTTGCTTTGGAAATTTTTTTAAAAAAACTCTAGTTTTTCCCCTAAATTTATTTTATACTGCATTTTCCAAACCCGATTTTCTAATACATCTCTGCTATAAATAGTCCCTCATCCCTCAATCACTTAATCATCCATCTATCAACATCCTCATTCATTCAAGCATCTCTCATCTGTCATTTTCATTTGTGCATTCTCTCTACATTTGAGAGAAAGATGAGTGAAGCAATTCTAGAGTGTTAAAGCTCTCAAGGCTAGCCACATGAGGAGTAAATCTGCATCGGAGCAAAGGAGGAGGAAACAACCACGAGCAGCGTCACGGAGAACCATCAAATTCTACTTGGAGTTTTTTCTTTCCTTTAATCTTTATTTTTGTTCTAAGTTGAAAAACATGATAGCAATTTATTCTATTGCTTTTGATTTAATAATGAGGACTTAGCTTTGTTTATGCTAGAATGATTGCACATTCTTGATATATATTGTTCATAACATGTTTTTAATGTTCTGTGCCTCAATTGATTATTCATCCAAATAAAATCATAGACATGTTGCCCATGCATAATAAATGTTTGACTGCATCTGAATTAGTTATTTAATCAGAATCGGATGGTAATTAGTGGACATGATATTTGCATGGTGCATGTTTGATCTTTTAATGAGAAATTAGGTCAAATTAATAATAATATCGAAAGGTATTTATTATCTTGCTTAACTTTAGGATTAATGTGATTAAATTGTTTCAGTATAGAAATATCATTGTTACCTCACATAATTTCTAAGGAATGGTGCTTTATAATATAATATTTAGGTAAATATGACGTAGACATATATGCATATTGACTAATAGATAAACATCGGACTTCGACAGAAGCTTATGACTAAAGATTCTAAGTTAATAAACAATTGAGTTGCCATGAAATTTTCCGGATCATTTATTAAACATTGTTGTGAATAAATTACGTTGAGGAGTGTAATTATTCTAGCTCATTCATGTCATAGTTGTTAAACCTCGAGATTTGCTGCTCCACTTTTCATTTTCATTTTCATTTTCATTTTCATTTTCATTTTCATTTACATAGTTAGTCATCATTTTAGTTAAGTAGTTAATTCACACTTTTTTTATTTTTCACCACCAACTTGCTAATTTATAATTTCACAATAATTTGTTTTACATATGCAATCTCTGTGGAGACGATACTCTAACTCACTACTTTATTACTTGTTGACGGTCATGTATACTTGCAGATTAATTGCATATATAATCTTTGTGACACCCAATTTGTGGAATGTAAACAGAAGCTCATCTACTTAAAACCTTGGTGGTCTAGTGAAACACTCTAGTAAAACTAGAGTTACTAGGGTAATTAATATAAATCCTAAGGGATAAAGATATATAGAGTTTAAATCCTTTAAAACTCTTATCTTGTAGATAGGGACTAATCTTAGCCATTGATGTACAATTATCTGTATCGTTGGATTTGGGGGAGCTCAACTATAAATATAAGCATCCTATCATACCACGAAGCATATTGGTAAGTGGGAATCGTGGTTTTGGGGATTTAATTGAAAAACTACAAAAAAGAAAATGGGTCCTAGAGGAAATAAGAGGAAATTGGCGGGCTGGTTTTAGAAAAGTTGGTTTTCAACTATGGTCTGGTTGGTTATAAAATAGAAATATGTGAGTGCGAGACATGATGATTATGGATTTGTACACTTAGCTGTTGGAATTGAGATTGGTGAAAGAAGAGGGGTATTATTTAAGGGAGAGATGTTAATCTCTGGGATAATTCTCTTCTTCCCTGTTCTTTCTTCATCTTCCTTACGAATGGAGTTACAAGAGAGGGAGATTAAGGAGAGGTCTACATGGAGGAAAAAAGCTAAAGATTGTGCACAAATAATTGATGATTTATCAAGATGGTAAGTTTCCTAATCTTTCTACATGCATGAATATTAAGAAAGGAAAGAAAGTTAAAGATGTTAGTTAGTCGTCGAATCTGTTTTGTTCTGACTTGAAGCTATGAATAGTTGCTTAAATGGTTTCTGCTTCACCACACCAGACCTTCACCGGCGCCGTACCACCATGTGTTGCTTCCGTCGTTCTCCATCATTTTTCTCTGTTTCTCTTCCTCTCTTCCTCCTCTTTTTTGTAATTGAATTTTCATTCGTTTAAACATGTATATTTTGATTAGAAAAGATTTATTAACATCCTTTTACTAATCCACCATTCTTTTTATTTTATTTGTACTTTGTTAGTCACGAATCCTCCTTTCAAATCAAACCACCATGGGAATCATTGAGCCTCATAATCTCTCGATTTTACGTAAGTGATTCATAAATTCTTCGATTCCAGTCTTTTCCTTTTTCCATCTTTTTAGGCTAATTCTAACATTAATGATTATTTGCACATACGTGAAGTGTTTGATCTTAAATCGTTCAGATTCATATTCCTAATATTGGAAGAGTGCATTATTTGGGCAACTAATTAAGTAAGTATTCTCACTTAATCATCAATATGAAAATCACATGAATGTATCATTATTCTGATATGGTATTTATTTTATCAAATTTAAAGATTCAAGATCAGATCTCCTTCATTGGAGTTTGGAAACGAAATCGGGGTTGTCAGAAAATATTAATCAAGTTGTGGGTTTAATCTACCATAAAAACTGTGAGATTGTTTGTTAATTAAAATATATGGGTTTAATCTACTATAAAAACTGTGAGATTGTTTGTTAATTAAAATATATGTATTAATGTTAAATACTCTTATAAGAATTCTGAAACGTGAAAATATGTGAAGATACTATGTATTCAAAAGGATTGATAAATCCGTTAAAATGGAGGATTTCAAGTAAGTGATTCTGAACTATCAAATCTGTGTTGTTATGAATGTGATTGTATGTTTTACTGTTAAATGAAATATCATATTTATTTCCTGACACTCATGTATTGTGACTATATGGCATTATTTGATAAGCATGAAAATAATCATGTCATTGTTTCTGTTGATGATAATTTGATTCCCATGTTAAGCATGCCCACTGTACTGATCCGTAATAAAAGTCTGATTCGAATGTAAAGCATGCCTACTGAAAAATATGTTTTTTGTATGCCATATCACATGCATGGGGTTGGGATTATGTTGAAAGGTGGAAGATTCTGGCAGTTTAATAATCTGTATATGCTGGTGGTTTAACCACATTATCTGGTAGTATATCTGCAATTTTGGTGGCTTGTCCACAATATTGGTGTGTTATTTGATGGATGAGTTATGAGAGAACTTTTTTATGGTGTGTAGTGGAGATGGGTAGGAACTTTTTTTGAAAACTATGCATTAATTTCTGAAAAATTTTGTATTTACATTGTCATGTATATCGATATATGTGAAATTGGCCTGTTTGTGTACTTTATGTTATCTTACTGAATTATGTGATTTATTCACTCTTATGTTTTAAGTAAGGCTTACATTGAGCTTTAAAAGCTCACCCCCTTCATTTCTTAACTTTTTAGATAATAATCGAGGTTAGGACATGGGCTCAGCTTACGGAGGTGCACTCGAATACATTTTAAGTATAAACTTTTACACTTTATAGTTCGGTAATTTAGGACTATTTATTTATTATTGCGAACTGTGGCATGAGACACTTATTTGGATTTTGGATTTTTGAATGTTTTTGCATGAGTTGGTTTTTTTAAAACTATTATTTAAAATGATTTATCAATTTGCTAAGAAAAACTATATTTTTAACTTAATGACAAAATCAATCCAATATTATCATTTCAAACTCAAGAATACGTTTTTAGAAAACTTACATCTATTTATTCACTTATTCAATAAATTATGTAATGTATTAAATTACGATTTTTAAATCAACAAGTACGATTTGGTCATTTTTCTACTGATACATTTCAAGGTACGATGTTTTCTTCAAAGGTTCAAATCTTAAACTTTTCAAACTAATCAATTTTTGATAATTTTTTTTTAAAGAAATTTAAAGATATTACTTTGGTATTTTTCAAGCAAATTATAAAGCCGACTTTAAAAGATGACGATTGTCGAAAGAAAATAGCTAAATGTTTTTCTGCGCCATCAACATGGCCAGTGTGATCTTCGAGATTCGGCTATAGCGTCTAGGTCGAGTTTAGGGGGTTACAAAGCATATTTGTATTTTTTTATTTAATGTTGTTTCAAGCTTTTTTTTTATTTTTAATTAATATTTTTAATTAATAAATATATTGTTTTCAAGTTTTTTTTTAAGTCATCTTTTTTATTAACAACTCTTTTATTAATGCCATACACGACCTGTCGCACAGCCTGACACACGGTTGTGTGGCTCAAAACAGTGAGTTACACGGTCTGACACACGGCTAAGCCACGCCCGTGTGACTCCAATCTCAAAATAACTCTTACACGGCCTGGACACACGCTCGTATCTCTGGCCTGTGTGACCCTAAATCACAAACAGTGAGTTACACGGCCTGGACATACGTCTATGTCCCTGGCCTGTGTGACTCTAAATCACAAACAGTGAGTTACACGGCCTGTCACACGACTGTGTGGCGTCGACAACCATGTTTTTTGGCGTTCAAAAATCTCAGAAAATCGGGTTTTCAGTACACACCTAAAGTAGTTTCGACGTGGAAGCAACAAGAAAGACTCCGGAACCTAATAACGCACAACCAAAGACCAATTCAATAGTTAATTCTCAACTGAACGCTCAAACAGTCGAACAAAACAGAGTTATTTCAAAAAATTTGACGAAGAAGCACAAATCTCGAGCCATTTCTCACTCACCTCGTACAAAACAATAATATATCGATTTAACGTGTTGAAGAAACGTTACCTTTAGAATTCTTGCCTAAAAAAACAACCAAATCAACGCTTAAACATAGAAATCGAGCCAAACAAGTAGAAAACTAATTCTTGACAAAAAAAAAAAAAACAAAAGACAACAATTAACTAGAGGTGATCATGGGCCGGGCCGAGCCGGGCCAGACAAAATTTTAAGCCCATTTTCTAGGCCTGAGCCCGGCCCGAAATATGAGCCTAAAAATTTGTCCAAGCCCGGTCCGAAAGAAAATTGATAAACCCGAGCCCGACCCGGGCCGGCCTATATTAATTTTTTTTTTAGCTTTTTTCATTAAATAAAAAATTTTAAAACAAATATTAAAATAAAAAAACAAATAAAAAATATGTAAATTTAAAAAATATATTTGATTAAAAATAAAATATATATTTAATATATAATTCGGGCCGGGCTCGGCCAAAAAAGTTTTACCCGAGGCCTGGCCCGTTTTCTAAACGGGCCTCGTTTTTTTGCCCAAACCCATATTTCGGGCCTATATTTTTATCCGAACCCTCCCATTTTTCGGGCGAGCCGTCGGGCCGGGCCAGTTAGCCCAACCCATGATCACCTCTACAATTAACATAATTTCACACTAAAACTTCTACGATCAGCCTTACCGTTGAAAATAGTAACGAAGCGCACCCACAGAGTGTCCAAAACAAGAAGTAAAAAGAGGGGAAGAATATGATAGGAAACAAAAAGAAAATAAGAAGAAAAATATAAAGAAGAAGAAAAGAGGGAAGAAGGAACAGACATAAAGAACAGAAAATTTAGGAAATTTAATTAATAAAGAGGGAAAGCAACTAATTTTTTTTGTACAGAGTAGTAAAAATTATACCCTCACTTCACTTTCACAAAGACTCAAACACAAAGCTCAAGGATACACAGTGGTTTAACCATTGAACCAGCAAGTTTATTCTTAATATAGATTTACCCATAAATACTCTTAAGTTGAAAGCTCAGAGATACAGGTTGAATCAAAGGAAATAACAAAATCTTCTAAAAGTGGAACTTAAACCCTAAATCTCAAACACATAAACAAGACACTTAACCACTAATATAGAGATTTAAATATTGACAAAATGTAACAACAGACATTCCAAATTTCAGGGCGTTGCAGAACCTGAAATTCAAGGATAAAATCACTATTAATTAATCATCTAACCAAATGAGCTTATATGTTAAAAACAATAATTAAAAATAAAAGTAAAGCTTGAAACTAACGAAATAAAAATACAAATGTGAGTAGGAGTAGAATTGAACTCGAGACTCAAAGATAAAATCACTAACATATAACCATCTAACCAAATGATCTAATGTATTAAAAAATCAGAAAGTGCGCCTTGTAAGACGCGTTTCCATTTCTTTCTCCAAAATCAACTTATTTCCCTAAATATATCAAAAATTAGTCTAGATCCCTAAATATTTTTTAAAATCAACTTTTTTTTTTCAAATTCGACCAAGTATACAGTTATAATTTTATTTCAAATTCATTAAATAAATAAGGATTTTTTTTAAAAAAACAACCCAATTTAATTCATTAATTACAAAAATGACCTAGGGTAAAAATTATATACGTAAATGACATGATCTCTATAGTGACTATCAGTGTCGCCTGACACACCGACGACACCACCCCCAATGATGACCTAATCATTGGCTTTTAAAAAAAAATTGGGTGATGCCACTGTGTCAAGCGATACCAGTATGTATTTTTTGAAATACCCATGAAAAATATGAGTATTCACAGTGGAAAGAAAAGAAAAAAATATTTTTTAATAGGTGTCGCCAGTGTGTCAGTCGAGACCGATAATTTCTTTTTAAAATAAATTTCTTTTAAATAATTTTTAAAGAAGTTGTTACCAATTTTAAAATTTTCATTTAATTCTCATCAAATATTTTTTCCTTTAAATATATTTTTAAAAATTATAGAAACTTTAAAAATCTCATTTAATTCCCATTAAATATTTTTTCCTTTAAATATTTATTTAAAAGTTGTCACCAACTTTAAAATAAATATAGTGGAAGTGAGTTGTTAACATTTAATTTCCATTAAAATTCCCATTAGATATTTTTTTTCACCAAATTTAAAGTTCTCATTTAATTTCTATTAAAATTCCCATCAAATAATTTTTTCCTTTAAATTTAAAGATTTGAGTTATGGAAATCAAATGCTTCTATTTTTTTTGTTCAAATTCCCATCTAATTCTCATTAAAATTCACATAACTTTCCTTTTTATTATTCTTTTTTTCATTCTTCTTTTAACATTCTCATTTTTGTTTTTTATTTTGTTTCTTTTCTTGAATTGAAAACTCTAACTATGGTATTCAATAATAACCATCGATGTTGCTGTTTGTGGTGCTTTTTGTGACGATTTCGACACCAAAGAAGAGGTTTCCTCCTCATCGTTGAGTTCTACAATTTAGATCTCCTAGTAGTTGGCTCCAAATATTCTAAAACAATGACCAAAGCTTTAAACTACGCTTTCTTCGATCTTCGTTTCACATCGTCAGTCAGAGATATGATGTTCCCCGCGGTTAAACACACCACCTCACTGTTCAGATCACCAAACGAAGTCATGAGCTTCCACCCCTAACACCCTATAATTTTTGTTTGATTTTTTTTCTTATTTCAAGTAACTTTTTTTTTAAATATATTAGTCTCGCCTAACACACTGGCAAAATCCAAAAAAATCATTTTTTTTAACTTTCTGGTTCCGCTTGACACACCGACGACACCCTTTAAATTTTTTTTCCTCGACACCAATTCCACCTGGCACGCTGATCGCACAAAAAAAAAATCAATTTTTAAATTTTTTTTCCCAATGCCACCTGAGTGTTAGGCGGCACCTACTAAAAAATATTCCTTTTCCTTTTTTTTTCTCCACCGTGAATACTCGTATGTGAAGTGTCACCTGACACAATGGCGGCATAAAAAAATTATCTTTTTAAAAAAGCCGATAATTGGGTCATCATTAAGGAGAGGTGTCACCGGTGTATTAAACAGCACCGACAATCATGGTAGACTTTAGGTCATTTAAGTACATAATTTTTTCCTTATGTCATTTCGTAATTAATGAATTAATTTGAGTAATATCTATAAATGTTTTTTTAATATTTAATTTCCATTAAAGTTCTCATTAAATATTTTTAAAAAAAGTTGTCACCAACTTCAAAATTCTCATTTAATTCCCATTAAATATTTTTTTCCTTTAAATTTATACATATTTGGTTATGAAAATTAAATGCTTTTATTTATTTTTTTGTTCAAATTCCCATTAAAATTCACATAAGTTCCTTTTTATTTATTTTCTGTCTTTTTTTGTTTTTTGTTTTTTTTTTCTCTTTTTCTCAATTGAAAACCCTAGCCATCATACTCAATAGCCACTGATGTCGTCATTTACAGTTCGTGTCAATTTTGACACCAACAAAGATTTTTTTTTTTTTAAATTTCTCGATGCCACTTGATAGATTAGTGGCATCCATTAAAAATAGTCTTTTTTTTCTACTGTGAATACCTGTATTTTTTACACGGGTATTACATAAAATACATATTGATATCGCCAAATATAATGACGACACCCCAATTTTTTTAAAAAAAAAGCTAATCATTGGGGGTGCCATCAGTGTGACAGGACACCAGCGAACACTGTGAATTTCAAGTTATTTTTGTATATAATTTTTCATTTGGGTATTTTTTGTAATTAATTAATTAAAACTTAATTTGGATGGACAATGCGTTTTTCTGCAGTTAATATAAAAATAGCAGTGGGGTAAGATTAGATACTGTAACGATACTGTAGTATGAGACAAAAAGTAAGCTAACCGCACCACATCGCATCCAACTGCCCATCCAAACCCCACTTAAATTGAGTTAGTTACAAAAAAAAAAAGAAAAAAAAAAGCCGAATGTTGAGTTTACAAGGGTAAAATGAGAGGAAACGAAGACTAAAGCAGCTGTAACAATCTTAAGCTATGCCGGAGGGATTCTGAAGATCAAGTTTCAGGATTTCAGCTAAGTTAGCTGCAGTCTTCAGCTCAGCAATATCTACAACTACAAATTGCAGAAAGAAGCAAAATTTAAAGGAAACTAATAGTTCAGCAGTTGTCTAAATAGCACCGTAAGTCCGGGAAGGTTTTGCTTATGTAAAACCCATGAGCTCGGACTCAAGATGATAAGTTGTTGTCCATTGACTGTTAGCATCTGAGAACTGAGTAAAATCACCACAGAGATTGATTCACGAGTAATCATATAACATTATTAAAAAGCCAAGCACCAGCAGATAACGCTAAGGTCCAACCGAGCCAGGGAAAAAAAAAAAAGAAAAGGTAAACTCAAGGCATTGCAATCCGATAGCCGGATACATTTCAAGTTGCGCACAAATCCATCTTGTGAGGGAGAGAGTCCTCGACCGAAACAAAAACACAATTTTTGAAGAAATTCACCAGCAATACAACTTTAAACAATACTTTAACAGACAATAGAAATGGGAGCAGCTGGTTTGAGGTGCTCCATTAATCTACTCCTACGATCATACTTCTATTCCCACATCATTGCTCCAAAAAAATTGAGTTGAATGCCACAAGGAAAGAATCTTAAATGACTGAAGAACTAGCAAAGCTATGGAAAAAAAAAAAAATCCCAAACACATTAAAACTTTCTGAATTCAAACGAATAGTACCTTTCGATGTCAACAAGGTCAGTCTATGAACAACCCAACAAATAGGACAGGGCAAGGTGTAGATCAGCAAAATTTGTATCATAATGTTCCACTACTTTCACCAGCAGATATTGAAGGGCCTTCAGATTTCACCAAGTGTGAATCTCTGCTACTGATATCAAGCCCCTGCAATCGGCCAAGAGGATCCTGTTGCATCATATCTGCAAAGGCATGTGGGCCAGAGGCAGCTACCATAGACTGATTAGATGCCAACATGTTAGATTGCAAGGGATGAAATGGTGGCATTTGCATATTCTGGGTTTCAACTTGCCGTGGTTGGGGAGGAAATAAAGAAGATTGGGTGAATGGTATATGGTGCATTCCCAAGTTAAAGTTATCTGTGTGTGTAGACATTTCACCGGTAGCCATCTTGAGCCTCTCTACTTCCTTCTTCAGTGCTTCATTTAGAGCTGTAGTCAGACAGGAAAATGAGAAAAAATTATGTGCAGGGACATGATACAAATATGACTAAATTGACTACAAATTAGAATGGGATGCACATCCCTGGGTAACGAGTTCCATGCGAGTTTGTATTGTTTCTCGTCATTGACTACAAATTGACAATATATGGTAAGAAAAACTGCTCAACTTTGTGTAGGGAACAAACATGTCCCTAGACAAGCTAGGTATAAACTTTTGAAGGAATACCATCTTGGAGAGAATTTGGTAATTAAATTAATTTAGTCTGTGGACAGAACATACCATCACGTAGCTGAGCCTGCTGTTCCATAGCTTGTAGCCGAAGCTTAAGCTCAGTGTTCTCAGTAGTCAAGCCTGTTGTATCTCTCTAGAATAGAACACAAGAAATAAGGCTATTAAATATTCCATATCATCAATAGAGAAAGTCATAAGCAACACAAGATGAAAAACATCCAAAATTAATGGCAATTTCAGAAACTCAGATGCCTTTAACAGAGTTACAAGCACATATAAATATGTAAAACAATAAAAGTATGAATCAAGAAGAATTGAAAACACAATCGCAAAAAGCTTTTGATGCACTAGAAAGTAGAGCTGCCTAATATTGATTGTTTAATATGTAGATCAGATATTCTCAGAAGGAATGCAAATGGTCACCATGAACAAGCTCTAAAATTATGCAATGAGAAAGGCAAGTGTTTGACAAAAACCTGGAAAAGGGTTAGTTGCGCAGAAAGAGTAGTTGCTTCCGTTTGAAGTGTTTGGACCTTTCTCTCCAGTTCAGATATATATCGGGCTTTTCTCTCTTTAGAGCGAGCAGCTGACTGACGATTTGCAATGATCCTACACAAATTATGAAGTTCTAAGCAGAAACTTGGATGGAAGCACATAGCTCATCAAATAATGACAGTCAATCTATGGAAGAGAATTTCCATTTCACCAATAAAGGTTGAGTGGAGAGAACAATTTCTCTAACCCAGCCACCTCACCAAATGCTTGTGCATTTAGGGCAATATAAACCTTTTGAATAATATATAAATAACAGACTCGAGTTTAGAGGCTCTCAAACACTAGCAAATATGAGTGAAGAAAGGCTATAACATTCTAAATCTAGAAAAATTCACAATCACGTGACCTTCTCAAATCCATTATTTCGCATTCCAAAGTTTGGAATGAACAGCTCATTCGCCCAAAACTCAAACTTCTTAGAAACCAACAACGACCAACTGTGTCTGTCCATTAGTCATTTTGTTGTAATGTCATACTAGTACTGCATGAAATATAGTAACATGCAGGGTATAGATTGACAAAAAAGTTATGAAAACTTTCCATCAAGTTTTAAGAATATGATAAAACTATCAGAAAACTTTTCAAAAACATAATTTAGGAGGAGAAAAAGTGGCAATATCAATTAGTTTACGGTCAGGAATACGGCAATCAGATTAATCACTGCTGGATTTTGTTATGAAACAAATATCCAGTGATACTCAAACAATATTTTTCCTACCCACGACCTAGTATTACAATATTAAATGGTGTAACAGACCATTCATATGCTGAAATACCTAGACAAGCATAAAATGTTACTAGCAATTTGAGATAGAGATATATAATTGAAATTCAGGTATAATTTACTAATACAAATATTCCATTCAGCACTCGATCAGGAAGCATTTATGAAATCTCCTAATCAGGGTACAAAACAAATAACCATATATAGAACAGGCCTTACAATTCACATGAATTTTTCATTTAAAGAAAAGAAGAAGCGAATAGTTTTAAGAACTTCCGAAAATAACAAAACTCCATTCTTCAAGGCTCAGAAAAGTCAACTGTAAATACTACATTGTTAACAAAAAGATAGTCAACAATGCAACCAAAACGTCCACGAAACCAGAGAAAAAAGCCAAGAAACATGCATGATCCATAAAAGAGCACCTAAAATTAGTTCAAACTCATAATAGACACCAATTATTAGTTACATAGAATTGCATGTTTTTCATGAATTCTAGTAACTCAGTTTCTTTCAAATTCCACCCTCCCCTAAAAAATATATTTCCAAGTTCCAACTTCCTAAATTGCCCAAGACACTAACATTGAGATTAAGAAAAGAAAGAAAAGAACATTTCAACAAAATAATCATAACACCCACGAAAATTTAAATATATATAACCAACCAACAATAAAGAAAAAGACACAAACTTTATAAACAAGCACTACAATGTCATTCATAAATAACTTCCCCTAATAATCTACCGAAAACCAAAAACAAACTTTCCATTAAAAGCTATAAGCTTAAAGTTTCTTCACCAATTTCATGAGTACCCAAAACCAAATGCTGTAAAAAGAAGCCCGAAATAGTGGAAGAAAAAAGAGAAGTAAATTCCAAACCTTTTGGCTCTCTTAGGGTCAATAGTCCACAATTCAGCAAGCTTATCAGGAGCCATAGCTTTCTTAGCTTCAATGGACTCCATTAGTGAGCACCCGTCAACTGAATTACTATACCTATGCCTTCCTTTCCCACCTTCATTAGTCTTCTCCCCCATCCCTGCCGACCCGCCACTGATTTCATCTCCTTTGGGATTATGAGCGGATCCAGCAGTTGAAGAGCCAGTAGCACCCCCTCCTTCTTCGGCTCCCTTAGATGATCCCCCTAGCTTCTCAATATCCATGTAACTGCAAAACAAGTCGTCTTCGGATCCCATTCCTTCGAAAGGGTCGGAAACGAGATCCAAGTCATCCGGGATCCGAAATTGAACTTCAGACTGGGCTCGCCTGTGGTAAGAGCCTCGGAAAGTGGTTGGGTTGGGAAAAGAAGGGGTGGTGGATGATGCATTGGAGGGAACCGGTGGATCCGGGTTCGGCTTCAGACTTAGTGGATCCTGCATTTTGGTGTTTCCTTTTAGATTCAGATCTCAGAAAACTCAGCAGAGAATGAGAGAGAGAGAATGAGCGAGCCAGCCACCTGACTGTTGAAATTATTTTATCTTTCTTCTTCGCTTCTTTCCTAACAAATTACAACTTCATAAACGACGCCGTTTGGGTAAACACTAGACATAAAAATTATTTTTTAAGTATTTGGAAAGTTATCCGTAATTGAATTTACTAATAATTACTTGTAATTGTATACGTGTCACATTTAATTATCTATTTTAATCAATAAATTTTAATTGCATTTTTACTTAATTAATTATTTTAGTTGTTTATTCTTTAAAGAGTTCAGAACTGAGAGAATTATTAAATAATGTGCAATGATTATATTCAAACTTTATTTTTTTTTAATTTAATTAGATTAGGAAATTAAAATTTAATGCCTAAATATTACACTATATTATAAATTAAAATTAGAATATAAATTAAATCTTAAGTTTCAAGTTAGTATAAAGAGCCAAAATTGAAATTTGACCATTATTCTATAATACAAAAAAAAAGAAAAAGAAAGAAAAGAGCGCAAATGGTCAAAAGAAATGGAAAAACATATGTTAATCTCTAATACTCTTAATGCATTCAAATTATATATAACCACATTATTTTTAATAAAAAGTTTGATGGTATTAACTATTTGGACTAATTAATAACATTATAAAAATATAGAGACCAAATCGTGTTAGAAACTAAATATCAAATTTAGACATAATAGAAAGACCAAAACTGAAATTTAACCACTTTTCTATAATGTGCGAGAGAGTGTCAAAATATTATTCTAACAAAAAAATTTGTTAATAATTTCGAATTTAAATAAATTTATTTAAACTCAAAATAATTTTTTTTTAGAATAATATTTTTTTTTAAATCTAATAAAAAAAATTAATCAAAGTAGTTAACAATATTAACTCTTTGGACTAACTAATAACATATAAAATATAGATACTAAATAATACTAGAATTTAAAGAATGAAAATTAAATCTTAAATTTAGGTAAAAGGGACCAAAATTGAAATATTACCATTTCCCTGATGAAAAAGAGGTGGACACTGAAAGGGTGGACACATGTCAACAGCAAAACCTTTGTTTTATATATAGTTATGTAGATTATTATTATTATTGGGAAAGTTTATCTCAAAGTTTTACAAAGTAATTATATATTTTTAAAAAAAAATCATAATGCTTTATTGAATTTAAATTTTAAAATTTAATTTGTCGAAACCATTTTAAAATCGGGTTTTGAAAATGGGGATCGACTTTAAAAACAAAAATAGGAGTCGTCACCAATCTTTTTTTACTTAGGTGTGATTGGATCACCTTGCAAAACGTTTTATTTCAAAAAAACATTCAATTTTGGTCTACAAAAACAAGAAAACGGGTTCGGGAGTCGGTTACGTATGAGGAAGGGTTAGCACCCTCATAACGCCCAAAATTGGTACCTAATCGATAAAATCATGTCCGAATGTTGAAAATAAAGAAAATTAGAAAATATGATCCTTTTATTAGAAAGAAAATCAGGACTTACTTTTCACAAAGAAATAAAGTACTTTACCCAGTAAGTTAGGGTATAGCACCTCATGACTTTGAAATTAAGCTCGTCTTTATTTTAGAAAATTTCTACCTCGAGACTCAAAACGTCGAACCCAGTAAGTTAGGGCACAATGTTTTGAATTCCCAAGAATAGGTTTTTTTATTTAAAACTTGAGATTTCTTTATTCCGAAAGAATATAAACATCACATCCAGTACATTAGGACACGGTATTTTTTAAAACCCTCGTAATTAAAGTCATCTCATGATTTACAAAACTTGTTAAAAGGGTATTTAGTTATTTAGCCAAACGGAAAATCGCAACCCAGTACGTTAGGGCACTATTTCCCGAATTTCTAAATACCAAAACATTGCCTTATTTTAAAAGCTTTTAAAAATATAATGGTTTTGCAAAAAATGGACTTTTATTTTAAACAATAATCATGCAACAACATTGCATTTATCGAACATAAATATTAAAAGCAATTATAATACATTAACATTTAATATAGACAACTAAAATAACTACATTAGGGTAATCATAAAATAATAAAGAAAAGAGCATTATTTAAACAAATAAAATAAATAAAACAACATACATAAAATGATCAAAAATATTAAATAAATATGAACTTTTCATGCGAGATGAAATAATTAATAAAAGAAGACATAAAATGAATAAATTAAACAATGTATAAAAAATTTTTAAAATATATATAGCATAATAATTAATATAAAAATATGTAATAAAAAAATATTAAATGAAAATATATGTATATATGTAGTACATTAATTATAGAATTATATACATAATATAAACAATATAAATAAGATAGATTAGATAATATAAATAAATTCTATATAAAATAAAGCTTTAGAAATAATATATAATATAATACTATATAATATACATTAAAAAATAATGTAATAAATAATATATTAATAATAAAAATAATATTAAACCACATAAAATGAATAATAATTAAATATATAAAAATATATATAAAACTTATATTATGAATAAATTAATATACAAGTAATAAAAAAATATTTCATATGATAAAACATTTAATATAATAAAAAAATAATTTAAATAAAAAAATAAAGAAAGAAAGAAATCAGGATCAAATAACAATAAAAATAAATAAAAAGGGGTTAAAATAGCAATTAAAGCAAATATAGAAGGACTAAATTTAAATGCGCGTTAAATTACATGGATTAATATGGAAATTATTCAAAATTTTAAAACGGCATCGTTTTGATTCTTTAACCTTTAAAGCAGTCCTGGGTTCAATTAAAATAAACATAAACTTTTAGGGTTAATTTAATAAAAATAGAAATTTAAATTGAATTAAATTAAAATAAATAAAATTACGAAAGGACTGAAACCACAAATTTCCCCTTTTATAAAACGCGCGGATCCTGAGGGCCGGGTCGGGTGCGCGTGGATCTTGATTGAAACGACGTCGTTTTGGTCTTTTCCTGACCATGCCAAAACGACGTCGTACCAATGACCTATAAAAGCTGAAAACTTAACAAAAATTCATTTTAAAACATTGTTTCAAAAAAAAAAAAATTACAGAGAGCTTTAAATTTGCTCTGCCCCCACGGGTCATTCGTCCTCCGATCGTCGCCACGCCCGCGCTAAACGCTCCTCACACACCGTCGCTTACGGTGGCGCAAAGGTAAAAGAAATCCTCCCTTTTCGCTGTTTATTAAAATAGAATAAAAATAATAATATAAAAACGAGTTTGTGACGAGAATCACCTCTATGTGAGTTTCGATATTTTATTTCTCTTTGAAAAAAAAGCTGAATCTCTCTGTATTTTTGTGCCTTTTGTGTATTTGTATCCCTATGTCTGTGTTCCCCCCCTATTTACAAGTTTTGTAAGGCGTTTTATAGCCTTTGAAATAAACAAATAAACAAGGAAACAAAATACTGCCATGCTTGCTGTGATCTACTTCCTTTTTTGTGCAGGTGAAGAGCGGCGGAGAATCTGGCGCGTTGATGGCGGTACGATTTGCGCGCGAATCGCGGCTTTGACCGACGAGGGTCGATCAAGCGCGCGCGATCAAGCTTCTGCTGAGGCGGCGCCTAGGGTTTCAGAACCCTAGGCCATTACTGCTTCTGTTTAATGTTTGGGCCATTTTGGGCCGTTTGAGACTGGGTCAGGGTAGGATAGTTAGTTGGGCTAATGTTTTGGTCTGGGTTTATTCGAGTAGGCTGTTGAGTTTTGGGTATTGGGCCATGGGCATTGGGCTCATTTTTGGTCTGTTTTTATTGTTTTTGGTTTTGGGCTTAATGTTGTAACTAGACTATTTAAAATAAACACTGATTTTATTTATTTTTGATTTATTTCAAAGCCCGGGCAAAAATGGGTCATTACATAATTAATTTTATTGTATTTTCCCTGAATTAATGACATGAAGCAAATTATAATAATATGAATACAAAACTACTAAAATTGTCAATGACCAAGTGGCCCAGCCCGCCTTAGGCAACCATCTTTTGATCTCATGCCCATACGAATTCAAGTTGAGATTTTTTTTAAAACTTAATTAAACAAATATATAAATATTAACATATAATTATATTTGTTTAATATTTTATATTTATAATTACAGGTGTATTTATTCGTTTTACAGCCTAAATCTAATTTTATTTTAACCGGAATGATATTTAAGTAAAACTCTAACAATAATAATAATTTTAGGATTCAAACTCAATTTAACTCTTTAAAAAAAATTGAAGCCCAACCCATAATTCCCTCTAAAAACTACCAGCATTCTCTCTAAATAAATTAATTTATTTTCATTTTGAATGATAAAAAGGTAAATATACATTTTGGTACCTTAACTTGATTTCAAGTTTCAAATTGGCACTTAAGTTTTTTTTTCCTAATTAAGGCTTTAAAGTTCAAATGGGTGCCTAAATATTATTTTGGTCCAAATAGGCACCTGAACTTGGTTTTTTAGTTCAAATCAGTACTTGAATTTGACTTTCTAGTCCAAATTAGTACTTAGTTATTTGAATCAATTTGAACTATGAAGCCAAGTTTAGGTGCCAATTTGATCCAAAAATCCAAGTTCATGTGCCTAATTGGACCAAAAATGTTTAGGTATCAAGTTGAACCTTGAAATCAAGTTTTAGGGGTGAGTAAGACTCAATTCGACTCGAAAAAATTGAAAAGAATTTTGAATTTCGAGTTCAACGAATCGAGTAATCGAGTTATTTGAGTTAACTCAATTTTTTTTTTTGAATTTCGAGTTCGAACCGAGTTTATTTTTCGAATTCGAATAAACTGAATACCAAACTATAATATTTTACATTTTTACCCCAAGTTTTTCATTCGATTTGATCGAACGCTCACCCCTACCAAGTTTAGGTGCTTAATTGGACACATAAAAAAACTTTATCAATTTAAACCTTGAAGTGAAATTCAGGTACTAAAATGTATATTTAGCCATGTATAATTATTTGTTGTCACAAGACGTTGACGTGAAGTTTTTATGAAATGTATTTAACCATTTATATAAAAAAATATTTTTTTACACAGATAATTAGATGGCATATGGAGGAGTTAGCTTAACGGATTACAATAAACAACACATTATTTGAATTTTTTCCTTTTTTGAAAATGTGTATATATAAAGACAAAAGGTTTCAAGAGGTACTTCCCATTGTTTTCACAGCAGCCCAATGGAATTTAATATAGATAATGAATTATTTATGGAATGGGTATTTCCAAATATAGATGAGCAATTCATATATATACATAATAAAATAAAACTGCAATGCTGTACTACAAAATGTACAAACAAAGGGAAACAATTATGTCTTTCTTTAGTCTTTTTCGAGACTTGTTTTATGTAAAATAGAATGATTCACATAAAAGGTTTTTCAGTTAACATAAAATTATCCCTTATTCTCTGTAAAATGTCACTGATAAAGCTTTGTTTACTGTAACACCCCCATACCCGACCCGAACATCGGGTCAAAGCACCGGGATGTTACATTCTCTACTACATTCTTCACTTATCAAATATTTTCTTATAAACTTCATAAATTTTCAATTTAGTCTCTTTTTGTCATAAAAGTTCAATATTCACTAATTAAATCAATTTTCTTTCTTGTTACACTTTAATCACTTTTGCAATACTTTATGCATATTTCATCATCTCATAACACATTCATTAATTTTTTTATCATAATTTCCTTATTCACATATTAAATTGTTTCACACTTAAACTTTTGCAAATTTTTTAATTTAGTCTCTATTGCCATGTAAATTATTTTCCACCATGTAAGCACTTTAATCAAATAATTCATTATAATATCTTATTTCACATAACAAATTTTCATGCATATCACTTCTCTTGTTTCAATTGTAAATTTCACAAAGTTTACAATTTAATCCTTAACGTCATAGAGATTCATTATTTACTATAATTTCACATTAACATCACTTTGTAATCAATTCACTACTTATCATAAATCTCAAATGTATATTTGTTTCATTGAAAACAAATTTTATGAAATATTTTTAGGAAATCTGCCAAACAACAGAAAATATTTTACACAGATTTATCTAAACAATAGAAAATATTAACTTTTTCAAAAAAGTAAGTCATTTTCTGAAAGCCATTTTTAGTGAAACAAATGGAGCCTGAGTATCATACCAAATTTCTTTAGACAACTAACTTGGTAGCAAAATTGGGACTATGCATGACAATAGCTACAATGACTAACTAGCTAACTTGATTATGCTAATATTCACCTTGTTTCTAGCTTTGTCAAAACTTCATGCGATTATTTAGATATAATTATAGTATTTTAATTATTGATGCAAGTACTTGAAAGGCATTAATAGTTAAGTTGTTTGATTATGTTTTAAGGTAGGTTTGATGGATTAAGGGAACTGTGTTGAGGAGGAGCAATTGTTGTTTTGTTCCTCATTTGTCTATTTTTGTTTAAAAAATTATCTAAGGGGGAAATTGTTGAGGGAAGTGTATGCCGAAGTGTCAACAAAAGTGGCCACTAGGACTAACAATATGATGTACTAGGTTGCTTGTCATATTTGAAGTTGACAATTTTTGGAACAAAAACTTTGGGCTTTGAATGATGTTGATATTGTGAAAGTATCTTGAAGGTTGAATCGGATTGATCAAGCAATCAGATCCTTTAGATTATGGAGGTTGAATCAAGAAAGCATTGAAGGCAAATCTCCAAAAGTCCACTTTACATTGGACTTTATTATTATACTGTATATTGCTATTTTAGTTGTTGTTTGATAGAGATTTGGATTGTAATTGATTTATAGTATGTTAGCAAGTCTTGAACTTATATATATTTGAAAGACTTTTATAGGTTTTGTATTTGAGTATTAATAGCACTTATTTGTTTTTGAAGAGTGCATTTGAAAGAGTAAACAAGTTTTGTTTACTGCAGAGTAAACAAGTTTTGTTTACTGCCTAAGTTCTTAGGGGGAGAACTTACAGGTGAGTGATCTAGGTATTTAGATATAAAAGTAAGGTTTCTATACCGAGATGTGATAGAACTTGAATCACTTGTTGTATTGGGATTAAAGATATTGAATTTACTCTTTGAACTAAGCTTCGCAGATATATACAATTTTATGTGTTCTGCTTTTCTGTTGTGTTCATCGCAGTGTCAATTAAAGTAGTCACTGCAACCAAGCATTTCCATTCAACCACTCTATTCTCTAAGCAATTAACAAATGTTGATTTCTAAAAAATATATATAAAAATTTGAATGCTTCTGGCAACTAAATGAAAAGCTCTAATATCAAGTAAATAAAATTGCAATGATGTTCATAAAATAATGGGATAAGTCACTTTTAGTCCCTGAACTTGGTTGCTTTCTCAAGTTGGTATCTAATGTTTTTTCATTTTAGGTTGATATCTGAACTTGTACTCTACCAAATAATTTATCTATTTTATCATAACGGTGTTAAATTATGACTTATCTACAAAGAAAGAAAAATAATTGTGGTTTTCTTTATTCATGTTGGATCATTTACAAAGGATGGACATTTATAATTAGTTTGGTACATTTTAGAATTCAAAAATAAGTTTATAAGAAGAATATGCATCATACACATGTAGCCACTTGTACACTGTACCAACATTCTCTAGATAGCTAGCTTAGTAACAGAATTGGCACTATGCATGACAACAACTACAATGACTAACTAGCTAAATTAATTATTCTTCATAATCAAATCAGATCAAATTTGTAAAAAAATTGTTTAGAATTATTAATTTCAAAACAATATGTAAAATTATTTCAATCGGGCATGTGATGCACAGGCAAAAGGCTTTTGTTCAAATGAAATTTTGGTTGTTATCAAGTTCTAAATTTCATCTCTACATATTCTTTACCTTCTCCCTTGATAAAAACATATACTATCAATGTACAATTAATTAATAATACCATGATACATCATTATTGAATAAAATAAAAAATGGTTGATAACTTATAAATAAATAATAATTTTTTAAACATAATTAAATAATAATTAATTATAAATAAGTACTTAAATCATAATTAAGGTTTAGGGACTAAATTATAAAGTCCAATCGTTATAGATTTTAATTAAAAAATAAGTTGAGGACTTAAATTGTAATTAACCAAAGGTCTAAAATAGCAATTAGACCATGTCAATATATGTGTTAGTGGAAGGTTTAATTAAGGGACAATAGATTAATTAAATTAAGTTTAATTAAGTAATTAAGGTTAAAATTAAAGTATATATGGCTTATAAGTGGAAAGTGAGAGAATGTTAACACTTTCTTCATCTTGTCAACATCAAAACACCATAGGAAGAAAGGAGAAAGACACTCGACCCTAGATTAGGTGAGATTCCTAAGTCATTTTCTTGTAATTATATGTTTTTGAGGTTACGGGAGCTTGATTTAGTTAGCTCATGTACCAATTTAAAAAAAAAAAAACTTTTAAGGTTTTGGAAAGTTGTCATTGTTAATTTCTTGAAGTTTTAGGTGTTGAATTGATAGATTTTAAGCTTAGATGAGAAAAAGGACTAAATTGTAAAACTAATTAATAATTTTGTACATTAGGGAACAACTGAATGAAATGTAAAATTGAAATTAGGAATAAGAAATATGAGTTCCCTAATGAATAATAGTGAAATCAGATTTCAATTTGGAACTTTAAATTGAAAGTTATGCTAGTCCCGGTTTTAGGGACTAAATTGAATAAATTGGAAAATATGTATGACTTCGTAATTGATTGAGATTTGAGCTAGAATTTAATATTATATATTTTATAATTATTATTCATAGCTAAAGACGATGCGAGAACATCATGAGGGAAAAAAAAAGATGAGAGCCGACGACGAGTAACTCGAGTGTTCGGTTTGTATTCCTATGATTCGAATCGTTTCAATTGTTGCATATTTACTTTGTTTTGCATGGTAAAATATTGAGTTCAGTTAAAAATGATTAATTGAATTGAGTTGATACGATTTTGATTGATTATCAAGATAGAAAACTAAATTGAACAAAATTGAAGATAGTGTAACTTGATCAAAATGTGAAATTGGGTTGACTCATGTTATTTTATTTATGGAATGATGAACTGGTTGATGAATTGAAAGTGTTGAAATGTAAATCGAGTTATATTATGAATTGGATAACCGGTTATCCTATTTACTGTTCATGTAGAGTTGGATATAATTGGTATGCCATTGGATAGATTGAGTACGGGTTACTTCGACTACATGTTGATGAGTGCTGGGTACAAATTTTACTTTGGTTATACCGATGAGTGCTGGGTACAATTTATTTACTTCAGATTTTTCTGATGAGACACTAGGTGCCGAATTGGTGTGTTGGTTGGATCTGTGTATCCGTTCGAATCCAAGTCAGGTTAATTGGGGATTAATAATATATTTATACATTGCAAATTGGTTGAATGATGATTGAAATTGATTATATGCTACTAAGTTGAATTACATACATTTATACATGACATTAAATGTCAAGGTATGTAAAAGGTTACACAAAATGATTAATGAGCTGGTAAGCCAATTCGATAAGATTCGGGATACATCATTTGACTTAGTAATGAAATGTAGCATGACTATTTGTTAAAAGTTAGATAATTATGAAATGTATATAGCATTGTAATAATGGTATGAAATATGTATATAAAGATAAGTCGAATGAATTTGGTCATGTGATGCATTGTGTTGATTAATAGTATAAACATGATATTTGTGTGCATTTTAATTACTTCTTATGTTATTTTAATTGAATTATAGAAATACCACTAAGTTTTATCGCTCAACGTACGATTTTGTTTCCTGTGTGCAGGTTAGGTTTAAAGCGAGATCCTAAGCATAAACTTTAGCATCCACTCAAGATCCCGGACTCAACAATGTTTGTATAAATCTCTTTTGTAGGTTACAAGGCATGTACCTAGGTTGAGTCAAGTTTGGTACACTTTATGTTTATATGTACTTGTGGTTCAAAGGACTAATGTATAAGTTTGGTTGATTATATATAGTTGGTATATTGACTTACATTGGTACGACTATATATGAATGTTGTAATATTAAAGGTCTTGATGATTTTTGGTATGAATGTGTAAGTTTTGAAAGTAATGCTTTAGGTTGTTAGCTTATAGGTTTAAGGCATTTGTTTACTGATGAATTAGGTAATTATGTACACGAGTTAAATGCCAAAGTATTGTATTTGTTAGTTGGTATGGATTTTGGATGAGTTAAAACTTGGTGAAAGAATTGGGTTGTTGTTCTGTATAAATTGCCAAAATAGTATGTGACGTCGTGACGAGAAAAGACTTGTAATGTCACGGCGAGATGAGGAACCCTATCATCTCGATGAGGCCAACACAGTAAGTGGTTTCGTGACGTCGAGTGGTTTAATGTTGCAACATGACAAACTGTTTAGCGACGTCACAACGTCAACCCTGCATTTTGAAACTTTTACAATTTGGTCCTTTTTTTTTTATCTTGGGTTACTATTTGAGCTTTTGTAAGCTCGTGTGAGACCTGGTAATGATTGTATATTGTATTAAATGTATATTTTGGTTGAATTTAAGCATATATGGTATAAATTGATTGTGACTGATCGTAATTGCTTCAACAATGAATGTGATATCCCGTAACTCGAACCCGACGATCGGGTCGGGTACCGAGGTGTTATAGTTAAATTATTATTCACTAATGGTACATGAAATTTATACATCAAATATTATTTCAAAATATATATTTAAATATTTTATATTAATATTTATGTGTTGTTGATAAATTTTAATGTTAAAATAGATGCTAATAATGGCAATAGAATGATTGCAAAAATAAAGAAAAATAAGAACACACAGATTTTACATGGAAACTCTTTCGGGAAAAAACCATAGGCAGAGGAGAAGAAATTCACTAATGTTGAAAAATGAACGATACTGAAGGAGTTTCGACTACATCTATTTAAAGTTTGAAAAACCTTGTTTTAATTAATTTCAAATAGAAGAAGTGTAATTCTATACGAATTATACTTGTGCGACATGGTCCCTTTGTTTTACCATTGTATTTCTTTAACAAGATTCAGGTCACACAACTCTCACAAATAAAATATTTTTATTAAATAAATATTAATATAAATCATAATAAATAAATTTGTAAATCTAGTCTTATCTAAAAAGTCATTTAGATAGAGTGTATAATCCTATCTGTTAACGAATGTAAGGGTTAGTTTATCATTCGAATTAAAAAGTATTTTTTGAAAAGTGATGTGAAAATTTAATTTTGAAAAATATGATAGTTTTTATTATTGTTGTCGAATGTTTTTTTTTAAAAATAAAATATCAATTTTAAACATAATACCTTTTTAGTGAGAACCAAAACTACGTTAAACTTAAAATTTATTATTCTAGACTTATTCATGGATTAAACTATTTACGTTGAAACTCGAAACTCGATTAAACGAGGTATTGGGACAACCAACAAGTTGTTGAATTATTATTATTAAATTAATTATAAGTAAGGTACTTTAGTCGTATAATGTTGTGTCCGTGCGTCTCAATCAATGAATTAAACTATCGGAAGATAAGATATGGGGTTGCCCACATGATATCCATGTGCATTTGCCTTTTCTTTCACTTTCATTTTAAATGTCTCCATCATAAGGGAGACACTTCAACAATGGGAAATTATATAATAATTTTATCATTTTATATCTATTTTCTTTAGCTTTTGGCATATTTGAGATGAAAACAAGTAGATATGAGTTGTTATCCAAAACTTTTTTAGATTAAGCACCTCAATTTTAATTTTGTGAATAAAAAAAATTTATGTCAATAATCTAAATTTATTTAGGATGTAATATAATTATTAAAAGAAAGGATTCATTTATATTAGTATAAAATTAAAGTAATTTTATATGTTTTTTTTTATAATTTAACTGTCATATTTTATGTTCTATTTATATAGATCATGTATATCAAATTTGACATAAATTAGAAAATTTTAACTATCCATTTCAGATAAAAAAAAGAATTAAATATGTTAATATAGACAATATTTTAAATTAATAAGATTGATTCAAAATTTTACATTCATATTAAATATAAATATATTGATAAATTCAATACTTAAAATATTGAAATATTAATGTTAAAGGTATAATAAAACCATGAATTTATTCAAGATAATAAACAAAATAGTAATAATTGATGGGCTGCTGCGTTCAGTTTTAGATCATTTTCATTAACCGCTTGATGATAATCATAGTTAAATTATTGTACGCTTTCCTCCTAGGAAAGGCTATTTAATCTAGGAAAGGAAAGTAGGAAACTCGTGTAATTTCTTCTCTATTTAGTTTTAAGAAGATGGTGCCTTTCTAAGAATGGTAAGGGACTTTTTTTTTTTCTGTCCTATCTCGATTTTTATTTATTTTAGAAATTGTAACAATCACAATATGAATGACAAAAATTACATATATATTTTATACTTTAAAAATAATGAAGGTTAGAAAGGTGGGTGAAGCAAAAAGAAGTTATGTGATAAGTGAATAGTTTTAAAGTTTTGATTTAGGTTTTATTTTTTTAACCAAGACAATTCGACATGTTCATTCACCCATCAATTCACATATATATATATATATATATACCACCACTTAATTTAGAGAATATTAATAGATATATCAAAAATTTAAAAAAAAAATTACTTCCTTTATACGTTATCGAATTTATATTAACACCGACACGAAGTCTGTTAGGCCTAAAGCCTGATTTGATACACAGGCACAAAGCCTACTAGGCTCAAGGCCTGATACGATACACTGACACAAAGACTGCTAGGCTCAAGGCCCGATATGATACACCGACACGAAGCCTGCTAGGCTCAAGGCCCGATACAATACACCCAACACATTTCAATTTCATTATTATCCTCCATTAAACCAAACATTTACTAATTACAGAATACAACAATTATTAAAGTAAAACAAGTAATAAGAAAAATTAACTATACATAACTTATGTAATACGAACTTACCTGTGCAGTGGCAACCGGTATGTGACGACGACGACTACTCGACCTCTTTTCCCTTCCTGTGTTTATCTACTGAACCACTCTAGGTATAATAGTTTAACTCAATCAATTCAATTGAATATCTCAAGACATTTAAAAATATTCTATAATTCATTGTTTAATGACATTTTACGAAATTATCCAAAACTATTACATTTTATACAAATTAGTCCTTAATACTTAAACTTCCGAATTTAAACAAATTGAGCTAGAAGGACTTGTGCCAATTTCCTACTAGTCCTCAAACAATTTAATATTAGCTAGTAGTCCTTGAAATTTCAAAATTATTACAATTTAATCCCTAACCACAAAACCAACCAAAACTATGTTACAAAACAATCTAAAATCATCATCAAACTTATAAATTCATCTACCAACAACAAAGAATCCAAATTTCATTCATGGTAAGTTCAAAAAATCTTAACAATTCTACAAAATGATATCTGGATTGCATAGATTAAGCTTCTACGGTTATGAAAACACAACAATTACCAACAACGGTAGTCAAATTCCCTTACATGCAAGCTCCTAACCAACCGAATGCTCAACCTTCCCAACCTGAAATTTTTCTTCTTTTTTTCGGTCAAAGATTCAAGGAAGATGATGGTGTTTTCCTTACTTTTGTTTTAATTAAGTCTTATTTGTTTAATTACTAAATTAACCTTCAAAAATTAATCAAATTCCTTTAAAACCAAAGCCAAAACTGTCCACTAAAATAAGAATAGGTATATTTACCATTTTAGGCCTTTACTTAATTATTTCATAACCATTTAGTATAATTTAGCTAACTTTTGTAACTTTTATGATTTAGTCCCTTTTACTTAATTAACAATTTAAACTATAAAATTGTCTAACCAAATATTAACACGACCCTGAAATAACTCTATAAATATAAAATAAATAGAAAAATGTTGTCTCACTGGTCGAAATTGTGGTTCTAAAACCGCTGTTTCTGGTACTACTGAAAACGGGCCGTTACAATTCCCCTTAAAGAAATTTTCGTCCCCAAAAATCTTATTAGAGAATAGGTTCGAGTACTACTTTCTCATAGTTTCCTCGGGTTCCCATGTGGCCTCCCCAACACTAGGACGCTACCAGAGAACTTTCACTAAAGATATCTGTTTGTTTCTAAGTTCTTTAACTTCCCAAGCCAATATTCTAATCGGTTCTTCAGTGTACGACATATCAGGTTGTAACTCTATTTCAACTGGAGAAATCACATGCAAAGGATCTGATCGGTATCTCCTCAACATAGGCACATGAAAAACATTATGAATCTTTTCAAGTCCTATCGGCAATGCCAAACGGTAAGCTACTGGGTCAATTCTTTCAATAACCTCATACGGATCGATAAATCTCGATTTAAGTTTACCCCTCCGTCCGAAACGAAGAACTTTTTTCCAGGGCGAAACTTTCAGGAATACTTTTTCGTCAACTTGAAATTTGATGTACTTTCTTTTGAGGTCGATACGTGATAGAGCTCGAAACTAACTATTATTTCGACAAAGGCAAGCGCACCTATCGAACAGTAGTACAGCTGTGGTGAGTCCGGAATATCGTATCCTCAACGACCAAGAGTACTAGTATTAACTATCTTTTTATTATCTAGCCTAATAATTAAGGGGATTTATTTTTAATCTAAAATTTACTAACTAATTTAATTAACTATGAACGCGACAGAGAGTAAATTGGGAAAATACTTTTGGACAACTTATATGAGATAGGCAATATCTAAGGAAGAATCCACCTAGACTTTACTTATTATTTTTGATTCATGCGATTTATTCACTTGACTTAATCCATAGAAATCCCTAAATTATATTAATACCTTTCTCGAGGCTACTAACAACTGACTCTAGGTTGATTAATTGAAATCTCTTTCTAATTAAAACCCCTATTGTCGCATTAACTCGATCTATGGATTCCCTTATTAGGTTTGACCCTAATCCAGTAGATTTTAAATAAGCCTATGTCTAGGGTTGCAATCAACTCCGCTTAATTGTGTTGATCTACTCTTAAACATGGACTTTTGCTCCATTTGAATAAGCACATTCGACTTGAATCAATAACCTTGAATTATCAAAACAAGAATAAGAACTCACAATTAAGAATAAGCACAAGTATTTATCTCATAAATCAAATAATAATAAGATCTGTCTTAGGTTTCATCCCCTTAGATATTTAAGGGATTTAGTTCATACTAAAAGAGGAAACATCATAAAAAGAGGAAAACTACAAAACATAAAGAAACCCAAAAACTTCTAAAGTACTTGATGGGAGATCTTCAGTCTTGATGGAGATCCTTCTCCTAAGCTGTTCCCGACGGCTGTCTTGGAGTATTTTCTCCTTCTACTCGGCGTCTATTCGACGTCCTGTCGAGCTCTCCTTTTAGGTTGCCCCCCAGGGTGTTTATATAGGCTTTGAGATGCCTTACTTGGCCCACAAGTATCCTATTCTGAATAGAATTCATCCTGATTTCGGCAGGGACACGCCCGTGTGACACGCTCGTGGTGGACTCTTTCGGCCGTGGTCGATTCCGCTCGCCTCACACGACCGTGTGATCTGCCCGTGGTTAATAGTCCAGGCCGTGGTTGATCCTGCTCGTGACACACGGCCGTGGCCAATGGTCCAGGCCGTGTTGATTTCCTAGGTAGGCCCATTTTGCCCCTTTTTGGCTCATTTCTCGTCCTTTTCGACTTCCTAAGCTCTCTTGAGTATAAAACATGAAATTAAGAGATTAGGAGCATCGAATTCATCAAATTTAATCAAAATTCATCCAAAAGTAAGCTAAGTATAGGGTTAAAATATGTGTAAATTATGGTTTATCAAATACCCCCACACTTAAGCCTTTGCTTGTCCTCAAGCAAAATTCTCAACTCACAATTAAAACTAACTCCCTCGACTCATAATTCTCAACAATAATGTCTCATCATAATTCACAGATAATTCATACATTGATAATTTAACTAGAAGAGTCCTAGAGATTCAAACAATCTAAGTCATAGATTTTTATAACATGAAAACATAGGTGTTTCCCGTTACCTAAATAATTACCTTTGATTCAAAACCTGACAAGTATTGACATCCTCACTAAAGATTCACTCAAATCACTCAAAGTGTTTAAGGTTAAAAAATTAAGCACTCAAAAGTCAAACATGAAAAGTTATTACCATAGGCTTGCATGAAAATCAAATCTCCACCATTATAAAATGAGATGATACACAAATCAAAAGGTCTTTTAAAAAGGATTGTAACGGGGCTTGGGTTAAAGGTGTGGATAAAGGCTGAATTAGAGGGTTAGTATCGAGATTGAATTGATAAATTACCTAACTAGAAAAATTGGACTAATACTGATAATTACATCAATTGAAAACTTATCACTAATAACACGAGCTTCTTCTCAAAATGTACCATTGACTGCTTAAGCTTAAATAACAAAGAACTAATAATAAATTTTTTTTTAAGAATAAGAACATACAATAATAAGATAGAATTTAACAACTGAAATAAAGAAAATAGTTAAGCAACTGATCAAATCAAATCTCGACATAAGGGTAGTCAAGAGAAATGGGGATAATAAATACAAAATGGGTTTTGGGTTAATATTAGTGGTATATCAAGAAATGGTTGATTAGGCTTCAAAGGGGTTCACTAGGGGTTAATTAAACGGGTAGGCTTTTTAGTAGAATAAGTGGGTTAAGACCTAGGTGCCTTTATCATCTCAGTATATCAAATCAAAGGTGTGGTCTCGACATGTATGATCGAAGCAAGTTCTAGAATAACAGTTCAATGTTGACACACTCATAACCAACAATAAAGTGAGCAAGAAAAGAATATGCTCTAAAAGGCTCAAAATCTCACAAAATTTTGGTTTTTGATGTCAACCTTGCAAATTTCAAACTTCAAAGTAATATTTAAATTTAGGGAAACGACCTAACAAAATTTTAATTCTGAAAATAGACTTATCATGCTTGATTCTCTAATATATTAAAGTTTAAACCATCAATGCACAATTGCCTATGACTTAATCCAAAACATATCGATGAAAATCATAAATAAATAGAAGTTTCATTCTAATAGTAATATGAGAAAATTACTTAAGAACAAGGCATAATTCAGAGATTTTCTGATAATGATATACTTAAATAACCTCCCCACACTTAAGGTGTACATTATCCTCAATGTACAAAAATAGATAATGATAAGATAATAAGAATATCATAAGAGAGGGAGAGAAGTGAAACTTCCTGAATTATGGATGAAATCCTTAGAAAGTGAAAAGAAGCCTGATGAACTAGGCAGAGGTGAAGGTGGGGGAGAATACTCCGGTATTTTGGTCGTTCCTTAGTAGCACCTTGAACCTTTTGAAACTGCGGAGTCATCAGTAAAGTTTTAGGGAGTTTTATTAATGGACGTTGTTATAGTTACTTGATAATAGACAGCCACAGATATAAAGAAATCAAAATATACCAATAAAAATTTAAGACAAGAAAGATAAAGAGAAAGAATTCAAAATTTAAAATAAAAGAAAAAAATAAATGGACTCAAAGGTCCTCCCACGCCCGTGGTGAGGGTCACACGCCCGTGTTAGTTAATCAGTATCGACTACGGTCCATAGGCACGGGCGTGTTGCACGCCCGTGTGACTCATTCAGTTTCAACCACAGCTTCTGGGTACGGGCATGTGGGCTTATCAACATCCCGTGTTCTTTAGTCAGTGTCGACCACGGCCGCATCGTACGGCTGTGGCATTTTACCGCAGCCCGTGTTTTGGGGAAAATTTTCGTTCTTGACCCGTACGGTCTCCGTCACGCTAGTGTGCCTCTTCGTGGTGTCCACACGGCCACGAACACGCCCGTGTGCAAGGCCGTGTGGTAGGGAAACCTGTGCCTAAAACATGAACGAAAGTGAAAACAAACTAATTAGTAGGGTTAGTGCTCGGGTTGCCTCCCTGGAAGCGCTTGTTTGGAGTCTTAAGCTAGACTTACATTTCATTCGCATAATCATGGTGGTTTGAGGAGTTGAAAATCCTCATTCTTGCTATCAATTGTATTGAAATAAGGTTTTAGACGAGTACGATTTACCTTGAAGGTGCCAAATTGAGAATGAGTTGCCTCGACTGTACCGTATAGGAAAGTATTAAGTACCGTAAAAGGGGTTGTTCCATTAGATTCAGAAGTGGCAACACGAGGATCCATATTATCCATTAGAAATCGGTCTCCAACCTTAATTTGACTCGTTTTATCTTTAGGCTTGTCATGGCTCTATTTTGGTTCATCGTGTACTTTCAATTTCTCCTTAAGCTGTGTTTGCCATTCATCTAGTTCCTCGATCTGGAGCCTTCGTTCCTCATGAACAGTTCTGTTCTCAATATGAAAGCTAGGCCATGGCTCTGTTATCTTTTCCCGAGGAATTTTCTGCAAAGAAGATTGAACGTTAAGTTTACTTATATTAACAGGATTTGTATCATCTTGATCACTAGATATTCTGATAGAATCACGTGCTTGGAGTTTAATCATGTCATCACCTACACGAAGTGTGAGCTCACCTGTACTAACAACAATTCTAGTTTTAGCAGTTGCTAAAAAAGGTCACCCTAAAATTAAAGGTGTGTTACTGTCCTCATCCATGTCTAGAACAACGAAGTCAACTAGGAATATAAATTTATCGACTTTTACAAGCACATCCTCAACAATGCCCCTAGGAAATCTAATAGTTTTACCTGCTAGTTGAATACTCATCCTAGTTTTTCTAGGTTTCCCAAGACCTAGTTGCTTAAACATTTTATAGGGCATGACGTTAATACTCGCCCCTAAATCAGCTAAAGCATGTTTAACATTTAAACTACCAATTAAACAAGGAATAGTAAAACTTCCTGGATCCTTTAATTTATCGGGTAGTTTACTCTGTAAAATGGCTGAGCAAACTACATTTAACTCCATATGTGACGCTTCGTCTAGCTTCCGTTTGTTTGTCAAAAGGTCTTTTAAAAATTTCCTTGAATCTGGCATCTGCGAAAGAGCTTCAAGAAACGGTAAGTTAATATGTAATTTCTTTAGAAGTTTAAGAAATTTACTGAATTGTTCATCTGTGCGGTCTTTCTTTATCGCATTGGGATATGGTACACGAGGTTTGTACTCTGTACTTACTGATTTCGGTTTATCATGGCTTACCTCAACCTTACCCTTATCTACCACGTTCTCTTACCTCTGTTTCGATTCGTCTAACCCTTCACTATCGTGAGTGATTATGGCTTGAAGTTGCTCATTTGGGTTAGTTTCAGTGTTACTTGGCAAGTTGCCTTGTGGTCGTTCTGAGATCAGCTTAGCAAGTTGTCCTATTTGGTTTTTGAGCCCCTGAATTGATGCCTGTTGATTTTTAAGTGCTGTTTCGGTGTTTTGGAAACGTGTTTCTGACACCGCGATGAACTTTGTTAGCATCTCTTCAAGGTTCGGCTTTTTCTCTTGTGGGTAGGGTTGCTGTTGAAAGCCTGGAGGGGGTTATTGTCTCTGATTTCCTTGACCTCTCCATGAGAAGTTTGGGTGGTTCCTCCAACCTGGATTATAAGTGTTACTATAAGGGTTATTTTGAGGTCTAGAATTATTACCCATATAGTTCATCTGTTCGCTTTCTGTGCCAGGGTTGTAGGACAGATATTCTGTGTTGTTCGTCCCTCATCCATTTGTATCGCACTGCATTACTGGATGTATCTGCGAAGAACCACACAAACCATCAATTTTCTTACTAAGAAGTTCTACCTGATTTGATAGCATTGTTACTGCGTCGAGGTTGAAAACACTGGCGGCTTTTGTTGGCCTTGTCCTTGTAACTTGCCACTGATAGTTATTCAGTGACATCTCCTCTATAAACTCATAAGCCGCTTCAAGGGTCTTGTTATTTAGGGTTCCACCGGTGGCTGAATCAATCAACTGCCTAGTTGAGGGGTTCACACCGTTATAAAAGGTTTGAACCTGTAGCCACAAAGGTAACCCGTGGTGAGGGCACCTTCTTAGTAAATTCTTGTATCTCTCCCATGCATCGTAAAGTGTCTCTAAATCCATCTGCACAAAAGAAGAGATATCATTCCTCAACTTAGCCATTTTAGCCAGCGGAAAATATTTAAGTAAAAATTTTTCGGTCATTTGATCCCATGTAGTGATTGATCCTCGTGGCAACGAGTTCAACCACTGTTTAGCTTTGTTTCTCAACGAGAAGGGAAACAACCGAAGGCAAATGGCATCATCAGAAACGCCATTAATCTTAAAAGTGTCGCAGAATTCCAGAAAATTTGCCAAGTGGTTGTATAGTGTTAGGTTTCAGTTCAAAATTATTTGCAACAAACCATCAAACTGAACAAATTGCTGAATCATCTGTATAGTGTTAGGTTTCAATTCAAAATTATTTGCAGCAATAGCAGGTCTAACAATACTTGATTCAGTTCCTGTTAAAGTAGGTTTAGCATAATCATACATAGTACGAGGAGCAGGATTTTGATTCACCGGGTTTGCTGCAACCACAGGAGGTAGCGGATTATTATCAGCCATCTCTTCTGTAGTATTAGTTTCGTCTTATTGCTCTTCTTTTATGTATTGTAGGCTTCGCCTTATTTCTCTTTGGTTTCTGCGAACGGTACCTTCTATGTCACTGTCAAAAAGTAATGGTCCTGACTGGTTTCTTCTAGTCATAAACTAAAAGTCCCTGCCAGAAGCAAAGAAAGAAAAAAGTTAGAAAAGTAAAAAGGAAATTAAATTTCAATAAAAATAAAAATAATGGCTAAAGTAATAAAAATTTAGTGTTCCTAATATCTTAGTCCCCGGCAACGGCGCCAAAAACTTGATGGAGCTTGAAACTAACTATTATTTCGACAAAGGCAAGCGCACCTATCGAACAGTAGTACAGCTGTGGTGAGTCCGAAATATCGTATCCTCAAGGACCAAGAGTACTAGTATTAACTATCTTTTTATTATCTAGCCTAATAATTAAGGGGATTTATTTTTAATCTAAAATTTACTAACTAATTTAATTAACTATGAACGCGACAGAGAGTAAATTGGGAAAATACTTTTGGACAACTTATATGAGATAGGCAATATCTAAGGAAGAATCCACCTAGACTTCACTTATTATTTTTGATTCATGCAATTTATTCACTTGACTTAATCCGTAGAAATCCCTAAATTATATTAATACCTCTCTCGAGGCTACTAACAACTGACTCTAGGTTGATTAATTGAAATCTCTTTCTAATTAAAACCCCTATTGTCACATTAACTCGATCTATGGATTCCCTTATTAGGTTTGACCCTAATCCGGTAGATTTTCGTCGCCCTATGTCTAGGGTTGCAATCAACTTCGCTTAATTGTGTTGATCTACTCCTAAACAGGGACTTTTGCTCCATTGAATAAGCACATTCGACTTGAATCAATAACCTGAATTATCAAAACAAGAATAAGAACTCATAATTAAGAATAAGCACAAGTATTTATCTCATAAATCAAATAATAATAAGATCTGTCTTAGGTTTCATCCCTTTAGATATTTAAGGGATTTAGTTCATACTAAAAGAGGGAAACATCATAAAAAGAGGAAAACTACAAAACAGAAAGAAACCCAAAACTTCTAAAGAACTTGATGGGAGATCTTCGATCTTGATGGAGATCCTTCTCCTAAAATTGTTCCCGACAATTGTCTTGGAGTATTTTCTCCTTCTACTCGCGTCTATTCGACGTCCTGTCGAGCTCTCCTTTTAGGTTGCCCCCTAGGGTGTTTATATAGGCTTTGAGATGCCTTACTTGGCCCACAAGTATCCTATTCCGAATAGAATTTATCCTGATTTCGGCAGAGACACGCCCGTGTGACACGCCCGTGGTGGACTCCTTCGGCCGTGGTCGATTTCGCTCACCTCACACGGCCGTGTGATCTGCCCATGGTCAATAGTCCAGGCCGTTGTTGATCCTGCTCGTGACACGCGGCCGTGGCCAATGGTCCAGGCCGTGTTGATTTCCTAGGTAGGCCCATTTTTCCCCTTTTTTGCCCCGTTTCTCTTCCTTTTCGACTTCCTAAGCTCTCCTGAGTATAAAACATGAAATTAAGAGATTAGGAGCATCGAATTCATCAAATTCAATCAAATTTCAATCAAAAGTAAGCTAAGCATGGGGTTAAAATATGTGTAAACTATGGTTTATCAATACGACTTTTGATGATTTGAAGCAGCTTTCAAGCAATCTCGAATGACTCTGACTTTGTCCTTGGTTTCACGAATTACATCCATGCCAGAAATATTTTAATCACTCAACTCTGTCTAATATAGCGGAGCTCTACACTTTCAGCCATATAGAGCTTCGTATGGTGCCATTTAATGCTCGACTGGTAATTGTTATTATAAGCGAATTCCACCAACGAAATAAATTGCTCCCAGCTAACTTGAAAGTCAAGTATACAACATTGGAACATATCTTCAAGTTCCCGAATCACCCGTTTTGATTGACCATTTGTTTATGGATAGAAGGCTGTACTAAACTTCAATTTGGTACCCAGGGCTTCGTGTAACTTACTCTAAAATCTGGAGGTGAATCTCAAGTCGCAATTTAAGATTATCGACAATGGAACACCATGCAATCTGAAAATATCAGCAACACATAACTCAGCTAATCTTTCAAGTGAGTAATCTGTTCTTATAGGTATAAAATGTGCGGACTTCATTAATCGGTCCAAAATAACCCAAATCACGTATTTCTTCTTCGGCATTAACAGTAACCCTGATACAAAATCCATCGTAACCCGCTCCCATTTCTACTCGAGAATCATGATTGGCTGTAACAAACCTGATGGGACTTGATGCTCGGCTTTTACCTGTTGACACACAAGGCATCTCGACACAAATTTAGAGATTTCACGCTTCATTCTTGGCCACCAGTATCTTTTTTTCAAATTATAATACATTTTAGTACTGCCCGAATGTAAAGATTACACACTACTATAAGCTTCAGTTAAAATCTCTTATTTGAATTGCGGGTCCTCTGTAACACACAATCTATTATGAAAATGCAAATTACCATCGATACTGATACTAAAATCAGCTACCTGACCCTTTTTAGCCATTTCTCGCTGAACCAACAAGCTTGAATCTTTGGATTGTAATTCTCGAATCCTCTGTAGAAACAAAGGTTTAACTCGGAGCTCAGCTAAGATGGAACCATCACACTCAAGATTAAGTTGAGCATTCATCGCTCTGAGAGCAAAAAGAGATTTTCGACTCAAACCATTAGCAACCATGTTGGCTTTTCCCGAATGGTAATCTATTACCAGATTATAATCTTTTAGTAACTCGAGCCACCCTCGTTGGTGGAAATTTAATTGTTTGTGTCATCAAGTACTTCAAAATTTTATGGTCCATAAAAATAACATTTCTCTTCATATAGATAGTGACGCCAAATTTTCAATGCAAACACTACTGCAACTAAATCAACATCGTGAGTCGGATAATTTTTTTCGTGTGTCTTAAGCTGTCATAAAGCATTTATAATAACTTTTCCTTCCTGCATTAACACACACCCCAAACCGTTCAAGGAATCATCACTGAAAACAACAAATTCCTTACCCGATTTAGGCTTAGTCAAAACGAATGCCTCGGTCAACATATTTTTTAGCTGAGTAAAACATTGCTGGCATTTATCAGACTACACAAAATTAACATCTTTCTGCAATAATTTTGTCAGTGGCAGAGCTATTATTGAAAAGTTCTTAACAAAACACCAATAATATCTTGCTAAACCTAGAAAAGTGCGGACCTCGGATACATTCTGTGGAGGCTTCCAACTCAATATAGCAGAGATCTTGCTCGGATCAACTTGTACTCCCTCGGATGAAATTAAATGACTGAGAAATCCTTCCTCTCTAAGCCAAAACTCGCATTTATTAAACTTTGCGTACAATTGTTTTGTACGCAATGTCTGTAACAAGATTATCAAATGTTGGGTATGATCAATTCATCTCTGGAATAGATCAAAATATCATCAATAAAAACAACCACAAACCTATTGAGGTACGGCTGAAAATTCTGATTCATTAGATTCATGAACGTTGCTGGGGCATTAATCAATCCGAATGGCAAAACCAAAAACTCATAGTGTCCTTTAACTGGTAGTAGCTTGATCTCAGATCAATCTTCGAGAACACTATGACACCTTTCAGCTGATCAAACAAGTCGTCAATACGAGGCAACAAATATTTATTCTTGATTGTAACATTGTTCAATTGACGGTAATATATACACAGCCTCACTGATCCGTCTTTTTTTTTCACGAATAAAATAGGTGAACCCCAAGGTGATAAACTCGGCCAAACAAAACCTCGATCAACTAACTCTTGCAACTGTGCTTTTAATTCTTTAAGTTCGATTGGAGCCATTCAATACGGAGCTATCAAAATTGGAGCAATCCCTGGCATTAGCTCAATTGCAAAATCAACTTCTTGTTTAGGTGGCAAACCCGACAACTCTTCAGGAAAAAAATCAATAAATTCACAGACTATCGATACTTGATCAACTTTTGTCTCCTCTGCTCTAGAATCTAAAATGTAACACCCTAGACCCGACCTGGACTTCGTGGCAAAATCTGAAAAGCTACATTAAACCACATTTGGAAAATCCAACTTTTAATAATAAAAATTCAAACGTTCAAAGCCATTTACAAAATCATAAACGAACCATAAAATCCAGTATTTAAAAGTAGCAATCTGAAAAGAAATGTGCAATAGTATAAATTCATAAAAATAATAAAATAATCAAACGGACATGACCGAGCTCCTACTACGTTGACCTGCCTGAGTTTGTGGGTTACCTGAAATTCAATCAAACAGATGAAATGAGTTTACATACTCAGTGAGCAACTTAAATATTCAATTAGAAGAAAATACCAGACACGTATTTGGGTTCTCAGTATTCAAATGGCTCTCAAGGTCGGGTACAAAAACAAAAATAGAATATATCGAATACAGATACATATCATATCAGAGATAGATGCAGATTCCTTACCCCATCCTCTCCACAACATCTCCGTCCATCCTTACACACAAAATAGGGTATCAAGTACCCATCCATCCTTACACACCACATAGTGACTATATGTCACGTTCAGAATGTTGCAGACTAGCTGCTAGGTCAGAGTGCGATAAATCGCCAAAATTAGATATATATATGTGGTTTAGCCACCAGAATCGACAGATAATTAAATTGCCAACACTTCCTTCTTTATCACAAATCCTGCCCCAATTGTAGATGCATAATTAACAAATATCAGATATGCGTACACAATGATACAAATTCAGTCATTACAGATCATACTTGCTTATCAAATAACACATCAGATGAATGTTCAAATAACAGATTTTCCAGTAACAGATCATCAATAATGAGTTTTATATTTTAATTCAGATCATACGGACCCTACAAAAGGCCTACGTTTGATTCGAACAACGTTTATAGCCCTAGGGAAAAATTCTGGTTTTTGGCCCACACGCCTGTGTGGATTCACACGGCCTAAATTGCTGGCCCGTGTGGTCCACACGGCCTGGCACACGCATGTGTGGCTCATCACAATACCTCACACAGTCTGTCACATGTGTGACTCAAGTCAAAGAGTCACACAGTCTGGCACATGGCCTGACACATGCCCGAGTTAGTCAAATTAGAGGGTTACACGGTCTAGACATACGCTTGTGTGACTTAAATTCAAAATAGTCCCTCACATGACCTTTACACACGCCTGTTTGACCCAAGTTAGAAAGTTACATGGTAGGCCGTATGGCGTCGACAACCATGGAGTCAGGCTTTCTCCGTTCGCAGAAAGATTAGTTGTCGTTACACATCTGAGAGAGATTCAACGTAAAAGCAACAGAAGTGACTCCGAAACCTAAAAACAGTAAACCAATGACCAAGTAAATAGTTATTCCCCAAACGGAATGTTCGAATTAACACACAAAATTGACTTACATTGAAAAACTTCGACGCAAAACCTCAAACTCAAAAATCAACGCTTACCTTCGCACGATACCGCAAATTCACAGACCTAATGCGTTGGTGGATTGTTATCCTCAAGATCTTTGCCTAAAAGAAGACCAATCAAACACTTAAACAAATATTTTGAGCAAATTAAGAAGAAAAACAAATTTTGACATAAATGAGCGAGAGTGAACATTACATAAATTCAACCACAAAACTTATACAATTAACCTTTTAGTCAAAATACAACAAGCTACACAACTTCCTCGACAAACAGTAAAAACATTTTAATGGAAGAAATCAAAAAATAGGCAATGGAGAGGAACAACGGGGAGTAAAAAGAAAAGAAGAAGAAAAGAGAAAAAAAACATAAAAAGAAAGAGGAGAAAAAGAAGGAAACCATTTAATAAATTTAAAATAACTAATTTTTTTTCAAAGTAGTAAAAAAAATACGTTCCCTCTTCGTTTACACAGAGACTCGAACACAAGACCAATGAGTATATAGAAGCTTAACCATTGAACCAGTAGACTCATTCTTGACACAAGTTAACGCAAAAATAAACTTAAGTCGAAAGTTCATGGACAAAGGCTAAGTCAAAACAAATAGCAAAACTTCAAAAAGGGAGACTTGAACCTCAGATCTTAAACACATAATCAAGGCCCTAACCATTAAAAAATTACTTAAAATTATTGATAGAATCAAAAAACAAATGTTCAAATTTTAGGGTGTTACAACTCTCTCCCCCTAAAAGAAATTTCGGCATCGAAATTTACCTGGTTCAAACAGATAAGGGTATTACTGACGAATCCAATTCTCATGTTCTCACATGGCTACCTCAGTGCCATGATTCCTCTATAGGATCTTAACGAGAGGAACAATTTTCCTCCTTAAGACATTAACGTCTCAACCCAGAATCTGAACAGGTTCCTCCTCGAAAGTTAGATCTGGTCGCACCTCTATCTTCTCAACGGGAACAATGTAAGATGGGTCAGACTGATACCGTCTCAACATAGAGATGTGGAACACATCATGAATCTGATCTAATTCAGGAGGTAGCTCTAGCTGGTAGGTGACAGGTCTAAAATGTTTCAGAATACGGTAAGGCCTAACGAACCTCGGGCTCAACTTGCCCTTACGTCCAAATCGGAGAACCCTTTTCCATGGATATACTTTCAGAAAGACCTAATCACCCACTGAATACTTAATATCTTTTCTCTTTAAATCTGCATACGATTTCTGCCGGTCGAAAGCTGTCTTAAGGCGGTCTCGAATCAATCTAACTGTGTTTTCAGTCTTAGAAACCAAATCGGGACCCAACACTCGATGTTCACCTAACTCAGTCCAACAAAGAGGGGTACGACACTTATGACCATACAGAGTCTCGTAAGATACCATCTGAATGCTAGACTGGAAGATGTTATTATATGTAAACTCAGCTAGCGACATAAATTCCTCCCAACAATCTCGGAAGTCAATCACACAACACTGTAGCATATCCTCCAGAATCTGAATAACTCACTCAGACTGTCCATCAGTTTTAAGATTGTACGTAATATTGAAATCTAATCGATTGCCTAATGCCCCGTGAAGCTTCTTCCAGAATCGAGAAGTAAAATGTAGGTCTCTATTAGAGATGATTGAAACCGGAACTCCGTGCAGTCTTACAATTTTAGAGACATACAGATTAGTTAGCTTCTGCAACGAATAGTTTGTCTTCACAAGTAGGAAATGAGTAGACTTGGTCAATCGATCCACGATAACCCAAACATAATCTTTCTTAGTGGGTGTCAAGGGCAACCCACTAACAAAATTCATAGTCACACGCTCCCACTTCCAAAGGGGAATCTTAACCGGTTGTAGCAGACCTGTAGGCAATTAGAACTCAGCCTTAACCTGCTGGCACATCAGACAATGAGAAATAAAGACAATTACCTCCCGTTTTAAACCAGGCCACCAGTAAAGCTCTCGGAGATCCTTGTACATCTTATTTCCACCAGGATGCATAGTATAAGGGCTATTATGCATAGTTGACTCGAATAATTCAAATAACTCGAAATTCAATTTTTTTCGAATCTAATTGAATTTTATTTGTACCTAATTTAACGCTTATGTGCTGCTAATGAAACGAGCAGCGGAGGTGAGGTAAATCTTGATGAAGCTTTTAATCACCGCTGCTCCTCCAACTTAGTTGTTTTACATTTAGCATTCAATTATCTCTACGATAATATCCCTCACTCCATACATGCATTATCTCATTATCATTACTATTATTATTTTGAGCTTTCTAGGTCTGATTGCCTTCAAACAAAAACAAATAAAAGAAAATAACTATGGGATTTCAAGTTGACGTTTGAACTTTGATGTAATGGGAAAATTATATTTCATACTTTTTTCTATTTATCTATAAAAGTATCATAGAAGTTCTCGTATTAAGAGTTAAATTACATTTTACTTTTTTTATTCAAAAAATAAGTAAATTAGTTCTTGTACATTAAATTAAAAAACAAATTGGTCCTTTCTATTAAAAATTTCATCAATTTCTTCTGTTAAAACTTATTTAATTAACGAAATAACCAGACAATTCATGTGTACATTATGCTGACGTACAAGAATCAATTTTTAGCAATAAAAATTGATGGAAAATTTTACAGAAACACTAGTTTGCTTTTTAATTTAACATATAAAGACTTTTTTTTTTGGAGTAAATAAGACAAAATACAATCTAACTTTTGATATAAAGGCCTCTATAGTACTTTTAACTTATTTATCTCAAAGTTCCTTTTGTTATTTGTTTATTTTTAATTTTATGTCTTTCTGAACAGTGGTGTGTAGAAGCGAACTTGCGACCCTCGTGATGTAATTTTAAAATCTTACAAATGAAGTTGCCATCGAAATTTTTAGGCTTAATTCATGATTTAGCTCTTGAATTATACAAATTCTCTTACTTTGGTACCTAATTTTTGTCCTAATTTGATATCTAAAGTATCAATTTTCTCTATTTTTGGTCTATTTTGTAACAAAAATTAAAAAAATTGTTAGACAATTTTGGCCAATGGAAATGCACCACCTGGCATGTTTTGGCTATTGAAAAATATGTCACGTGGTAATTAGGTTTATTTAAAATAAAATATTAAATTTACATTTAAAAAAATAGAAAATTATAATATTAAATATTTAAATATTAAAAGAAGACTTGTTTGATTGTTGACCAACATTAATCGACGTTGATAAGTCACGTGGTGCTATTAGAATACGCCATGTGTCCTTTTTTAAAAAAAATATTATATAAATTATATTGATTAAAAATGTAAAAAATATATAATATATAAAATTTAAAAACATTATTTAAAAAATAAAATATATAATTGTAAATTGTAAAAAGTCAAAATAATGTATAAAAAATTTAAAAAAAAATGTTAGAAAAAAGACCTCGTTCGATTCCCCATCTGATTGAAAACCATGAATGTAAAATCCAAATCTTGGTCCAAAATTTTTAACATAATAGACTACCAAACCAGCGACCAAAACCCATGCGTGAACGGAAAATCTTAGCTCAAAACCAAAAACCCAAGACTTTACAAGTCTGAAAACAAAACACATACAACACTTCATAGAACCTTACATATAATCCAACTAAAATTAATTTATATAAACCTTAGGAAAAACTTATTAAACCAAACCAAAGAGATTAACTCCGAGACCTCCGATTCGCTGAGTGTAACAGCCCGATTTAGGGCCTAGTAGGAAATTGTGGTTCCGAGACAACAAGTACGAAGTAGAAATATATGTTTTATGAGGTCTATGACATGTTTACATTATTGTGTGAAAATTTCATGAAGGAATTTTATGATTTAGTGATCAATTTATCTTTTAGGACTAATTCGTAAAAAATGATAAATATGAGATTCTAGAAGTTTTAAGTATGAGAGAGCATTAGAAAATTCATTAGGGGTCCTTATTTAGTAATTAGACCATTATATCTCTTGATGGACAAAAATGGACATGGAAGGGAAAAATCTCAAGGAAAGGCCTTAAGGGCATTTTAGTCATTTGGTTAATAAATTAATAAAAAGGGGAAAAGAAGTCAAAATTGGTGTCCATCTTCCTCCCCCATTGCCGAAAATTTCAAGGAGCCATAGCTAGGTTTTTTTTTTCACTTTCAATTTTGATTGTAAGTACCTCCTAGCCTCATTTTTGATATTCTTCGTATTTTTGAGATCCTCGTAGCTCGATCTAGCTATTTCTAGCCATATTTTAAGCTGGAGTTCATGTTAAAAAAATTACCCATGTATGACATGCATGTATTTTGATGTTTAATGGAGGAATATGGAAGTTTGATGTGTAGTAAACATCTTTTTCTAAGTGATTTTTCATGGAAATACATAAAAAGGACCTATTTGTAAAAGTGATTAAAATGTGTAGTAAAAATAAGATTTGAAGGAAAAATGTGAGCTATTATAAGCTTAAGATAGGTTCGACTAGGCTTGGGTGTGAGAAAAATGAACACATTTCATCATACGAGCCTAGGAACCATTTTGCAAATATGTGAAAGTTTAGGGGTAAAATTATAATTTTACCAAAGTATGAATTATGTGCTGTTTTAGTCAAGGTGATAATTAAATAAGTGAAATTTGTCATTATAGAGCAAGAAACACGAAGTCCGGACTTAAACTGAGGAAAGAACAATGTGGTGGACTAAATTGAACGACTATACATATTTTGGTACCGAGGTAAGTTTGTGTGTAATAAATCAACATCATGTTATTACACTGTTAAATGCTTGATAATACGTGAGATGTGTATATTCTTTCTATGAAATTGGTTAATGAGATTTCGATGAAAATATGATGAAGTTTTATTATGTCGAAGTCCCGGTTGAACCTTAGGAATAGAAATGATACATTTATCACGACATGAGATTATTAAGGTCCCGTATAAGACCATATCTGGGATATGGCCTTGGCACCAAATTGAGATCTCGTGTAAGACCATATCTGGGATATGGCATCGGTAACGAAAAGTGATTCCGTGTAAGACCACGTCTTGTTCTTGGCTTCGGTATGAAATCGTGTAAGACCATGTCTGGGACATGGCATCGACATGCGATCTCGTGTAAGACCATATATAGGATATGGCGTCGAAATCGATATGAGATCCCGTATAAGACCATATCTGGGATATGGCATCGGTATCGACATGTGACCCCATGTAAGACCATATTCGGGATATGGCATTGGCATCTTACTACGTGTACGACAAGTCCCGAGTATCCTTCGATATTCCAAGTGGTTCAACGAGGTAAAGTATTAAATTTTATGTCAAAGATGGAAAAAATGCTAAAGTTATGTGAAGTAGTGATACAGGTACATATGCGAAACTCACGAGAAATGAGCCCAGTATGTGATATGTGATTGGTAAGAGTGAACATGAGTAAGCCATGTCAATGTTGCTTGAGAATTTTGTATAAATTCGTAATGTAATGTGTGGATGTTTTCACAAGACTTTATGTTGTTATTTATTTCATGCAAACTTACTAAGCTTTATGCTTACTCCCTCTCCTTTCCCTTTTCTTGTAGTATCGCCAAGCTAGCTCGGGGATCGAAGGACGTCGGAGCTCGATTCACACTATCAAGCAATTCTTTTGGGTATAGTAAATTTTGATTATTTTGGGTATGGCATGTATAGGAACTTGGTCATTTTGTTATATGTCATATTGGTTAGCCAAGGTGTGGGCTATTAATGTTACTTATTTCATTTTGTAATTGGCCATTGGAATTGGCCAATACTAGTTGAGTTATATCCATTCAATGATGATGAAATTCATGAAGTGTAGGCTTGTGCAATTGAATGAGTGAAGTGTGAAGTATATGCATAGTGAACGCAGTGTGAAATTAAGGTGTGGATGTCTTAATTGTGAATATTAAAGGTGTATTATTGTTATGTTATGTGTTGCTAGAAATGGTATAAGTGTGGTTGTTTTTCAAGGTGGCAAATGGCTTGGTAAATAGCCTTATAATTGTCCACACGGGTGTGTGTCTAGGCCGTGTGTGACACACGGTCTGCCTTATGGGCGTGTAGCCTGGCCGTGTGTCCCCTGCATCTAATTCACAAAAAATTATGTTCGTCACACGGGCTAGAACACGGGCGTGTGACTCGGCCGTGTAACTCTAAGTGTTTGCTAATGTTATAAACAGAATGTCAAGGTTTTCACACACAGGCTAAGACACGGGCGTGTCGTGGCCGTGTGTGAGACACGGGCGTGTTCCTTCCTACACGGGCGTGTGGCCCTGTTTTGAGCAAAAATATTCTAAGTATTCATAAGCTTTTGATTCAGTCCCGAACCACTCTATATATATGTTTCGGGTCTCGTAGGCCAGTAATAGGGACAATATGAATGTGAATATAAAAGTCTTAAAGTTTAAAGGAAAATTTACGATCTGATTTTTGCATGATTAAGTATGTTAAGTCTGGTAATGCCTCGTACCCGGTTCCAGCGTCGAATACGGGTAAGGGGTGTTACATTTAGTGGTATCAGAGCTACGATTTAGTCGATTCTCGGACTAACGTAGCATGTGCACGAGTCTAGCTATACATGCCATACGTGTAAATATTTACACAATGATAGTGTGACGACGACTGACGATTTAAAATATGTTTTTGTATAGCAAATGGATCCCGACAGAGCAGCGACGGATGATGTAGAAAGTAATGCGACGACCCCCGCCCAAGGGACGGTGCCAACTAAAAATGAAAATAGGCCAATGACTGTGAGTCAGAGAGGAGGAGAGGAGGCTAGGGAAGCCTTTTTCCATATGATGAACGATTGGTATACGGAGTTCGTTCGAACGGACTCGAACGCTCAACCCCCTCCACCCCCACCTATTCCTCAGCCTACCCCTTTAGCTCCCCAAGCTGTAGAAATTGTAAGAAGGGAAAAGCCCCCGGTTGATAGAATTCGAAAACAAGGAGCTGAGGAATTTCGAGCTAATAAAGATGACGATTCGGAAAGAGAAGAATTATGGCTTGAAAATACCATCAGGGTATTTGATGAATTGTCTTGCACGCCCGAAGAGTGTATGAAATGTGTTGTGTCTCTCTTGAGAGATTCGGCTTATCAGTGGTGGAACACCCTTGTGTCGGTGGTACCAAGGGAGAAAGTTAATTGGGATTTTTTCCAATAAGAGTTCTGAAAGAAGTATATTAGCCAAAGGTTTATCAATCAGAAAAGAAAGGAATTCCTTGAGTTAAAACAAGGTCGAATGACTGTAACCGAATACGAACGTGAGTTTGTAAGGCTCAGTAAATACGCTCGGGAGTGCGTATCCACCGAAGCATTATGTGCAAGGGGTTTGAGGACGGATTAAATGAGGAGATCCGATTGTTTGTTGGTATTCTAGAACTGAAGGAATTTGTTGTGCTAGTAGAGAGAGCTTGCAAGGCCGAAGAATTGGCCAAAGAGAAAAGAAAAATTGAAATTGAGTCCCGTAACTTGAGGAATAGATAGTTAGGTAAGTCATTTCAATCCTCATCCAAGAAATCGAGAGAGTTCACTACTCGATCTACCGCTTCAGTTGGATTCTCAAATAGAAGTAAAGGTAAACAGTACTCGGGTTCTAAAGCTCAGACCACTTCGATTGCTAGTGTTGGTAATGCTCGACCAAGTAGACTGGAATGCTCATAGTGTGGTAGACGTCACCCCGGTGAGTGCCAAGCAAATGAGAGAGCTTGTTTCAGGCGTGGTTCCCAAGATCACTTCATTAGAGACTGCCCCGAGATGGTTGAAAAAGATAAAAACTAGAGTGTGAGATCGGGCAACACTGCTAGTAAAGGAAGACCACAGAGAAATCTGGGAAGTGGAACGAGTAGTAAGAATACATTTAGGGAGCAGACTGCAAGATCTGAGGGTAGAGCGCCTGCAAAGACTTATGCCATTCGCGCTCGCGAAAAGGCGTAATCCCCTGATGTAATTACGGGTACATTTTCTCTCTATGATACTCAAGTTGTTGCTTTAATTGATCTGGGATCTACCCACTCATATGTTTGTATGAAATTAGTACCTAAATTGAACATGCCCATAGAGTCCATAAAATTTGTGATAAAAGTGTCAAATCCTCTAGGTAAATGTGTGTTAGTTGACAAAGTATATAGAAATTGTCCTTTGATGATTAGAGATCACTGTTTTCCAGCTAATCTTATGCTTTTTCCGTTTGATGAATTTGATGTAATCCTTGGTATGGATTGGTTAACCATTCATGATGTGGTAGTAAATTGTGGAAGAAAAATTATTGAGGTGAAATGTGAAAATGGTGATATTCTTCGGATTGGATCAGATGAATCGGGTAGCTTGCCTGTAGTGATTTTTTCTATGACTGCTTAGAAATGTATAAGAAAGGGTTGTGAAGCTTACCTTGCCTTTGTGATGAATGCCAAAGAGACTGAGTTAAGAATTGAATCAGTGCCGATAGTATGTGAGTATCCAGATGTATTTCTGGAAGAATTGCCCGGGTTGCCTCCGGTTAAAGAGGTTGAATTCGATATTGAGTTAGTTCCTGGTACTGCGCCCATTTCAATTGCTCCGTACATGATGGCTCCGATCGAGTTGAAAGAATTGAAGGCTCAGTTACAAGAGTTGACGGATAACGGTTTCGCAAGGCCGAGTTATTCTCCATGGGGTGCTCCCGTTTAATTTGTGAAAAAGAAGGATGGTTCTATGAGGTTATGTATAGATTATCAGTAACTTAATAAGGTAAGCGTAAAGAACAAGTATCATTTGCCAATGATCGGTGATTTGTTTGACCAATTGAAGGGAGCCACTGTGTTTTCCAAGATAGACTTGAGGTATGGTTATTATCAATTGAGAGTCAAAGACTCAGATGTGTCGAAAATCGCATTTCGGACAAGGTATGGTCACTATGAATTTTTAGTTATGCCTTTTGGTTTAACAAACGCCTCTGCCGTGTTTATGGATTTAATGAACCGCATTTTTCGGCCATATTTGGATAAATTTGTTGTAGTCTTTATCGATGATATATTGATTTACTCTCGTGATGAGAGTGAACATGCTGAGCATTTGAGGACGGTCTTACAAAATTTACGGGATAAACAGTTATATGCCAAGTTTAGTAAAAGTGAATTCTGGTTTAAAGAAGTCAAATTTTTGGGGCACATTGTTTCGGGTGATGGTATTAGAGTTGACCCGGGAAAGATTTCAGCCATTATTGAATGGAAATCGCCGAAGAACGTATCAGAGGTTAGAAGTTTTCTAAGCCTAGTTGGTTATTACAGACGGTTTTTCAAAGGATTTTCCATGGTAGCTACTCCGATGAAAATGTTGTTACAAAAAGATGTTAAGTTCGAATGGACAAAAAAGTGCCAATAGAGTTTTGAGAAACTAAAAGCATTGTTGACTGAGGCTCCAATTTTAGTGCAACCTGAACCGGGAAAAGAATTTATGGTTTATAGTGATGCATCCTTAAATGGATTGGGTTGTGTACTTATACAAGAGGGCAAGGTGATAGCTTATGCCTCTAGACAGTTAACGCCGCACGAGAAGAATTATTTGACCCATGATTTGGAATTAGCCGCCATTGTATTTGCACTAAAGATTTGGAGACACCATTTGTATGGCGAGAAATGTCGAGTATTCACTGGTCATAAAAGTCTAAAGTACTTGATGACTCAAAAGGAATTGAATCTAAGGAAACGAAAATGGTTAGAGTTGATAAAAGATTACGAGCTACTGATTGACTACCACCCGGGAAAGGCGAACGTGGTCGCCGATGCCTTGAGTAGGAAATCTTTTTTTTACATTGAGAGCTATGAATACGAGGTTAGCTTTATCGGATGATGGTTCTATTCTAGCTGAGTTAAGAGCCAGACCGATGTTTCTCCAAGAGATTTGTGAAGCTCAGAAAGGTGACAGTGAATTGCAAGCCAAGAGAGTTCAGTGTGAGTCGGGTGTTGAGTCAGACTTTTGGATTAGTTTCGAAGGATGTTTAACGTTTCGAGACAGAACCTGTGTATCGAGAGACAATGAGCTTATTCGAAAAATTTTGCACGAGGCACATAGTGGATGTTTATCTGTTCATCCAGGCAGTACAAAGCTGTATAATGACTTGAAGAAATGGTATTGGTGGCCAAGTATGAAGATAGATATTTCAGAGTTTGTTTCGAGATGCTTGATTTGCCAGCAAGTGAAAGCTGAACACCAAGTACCTTCTAGTTTACTTCAGCCTATTATGGTTCCCGAGTGGAAATAGGACAGGATTACTATGGACTTTGTGACGGGTTTGCCTTTAACACTGGAAAAGAAGGATGTCGTGTGGGTTGTGATTGATAACTTACGAAATCGGCTCATTTTATACCGGTACGCATTGACTATTCGCTTGATAAGTTGGCGGATTTGTATGTTTCAGAAATCGTGAGACTTCATAGAGTACCGTTGTCGATTATTTCGGATAGATATCCGAGATTTACATTACGGTTTTAGAAAAAGTTACTAGAAGCCTTGGGCATAAAGTTGAATTTTAGTACAGCTTTCCATCTGCAAACCCACGGACAGTCGGAGAGAGTAATACAGATACTTGAAGACATGCTTTGATGCTGTGTTTTAGAATTTCAAGGTAATTGGGAGAAGTATTTACCGTTAGTGGAATTTGCCTACAATAACAGTTTTTAGTCGAGTCTAAAAATGGCGCCTTATGAGGCATTATATGGGCATAAATACCGAATGCCTTTGTATTGGATCGAACTCAGAGAGAATCAGATTCATGGAGTCGATTTGGTCAGAGAAACCGAAGAGAAAGTAAAAGTGATTCGTGATTGTTTAAAAGCTACTTCGGATAGACAAAAATCCTATGCGAATTTGAAACGGAAAGAGATTGAGTTTCAAGTTGGTGATAAGGTATTTTTGAAAGTGTCACCATGGAAGAAGGTTCTCAGATTTGGCCGGAAAGGCAAATTGAGTCCATGTTTTATCGGACCGTATGAGATTACCGAAAGGATAGGGCCAGTAGCCTATCGGTTAGCTTTGCCATCTGAGTTAGAAAAGATCCATGATGTGTTCCACGTGTCTATGTTACGCCGTTACCGATCAGATCCTTCACATGCGATTGTACCGACAGAGGTTGAAATTCAGCCCGACATGACTTATGGCAAAAAGCCGGTTAAGATTTTGGCACGGGAAGTCAAACAATTAAGAAATAAAAGTATAGCTCTTGTGAAAGTATTGTGGCAAAGACACGGGGTAGAAGAGGCTACATGAGAGCCTGATGAGGCTATAAGAAATCAATATCCAAACCTTTTTGCTGGTAAGATTTTTGGGGACGAAAATCCCTAAGTGGGAGAATTGTAACAACCCGATTTAGGGCCTAGTCAGAATAGTGGTTGCGAGACCGCAAGTCTGAAGTAGAAATATATGTTTTATGGTTTTTTATGAGGTCTATGACATGTTTACATGGTTGTGTGAAAATTCCATGAAGGAATTTTATGATTTAGTGATCAATTTATCTTTTAGGACTAATTTGCAAAAATTGATAAATATGAGATTCTAGAAGTTTTAAGTATAAGATAGCATTAGAAAATTCATTAGGGGTCCTTATTTAGTAATCAGACCATTATATCTCTTGATGGACAAAAATGGACATGGAAGGGAAAAATCTCAACGAAGGGCCTTAAGGGTATTTTAGTCATTTGGTTAATAAATTAATAAAAAGGGGAAAAGAAGTCAAAATTGGTGTCCATCTTCCTCCCCCATTGCCGAAAATTTCAAGGAGCCATAGCTAGGGTTTTGTTTCACTTTCAAGTTTGATTGTAAGTACCTCCTAGCCCCGTTTTTTATGTTCTTCATATTTTTGAGATCCTCGTAGCTCGATCTAGCTATTTCTAGCCATATTTTAAGCTGGAGTTCATGTTAAAAAATTTATCCATGTATGACATGCATGTATTTTGATGTTTAATGGAGGAATATGGAAGTTTGATGTGTAGTAAACATATTTTTCTAACTGATTTTTCATGGAAATACATAAAAAGGACCTATTTGTAAAAGTGATTAAAATGTGTAGTAAAAATCAGATTTGAAAAAAAATATGAGCTACTATAAGCTTAAGATAGGTTCGACTAGGCTTGGGTGTGAGAAAAATGAACACATTTCATCATACGAGCCTAGGGACCATTTTATAAATATGTAAAAGTTTAGGGGTAAAATTATAATTTTGCCAAAGTATGAATTATGGGCTGTTTTAGTTAAGGTGATAATTAAATAAGTGAAATTTGTCATTATAGAGTAAGAAACACGAAGTCCAGACTTAAACTGAGGAAAGAACAAGGTGGTGGACTAAATTGAACGACTATACATATTTTGGTACCGAGGTAAGTTTGTGTGTAATAAATCAACATCATGTTATTACGCTGTTAAATGCTCGATATTACGTGAGATGTGTATATTCTTTCTATGAAATTGGTTAATGAGATTTCGATGAAAATATGATTAAGTTTTATTATGTCGAAGTCCCGGTTGAACCTTAGGAATAGAAATGATACCTTTGTCACGACATGAAATTAATAAGGTCTCGTATAAGACCATATCTGGGATATGGCCTCGGCACCAAATTGAGATCCCGTGTAAGACCATATCTGGGATATGGCATTGGCATCAAAATGTGATTCCGTGTAAGACCACGTCTTGTTCCTGGCTTCGGTATGAAATCGTGTAAGACCATGTCTGGGACATGGCATTGACATGTGATCTCGTGTAAGACCATATCTGGGATATGGCGTCGAAATCGATATGAGATTCCATATAAGACCATATCTGGGATATGGCATCGACATCGACATGTGATCTCATGTAAGACCATATCTGGGATATGGCATTGGCATCTTACTACGTGTACGACAAGTCTCGAGTATCCTTCGATATTCCAAGTGGTTCAACGGGGTAAAGTATTAAAGTTTATGTTAAAGATGGAAAAAGGGCTAAAGTTATGTGAAGTAGTGATACAGGTACATATGCGAAACTCACGAGAAATGAGCCTAGTTGTGATATGTGATCGGTAAGAGTGAACATGAGTAAGCCATGTCAATGTTGCTTGAGAATTTTGTATAAATTCGTAATGTAATGTGTGGATGTTTTCACAAGACTTTATGTTGTTATTTATTTCATGCAAACTTACTAAGCTTTATGCTTACTCCCCCTCCTTTCCCTTTTCTTATAGTACCGCCAAGCTAGCTTGGGGATCGAAGGACGTCGGAGCTCGATTCACACTATCAAGCAATTCTTTTGGGTATAGTAAAGTTTGATTATTTTGGGTATGTCATGTATAGGAACTTGGTCATTTTTTTATATGTCATATTGGTTAGCCAAGGTGTGGGCTATTAATGTTACTTATTTCATTTTGTAATTGGCCATTGGAATTGGCCAATACTAGTTGAGTTATATCCATTCAATGATGATGAAATTCATGAAGTGTAAGCTTGTGCAATTGAATGAGTAAAGTGTGAAGTATATGCATAGTGAATGTAGTGTGAAATTAAGGTGTGGATGTCTTAATTGTGAAAATTAGAGGTGCATTATTGTTATGTTATATGTTGCTAGAAATGATATAAGTGTGGTTCTTTTTCAGGGTGGCAAATGGCTTGGTAAATAGCCTTATAATTGTCCACACGGGTAGACAAACGGGTGTGTGTCTAGGCCGTATGTGACACACTGTTTGTCTTATGGGCATGTAGCCTGGCCGTGTGTCCCCTGCATCTAATTCACGAAAAATTATGTTCGTCACACGGGCTAGCACACGGGCGTGTGACTCAGCCGTGTGACCCTAAGTGTTTGCTGACGTCATAAACAGAATGTCAAGGTTTGCACACACGGGCTAAGACACGGGGATGTCGTGGCTGTATGTGAGACACGGGCCTGCCCACACGGGCGTGTTCCTTTCTACACGGGCGTGTGGCTTTGTTTTGAGCAAAAATTTTATAAGTGTTCGTAAGCTTCTGATAAATCGTAATATATACATATTTTAATCCCACATTTAGCATACTTTTGGATGATTTAATCCCTTGAATTGTGGAATTTGATGCTCTTAATCCATTAATTTCATGTTTTATACTTAGGAGAGCATCAGAGGATGAAAAGAACAAGAAACGGGCCAAAAACGGAGAAAATGGGCCAAAGTAGGAAATCAACACGGCCTGGAGTTCACCACACGGCCGTGCCACCTTAGCAGGCCTGAACACGGCCTGGGCTCGATTCACACGGGCGTGCTCCAAGGGCGTGTCTCTACCGTGACCCGTTTTAATTTTACTCGAAAAAGGATACTTAGGGGCGAAGAAAGATATTCCGAAGTCTATATAAACACCCTAAGTATGACCTAAAAGGGGGCAAAGCCAGAGAGGGCTGAACACAGGAAATTACTCGAAGACAGCCAGTTGATTCATCGAGCTTCGGAATCACACTCAAGACGGAAGATCTTCCTTCAATTTCCTTCGAGGGGTTTTAGGGTTTTCTTATGTTTTGTTATTTACTTTCTTACGAGATGTATTCTTTATTAAACATGAACTAAACCCTCAAATACACAGGGGATGAAACCTAAGACGGATCTTGTTATTGTTTTCGAATCGTATGATAAATACTTGATTTGTTCTTAATTATGTGTTCTTAATTCTTATTTTAATATTTCAGGATATTGATTCAAGTATTGATGTGCTTAGGCGGTGGAGCAAAAGTCCTGTTTAAGAGTAGATCTAGCATAGTTAAGCGGAGTTGATCTCAACCCTAGAGATAGGATGACAAAAATCAGCGGATTAGGGTCAAACCTAATATGGGAGTCCATAGGTCGAGTTAATGCAACACTAGGGGTTTTAATTAGAAAGAGATTTCAATTAATCAAGCTAGGGTTAGACGTTAGTAGCCTCGAAAGAGGTATTAATATAAATTAGGGAATCCTACGGATCAAGTCAAGTGAATAAATCGTCGCAGTTGAGAGTTAAATAACAAGTGAAGTCTAGGTGGATTCTTCCTCGGGTATTGTCTTAATCAATCGGTTTTCCAAAAGTATTTTCCCAATTCACTCTCTGTGTCTTAGCATCCTTAGTTTAGTAATTAGTTAATTAAACATCGATTCTCTTAATACTTAGGCTAGATAATAAAAAGATAGTAACTACTAGTACTCTTGGTCCTTGAGGATACAATATTTCCTGGTCTTGCCATAGCTATACTCTCGATCGTTGTTTTATGCGATGTCAAAGTCTTAAAATTTATAATGAGAATGATCGAACCTGAAACTAACTATGACAACGATTTAAGGCAAGCGCACCTATCGAACAATGAGTATAGTTAAGGCAAGACCGGGATTGTCGAACCCAAAGGAACTAAAAGTACTAATACTAACTTTCTTTTTATTATCTAGCCTAAAGTAAAGGAAATTGGTTGTTTAATCTAAATTAACTAACTACTAAACTAAAAACTCTAAGACAAAGAAGAATGAATTTGGGGAAAATACTTGTGGAAAAACCAATTGATTAAGACGATACCCAAGGAAGAATCTACCTAGACTTCACTTGTTATCTAACTCAACCGCAGGATTTATTCACTTGAATTGATCCGTAGGATTCCCTATGTATATTAGACCCTCTCTCGGCGAATAACGCCTCTAACCCTAGGTTGATTAATTGAAATCTCTTTCTAATTAAAACCCCTAGAATTGCATTAACTCGATCTATGGACTCCCATATTAGGTTTCACCCTAATCCGGCAAAATCTCGTCACCTTATCTCTAGGCGTGCGATCAACTCCGCTTAACTATGCTAGATCTACTCTTAGGCAGGGACTTTTGCTCCACCACCTAAGCACATCAAACTTGAATTAATACCCCGGAAATATCAACACAAGAATTAAGAACACATAATTAAGAACAAATCAAGTGTTTATCATATAGTTCAGCAAACGATAACAAGATTCATCATAGGTTTCATCCCCCTCAGGTATCTGAGGGTTTAGTTCATAATAATAAAAGAAAACATCTCAGAAGAAAAGATAAAATAAAACATAAGAAATCCCTAAAACCCCCTGAAGGAATTGAAGGAGAGATCCTCCGTCTTGAGTATGATTCCGGCTTCTTGAGATGAATCAACTGGCTATCTTCGAGTAAATCCCCACACATCTGCCTCCTTCGGCCTAGCTGGACGCCTCCTGACGAAAGTCCTGGGTCCCCCTTCTTAGGTCATACTTAGGGTGTTTAAATAGGCTTCGGAATGTGTTACTTCACCTCTAAGTATCCAAATCCGAGTGAAATTTCTCTTTGTCACGGCAGGGGCACGGCCATGGCCCACGCCCGTGTGAATCGTGGCCAGGCCATGTTCGAGGCTGCTGAAGGAGCACGGCCGTGTGGTCTCGGGCCTAGGCCGTGTCGATTTTGTGATTTGGCCCATTTGGTCTATTTTAAGCCCGTTTCTCATTCTTTTCATTCTCCGGTGCTTTCCTGAGTATAAAACATGAAAACAAAGGATTAAGAGCACCAAATTACATAATTCAAGGCTTAAATCATCCAAAAGCATGCTAAATGTGGGCTTAAAATATGTTACTATTACGGTTTATCAAATGCCCCCACACTTAAGCTTTTGCTTGTCCTCAAGCAAAATTCTCAACTCACAATTAAAACGAACTTCCTCGATTCATAATATTCATCGATAGTGTTTCATCATAATTCATAGATAATTTATACATGGATAATTCAACTCAAAGAGTCCTAAAGATTCAAACAATCTAAGTCATACATTTTGTAGCATGAAAACATATGTGTTTCCCCTCATCTAAATGAGTACCTCTTATTCAAAATCGACAAGGATTGACATCCTCACTAAAGATTCACTCAAATCACTCGAGGTGTTTAAGGTTCAAGAAAAAACACTCGTAAGTCAAACATGAAAAGTTAATCCCATAGGCTTGCATGAAAATCAAATCTCCACCACTATAATATGATATGATACACAAATCAAAAGGTCTTTAATAGGGTTGTAACGGGGCTTGGGTTAAAGGTGAGGATATAGGCTGAATTAGAAGGTTAGAATCGATATTGAATTGACAGATTGCCTAACTAGAAACAATGAGCTGGATATAAATAATTACATCAATTGAGAACTTGTAATAATACTACTACTACTAATACGAGCTTCTTTTTCAACAATTGGAATTTAGATGTATAAGCTCACTTAATCAAAGAACTAATAATGAATATACTTCGATTTTATTTTTTTTAAGAACAAATCAAGTATACATAATAAATGATGAGTTTACTATTGGAATAAATAGGCAATCGATCAAATCAAATCTCGATATAGGGGTAGTCAAAATGAATGGTGATAACAAAAACAAAGGGTTTTGGGTTAATATTAGTGGGTGAGTCAATAAAAAGGATTGTTAGGATCAACGGGGTTCACTAGGGGTTAATTATGAAGGTAGGCTTTTTAGTGGAGTGAATGGGTTAAAACCTAGGTGCCTTTATCATCTTAGTATATCAAATCAAAGGTGTGGTCTCGACATGTATAATCGATGCAAGTTCTAGAATAACAAATCAATGTTGACACACTCATAATCAAAAAAGTGAGCAAGAAAAAGAATATATGCTCTAAAGGCTCAAAATCTCACAAAAGAAAATTATGGGTTTTCGATGTCAACCTCGTAAATTTTAAACTTCAAAGTAATATTCAAATTCAGGTTGACAACCTAGAAAAAAAATTTTAATTCTGAAAAATAGACTTATCATGCTTGATTCTATAGTATCTTAAAGTATAAATCATCAATGCACAATTGACTATGACTTAATCCAAAACATATCAACAAAAATAATAAATCAAAGGAAATTTCATTTTAATCATAATATGAGAAGATTTACTCTAAGAAACAAGGCATAATTCAGGATTTGAGAATAATGCAAAAAGTTTGGCACTTTTAAGATTCACCCCCCACACTTAAGATGTACATTGCCCTCAATGTACAAAGATAGATAGAAATTCATAAAAGATAGGGAGAGATGAAACTTCCTGAATTTGGATGGATTCCTTGAGTTGGAGGTGTGGAAACTTGATTCGGAGGTGAAGGATAAGTTGGAGGAGGCGTCTCTGGTGGTGATATGGGGGCTGCCCATTATTACTGCGCTAGATGAAGAAATTGGGTAGCCCGTGAAGAAATAGCCAAGAAATACTAATAAAACTTCAAACTAAACTAATTATTTATTTAAAGACAAGAAAGATAAAGAGAAAGATCGTAAAAAGTAAAAAAAAAACAAGAAAAAGAAAAGACTTATGGACTAAGGAGTCCTTATTGTTGGATGGTTCGCGAGGTGGGTGTGATTTCTAAGGCCCCGGTGATGTTGGCAGAGGTCGTGGTGGGGTGATTCCCAAGCAGCCTGAAGAACCTAAAAATAAGAAACTAAAATAAGATACACTAAATTTAGTGGAAGAGAAGTTAAGATAAGGAAAATAAAGGCGAAGAGTAAAGAAGAAGAAAAATTAAATGGCCTCAAAGACCCTTGGCTTGTCGAATAATTGAAGCGCAAGCATGAACTTATGTAGATCGGTCTCCCACAGGGGATCATGCTTGATCCTTCCGCTTCTTCGACATAGATGTGGAGGTCAAGGGTTTGGGGAAGGACTAAAGAAGAAAAGTATGGAAAGGTCTGAGAAAGAAAGGGAAAAGAAAATGGGATGGAAGAGATGGGAGGGGTGGGTGTTTTAAATAGAAATTTCAAGTCTGGTACGTTCCCAAGCTCGTGTACCATGGGCGTGTTGGGTCACACGGCCGTGTCACACGACCGTGTTATGCTTCTCTCGTTTTTCCCACGCCCATGTTTGGGTCACCACGCCCGTGTAGGATCAAACAGTGTCGACCACGACTGTATCACACGGCCGTGGTGTTCAGTCGGAGCCTGTGTGACTTCCCTTAGTGTTGGCCACGACCATATCACATGGCCGTGGAAATTTATAGTCGTCCGTGATCTGGGAATCTTTCGTCATTGGCTCATACTACCTCCGCTATGTCAGTACGGGAGTCCGTAGTGTCCACACGCCCACCGCGGCGCGCCGTGTGTAGGCGCCGTGTGTCCGGAAATCGCACTTGGTTAGTTTATAGTTAGGTACTGAAATAAAAATAAAAATAAAGGAAATTAATAGTGTTAATGCTCAGGTTGCCTCCCGAGAAGCGCTCGTTTATAGTCTGCAGCTAGACTTACCTCTCATTCGCATAATCAGGGTGGTTTGAAGAGTTGAACATCCTCTCTCATGCTATCAGTTCTATTATCATGATAAAGTTTGAGTCGAGTAGTATTTACTTTAAAAGTGCCAAATATAGGATTACTTACCTCGACTGTTCCGTATGGAAAAACCTTGATTACCCTAAAAAGGATTTCTTTGTTTGTATTAGGGTCAGGAGGAGATATTCGAGGATCTGCTTTATCTAATAATACCTGATCTCCTATTTTGAAGTGATTTGTCGTTCCTATTAGCTCGTCTGGTGGTTCCCTCGATTTTACTTCGTGTATTCCTAGTTGTATTTACTTTAAAAGTGCCAAATATAGGATTACTTACCTCGACTGTTTCGTATGGAAAAACCTTGATTACCCTAAAAGGGATTTCTTTGTTTGTATTAGGGTTAGGAGGAGATATTCGAGGATCTGCTTTATCTAATAATACCTGATCTCCTATTTTGAAGTGATTTGTCGTTCCTATTAGCTCGTCTGGTGGTTCCCTCGATTTTACTTCGTGTATTCCTAGTTTCTCCTTGAAATGTGTCTTCCACTCGTCTAGGTCATCAACTTGAACCCTTCGATCCTCATGAGTTATTGCCTTATTGTTATGAGGTGTAGGATCGGGTTCAGTTGTGTTCTTTCGTGGTGCTTCCTGAAAAGAAGGGTTAACTGAATGGTTATTAATAGAATTTACTTTCTCACCTTGATTACTCGATGTCCTAGCCGAATCGAGAGCTTGAAGGGTGACTGTCTCATCACCTACACAGAGTATGAGTTCACTTGCGTCGACAACAATTTTAGTCCTGGCAGTTGCTAAAAAGGGCCTTCCTAGAATTAAAGGGATATTATTGTCCTCATCCATGTCTAAAACGAAAAAATCCACTGGGAATACGAATTTATCAATCTTTACTAGCACATCTTCGATTATACCTCTAGGAATTCTAACATTTTTATCAACTAATTGAATGCTCATCCTAGTTTGTTTGGGTTTCCCTAGACCTAGTTGTTTAAACATTTTATAAGGCATGACATTTATGCTTGCCCCTAAATCAACTAATGCATTATCAATAGATAAACTACCAATTAAGCATGGAATTGTAAAACTCCCTGGATCTTTTAAGTTACGTGGTAGTCTGTTTTGCAAGACCGCTGAGCACATTGCGTTTAGTTCCACATGTGATGCCTCGTCTATCCTTCGCTTTTTCGTCAACAGCTCCTTTAAAAATTTTCTAGAATCTGGCATCTGCGAAAGAGCTTCAAGTAGTGGTAAGTTAATATGCAATTTCTTTAAAAGTTTAAGAAACTTACCGAACTGTTCCTCTGTGTCGTCTCTCTTCATTGCTTCGGGATATGGTATGCGAGGTTGGTACTATTTCATTATCGGTTTTGGCTTGTTATTACTTACCTCAACCTTACCTTCTTCGACCACATTCTCTTGCCTTAAATTGGGCTCATCTAACCCTTTACTTTCTTGAGCTGTTATGGCTTGGACTTGCTCCTTTGGGTTAGTCTCAGTGTTGCTTGGTAAGCTTCCTTGTGGTCTTTCAGCGATCGTCTTAGCTATTTGCCCTAACTGATTCTCGATCCTTTGAATCGATGCTTGTTGATTTTTAAATGTTGTCTCGGTATTTTGGAAACGTGTTTCTGTGGCTGCCATGAATTTTGTCAGCACCTCCTCGAGGTTCGGCTTCTTTTCCTGTGGGTATGGCTGTTGTTGGAAGTTTTGGGATTGTTGTTACCTTTGATTTCCTTGACCACCCCATGAGAAATTGGGATGGTTCTTCCAACCTGGATTATAAGTATTACTATAAGGGTTATTATTATATCAGAAATTGTTACCCATATAGTTCATTTGTTCGCTTTCCATGCCCTGTCCGTAAGGTGGGTACTCAGGATTCGCCACGCCTCCACTTGCGTCGCACTGCATAACTGGCTGTACCTGGGAGGAACCGTATAATCCATCAAATTTTTTATGTAACATCTCTACCTGATTTGATAGCATGGTTATCGTGTGTCGAGGTTGAAAACTCCGGCTGCTTTTGTTGGCCTTGTCCTTACGACTTGCCACTGATATTTATTCAAATGACATCTCTTTTATAAATTCGTAGGGTCGCTTTGGGAGTTTTGTTATTCGAGAGTTCATGGCGGTGAATCGATTAATTGCCTTGTTGAGGTTCACACCATTGTAAAAAGTTTGGACCTGTAGCCACAAGGGTAATCCATGGTGTGGACACCTTCTCAGAAAATCTTTGTATCTCTCCCATGCGTCGTAAAGTGTCTCTAAATCCATCTACACAAAAGAAGAGATATCATTCCTTAACTTGGCCGTTTTGGCCGGCGAAAAATATTTCAATAAAAATTTTTCGGTCATTTGATCCCATGTAGTGATTGACCCTCGTGGAAGAGAATGCAACCACTGTTTGGCTTTATTCCTCAAAGAGAAGGGAAATAACCGAAGACGGATGGCATCGTCAGTAACGCCATTTATCTTGAAAGTATCGCAAAATTCTAGGAAATTTGCCAAGTGGTTATTTGGATCTTCATCCTGCAAACCATCAAACTGAACAAATTGCTGTATCATCTGAATTGTGTTAGGTTTTAGTTCAAAATTATTTGCAGCAATAGCAGGTCTAACGATACTTGACTCAGTTCCTATTAAACTAGGTTTAGCATAATCATACATAGTTCGAGGAGCATGATTTTCGACCATCTCTTGAGGTGGTGGATTATTCTCGTCCATCTCTTCGGTGGTATTAATTTTGTCTTCTTGCTCCTCTTCTATGTAGTTTAAGCTTCGCCTTATCTCTCTACGATTTCTACGGACTGTTCTTTCAATATCACTGTCGTAAAGTAGGGGTCCTGTCGGGTTCCTTCTAGTCATAAACTAGAGATACCTGAAAGGAGTAAAAGAAAGAAAATTAAAAATAAAATAAGAAATAAAAGTAAATTGCAAAAAAGAAAAAAAATGGCTAAAGTAATAAAAATTGAGCTTTCTTAATATTTTAGTTCCCCGACAACGGCGCCAAAAACTTGATCGTTGTTTTATGCGATGTCAAAGTCTTAAAATTTATAATGAGAATGATCGAACCTGGAAACTAACAATGACAACGATTTAAGGCAAGCGTACCTATCGAACAGTAGTATAGTTAAGGCAAGACCGGATTGTCGAACCCAAAGGAACTAAAAGTACTAATACTAACTTTCTTTTTATTATCTAGCCTAAAGTAAAGAAAATTGGTTGTTTAATCTAAATTAACTAACTACTAAACTAAAAACTCTATGACAAAGAAGAATGAATTTGGGGAAAATACTTGTGGGAAAAACCAATTGAGTAAGACGATACCCAAGGAAGAATCTACCTATACTTCACTTGTTATCTAACTCTGAACCAGACGATTTATTCACTTGACTTGATCTGTAGGATTCCCTAATGTATATTAGACCCTCTCTCGAGGCGAATAACATCTAACCCTAGGTTGATTAATTGAAATCTCTTTCTAATTAAAACCCCTAGAATTGCATTAACTCGACCTCTGGACTCCCATATTAGGTTTCACCCTAATCCAGTAAAATCTCGTCACCCTATCTCTAGGCGTGCGATCAACTCCGCTTAACTATGCTAGATCTACTCTTAGGCAGGAACTTTTGCTCCACCACCTAAGCACATCAAACTTGAATTAATACCCCGGAAATATCAACACAAGAATTAAGAACACATAATTAAGAACAAATCAAGTATTTATCATATAGTTCAGCAAACGATAACAAGATTCATTATATGTTTCATCCCCCTCAGGTATCTGAGGGTTTAGTTCATAATAATAAAAGAAAACATCTCAGAAGAAAAGATAAAACAAAACATAAAAAATCACTAAAACCCCCTGAAGGAATTGAAGGAGAGATCCTCCGTCTTGAGTATGGTTTCGGCTTCTTGAGATGAATCAACTGGCTATCTTCGAGTAAATCCCCACAAATCTGCCTCCTTCAGCCTAGTTGGACGCCCCCTGACGAAAGTCTTGGGTCCCCCTTCTTAGGTCATACTTAGGGTGTTTAAATAGGCTTCGGAATGTGTTACTTCGCCTCTAAGTATCCAAATTCGAGTGAAATTTCTCTTTGTCACGGCAGGGGCACGGCCATGGAACACGTCCGTGTGAATCGTGGCCAGGTCGTGTTCGAGGCTGCTGAAGGAGCACGGCCGTGTGGTCTCGGGCCCAGGCCGTGTCGATTTCGTGATTTGGCCCATTTGGTCCGTTTTAAGCCCGTTTCTCGTTCTTTTCATTCTCCGGTGCTTTCTTGAGTATAAAATATGAAAACAAAGGATTAAGAGCACCAAATTACATAATTCAAGGCTTAAATCATCCAAAAGCATGCTAAATGTGGGCTTAAAATATGTTACTATTGCAGTTTATCAACTACCGAACGATAGGTGCGCTTGCCTTATTCGTTGTCATAGTTAGTTTGGAGACGATCAAGTTTTTGGCGCCGTTGCCGGGGACTAAGATATTAGGAACACTTGATTTTTATTACTTTAGCCATTTTTATTTTTGCAATTAATTTTTATTTTATTTCTACTTTACTAATTTTTTTTTTCTTGCTTCTGGCAGGTATTCTAGTTTATGACTAGAAGAAACCCGTCAGGACCTCTACTTTACGATAGTGATATAGAAGGAACCGTTTGCAGAAACCGAAGAGAGATAAGGTGAAGCCTACAATACATACAAGAAGAGCAAGAGGACGATACTAATAACACGTAAGAGATGGCTGATCCCCAGAATAATCCACTTCCTCCTGTGGTTGTCGAAAACCCTGCTCCTCGCACTATGTATGATTATGCTAAGCCTAGTTTAGCCGGTACTGAATCAAGTATTGTTAGACCTACTATTGCTGCAAATAATTTCGAATTGAAACCTAACACTATACAGATGATACAATAGTTTGTTCAGTTTGATGGTTTGCAGGATGAGGATCCTAACACACACTTAGCGAACTTTTTGGAATTATGCGATACGTTTAAAATTAATGGCGTTTTTGATGATGCCATTTGCCTTCAGTTATTTCCCTTTTCTTTAAGGAATAAAGCCAAACAGTGGTTGAACTCATTACCACGAGGATTAATCACTACATGGGAGCAAATGACCGAAAAATTTTTGTTAAAATATTTTTCGCCGGCTAAAATGGCCAAGTTGAGGAATGATATCTCTTATTTGTGCAGATGGATTTAGAGACACTTTACGATGCATGGGAGAGATACAAGGATTTATTGAGAAGGTGCCCTCATCATGGGTTACCATTATGGCTACAGTTCAAAACCTTTTATAACGGTGTGAACCCTCAACTAGGCACTTTATTGATGCAAACACGGTGGAACCCTAAATAACAAAACCCCAAGCGGCTTACGAATTCATTGAAGAGATGTCACCAATAACTATCGATGGCAAGTTATGAGGACAAAGTCGACAAAAGCCGCGATGTTTTCAACCTCGACGCAAAGAACCATGCTATCAAATCGGTAGAACTTTTAAATAAGAAAATTGATGGTTTATATGGTTCTTCGCAGGTACACCTAGTAATGCAGTGCGATGTAGATGGAGGAGGGATGAGCAATACATAATACCAGTATTACAACCCAAGCATTGAAAACGAGCAAGTTCACTATACGGGTAACAATCCTCAACCTCAAAATAATCCTTATAGTAACTCTTACAATCCAGGGTGGAGGGACCATCCAAATTTCTCACGGGGAGGTCAAGGAAATCAGAGGCAACAACCCCCTCCAGGCTTTCAACAACAACCCATCCCACAAGAGAAAAAGCTGAACCTTGAGGAGATGCTAACAAAATTTATCGCGGTGTCAGAAACCCGTTTTCAAAATAATGAGACAATGCTCAAAAATTAGCAGGCATCGATTCAAGGGATCGAGAACCAGTTAGGTCAGCTAGCTAAGCTAATCTCAGAACGACCACAAGGTAGCTTGCCAAGCAACACTGAAACTAACCTAAAGGAACAAATTCATGCCATTACTGATCGCGATAGCGAAGGGTTAGTAGAATCTAAATCTGAGCCAAGGCAAGAACCCATGGTAAATAAAGGTAAGGTTGAGGTAAGCCACGATACACAGAAACCTGTCATTAAAGAGTATACGCCCCGAGTGCCTTATCCCAATGCGATGAAGAAAGACCACACAGAGGAACAATTTGGTAAATTTCTTAAGCTTTTAAAGAAATTACATATTAACTTACCGTTTCTTGAAGCTCTCTCGCAGATGCCAGATTCAAGGAAATTTTTAAAAGAGCTTCTGACGAACAAACGGAGATTAGACGAGGCGACGCATATGGAGCTAAACGCAGTGTGCTCAACAATTTTGCAAAATAAACTACCACGAAAATTAAAAGATCCAGGGGCAAGCATAAATGTTATGCCTTATAAGATCAAGGAAATTGGTAGTTTATCTGTCAGTAATGCTTTAGCTGATTTAGGGGCAAGCATAAATGTTATGCCTTATAAGATGTTTAAACAGCTAGGTCTAGGGAAACCTAAACAAACTAGGATGAGCATTCAATTAGCTGATAAAACTATTAGAGTTCCTAGGGGTATAATTGAGGATGTACTAGTGAAAATTGATAAATTCATATTCCCAGTAGACTTTGTCGTTTTAGACATGGATGAAGACAATACGGTTCCTTTAATTTTAGGAAGGCCCTTTTTAGCAACTGCCAGATCTAAAATTGATGTTGGTACAGGTGAACTCACACTTCGTGTAGGTGACGAAACGATCACTCTTCAGGCTCTTGATTCGGCTAGGACATCGAGTGATATAGGTGAGAACATAAATTCTATTGATAACCAATTGGTTCAACCTTCTTTACAGGAAGCACCACGAAAACACATAACTGAACCTGATCTTAGACCCCGTGCCAATAAAGAAGTAATTCATGAGAAACGAAAGCTTCAGGTCGAGGAACTAGACGAGTGGAAGACACATTTCAAGGAGAAACTAGGAACACACGAAGCAAAACCGAGGCAACCCCCCGACGAGCTTAAGAGAGACATAAGTCAATTCCAAATCGGGGATCAGGTATTGTTGGAAAAGACAGACCCTCGAATCACCGTTCCAAACCTTAATGAAGAGACCCCTTTTACGGTACTGAATGTCTTCCCATACGGAACAGTTGAGGTAACTAATCCTAAGTTCGACACTTTTAAGGTAAACACTACTCGACTCGAACCATATATTGTTAGAATTGATAGCAGGAAAGAGGAGTTTCAACTCCTCAAACCACCATGATCGTGCGAATGAAAGGTAAGTCTAGCTTAGGACTTTAAACAAACGCTTCTCGGGAGGCAACCCGAGCTCTAACCATGCTAATTAGTTTGTTTTTACTTTCATTTATTCTTTAAAGTATAGATTTCACCTCCACACGGCCTTGCACACGGGCGTGGCCGTGGCCGTGTGGACACCACGAGTACGTCCACCGGCATGGCGGAGGCCGTGCAGACAAAAGATGAAAAATTCCCAAAATACGGGCTACGACAAAACACCACGGCCGTGCGATTCGACCGTGGTCAAAACTGAGTAAACGACATGGACGTGCGACACGCCCGTGCCCTATAACCGTGCCCAAACCTGTTGAATTAACACGAGCATGGGGAAGAATGAAACGAGCGTGGGAGAAGCGAATGAAGCTCGGCACGGCTGTGCGACACGACCGTGTGGGACAATATGGCCACGACACACGGACGTGGGCCGCAAAACCAGGTGTACGAAAACCCTAATTTTCGAAGCACACAGACTCAAAATGACTCACACGGGCGTGTCACACGCCCGTGTACCCCTGTTTTTATATAAACCCCTCACTATTCATCTTCTCCACCAAACACTTTTCTCTCAACCCTAAACACCATAGTTCTTTTTCACCATCCTCACCACCATCCCCATGTCGAAGAAGCGGAAGGACCATAGCACAGTCTTCCCGTGCGAGACCGATCCACATAAGTTTATGCCGGCCGCTTCATTAACTGGACAAGACAAGGACCTTTGAGTCCATTTACTTTTTCTTTTTCTTTTCTCTTCTCCTTTATTTTCATTCTCTTTATCTTTCTTATCTTTAAATACATATTTAGTATATTTTGAATTATTCTTATTATTTCCTGGCTATTTCTTCACAAGTTACCCAATTTCTTCATCTAGTGTAGTGATTGTTAGCGGCCACTATACCACCACCAGAGACGCCTCCTCCAACTTATCTTTCACCTCCGAATCAAGTTTCCACACTTCCAACTCAAGAAATCCATCCGAAATCCAGGAAGTTTCACCTCTCTCCCTCTCTTATGATCTATTACTACATGGTTATTATCTTTATTTGCACATTGAGGACAATGTACATCTTAAGTGTGGGGGGGTGAATTTTATCTTGAAAAGTTCTTAACTTTTTGCATTATTCTCAAATCCCTGAATTATATCTTGTTCTTAAATAAATGTTCTCATATTACTATTAGAATGAAACTTCCTTTGATTTATGATTTTCATTGATATGTTTTGGATTAAGTCATAGTTAATTGTGCAGTGATGATTTAAACTTTAGGAGACTAGAGAATCAAGCATGATAAGTCTATTTTTGAAATTAAATTTTCTAGGTTGTCTACCTGAATCTAATTATTACCTCGAAGTTTGAAATTTACAAGGGTGACATCAAAAACCATAATTTTTGTGAGATTTTGAGCCTTTAGAGCATACATTTTTCTTGCTCACTTTATTGATTATGAGTGTGTCAACATTGATTTTTTATTCTAGAAATTGCTTCGATTATACATGTCGATACCACACTTTTGATTTGATATACAGAGATGATAAAGGCACCTAGGTTTTAACCTACTTACTCCATAAAAGGCCTACCTTCATAATTAACCCCTAGTGAACCCCTTTGAGACTAACAAACCATTTCTTGACTCACCCATTAATATTAACCCAAAACCCACTTTGTATTTGTTATATCCATTTCTCTTGACTACCCTTATATCGAGATTTGATTTGATCAGTTGCTTAACTATTTTCTTTATTTTAGTTGTTAAATTCTATCTTATTATTATTGTATGATTTGTTCTTAAAAAAAACGAAGTATATTCATTATTAATTCTTTGTTATTGGAGCTTAAGCAATTAATTTTACATTTTGAGAAGAAGCTCGTGTTATTAGTGATGAATTCTTAATTGATGTAATTATTTAAGCTTTAGTTATTTTTCTAGTTAGGTAATTTATCAATTCAGTCTTGATACTAACCCTCTAATTCAGCCTTTATCCACACCTTTAACCCAAGCCCCGTTACAACCCATAAAAGACCTTTTGATTTGTGTGTCATATCATTTTACAGTGGTGGAGATTTGATTTTCATGCAAGCTTATGGGATTAACTTTTCATGTTTGACTCTTGAGTGCTTATTTTTGAACCCTAATCACCTTGAGTGATTTGAGTGAACCCTTAGTGAGGATGTCAATTCTTGTTGATTTTGAATTAAAGGTGATTATTTAGGTAAAGGGAAACACCTATTTTTCGTACTATAAAAACTATGACTTTGATTGTTTGAATCTTTAGGAACCTTCTGGTTAAATTATCAATGTATGAATTACCTATGAATTATGATGAAGGTTATGAATTGAGAAAATTCGATTTTAATTGTGAGTTGAGAATTTTTCTTGAGGACAAGCAAATGCTTAAGTGTGAGGGTATTTGATAAACCGCAATATATACATATTTTAATCCCACATTTAGCATACTTTTGGATGATTTAATCCCTTGAATTGTGGAATTTGATGCTCCTACTCCTTTAATTTCATGTTTTATACTTAAGAAAGCATCAGAGGATGAAAAGAACGAGAAACAGGCCAAAAACAGAGAAAATGGGCCAAAGTAGGAAATCAACACGGCTTGGAGTTCACCACACGGCTGTGCCTCCTTAGCAGGCCCGAACACGGCCTGGGCTCGATTCACACGGGCGTGCTCCACGGGCGTGTCTTTGCCGTGACCCATTGTAATTCTACTCGGAAAAGGATACTTAGGGGCGAAGAAAGACATTCCGAAGTCTATATAAACACCCTAAGTATGACCTAAAAGGGGGCGAAGCCAGAGAGGGCTGAACATAGGAAATTACTCGAAGACAGCCAGTTGATTCATCCCAGAAGCTGGAATCACACTCAGGACGGAAGATCTTCCCTTCAATTTCCTTCAGGGGGTTTTAGGGTTTTTCTTATGGTTTGTTATTTACTTTCTTCTGAGATGTATTCTTTATTAAACATGAACTAAACCCCTCAAATACCTGAGGGGGATGAAACCTAAGACTAATCTTGTTATTGTTTTCTGAACTGTATGATAAATACTTGATTTGTTCTTAATTATGTGTTCTTAATTCTTGTTTTAATATTTCAGGATATTGATTCAAGTATTGATGTGCTTAGGCAGTGGAGCAAAAGTCCCTATTTAAGAGTAAATCTAGCATAGTTAAGCGGAGTTGATCGCAACCCTAGAGATAGGATGACGAAAATCTACCGGATTATGGTCAAACCTAATATGAGAGTCCATAGATCGAGTTAATGCAACACTAGGGGTTTTAATTAGAAAGAGATTTCAATTAATCAACCTAGGGTTATACGTTAGTAGCCTCGAAAGAGGTATTAATATAAATTAGGGAATCCTACGGATCAAGTCAAGTGAATAAATCGTGCTGTTCGAGTTAAATAACAAGTGAAGTCTAGGTGGATTCTTCCTCAGGTATTGTCTTAATCAACTGGTTTTCTCAAAAGTATTTTCCCAATTCACTCTCTGTGTCTTAGCATCCTTAGTTTAGTAATTAGTTAATTAAACATTGATTCTCTTAATACTTAGGCTAGATAATAAAAAGATAGTAACTACTAGTACTCTTGGTCCTTGAGGATACGATATTTCCAGTCTTGCCATAGCTATACTACCGAACGATAGGTGCGCTTGCCTTATTCGTTGTCATAGTTAGTTTGGACACGATCAGCTTCTGTTTCAGTCCCGAACCGCTCTATATGTATGTTTCGGGTCTCTTAGGCCAGTAATAGGGACAATATGAATGTGAATATAAAAGTCTTAAAGTTGAAAGGAAAATTTACGATCTTATTTTTGCATGATTAAGTATGTTAAATCTAGTAATGCCTCGTACCCGGTTCCGGCGTCGAATACGGGTAAGAGGTGTTACACTGAGTCCGTGTCCTAACCACACGAGTTACCTGAAAAAGGATAAACTAAGGGGTGGGCTACGAAGTCAATGTGATTCTTAAACAAAAGTAAATGACACAATAAACAGTCGGTCAAATTTACAATTACCATAATCCAACTATAAACATATATCATAGCAAATTGGCATATCATATTATTAAATCAACTAAACAAATATGCAAAATATATTCATATGTAATATGGTGCAAAATCCCACATATCCAATCGCTACACACCAACTCCATCATCCATCCCACACCAGTAAGGGTATATTGAACCCTTTCTAACCTCTACACACCAATATTTGGTTATTGTGGACCCATCTAGCCAATTTACACCATAATGTGGTCATTTGCCACTTGAATTATTGCTGATTTACCTCCAAGTTATAATAATGCAGTGAAACTGCTAAATCGAACTTCCTTCTTTTCATAACCAAACTCCAACCACAAATGCAAATGCAAACGCAAATAGTATTATGCATACGGATAAACAGAATCGGACATACTCATTTTCAGTTTCCATAATCAATAAACATATTTGTAACCAATTCAGTTTAGCCAAAATCAGAATCATACTTGTATTTAATTACTAAGTAGAGGAAACAATAATATACCCAATTTCCATTTATCACATCATATAAGCACTTATGCGAATAATAAAATTTAATCTTAGGAGTACATATACATAAATAAATTCAAGCAGTAACGGTGTCCAAAAAACTTTTACAGAGGCGTAAACGAGTAAAGGATCACTCGGGGACCAAAACAAAACAATTTGCTAATAGGTAGAAAAAAACTGCAAAATAGGACCACACGGTCGTGTGGCCAGACAGTGTGGGAAGGTCCAGACTGTGTGACAGGGTACACGACCATGTGGCTGAAGGGCACACCCGTGTGACTGAGGTACACGGCTATGTGAGCAGATCGTGTAACTCACTGTCAATTCAGATGCATAGGAGACATGATCATGTTGCTAAAAGACACGCCCGTGTGTGATCGAAAAATTTTCCCAACATGGATCACACGGCCATGTTACCCACTCTTAGTCGTGTGACAAGAAAACAAGCCTAATTTCTAAAGCGACACACGGCTGTGTGGACCCCTCGTGTGCGGCACACGCCCGTGTGGTTTAAAAACCACCCCAAATCTAGCTGCAAATCATGAAAATTGTCTACAAAATGACCCCTAATTAGAGTGTTTAAGAAACACACCTTAAAGACGATTCCAACGCACAAAAATCAACCGATGCACCTCAATTAAATCGATCTGAAAACTGAATTTCACAATATGCTAAATCTATAAGAATTTCGGTCGAAAACATATATAAAAGAATTGAAGAAATTAATGTAAAGCCAAAAGGAAACGACACTTTGTAACGGGGTTTGTGCAAGTGTACACAGTCGTTCAAGTAATAAGTAAGTAAAATGAGTTATCGTCTCCACAGGGACTGTATATGTTAATCGATTATTTGTAAAATTATAAATAACAATTTGATGTAAAAACTCAATAATTTGGATGGTGATGATTGAACTAAGTAAATTAACTAGATGCAAAGATTGATCCCTATGCAATTCTAATATAGATGCAATTTACCTAAATGTATGAATGAATGACTTTAGCAACAAAAACAATCAACATTAAATGGGCTAGGATAATTATATTAATAAATTCAATTTACTTTATCATGCTTAATAATGTTCAAAAATACTTCCACGGCAACTCGATCTTTTATGAGTTTGGAAACCAAATTAAGTCATTTCGGAGCATTTTACTTAGTTAAATATGCATTTTACTAATCATATTAACTAAGGGTTTCTTAGCATTTATGTAAGTTCACAAGGACATTTACGTTTACAACAGTTTAATTACATAAACCTAAAAACTATGCAAGGCAATAGAGCTAACTAAAGATATTACGAACCTCAACTTAGTCGGGTTTAAGGATCTAAATTGAGCATTGCACTTTTCAATTATGTGTCTACTAGCCGTCGTCTGGTTAGGATCGCTCAGCTAATCTGAGTGCACCCAATCACATATGAAAGAAATGCATCATAATATTAATTGAAAATATGATTGACTGAGGCCTAAACATGTTAAACATGAATAAAATAAATCTTACTAGATCAACATAATCATCCTAGCAAATAGGATTTAAAATATCATTGTTGATGTCAAAAACAATAAACTCAAAGCAAACATGATTAAAATAAATAACAAGAGGAAAGAGTAAACTCTATTCAGTTCAGCAGCCTTTCAAATCTATTCTGACTGATGCGCTCCTCCGTTATGTTTGATGCTTCTTTTGCTAAGGAGTTCCTAAGGTGGCCGGCCAAAGAATGCTTTTGACAAAGCTTTTGCTGTTAAAGGATGGAAAAGAGATGGGCAGCTATGCAAGGGGGAGGAAAAAGGGAAATAGAATGTAGAGAAATGCTAATGAAAGAAGAGAAATGAGATATGAAGGATGATTTGAGAAGTGATAGATGCATAGGATTTATAGGTGAAGGTAAGGGGTAGAGTTAGCTAAAAATAACATTTGAGTTCCTTCTTTTTCTACCACACATGGATGGCCATATTTCAAGGAGAAGGGGATGACTAAGTCTCCTAATTTTGAATTCAAATCAAAGCTATTGATAGCCATAGGGTGGACGGTTTCAACAGTGAAGTAGTTGGGCTGATTTCTGATTATTTTCCAACTATAAGGACATTCAATTAAATACCCCAAAGCTTGCTTTTAGGCTGTCATCTACTTGTGTCGAAACTGAGCTTTAGTTCCCCCTTGTTGGACGGTTTCTCAGTCCAATAATGTAGCAGACATGTCCATCTTTTAGCACCTCTTTTACTGGGTCAAATTATCAACCTCATGACCCAAATTACATGGTCCTGTCGTCCGCATGAACTAATTTGTGTATGTCCATGTTCCATTCACATTAATCACATCTTCAATGGTCCTCCTACATAGTGAAAAATCACATATTAATAAATTAACATGAAATAATATAAAATATGTACAAAAAATCATGTAATTAAGCACAATTTCACATACTTTATAAATTCATGCCCAATATTACTAATTAAGTAAAATTAACTTATTTTAATAACAGTTACTCAAGATTATCATATTTATTAAGTAAAAAGGTGGTAAAAATATGTAGAAAAACCCTATATAATTTCGAGTTTACACATTTACACTGACCCAATTCGACACTTGATTGAACAAAAACAAGAGAACAAATGAGGCATCTAAAAAATTATTAGAACTTGGAGTATAATAATTAGTGGAACAAATAAGTAAAATCAAAGATCAAAGAAGAAGGTGTCAAAAAGAAAACACAATGGCCAAAAAGAACCAAAATCTGAAATTGGAAAGGAAAAAAATGAAAAGAGAGACACTGATGAGAGAGAAAATGAGGGAAACTCGAGGGAGAATTAGGGAATTTCCTTTTCAAAAATAAAAAAAATTAAAAAATATAACTAAATAAAATAAATTTAACAAAACTTTAACCCATCGGATTTTCTTCAGAATTGAAACAAAAAATTAAAATAATTTTCACTTGAACAGACAGAGATTCAAACACAAGATCAAAGGGTAAGTTAACATCGTACCACTAAATTAGCAAGCTCATTTTTGTCTCTCAAACACAAAGGAAAACATAAAAGTCTAACAGTAACCTCTGACTCACTTGCAACCCTTGATTCTTCTAACACCATTTTCGAGATGTGACATTTTGCTTCAATACTAAAACCTTTATAATTTTAAGATGTCTACTAATATAAATTTTTTAGTATTTTATTTTTTTTCAAATAATGAAAAAAATCTCAAAATTAATTTGGAAATATCAACTACCTGCCTTCGGTGTTTATTAAGTTTTTGTTGACACCGAATCATATGTTCAAACTTGATAATTTCTTCCCTTAATTTTTTTATAAAAAAGAAAAACTAAAAGTTAAAAGAAAAACTATAATAAAAATTAAGTATTTTAAATATATATTTTATTTAGTTATATATTAACTTTGAGATAAATTCATTAATTTTTTTATCTAAAATTAACTAATTACTATTATTTAGAAAAATTCTAATGGAAAAGAAATTGATTAAAATGTAAAAGTAAAAAAAAAAAAGAAATCTCCAAAACTAAACTAAAATTTAAACATTTAACATTTATTTGTAAAAAAAAAAATTCTTAAAAGAAAAACAAAATATAAAAGAGAAGATAAAAATAAAATATAATTATCATTAATAACGTATTGAGAACTAAGGCTCCTTTAAATGCAAAGATACCTTCAGTGCAATGAAATTCCGAGAGTAAAAAGAACTTCCATTGAAACACAACAAGAGTTTGACGTGTTTGGCAGGACACCAGTGAAATATTTTAAATATACATTTTAATTTAATATTTTTAATAATTATTTACTATTCTCCTCCCATTATCACGATTGCGTTTGAATTTAAGCATATATTTTGTCGCGTATTTTACTCTTACTATTATATTAATTAATTTCACCATTACTATTATTTTTAATCTCACCAAAATTAATTTTAACCCTCATCCAAAGAGAGCCTAAGAATCTAAGAACTTTAAATCCTAGGTTCGAGTTATACACCGTGTAAATCACGAGTGATTTCTTAATCCATATTTATTCTAGTTTATATCCTACTATATGTGGGGATTCATTTTGGTTTAGGTATGTATGTATAGTATTTATTAATTCAACTGTACGGTTAATTTTGATTATAACTATTGAGATGTATATTTGGATATGCAAATATGATTGTACTTATAACTTCCAAGAAAAAGCTTTATTTATTAATTGAAAAAATAAATTATATTAGAATATAATGTAATTTAATAATGTATATTTATGATTATTGAATATAACAAAAATAAAAATAAATGGTAAAATTATTTTAAAAAGAGTGTATTTTTAATCCAACCTTATAATCGAATATATTTTAAATATGGGTTGGTATAGTTTTCCCAAAAGTAAAAATTTTAGAGAAACAAATCTAATCAAATTCCAAGAAAATAAAGAATAATAAAAATAATAAAATTCCTTAGCCACCTTTGTTTTCTTTCTAATTGTTTGCTTCTAAAGTCCAATCCAACACTCGTGGCTGTCATTTGATCTCTCAGTGTCAGTAATAATACATTGGCATACGTTATCTTACTTATTTTTTAATTTAGTACTTAGCATCTCCTTCCATCTGTAAATATCTTATTCCGGCCCTGCTGATATTTTACTTTCTGAAATTCATGTTTATCACTAATTATTCAAATTCCATCAAATAATAAAAGAGGGTTAGAGCTGTAATAATCATCCCCTGCATAGAGCCCCCTTCTCTCTTGCTTTCAGGGTCCCATTTATATTTATGAGCTCCCCTCCATTCCAACTCCAACCAAATAATTTCCCGACTCTTGTCTGCTACAAATTGGTAACCAGTAGACCTTGGAAATCCCAAATTATTGTCCTCATAATCTCCATAATTATATCCTTCAACCCTGTCCTTGTAGCTGGTGATATGATGGGAGTAAAGGTTTTAAGCTTTTAACTGGTTTACATGGAATCTTTGTGGTGTGGGAAGCCATAGCTTCTATTTTTGCATTCTCACCCTCTGTTGTACTATGAAAGCCTTCCCTTTTCCTCCAATCACCAAAAGGAGATGCTTTTTAATGGTGTCTTTATCTTAGTTGGAAGTTGCTGACAGGCACATAACCCTAACTCTAAAGCCCCGTATCTCCCTTTAGTTAAAAAGCTGATCTACAAGAACCCAATGAAAGAAAGCATAAGCCCTCACTTTCTTTATATATCAGCTGCAGCTGCACCCATCTTTGCTTAGCCAAACCCCAAGTTTCAAGCAAACAAGCCAAGGGATTTTAATTTTGTTTCATTGATCAGCAGCAAATGAGAGAGGTGAACTTTGAGTAACTCTTTTTATATAAGCTTTTGGAGATGATGCAAGCTAAAACAGCAATGGTGACCACTCTTTACCATCGACCGCACCGCCTTCTCCTCGATACGCAACCGAACGCATCGCCATCGCTACCGAATGGAAGCAGGACGCGCAATGCTTTCGCCAATGAAGCCAACTTTGACACCAACATGGTGATCATCCTAGCAGCTTTGCTTTGTGCATTGATATGTGCTCTAGGACTAAACTCCATTATGCGTTGCGCTTTTCGTTGCGGCAGAAGGTTTGGTTTGGACGCCACGGAAGAGACCGCGGCGCGTTTGGCTGCCGCGACGGGCCTGAAGAAGAGCGCGTTGCGTAGGCTTCCGGTGGCCGTGTATGGTTCAGGGATGGATATGAAGGCTACTGAGTGTCCAATTTGCCTTGGAGAATTCATGGGTGGTGAAAAAGTTAGGGTGTTGCCAAAATGTAACCATGGTTTCCATGTAAGGTGTATAGATACATGGTTGCTGTCACACTCATCTTGCCCAACTTGCAGGCAGTCATTGTTGGATCAGGCAACTAGCAGCAGTGATGGTGCAGTGGAGATCGAAAACGGAATCCGACCACATGGAAATTCTTCAGGAGGACAACAAGCTGATGTACCAGTTCCTGCAGATGAGGTTTTTTGATACCGGTCTTAAAATAGTTCTCCAACCAGATGAGAAAAAAGGGGACCTTAAGAGTATTTTTTCTAATGTTTCTTTTGGCATTTTTAAAGTTAGGTTTGTTTATGCATATGCATAGAGAGAACTATTTGATACTTACATGAGGGTTTGCATACAAATTCATGTCCAGTTGTATGTGATTGTAATGAGTCTATTAGGAAATATAAAAAGATGAATCATGAACCAGAAAATGGAACAGAGGGACCTCCTTAATTTGAGTTTGGGCATGGATTTTCTCCTTTCTAATATTAATTCCAGAGTTGGCCTATCAGACTAGATCAGTTAACATGAGTATTTGTGCTGAAATCCTATGTTACATAGGACTCAGGTGTGAATGTCAAATACATATATAAATGTGTATGACACGAGTATGTTCAGTTTTTCTGCACAAAATATTTTTCTATGTATTTGGAGGATCTCATATCTTTCTCTCTGTATATGCTTTAAACCAGTGTCCTTCACAAAAATGAAGATTATAAGTAACTTAGTTGCCAGCTGAACAATAATTAAAGTCTTACAGATGGAGAGCTTTATTCATTGGAAAACATCTAGGCACTTTGGAAGCAAGCCCTTGCTATCTAGAATGGTTCTTAGCCTAAATCCATATGACATTTGATTTGAAGTGCTCTCATGATGATGAAATATATTTCTAAATTGATCAGTTAGCATTAGTTCCAAAGTCATTTTCATTTTCCATTTTGCTCCATCAGTAACTTTCTTTATTAACAGTCCTCACTGGAATATTACTATATATATATAAACAAAGGGATCTTTCAGTCCCTCAAACACTTCATTTTCTTGCACTAAACCCAATTTGACACTTTTCACCTAATCTCCAACTAGACTATATGTATAGCTACTAGTGGTCTAGTGGTAATAACATATGTAACTTCGAGTTTCATTCGGCATGAGATCTAAGATTTGAATATTATATTGGAATTTAGTTCCTTAGTTATGTTGCACTGATTTTTTTTATTGAAATATTCATATTCAACCCTAGTATCCAATATCCTCCAAATACATAAAAAAGAAAAAAATATATTGAAAAGCTTGTGTCGAACACATATCAAACATAAACACCCAAATTGAAGTAACATAGGAGTTGGTATGATTTCTCAAGCACTTAGAAAGCACAACAGAGAAGTGTAAAGGGGCAGTTCACTTATGATATGTTAGGCATAAGGAATACAAGGAATCAACCATTTCTGCTCATGGAATGGAATCTCAATACTTGAAAAACTCATCTTTTCTTTTACCTCAGTTTCGGCCGGTGGGCCTTCAGTGCCACACCCTTCATTGGTGAACCACGTGACTCTCAACTCAACATTATCTTAGTATTGAAGGAAACCCCTGTATGCAACGATGAGGACATTTTCATGAGCATCGTTCATATAAATTGGACCACCCTCTTCCTTTCTCTTTCATTGATTCCAAGGATTGCAGATGGAAGCTTAGCTTTGGCGTTTGTTTTACGTATTTATGCCCACAAACACATAGATCACCAGCATTTTAGCATTAGTGACAATTCCATACAAGGGACAAAAGGGCTAACTCTGTGTGGTACAATTTTTTTTTTGTCAAGGAAGCACTTCATTGAAGTAAGAAAGCAACCCCAAGGAATTGAAATTGACATTGAATTATGCTTAATTGGAGGGTTATTACAAATTGATTAGTGGCTTTAATCCTGTAATAAGTTCAAATGCCTCCATTTTAAATAGTTGCCTAAAAACTGTTTCCATCCAAATTTGTGGTAGGGATTCAAGTACATCAGATATTTGAATGATATTACTTGGAAAAAGGTAAAAAACCTCTTTGTTCCCTCTCAATTTCAATATTGAGCTAATTGATCCCTTTTAAAAGAAGGAACGACTTACTCCCAATTAAATTTGAAAGTGAGCAACTAAGGATAAATAATTATAGTGTTTGCTTTTTGTGTCAATTCATCCTACTTTTGATTGGTCTAATAAAAAAAAATTAACCTTAGAAAAAAAATCTCTTGGAGAGAATCCGTATAACTCTCTATACACCAGAACAATTTCTTATAATGCCCACGGCTAAAACCTCGACAATAGCATCTTTTCTTTGAATATGTAAGGCAAGCCATGAAAAACACATGTAAATTAAGGGCATACCAGGTAGAGGCAGTGATTCCTGATTGATATATATTAAGGCATATTGTTGATAGCATACGGTTCCTTGTATAAGCAATCAAGCTTTTAGAGTGAAAAGATGAAATCAGATTCTCTGACCATCCCATTCTTTTTCCTGTTTGTTTCATTCAATCGTTGGGGGTCAAAGATATTGGCATCCAAGTGGGAAAATTTCAACTGTAATCAACAGTCATTCGTATTTTATTGCAAAAGAAGTATAACAAATAGGCAACCTTCCAAGGAAGCATATCAACTCAAGGAAAATGTTGCATTATTTAGGAGTGTAGAATCAATTTGTTGTTGTGGAACTATCATAATTTTGGTAAAGGAAATTGAGGCCTGAGTCAAGTTGTTCACTTAAGATGATAAGCATTTTATGGTAATAATAAGCGATGAAAAAAAGTTTATTGGACACTGTCTTCCAAAATAAAACAAGTTAACTTGTTAATTTGCACAAGTTAAAAGTAGAAGCTCCTGACACTTTTTCTATAGAGCTGGCAGAACAAGCTTGAATCCAAAAGCTTCTCTATGGTGATTCGAGCTCTTAACAATCTAAGTTCGAAAAAGTTTAAGCTTATAATAGATTCGAGTCTAAAAAAGTTCAAATCCGTATGAATTTGAGTTTGAGATTGATTTGGTCCAAGCTCAAGATAAATCCAACCAAAAGCATGAATTTATAATTGATAAGTCATAATATACATTAATAATTGTTAGAAGTTGTGTGATCTAAATTCTTGTTAAAATAAATACAAGCAAAATATTGGACTGGGGTTGTAATTGCGGTATGGCACAGGCTGCACAAGTAAAATCCGTATAGAAGCTTACTTCCTCTATTTGATGTTGATTAGAATAAGGTGTTTTAATCTTACTGCATTATTTTTATTTGACTTTTATTAGAATAAGACTTTTAAACAAATAAATAGACGTATATCATTCGAATTCAACATAGTGAATTTTCTTCTCCTCTTGCCCGTGGTTTTTTTTTCCAAAAGAGTTTCCATGTAGAATTCTGTGTGTTCTATTTTTTCTCTCTTTCTTTACAATTCATTTTCATTATTGACGTTCTATTTTCACAATAATTAATATAATTATATAATATAACTTAAAACAAAAATAAAATAAAATAAATTATAATTATTTATTTTATGAAAATGTATTCAAATTTTTATAGCAAAAGTAATTAATAATAAATTTTTATGTTAAATTATAAGGTGAAATAAAAATTTTAAAACATCAATAATTAATAATAAACTTTAATTGTGATTTATAAGGTGTTAAGTAATTAATAAAATTTTATAAGATCATGAATTTGTAGGAAGGATTTCATTTGTCTCAAGGTTTTCAAAATTCTAAAAATGAAATTATTTATTTGGATAAATATAAATTTAAAATTTGTGACTAATTTCAAGAGGGATTTTAATAGCTCAATTTCCTTTTTTAAATTCCACCTAAATAGGTGGTTTCAAAATTTCTTATAATTTGTTACAGTCTGCTACCCTAGCACGTTTCTGTCTGTCTCCTCTGACAGAGTTTAGGTTTTTTTGTTTTGTGGCGGCGTTTGGCTTCTGTCAATTGAAAATTTGCAATTTTTTTCAACATCGTGGGGATTTGTAATAGCATCCATGGAAACTGAATTTGCTGGTTTATCTATTAATGAAGAGGAGGACGAAATTCTACAAATTCCATCTTCTCCAAGCCCAGAGAAAGAAGGGGGTTATCGACTGGTGGGTTGTTTTTTAACAACAAGTGTCATCAATTTCACGGCTATGAAGAGTACTATGGCTAATCTGTGGCATCTGATCAAAGGTGTTCGTATTTTGGATCTAGGGGAAAAAAGATTTATGTTTCAGGTTTTTCACAATATGGATATGGAAAGAGTCCTCAAGGGATCTCCATGGACTTTTAATAACCATTTATTATTGCTACATTTGTTAAAGTGGGGGGAAGATCCATTACTTGTTCCTTTAATCTTTTCACCTTTTTGGGTTCAGATCCATGATGTTCCTGCAGGATTTTATTCTGAGGCTTTGGCAAGGCAACTTGGGGATTTCATAGGCCTGTTTTTGGAGTATGATGGTGCTAATATGGGAAAGGGGTACCAGAATTTTTTACGAGTCAGAATCCAATTGGATGTAAGGTATCCTTTAAAAAGGAAAAAGCAGATTATGTTCCATGGCAATAAATCCTATGTTAGATTCAAATATGAAAGATTAACGATGTTTTGCTTTTATTGTGGTCGTTTGGGACATATCGATTCTTTCTGTGAGGCAAAAATGGATCTAGGAGTGGAGGTTACTGTAATGGGTTCGGATCTTTCTTTAACAGCTCAATCTAGAAAAGCAAGGTCACAGAGCAGCATCTGGTTAAGGGAGGAGGAAGCGGGAACAAGAGGTGGAATTTTGGACGAAAATTGGACAACTGAAGGGAGAACATGGGGTGCGATGAATAATTTGGGAAAGAAGGTGCGAACTGACCCTATTTTGGGGTTTTGTTTGAAAGGTAACACACCTATGTCATCCAAGAAGGATGAGAAGCAACCATTAGAAGAAGACAATTATTTAATGGATCATGATGCTGAAGACAGGTTCCTTATAGGTGTAGAAGGGAAAAATGGCAAAGAGGAGATAACGAAGCTGACATTGTTAGCATTGATTCTAGTAATCCATTGTTAAAGGAGGGAAAATGGTGAATAGTAACATTTTATTATCGGCGGCTGCCAAAAGGCAAGCCGACCGAGAACAATGAAAATCTTAAGTTGGAACGTTCGTGGTTTGGGGAATCTACGGACAGTACGCAGACTTCGGCATTCGCTGAGGTTATATAATCCCCAAATTGTCTTCTTCATGGAGACAAAGGTACTCAAAAACCAAATGGAAAGAATACGAAGAAGTTGCGGATTTCAGAATGGTATTGATGTTGATCCAGATGGTTCGAGAGGAGGATTATGTCTGACATGGCATGATGATGCAATTGTTATTCTTCGAAGCTTCTCAAAAAGGCATATTGATGTGATCATCGAAGATTCTGAAAATGGTAGTAGATGGAGATTTACTGGATTTTATGTCTCCCCATATATGCAAGATAGAAGCGAATCATGGGATTTGTTAAGAAGCTTGAGAAACACTGAAGAGCTCCTATGGTTAGTTTGCGGAGATTTTAATGAAATTATGTATGGATCTGAAAAGAGGGGTGGATTACCTAGAGAGGAAAGGCGCATGGATGCATTTTGATCAGTGCTAGTCGATTGTCATTTAGTGGATGTTGGATATACCGAAAACTGGTTTACTTGGGAAAGAGGGAATTTACCGAAAACAAATATTCAAGAAAGGCTAGATAGGGGAGTTGCTAATGAGGAATGGTTATCCTTATGTCCAGAGGCAACAATTCAACACCTTCCACATTCTTTTTCTGATCATTGTCCACTTCTGATCACGACAGATAAAAAAGAGAAAGATCGACCTAAAAGAATATTCAAATTTGAAGCATGGTGGATGTTAGAGGAATCCTTTGTTGAAGAGGTAAGAAACATATGGGAAAATTCAAATGGAGACTTGCTACAAAAATTGGAAGGAGTAAGAAAAGGTTTGGGTAGATGGGCAAATCAAATTCGGCATAGTAGAAAGATAAAAAAGGAGAGGCTAACTGCTAGATTGGTTGAGCTGCTGGAATCTGATAGGGATGATGAAAATTTGGCAGAACTTATTGATACGAAAATCCAACTCAATTTTGAAATCGAAAAGGATGAACGATACTGGGAGCAAAGGGCTCGTATTAATTGGCTACAATCTGGTGATAAGAATACTACCTTCTTTCATAAACAAGCGACCCAACGACGAAGAAGAAATCTTATTCAGAAATTGCAATTTGAAGATGGTAGAGAAACAGAAGAGATTAGCGAAATGGAAGCAATTGCCAGATCATATTTTCAGAATTTATTTTCAGCTGGGAGGAGGGGAAATTATGAACATCTGTTGACAGGTATTGAGTGATGTATTTCTGAAGAAGATAATTCTCGATTGACAGCGAGATACACAAAAGAGGAAATTCAGGCAGCCTTAGCTGAATTGGGCCCAACAAAAGCACTAGGAGAAGATGGATTTCCAGCTTTGTTTTATAAAAAATGCTGGTCAATTGTTGGGGAAGAGGTGTCTTCATTCTATTTAAAGCATCTTAACGAAGGTATGGATATTAGTTTAATTAATAAAACTAATTTAGTGTTGATCCCCAAAATTCAAAATCCCACAAATATTTCCCATTTTCGCCCAATAAGCTTATGTAATGTGATTTATAAATTGATAGCTAAGGTTATAGCGAATCGCCTTCATTTAGTCATTGATAAATGTATTGATTTAGCGCAAAGTGCTTTCGTACCGGGAAGGTTGATTTTCGATAATGTGCTGTTAGCCTACGAAATTCTACATACTTTAAAGCAAAAGAAGACTAGAAAAAAAGGATATATGGCAGTAAAGTTGGATATGAGCAAAGCTTATGACAGAGTTGAGTGGAATTTTATCGCATCAATTATGAAGCGAATAGGCTTTAAATCAGGATGGGTTGAATTTCTAATGAAATGTGTCTCCACAGTTTCATATTCGGTAGTTTTCAACAGTCATATTGGAGAAAATTTTCAACCTACAAGGGGACTAAGACAAGACGACCCTTTAAGTCCGTTTTTATTTTTAATATGTGGGGAAGGTCTTTCTAGCCTCATGAGAATCGCTATACAAGGGAACACACACAAAGGGGTAAAGGCAAGCAGAAGCGGTCTACAGGTTTCTCATTTATTATTTGCAGATGACAGTATCTTATTTGGGGAAGCTACAGAGAGAGGAGCTCTGTCACTCAAACAGATGTTGATAGAATACGAGAACTGCTCAGGACAGTGTGTCAACTACGACAAATCTACAGTATTCTTTAGTACTAATACACAAGAAGGGGATAAACCAGTTGTATCTAGGATCCTTGGGGTGCGCAGGTCAAATAATCTGGAAAGGTATCTTGGTCTGCCTAATATGGTGGGCCGAAAGAAAAAATTGTCCTTTCAGATATTGAAGGATAAAATGAAACAGCGAATTGATAGCTGGAGTGTACGACATTTATCTCAAGGGGGAAAAGAGGTGTTCATAAAAGCTATTCTTCAAGATATTCCAACCTATACGATGGCATGTTTCTTAATTCCGAAGTCTTTATGTGTTGAATTAGAAGGTATTATGGCTAGATATTGGTGGCAGAAAAATCGAGATAAAAAAGGCATTCACTGGTGTACGTGGAAAGATTTATGCTCTTTGAAAGAGGATGGTGGCTTAGGTTTAGAAGTCTCGATAAATTTAATATAGCCTTATTAGCAAAACAAGGTTGGCATCTTATCAATTATCCTAACTCTTTACTAGGCCGTGTTTTAAAAGCAAAATATTATCCAAATTCAGATTTTCTCAAGGCGGAGTTGGGAAATGTACCTTCTTTTACCTGGAAGAGTGTCTGGGCAGTAAAAGGGATTTTGGAGAAAGGATTATGCTGGAGAATAGGAACAGGGGATCACATAGCTGTTTGGGATGATTTATGGGTTCCGGGAGCTGCATATGGTAGATTGCGGAATGAAGCCACCAATGAAGAAATCAAGTTAGTATCCGATTTGACTGATGCTAATAATAGAAAGTGGAAAACAGGTTTAGTGTTAAGCACCTTTAATGAAGATACTGCCAAGGAAATTTTACAGATCCCCTTGTCAGAGACAATTTATGAAGACTTCCAAGCATGGAGAGGAGAGCCATCAGGAGAATATTCAGTCAGGAGCGCCTACAAACTATTACAAGAAACTAATTCGGATCCTAGTAATAGTTTAATACAGACTGAGAATACCAGCCTCCAGTTGCCTCGATCCGCCTTGGGTTCAATCCTTGGGTTCAATCCTTGGCTTTTAGATGATCCTTCTCAACCCGAATAAGCCAGTTATAGTGGAAGAGGATGCCTACGACCACCAGCTCCAAGGATTTAGATTTTGATTTAGTGGAACCTAACTCTAGCCAACAATCGCTCTTGTGAGATCATCTTATGCTAGATCAACGTTTCTCAATGGCGAATCCCACGCCATTTTATCTCTTGGGATCGCCAACCTCTGACGCAGTAAGCTAACGAACCGACTGTGCAACCTTCTCAAAATATACAAAGCGGCCGTTCCTTGCACACGTTGAAAAGATCACTTTTTAAGGGACATGGACGGAAGCGTCAGCCCCGTAATGCGGAGAAACGAAGAATACCCTGTTGAGAAGGCTAAGTACAGATTCTAAACCTCAAGAACCCTTTTTGGGGATTTTCGGCAACCTTTGGCTAGATGGGTTTTAGGGGCTCATGGTTGTGGTGGAAAAGAAAATAAATATATGATAAGAATGGAGATTTTATTAAAAGGAAATATGGAAAGAACAAAAGACTTTTGAGGAGAGAGTTTACAGAAAAAGATGAACCTCAATTTGAGTCACCTCTCTTCCTATTTATAGTGCTAAGATAGATAGACTAGTCCTACTTAAATTCCTAAAGATAATTACAAATAATCAAAGATAAATAAAGATAAATAAAATAAATCCTAAATTAAATAATCCTTAATAATTATCTTAATATTAATTATCCTAATATAATCAAAATAGAGTCTAATAGAATAAAAACTCTTCCTTTTGCATTTCAACCCTTGTGTCCTCCATGCTTGCACTTTTGGCACCAACTTTTCCCTTTGTCGCACATTGGCCCATTTTATCTCTAATTTCACGCTTTTGGCCCTTAATTTCGCTTTAGCCTCCAATTTAGTCCCTATAAGATAAAAGACCATAAATATCCCAACTTAGTAGAATCATACTCAAAATAAATATGCAATTAGCACATAAAAACATGGCGTTCTAGAGTATTATCAAATTCCCCCTACTTAGCCCATGCTTGCCCTCAAGTATGGTTCCTATCCACTGTGAAAATTAGATCCTGAAAGAAATTCTACTACAAAGTTTTATAAAAATTAGTCAAAAATGCATATGAAAAATAAAGATAACTTCTAAGCTTGCTTTAAGTAAAACAGAAAAAGTTTTTTAATTAACACACACAAAAATTAAAATCGTCTTGAATTATTTCATGCTATTTAGGTAAATTACCAAACCTACCAAGACACTCTATTTATTTCCTCCTTTAGTCCCCAACTGCAATTTTATTTGTACTATTTTTCTTTTCTTTTTTTTTCTTTTTTTATTATTTATTTACTTAGGAATATATTGAACCTTTTGACGCAAAGAGAGATGACAACCCAAGCACCCCACCCCGATTACTCAGCCCAACATACTCCTAAAAATTATTTATTTCTGGTTAACGGAGTTTTACCCATCACATCACACAACCTTTTGACGCGAAGTAGAATGACAACCCAAGCACCCTACCTCGGTTACTCGATCGATCCACGTTCGAGCCGCACTCATAACCTTGGTTAGCGGAGTTTTACCTATCACGTCACACAACCTTTGACGCCAAGTAGAATGACAACCCAAGCACCCTACCCCTGGTTACTCGATCAATCCACGTTCTAAGTGCACTCATAACCTTGGAAACATTTGTTAAACAAAATTTACACAAAATTTTAATTTTGGAGGACCTAAGAGAAATAATCAAGTGTCGAAAATAAGTTTTAGTAACCACCTAATAGACATGAACATAATTTAGGCATGCAATTGTATTAAGTGTCCACTTTATATTAAACTTGATCAATTTTACGAAAAGCAAGATAGAGTTAACTTATTAATCATAATTATTTTTAGCCTAATAAAAATAAAACAGTGGAGATAAAATCAAATGCATGAATCATAACTAACTCAGAGTCAAGAATCATGCATGTAGGTCAAACAGTGGCAAGTCGTGGTCAAATTATTGGGCATGAAAAGCGACATAATATTCTTAAAAAAAAATGGCCAAAATGGAGCCTCAAGCAGCAAACACAAATCACATCGAAGACTACAGCGATGTCTGAAGAGTACCTCCCCTACTTAAAACACATTGTCCTCAATGTGGACGCAAAAAAAATAAATAGGTAGAAAAGTTTAGAAAAACTCCCCGTGTAGCTACTGTCGATTGCGGAGGACTTGTGCGTGAAGGGGACGATGTGGAGGGCTCGACGACTTGTGTCGTGGGAGAAGAGGAGGAAGGGGAGGCCGAATGGCGCGACGGTGATGGAAAGGCAGAGGATGCGTCGGCCAAATCAATTGTTTGAGGGGCGGAGAGGTGACGACGGCGCGAGTTAATGGTGAAGGGATGCTCAGCGGTGGCACGGCTTCGGGTACGGACCGTGGCCGGCAGCAAAACGGTGGTGGGTGGTCGAGGAGAAAGGAGTCGTCGGCTATGGAGAAGGGAAAGGAAATTTGAAAAAAAAAATGTAAGGTTTGGGGGTTTTATTTGCTGAAAAGGGTGTTTGGTTCAGGTTTTGGGATTCTAGAAATTTGGAATAGACTTTGTTTGGTTTGTAGGGATATGGCATTCTGGGCTCACTTTCTGTCTCTTTTTCTTCATATTTTCTCTCCGTTTTACCTAGATGGAAGAAGAGAAATTTATTAATATTTAAATAAAATAAAAAATAAAAGAAATTAAAAAGAAAAGAAAAGAAAAGAAAATAAGAAATAAGAAATAATAATAAAAATGAAAATGAAAATAAAAAAAAATAAAATAAGGATTGGGTTGCCTCCCAACAAGCGCTTGTTTAACGTCATTAGCTTGACGATTTAAATGGTTCTACGGTGGCTCAAAATAAATCTTTTCAATTGTGTGAGCTTGTAAATTCTCATTTTTTATCACATCCACCATATTTGGGTTTAATCGTCATTGCGCCTCTTTCATTGGTTTCATATTTTCCTCCAAGGGGTTAATCCCTTTTATGTCGGCAATGGTCTCATCATTCTCCAAAAATGTGAATTTGAGATGCTCGAGAAGTGGTTTTAATTTTGGATCTGATGCTTGCACAACAGAAGGTAGAAGTTTAGTATCCATAGGAGCCAATAATTTATTAACAGATTCAAAATCATCAAACATCATTTTAGATTTATCTCCATAAGATGACTCAAAAGTTTTTTCTATTGATGAGTTAATTATGTCGACACGGTTTACGTCCAAGACTTCACTTGGGTGGCTAATTGTGCCATAAACGTTAAACTTCACGATCTCCCTATCAAACTCCATCGTGAGGGTTCCGCTTCGTACGTCAATCTTAGTATTTGCAGTACTAAGGAAAGGTCGCCCCAACAAGATGTCTGAAGACCCAGGAGCGTTATCCTCCTCCATTTTTATCACATAAAAGTCTGCAAGGAAGATAAGTCTATTGACTTTGACTAATACGTCCTCGAGGACTCCTTCGGGATGCACAACGGACCTGTCTGTCAATTGAATGATAACACCTGTTTTTTTCAAAAAACTTGCGTTAAGTGATTCATAAACAGAATATGGCATTACATTTATGGAGGCTCCTAGATCACACATAGCCTTTTTAATTCCCAAATGACCTATTTTGCATGGTATTGCAAACATGCCCCTATCCTTACATTTTGCCGGCATTTTTCGCTGTAACACTGCGGACACATTTTCACAAACATTCACCCTTTCATTACCTGTTAATTTCCGCTTGTTGGTGCAAAGCTCTTTAAGAAATTTAGCATAACTCAGTATTTGCTTGATGGCATCCAACAGCGGAATGTTGATCTCGACATTTTTAAATGTTTCGAGGATTTTCTTGTCCTCTTTACCTCTTCGGCACTGGTTGAATCGTTCTGGAAATAGAGGTTGAATTTTAGGCAATGAAGGTTTCGGTCAGACCTATTCGTCTTTCTCGGGTTTTTCCTGGGCGATTTCTTGGCCAAGATTCCTATTAGGAATTGGTTCCAATACCTTTCCACTTCGCAACGTCACTGTATTTGCGTGTTGTCTTGGATTAGGTTCTGTTTGTGATGACAGCTTCCCTTGAGAGTTCAATTTCTCAACTGATATGGTCAATTCTCTTATAGACGCCTCAGTTTTCTGTTGAAAATCCTTCATTTCTCTTTGGAAATTAAGAGTTTCTTTGTTGAAAATCAAGGACATTAGTCGCTAATTTATTGACCATGGTTTCTAAGAAATTACACAATCTCGAGGTCGTTGTGGAAGCCGATTTTGGTATGGTCGGTTATACCGTGGGTTGGTCCCATAACTCAAGTTGGGATGGTCCCTCCACCCTAGGTTGTAGGTATTAGCGTAGGGATCATATCGCCTCTGTGGTGGGCCAGGGAAATTTCCCATTGCATCTAAATGAGCCATAGAGTCATCATACAAACTGGGGCATGCATCAGTTGTGTGCTCAGGTGTAGCACATATTCCACATAACCGAGCTGGTTTAGCTTTTTCTGCAACAAGAGAGCTCACAATATTAGTAAGTCTATCAAGTCTATCTTCTATGGAAGAATTACTTAGCTGGTGAACCCTTCCTGGGGTTCGAGGATTAGCTCAGGCTCGCGAGAATTTGCAGCCATTGTGGAGATTAAGTCCCTTGCTTGTTGAGGAGTCATGTTGATCAACGCTCCTCCACTAGCGGCGTCTACCATATTCATCTCCATTGGTTTCAAGCCTTCATAAAAGTATTGGAGGAGGGATTGTTCTATTATACCGTGTTGTGGGCAGCTCGCACACAACTTCTTAAACCGCTCCCAATAATCATAAAGAGTCTCTGCTTCTTTTTGCCTTATTCCCACGATCTCTATTCTTAGCTCAGCTGCTCTAGATGCTGGAAAAAACTTGTTAAGAAATAAACGAGATAAATCAGCCCAAGTAGTAATAGATCCAGGAGGTAAATAAAATAACCATTCCCTAGCTGAATTGCTAGGGAAAAAGGGAAAGCGCGCAATTTAATTTGATCCTCAGTTACGCCTTGAGGTTTCATACTCAGACAAACCATATGAAACTCCTTCAAATGTTTATGGGGGTTTTCATTTTGTAACCCTCGGAAAGTTGGCAACAGAATCGAATTAACCCTGATTTCAGTTCAAAATCGGTATCCATAGTAGGATATGCGATGCACAATGGCGGTTGTTCTGTCGGAGCTTCAGCTAGTTGCCAAATTGTTTGAGCCATTGGTTGACGTACCAAATTAGGGTTTTCGTTAACCCTAGTTTCAAGCACTTCTTCAGGTGAATTGATTTCTACTTTTTCGCCTTCAAAAGTTTGAGTAGGGTTTTCGTTAACCCTAGACTCTACTTCGTCGTCGATTTTGATTTCTGGCGATGGATTACTCTGAGTCCCAACCACCGTTGACTGGTTTTTTCTTAGCTTTGTTTCCTTGCGATTAGCTTTTGCAGTCTTTTCAATTTCTGAGTCAAACGCAAGAGTTCCTGGAGCAGATCTGGTCATAAGAAACAAAAAACAAGATTAGTACGTTACCGATCCCCGGCAACGGTGCCAAAATTTGATGCGGTCGTTGAGAGCACCAAAAATATCCTATTCCCTGCAAAATAATGAAAAAGAATAGTAAAGGGGAAGTAGGGTCGAATCCTCAGGGACCGGATTATACGAATGCTTGTTTCTCAAATCTCAGCGCGAATCGTGCCCAAGAAAACCTGCGTTCCTGAAAAAATAAAAATAACAGAATTAAAAGTTTTGATCTGGAAACGAAAATAAAATAAAAACAGAATTGAGAAGTCGAATTAGAATTGCGAAAATTAAAAATAGGAAATATAGTTGAGATAAAGAAATTCTTATGGGGAGATTCCAGCCTCCAGTTGCCTCGATCCGCCTTGGGTTCAATCCTTGGCTTTTAGATGATCCTTCTAAACCCAAATAAGCCAGTTATAGTGGAAGAGGACGCCTACGACCACCAGCTCCAAGGATTTAGATTTCGATTTAGTGGAACCTGACTCTAGCCAACAATCGCTCTTACGAGATCATCTTATGCTAGATCAACGTTTCTCAATGGCGAATCCCATGCCATTTTGTCTCTTGGGCTCGCCAACCTCGACGCAGTAAGCTAACGAACCGACTGTGCAACCTTCTCAAAATATACAAAGCGGCTGTTCCTTGCACACGTTGAAAAGATCACTTTTTAAGGGACATGGACAGAAGCGTCAGCCCCGTAATGCGGAGAAACGAAGAATACCCTGTTGAGAAGGCTAATTACGAATTCTAAACCTCAAGAACCCTTTTTGGGGATTTTCGGCAACCTTTGGCTAGATGAGTTTTAGTGGCTCATGGTTGTGGTGGAAAAGAAAATAAATATATGATAAGAACGGAGATTTTATTAAAAGGAAATATGGAAAGAACAAAAGACTTTTGAGGAGAGAGTTTACAGAAAAAGATGAACCTCAATTTGAGTCACCTCTCTTCCTATTTATAGTGCTAAGATAGATAGACTAGTCCTACTTAAATTCCTAAAGATAATTACAAATAATCAAAGATAAATAAAGATAAATAAAATAAATCCTAAATTAAATAATCCTTAATAATTATCTTAATATTAATTATCCTAATATAATCAAAATAGAGTCTAATAGAATAAAAACTCTTCTTTTTGCATTTCAACCCTTGTGTCCTCCATGCTTGCACTTTTGGCACCAACTTTTCCTTTTATCGCACATTGGCCCATTTTATCTCTAAATTCACGCTTTTGGCCCTTAATTTCGCTTTAGCCTCCAATTTAGCCCCTATAAGATAAAAGACCATAAATATCCCAAATTAGTAGAATCATACTCAAAATAAATATGCAATTAGCACATAAAAACATGACGTTCTAGAGTATTATCAGCATCCAAGAAACACTCATCAGGAGACGGAGCGATGGAGGTTAAGAGAATAACATCAATGAGACCCAAATTTAATCTGACTTTGATAAAGAAATGTTGCAGAAAATGAGAAGGTGCATAGATGGGAATCAGACGAAAGAGAAAAAGAAAGAAATGAGGAGAGTTAGTAGAAGAAGATTCAAGAAACTGGGTGAAAATCTCAACAGCAGTAAATAAAAGATTGCTTTGGAAACTGCTGTTATCATTAATGGCTGGACGGTGGAGATGAAAAGACATAGGCTAAGTGCTATCCAGCTATCTGTTTGACTGGACGGAAGATTTTTTTAGTTTTATTATTACTTTATTTTTGAATTTGAATCTTTAATGGGTCAAGACCGTTTTGGGCTTGGTCGATTCAGGAATTGCTTTCTGCTTTTTTATGGACTTAAAGCCAAGTTGGCTTAAACCATTTTGTATGTTGATTTTATTATTTACAAAGTCCAGTCGATCTTCAAAAAAAAAAAAAAATCTTATAATTTTATTTGATTTAATACACATGGTCACACCGTAAGATAAAAAGTTTAAACTTCAAAAATTATTTTTATTTAATTATAATATAGACTTTTTAAATTTTATTTTATTAAAAGTATTTATATTTTTTATAAATATAATGATATCTATATTAAATTTAAAAAAAATTAAATTTAATATAATTATTCTCATTTTATAATTATTTTAATTTGTAAAATTCCAATTAACTTAAAATTTCCTAAATCAATTATTCATCCTAGCAAAACAAGTAAAAATCCTAGCATTTTGAATGGATGAATTCTATAATGATATAAATTAAAAATTGTTTAATAAGTAAAGGAAAAAAAATATCCAAATACAATATATTAATAAAAAAAGATATTTTGAAATTTATTGTAATAATCTAATTTTTAATGGTGTCGGAAATGACAGTTTTGAAATCTCATTTCTGTAATTTGAGTACATAAATATTAAATATTAATATTTGCTAGATTAATATAGAAATTTACTAAAGTTTGGTTCAATAATTTTTCCGAATTGATAGTTAATTAAGATATAGAGATTAAATTATAAAATTTTATTGCCATAGATATTTAAATAGCTAAGGGTTCCAAATGGTAATTAAACCTTTTTATTATATCCAATAGTGGAAAGTTAAGTTGTCATCCACTAATTTTAGTTAAACAAGGTTAAGGATTAATTAATTAAAGTTTAATTAAATTAATTAAGGTTAATTAACTTATAATTAAAGTATAAAAGACAAAATAAAGAAAACAAAGATGACATTTTTCATTCATCTTCTACCTTTTGGCGTGAGAAGAAGAAACAAAACCCTTAAAGCTTCCAAACTTTCAGTCCTTCAATTGGTATGTTCAATCAAGGTTTTTTTTTTTGTTGTTGTAATTTTTATGTTTCTGAGATCGTGGAAGCTTGATTTAGCTAGTTCATGTACCAATTTGTAAAATTGTTAAACTTTTTTAAAGTTACCATTATTGATTTTTTTGAAGAAATTGGTGTTAAATTGATAAATTTTAAGCTTAGATGTGAAAACAGACTAGATTGTAATGTTTAATTGTTAGTTTTTTAATATAAGGACTAAAGTGTATAAATTGTGAAATTGATGTGAAATTTTTTCAATAATAGATAATGGAGAGTCATAGAAGTATGTGATTGAGATCGGTTTCGAAACCGATGCTAAAAATTGAAAGATATTACAATTTCGATTTCAGGGACTAAATTGAGTAAAATGTAAAATTTTAGAGGCATTCAAAAAATAAAATTAAACTAGTTCATGCATAATATGGGATGATATAAAAGTGTTTGATATTGATAAATTGAATTGAATAATTATATTGATCGAGAATTGAACCAAATCAGAGATAATCGGGGAAAAGATAAAATTGTTGATTAGTTTTTAAAGACTCGTTTGTTGTTATTTTGTCAAGTAAGTTCATATGAAACTTGCTACCTTATTTTTTTGTTTATGAATGAATTATATTTGTTATACTTGAGTAGAATTAGGAATTTGGCAAAATTGCTTATATTGGACTGAATCGTAAATTCATGAAAATGTTGGTTGTATGGAAATAATACAAGTTGTTAGTAGGATTATTTAATAGTTATGCCTCGTAAATGAAAGATGAAATATGTACAAAACTCGTTATTGATATTTATACGAAAATAATTCCTAATTAGACTTAGTAAAAGATTAGGATACGTACGACATATCATTAGAATTATACGTGCGACAAGTCAGAGATTTACATGTTAACATGAGATTTAGCATTTGTTGCAAAATCTCGAATTATGCGTATTATAGGTTTAGCCCAGATGAGTAACCACGATTATAATGTTAGCTTGTGTAAGCAATTTAATTATAATGTCAGCTTGTGTGAGCAATCCGATTATAATGTTAGCTTGTGTGAGTAATTTAATTATAATGTCAATTTGTGTGAGAAATTTGATTATAATGTCAGCTTTTATGAGCAATCCAATTATAATGTGAGCTTGTGTGAGCAATCTAATTAGAATGTCAACTTTTGTGAGCAACCATAAAAATACTGCTAGCTTGTGTGAGCATTACATTCCCATGTATCCGAGTCCATTTTGCTATAGTAATATCAGAAAATGTTCAATTGATTGAAAATGAAATAGTATTGATGATGCTTGACATATAGTTTGTTATTTGATTATGTTTTAGATGTTGATAGTATTAAGATTCGAGAAAGTAACTAATGTATTTAATTTGTGGTGATGTTACATGTATAAATATGAATTCAAGTGCCAAGGGAAGTTAATTTAGTAGCTAAAAAGAATTTTTATTTATGCTTACATGATCAACGTAAGGTTTAATTTCCATATGAGTTTACTAAGTATTTTATATGCTTACCTAGCTATTTTTTTTCCTTTTCCTTGTAGATTGTCACTTTGCAGAATGTGTCATGCAGATCGCCTTCAAGCTTACACTATCCTATTTTGAATCAACAACTTTTCGATCGTTTTAAGTTCAGAATTGTGGCATGTAGATAGGTGTTTTGTAAATGCTAGTTTTGAATGTTGAATATATTTGAAACTTACTTAATGCATGATTCTGGCAATGTTAATGCCTTGTTGAAATAGTAGGATTTAGCAAATGGTTTGAGATGTGTATGTGGCAATTAAATTGGCATATTTGGATATGAATTAGTATTGATAAGTTGGTATTTGGATGATTGATTGATTGATATATATATATGAACTAGTTGTTGGTTTGCATATGGTTTAAAATGCTTGAATTGGCATTTGTGATGCCTATATGAATGGATGTACTTTGATTAAGATGTTAAGACATGTATGGCACATAAATTAGCATGTTTTGGAATGGTTTGGTATAGGTAAATGTTAGATGTTTGGATAGTTGATTGAAATGTATGCCATGGAAATGAAATACCTAAGCTTAATTGGTGAGTTTGAATTGATTATCTTGTAAAGAAGTTAAGTTAAATGTTTAAGCTTATTTGGTTTGGTTTTGAGTATGTTTTGGACCTATTTCATTTGGTGTTTGATGTATGTAATGTTAGGTATGGTTGGAAGCACCGAAATAGGTACCAAATGGTTCTTTTTTTATTATTATCAAAAACAGAATCTTCGTCCCAACAATCATTCTTCTTCACCGCAACATCGATTGACAGAAAGCGATATCGCGATATCAAATGGCCTAATGTCATGACGTGACAAATTTTTTTGTGACGTCACAATGTGGAAATGATTACATCACGACGTCAACCCTGGAATTTTGAAACTTTGCAATTCAGTATTATTTTGTACTCGGGTCAATAAAAAAGTTTTCGTAAGCTCAATTTTGATTGTTTAACAAAAAATGGAATGATATTAGATTACATATGCATGTGAATATTTTAATGTGTTTTGATTGTAGTTGCTCCGGTAATGAATATAGCATCCTATAGCTGGACCCGACGATTGGGTCTGATCAGAGGTGTTACATTCATAAAGTTACACATATATATTAATTTTATTCTTAATACAATTATATAAAACCAAGCCATCTTAGGTCCAAGTCTCGAGTCCTAAGTATGAGTAACATCTAAAATTTGAACAGAAAAAATTATAAGTTTTGCAAATATTTTTTTTTTAAAATTGTTTAAAGAATTTAAAAAAAATATTTTAGAAAGTAGGATATTAACATATTTTGAAAGTAAAAGGTACTAGCCCTTTCTTCCTTTATAACTCAATCAATTTAAATTTAACAAATAATTCATCTTCTTCTTTATCTAATATAAAAAATATAAATAACTTTAAAAGAAACAAAAGAAAAACTTTACAAAAGTATAGTTAATGATTGAAAACTCTTACCAAAATTTTTATGAAGTGGATATTTCAATTAATATAATAAACAATAATATATAATAAATATATTATGTATATAACACCCCAAACCCGGCCTAGACGTTATGGCCGAATCTGGTGATGTCACAAGAAATGGGTTTTGAAAACGGTGTCGACTTGATAAACCATTCAATTAATTAGTTTGTCAAAACACTTATTACAGCGGAAGTTTAACAAAGTTCATTATATTTTAAAAACCCGATTTGTTATTTTTAGAAAAATCCATTTTTGTGTAAAATCGTCGAATTTATACATCTTAACAAATCATGTAGATCATCAATAAACCAAAAACCAACAGTTAAAAACCATAAAGTCCAGAGAGCCCCCTGATCGGTGTGTCACAGTCTTAAAATTTATAATGAGAATGATCGAGCCTAAAAACTAACTATGACAACGATTGAGGCAAGTGTACCTATCAAACAGTAGTATAGCTTAGTGGCAAGACCGGATTGTCGAACCCAAAGGAACCGAAAGTACTAATACTAACCTTCTTTTTATTATTTAGCCTTAAAATTGAAGTGAAACGGTTTAATCTAGAAAATTAACTAACTACTAAGCTAAAGACGATGAGACAAAAAGAATGAAATTGGGGAAATATTTGTGGGAAAAACCAATTGATTAAAACAATACCCAAGGAAGAATCCACCTAGACTTCACTTGCTATCTAACTCTGAACCAGACGATTTATTCAATTGACTTGATCCGTGAGATTCCCTAAGTTATATTAATACCTCCGTCGAGGCTACTAACGTCTAATCCTAGGTTGATTAATTGAAATCTCTTTCTAATTAAAACCCCTAAGATTGCATTAACTCGATCTATGGACTCCCATATTAGGTTTCACCCTAATCCGGCAAAATCTCGTCACCCTATGTCTAGGCGTGCGATCAACTCTGCTTAATTATGCTAGATCTACTCTTAGGCAGGGACTTTTGCTCGTCCACCTAAGCACATCAAACTTGAATTAATATCCCGGAAATATCAACACAAGAATTAAGAACACATAATTAAGAACAAATCAAATATTTATCATATAGTTCAGCAAACGATAATAAGATCCATCTTAAGTTTTATCCCCCTCAGGTATTTGAGGGTTTAGTTCATAATGATAATAGAATACATCTCAAAAGAAAAGATAAAACAAAACATAAGAAAAACTCTAAAACCCCCTGAAGGAATTGAAGAGAGATCCCTCGTCTTGAGTAAAACTCCGGCTTCTTGAGATGAATCAACTGGCTATCCTTCGAGTAATTTCCACAAATCTGATCTTTTTGGCTCGGCTCCTTGGCCTAGCTGGACCCCCTTGAAAGTTGGCCTCTAGGGTGTTTATATAGGCTTTTGGAATGTGTTTCTTTACCCCTAAGTATCCAAATCCGAGTGAAATTCCTCTTCTCTACGGCAGGGACACGCCCTTGGCACACGCCCGTGTGAATCATGGCCAGGCCGTGTTTAGGTCTGATTAGGGAGGCACAGCCATGTTGCATGGGCCCAGGCCGTGTTGATTTTGTGATTTGGCCTATTTGGCCCGTTTTAAGCCCGTTTCTCGTTCTTTTCATCCTCCGGTGCTTTCCTGAGTATAAAACATGAAAACAAAGGATTAAGAGCACCAAATTACACAATTCAAGGCTTAAATCACTCAAAAGCATGCTAAATGTGGGTCTAAAATATGTTACTATTTCGGTTTATCAAATACCCCCACACTTAAGCTTTTGCTTGTCCTCAAGCAAAATTCTCAACTCATGATTAAAACGAATTTCCTTGATTCATAATATTCATCAATAATGTTTCATCATAATTCAAAGATAATTCATACATGGATAATTCAACTCAAAGAGTCCTAAAGATTGAAACAATCTAAGTCATACATTTGTATCACAAAATATAGGTGTTTCCTCTCATCTGAATGATTACCTCTGATTCAAAATCGACAAGGATTGACATCCTCACTAAAGATTCACTCAAATCAGTCGAGGTGTTTAAGGTTCAAGAAAAAGCACTCATAAGTCAAACATGAGAAGTTAATCCCATAGGCTTGCATGAGAATCAAATCTCCACCACTATAATATGAAATGATGCACAAATCAAAAGGTCTTTAACAGGGTTGTAACGGGGATTGGGTTAAGGTGTGGATATAGGCTGAATTAGAAGGTTAGAATCAAGATTGCCCTGACAAATTACCTAACCAAAAACAACGAACTGAATATAAGTAATTACATCAATTGAAAACTAATAGTACTAATAATTCGAGCTTCTTCTTCAATATTTGGAATTCAAACGTATAAGCTCATTTAATCACAAAACTAATAATGAATATACGTTGATTTTTTTTAAAGAACAAATTAAATACATAATAAAGGATAAATTTAACTACTGAAATAAAGATCATAGTTAGGCAACTGATCAAATCAAATCTCGATATAAGGGTAGTCAAAAGGAATGGTGATAACAAAAACAAAGGGTTTTGGGTTAGTATTAGCGGGTAAGTTAATAAATGGGTTGTTAGGATTAAACGGGGTTCACTAGGGGTTAATAAGATGGGTAGGCTTTTTAGTGGAGTGAGTGGGTTAAAACCTAGGTGCCTTTATCATCTTCGTATATCAAATCAAAGGTGTGGTCTCGACCTGTATAATCGATGCAAGTTCTAGAATAACAAATCAATGTTGACACACTCATAATCAATAAAGTGAGCAAGAAAAAGAATATATGCTCTATAAGGCTCAACATCTCACAAAAATTATGGCTTTTTGATGTCAACCTAGAAAATTTCAAACTTCAAAGTAATATTCACATTCAGGTAGACAACCTAGAAAAATTTTTAATTTTGAAAAATAGACTTATCATGCTTGACTCTAGTATTTTAAAGTTTAAATTATCAATGCATAATTATCAATGACTTAATCTAAAATATATCAATAAAAATCATGAATCACAGGAAATTTCATTCTAATCATAATATGAGAAATTTACTTAAGAAACAAGACATAATTCAGGATTTGAGAATAATGCAAAAAGTTTGGCACCTAATTTCAGGAATTTGAGAATAATGAAAAAAGTTAGGCACCTTTTTAGGTTGTTCACCCCCCACACTTAAGATGTACATTGCCCTCAATGTACAAAGATATATATATATAAACAATTAAGTAGAAGATTAAAAGATATGGAGAGAAGTGAAACTCCCTGAATTTGGATGGATTCCTTGCGCTGGAGGTGAAAGATAAGTTGGAGGAGGCGTCTCTGGTGGTGGTATGGTGGCCGTCCACAATCTCTGCGTTAGATGAAGAAATTGGGTAGCTCGTGTACAATTAGCCAGGAAATAATAATAATAATTCAAACTATACTAATTATATATTTCAAGAAAAGCAAGCTAAAGTGAAGGAAAATAAAAAGTGAAATAAAATTAAAAGAAAAGATTAATGGACCGAAGAGTCTTTATTGTTGGATGGTTTGCAAGGTGGGTGTGACTTCTAAGGCCGCGGTGATGTTGGTAGAGGTCGTGGTGGGGTGATTCCCAAGTAGCCTGAAGAACCTAAAACCAAGAAACTAAAATAGAATAAACTAAATTAAGCATAAGAGTGTTAAAGAGAAGGAAATTAAAAGAGATGAGAAAAGAAAACTAAAAGCTAAATGGTCTCAAAGACCCTTGGCTTTTCGACTAAACAAAGCGGCCGGCATGAACTTATGTAGATCGGTCTCCCACAGGGAGACTATACTAGGATCCTTCCGCTTCTTTGACATGGATGTGGTGGAGCTCAAGGGTTTTGGTAATAACCAAGGGGGAAGAGTATGGAAGGGGAGAATTCTGAATAATGGAATGGAAGAAAGTGGTATGGATGGGGGGGTGGGTGGTTTAAATAGAAATTTAGGGTTTGGTTCCTTCCCACGCCCGTGTGCCATGGGCGTGCTAATTCACACGGCCGCATCGCACGGCCGTGTTGTGTTTCGTTCGTTTCTCCCACGCCCGTTTCAAGGTCACTATGCCCATGTAGGATCAAACAGTGTCGACCACGACCGAATCTCACGGCCGTGGCTAGTTAGTTGGAGCCCGTGTGTCTTCCTTCAGTGTCGGCCACGGCTATATCACACGGCCGTGGCGGGGTAGTTGGGTCGTGACTCGAAGATACGATCCGTCCTGACTCGTACCATCTCTGCCATGTCAGTACGGAGATTCAGTGTGTTTATACGGCCACGGCCGTGTGTAAGGCTGTGTGGTATGGAAATTGGCATTGGTTAGTTTATATTTAGTTGCTAAAAAGGAGAATTAAGAGTGAAAATAAAGTAAAATAAAATAGGAAGAGTAATGGAGTTAGTGCTCGGGTTGCCTCCCGAGAAGCGCTTGTTTAAAGTCTTAAGCTAGACTTACCTCTCGTTCGCAGAATCAGGGTGGTTTGAGGAGTTGAAAGTCCTTCCTCATGCTATCAGTTTTATTATCATGACAGAGTTCAAGTCGAGATGCGCTTATATTGAAAGTGCCAAAAATAAGATTACTTACCTCGACTGTGCCGTATGGGAAAACATTGATTACCCTAAAAGGGATTTCTTTGTTTATATTAGGGTCAAGAGGAGATATTCGAGGGTCTGTTTGGTCTAACAATACCTGGTCTCCTATTTTAAAGTGATTTGTCGTTCCTACGAGCTCGTCTGATGGTTCCCTCGGTTTCTCTTCGTGTATCCCTAGTGTTTCCTTGAAATGTGTCTTCCACTTGTCTAGTTCATCAACTTGATCCCTTCGATCCTCATGAGTTGTTTCTTTGTTGGAATTGGGTCTAGGATCGGGTTTAGTTGTGTTGTTTTGTGGTGCTTCCTGCAAAGAAGGGTTAACCGAATGGTTATCAATGGAATTCACTTTCTCACCTTGTTTGCTCGATGTTCTAACCGAATCGAGAGCACAAAGAGTGACTGCCTCTCGTCACCTACACAGAGTATGAGTTCACTGCGTCGACATCAATTTTAGTCCTGGCAGTTGCTAAAAATGGCCTTCCTAGAATTAATGGAATACTATTGTCCTCATCCATGTCTAAAACAACAAAGTCTACTGGGAATACAAATTTATCAATCTTTACTAGCACATCTTCGATTATACCCTTAGGAATTCTAACGCTTTTATCACTAATTAAATGCTCATCCTAGTTTGTTTGGGTTTCCCTAGACCAAGTTGTTTAAACATTTTATAAGGCATGACATTTATGCTTGCCCCTAAATCGACTAACGCATTATCAATAGATAAACTACCAATTAAGCATGGAATTGTAAAACTCCCTGGATCTTTTAATTTTTGTGGCAATTTATTTTGGAGAATTGCTGAGCACTTTGCGTTGAGTTCCACATGTGATTCCTCGTCTAGTTTTTGCTTGTTTGGCAAAAGCTTTTTAAGAATTTCCTTGAATCGCATCTGCGAAAGAGCTTCAAGTAATGGTAAGTTAATATGTAATTTCTTTAAAAGTTTAAGAAACTTACCGAATCGTTCCTCGATGTCGTCTTTCGTCATCGCCTCGGGGTATGGTATACGAGGTTGGTACTCTTTAATTACCGGTTTTGGCTTTTTACTTTCTTCCTCAACCTTACCTTCTTCTACCACATTCTCTTGTCTTAAACAAGGCTCATCTAACCCTACATTATCATGAGTTGATATGGCTTGAATCTGCTCCCTTGGGTTAGTTTCAGTGTTGCTTGGCAATCTACCTTGTGGTCGTTCCGTCAAGATCTTGGTGATTTGCCCAATTTGATCTTTGAGCTCTTGTGTCGATGCTTCTTGTTTTTCAAGTTTTGTTTCTATACTTTGGCAACGTGTTTCTGTTGATGCTATATATTTTGTCAGCATCTCCTCAAGGTTCGGTTTCTTATCCTGTGGGTACTGTTGCTGTTGGAAATTTAGAGGGTGTTGTTGTCTTTGATTTCCTTGACCACCCCATGAAAAATTGGGGTGGTTCTTCCAACCTAGATTGTAAGTACTGCTATAAGGGTTATTTTGATATCTGAAATTATTACTTACATAGTTCATTTGTTCGCCTTCTATGCCATGTCCGTAGGGTGGGTACTCAGGATTCGCCACACCTCTACTTGTTTCGCACTGCATAATAGGTTGTACCTGTAAGAAATTACACAAACCATCAAATTTTTTAGTTAACACGTCTACCTGATTCGATAGCATGGTTACTGTGTCGAGGTTGAAAACATCGGCGACTTCCGTGGGCTTTGTCCTCGTGACTTGCCACCGATAGTTATTTAGGGACATCTCTCTATAAATTAAGTAAGCTGCTTGGTGTTTTATTATTCAGAGTTCCACCGGCTGCTGAATCGATCAACTGCCTAGTTGAGGGGTTCACACCGTTGTAAAAAGTTTGGACTTGTAGCCACAAGGGTAATCCATGGTGTGGGCACCTTCTCAATAGATCCTTGTATCTTTCCCATGCATCGTAAAGTGTTTCTAAATCCATCTGCACAAAAGAAGAGATATCATTCCTTAACTTGGCCGTTTTGGCCGGCGAAAAATATTTTAATAAAAAAAATTCGGGCATTTGATCCCATGTAGTAATTGATCCTCGGGGAAGAGAAAGCTACCACTGTTTGGCTTTATTTCTCAAAGAAAAGGGAAATAACCGAAGGCGGATGGCATCATTAGTAATGCCATTAATTTTAAAAGTGTCGCAGAATTCCAAGAAATTCGCTAAGTGTGTGTTAGGATCCTCATCCTGCAAACCATCAAACTGAACGAAATGTTGTATCATCTGTATAGTGTTAGGTTTCAATTCGAAATTATTTGCAGCAATAGTAGGTCTAACAATATTAGATTCAGTACAACCTAAACTAGGCTTAGCATATTCATACATAGTTCGAGGAGCCTGATTTTCGGCCATCTCTAGAGGTAGCAAATTATTTTCGGCCATCTCTTCGGTGGTATTGATGATGTTTTCTTGCTCTTCTTCTGTATATTGTAGACTTCGCCTAATTTCTCTCTGATTTCTGCGAGCGGTTGCTTCGATCTCACTATCGTAAATTAAAGGTCCTGTCAGGTTCCTTCTAGTCATAAACTAGAGGTACCTACAAGGAGCAAAGACGAAAATTTAGAAAGATAAAAAAAAATAGAAAACAAAATAAGAGTAAAATTGCAGCAAATAAAAATGGCTAAAGTAATAAAAATTTAGTGTTCTTAATATTTCAGTTCCCCGGCAACGGCGCCAAAAACTTGATCGGTGTGTCACAGTCTTAAAATTTATAATGAGAATGATCGAGCCTAAAAACTAACTATGACAACGATTGAGGCAAGTGTACCTATCGAACAGAAGTATAGCTTAGTGGCAAGACCGGATTGTCGATCCCAAAGGAACCGAAAGTACTAATACTAACCTTCTTTTTATTATTTAGCCTTAAAATTGAAGTGAACCGGTTTAATCTAGAAAATTAACTAACTACTAAGCTAAAGACGATGAGACAAAAAGAATGAAATTGGGGAAATATTTGTGGAAAAAACCAATTGATTAAAACAATACCCAAGGAAGAATCCACCTAGACTTCACTTGTTATCTAACTCTGAACCAGACGATTTATTCAATTGACTTGATCCTTGAGATTCCTTAAGTTATATTAATACCTCTGTCGAGGCTACTAACGTCTAATCCTAGGTTGATTAATTGAAATCTCTTTCTAATTAAAACCCCTAAGATTGCATTAACTCGATCTATGGACTCCCATATTAGGTTTCACCCTAATCCGGCAAAATCTCGTCACCATATGTCTAGGCGTGCTATCAACTCCGCTTAATTATGCTAGATCTACTCTTAAGCAGGGACTTTTGCTCCTCCACCCAAGCACATCAAACTTGAATTAATATCCCGGAAATATCAACACAAGAATTAAGAACACATAATTAAGAACAAATCAAATATTTATCATATAGTTCAGCAAACGATAACAAGATTCATCTTAAGTTTCATCCCCTCAGGTATTTGAGGGTTTAGTTCATAACGATAATAGAATACATCTCAAAAGAAAAGATAAAACAAAACATAAGAAAAACTCTAAAACCCCCTGAAGGAATTGAAGAGAGATCCCTCGTCTTGAGTAAAACTCCGGCTTCTTGAGATGAATCAACTGGCTATCCTTCGAGTAATTTCCACAAATCTGATCTTTACGGCTCGGCTCCTTAGCCTAGCTGGACCCCCCTTGAAAGTTGGCCTCTAGGGTGTTTATATAGGCTTTTGGAATGCGTTTCTTTACCCCTAAGTATCCAAATCCGAGTGAAATTCCTCTTCTCCACGGCAGGGACACGCCCTTGGCACACGCCCGTGTGAATCGTGGCCGTAGGTGTTCAGTCGATTAGGGAGGCACGGCCGTGTTGCATGGGCCAGTGCCGTGTTGATTTCGTGATTTGGCCTATTTGGTCTGTTTTAAGCCCGTTTCTCATTCTTTTCATCCTTCGGTGCTTTCCTGTGTATAAAACATGAAAACAAAGGATTAAGAGCACCAAATTACATAATTCAAGGCTTAAATCACCCAAAAGCATGCTAAATGTGGGTCTAAAATATGTTACTATTTCGGTTTATCACCCCCAAAATTAAAAAATCTCAAAAGAAAACCAAAATCATAAATAAAACCATAACATTAATGACATTAAACAGTTTACGGTTGAGTGGTCACCACTGAGTCTCCGTCGTACCGATCCACCTAAGGCTGTGGATTACCTGAACAGAACAGACAAACGGATGTGAGTTTTCATAAACTCAATGTGTAACCCAACAGGAATAAGCATGCAAACATACAGAATCATAGACACAATCAGAAGCAGATACAGATTCAAATTCAGATTCAGATCCAGATTCAGATTACAGAAATGGATATGCAAAAATATCCTCTACACACAAACTCCGTCTATCCCATCACACTATGTGGGGTTAAAAACACCCACCCATCCCTACACACTGTGTCGTGCCATTAAGACACACATCAGATAATATGCAGCCAAGCTGCCAGAATATAGGCATTTAGCGTCGAACAGAATACTTCCTCCTCATATACAAATCCTACCCCACAATCATATATAGAAACAGATACAGAGTAACATACTAGACATGCTCAACATGCTTACGTATAGATATCAGAATAATCAGACATGCATAGCTTTATCATACTCAGAACAGAATATCAGTGTAACACCCTTAACCCGCGTCCGTCGCCGAAACAAGGTTACGGAGCTTTACCAAAACTTTTTAAAATATTTTCAGATAAATCATGTCAATCACTATTTATTTTCCGAGATCATGCGTAACGTCCCTTAGATGGACCCTCGAGGCCCAATACGAGCATTAGAATCAAGTCGGGACTTAATCAAAAACTCTAAGAATTTTTTGTGACATTTCAAAAATTTTCCAAGGTTTAGGGCTCACACGCCCGTGTGACCCTTAGACACGCCCATGCCTTAGGCCGTGTTCGATTTAGGTTGCTCTCTGACTTGTGCCACACAGCCATACCACACGCCCGTGTGCTAGGCCATGTGGTTATTTAATTCAATTCGAATTAGGTTCAGGTTTCACACGGCCAAGACACACGCCCATGTTCAAGGCTGTGTCTCCCACACAGTTGAGACACACGCCCGTGTCTCTTCCCGTGTGCTTAATTCTGAGCATTTTGTTTTCTCTAATTTAAGTGCAGGGGACACACGGCCTGGCTACACGCCCATGGGGTAAGCCGTGTGTCACACACGGTCTAGACACACGCCCGTGTGTCTACCCGTGTGGACAAAATAAAGTCATTTCCTAGCCTCATTTGTCACCTAAATTTACCATTTTCCTGCACCAAAACATACCAAGTACAATCCAACCATTCTAAACATTCAAATAAGCAAATTTCATCATTCAACATGGCCTATCATTGCATGCATACATGTTTACTATCCTACCTTGGTTCAATTCATGTGTTAAACATGATTTGATCAACTACTTAACATATACATATGGTTACCATAGCATAACATAACAAGTATATCAAAACAACCATTACTAGCCATTCCAATGTCTAGATTACAAGCATCATTTATATTTACATGCCAATATGGCCAACATATCCTATACATGTCATTACAACCATAATTGATTTACCATATTGTACCGATATAGGCCGATGGATAGTGTGAGTGATCTCTGCCGAGCTTCCAATCCAACGAGCTTCCAATTTACTCTAAAACAGGGGAAAACAAAACAGGGTAAGCATAAAATGCTTAGTAAGTTCGTATAACATGGTACTTAACTTACCATTCATCCTATTTGAGATAACTAAGTAAGGCATATTCAACCACTTTGATCTCAAGCCCTACACACATCCTCATTTCCCTTGGTACTCATATATACCATAGTAACATCAAGACATGTATGGGCTCAACAACAATCAAGTTCTTATGCACATATGCTTTCCACAACATGTATTCATTTAACATGTATAGGCATATCTTATTAATACAAGTATAGCTTCATAGTAATTCTTTTCGAGTTCAGATCTGTAACACCCCAAACCCGGCCCAATTGGTACGATCGGATCTGGTATGTCACTAAGAAAATTTTGGAAGAACATGTCGTATTTTTCCGAAAAGCCCATATATATTTCATATAGAATATGCCTTTGTAAAATAAAATCAAACTTAATTACATGCCTTAGTTTAATTAGTAATATAAAAAAAATTAAATAACTAAAAGTAATTAAAGCCCAAAAGTAAAACAAAATATACACTAGTGGCCCATGGCCTTATTACAACGAAATTTTAAAATCCACCAAATAAAAATATAAAATAATGACTTGAGTCTTTTTGCTAAACCCACATATTCTTCTGCATGGCCACCTTGCGTACCTCTCCGGCCCGGTCCGAAGCACTAGGTATCACCTGAAATGTTAATTAAAAGGGTGAGTCGCGAGACTAAGTGTGCAACCCTCATGCACCACTAGATTTTGGGCCTTAAGCCCGTTAAACAAAGTAAACAGTTTAATACTCATAATAGAAATTAATAACAAATAATATGCAAGGCCCAACCCGTTTGCCTAGGTTTCCATCCGCTTCTGCGCCCGTACCAACCGTACACACCATTGGGGATTTCTACAATCGACCCACACCGCTACACACCATGATGGCGGTCATGTCTTTGCTCATCCACATATGATGGCCAAGCCCTTATAATAGATCACGGCGTTAGCCGCTACAACATATAACGAGATCACGGTATAAACCGCTACACATAAAACGTATAACTTCCTCCTTTCATCAACCCAACCCATGCGGTCATAAAATCAATATGCTTTTATCATATAAAGTCAAACATTCATCGACTTGGTGATTTGCTTCACCCTTTTCGGGTTTCCAACATTAAACCGAGATATTGGTATTTATCACAACATATAAACTTATGAGCATACATTAATAATCGATCTAGATGGTGGGGAAGTATTACACACACGATATCGCGAAATCCAATATTCTTAGTCGATGTCCTTGCTATCCGGATCTATTATCCTCAATGTAAAGCCTTGCTCAAAAGCTGGAAAAACACACAAAGATTTTGCCCCTTCAACAATCGGCCAAGGTTAATAAATCCCAAATTACACGTTAAAACTAATAGATCCCTTACCTTGAAATCCTGAAAGTAACACGATTCTATAACTTAGAGATCTATGCGATTGACTCCACTAAAGTTCCCTTCAGATTTCGGCACAAGTAGGCACCACGGGAGTAATTCGACAATCACAGGAGATGAGATCTAGGGATTTCGGCTTTTAGGAAAATCCCGGAAAAAGTATGAACAAGAGAAGGCTGATGTGTCTTTGGCTTTTAAAATACTTGAGTGAAGAGTTTCGGTTTCTGAAAGTAAAAGAGAATAAGAAAAGAAAACAAGGAAGAGACATGAAGATTTCGGCTAGGAAGAAAAAGAATGGAAAGAGTTTCGGCTTTTGAATCAAAGTGAAGATGAGGGAATAGGCTTAGATATTTCGGCTTTTTTCAGAGAGAATGAAGAAGAAGATGGAACTTTAGGAGTTTTCGGCTTTTACTCGAGAGAAGAAGAGAAAAGAATGAGAAAAACCCAAATGACGAAATTGAAGAGATATTCCCCTATTTATAGAAATTTAAGCACTTACCTAACCTTGTAGATAAATCCTATCTTTTCTCCTTTATCTTAATCTACTAGCTCATCTAAAAGAGACTTAATTATCTCTAACTCCTCCCTCCTTTATCAGCATATTATCCACATATTTTAATCATTAAAATCCCTAAATTTTAGCCTTTATCCGCTTATTATCCACATAAAATAAATTCCTAAATAATAGCCTTTATCCGCTTATTATCCACATATTTTAAACATTAAAACCCCTAAATTTTAGCCTTGTTGCCATCCACTCCACCTAATCCTAATGCCCAAAATTTAGCTAACTTAAATTAAAAGAATTGGGCTCCATAAAACTTAAATTTGGGCCCCTTACTCCCTTGTGTGGCGTCACCTCCTAAGATTGGGCCACAAGCCCACTTTGGTATTTTAAACATAGATACTACCTTTTAAACCCTATAATGCCCAAACAGATAATTTTAATCAAGGCCTCTACCTAAGCCTGAGCCCAATTTGGACCCCTAACACTTAAATTAACACATTAAACATATCCACCCATTAAACGCATAGGCCCAAAAATTCAGGATGTTACAGTTCTACCCCCTTAAAGAAATTTCATCCTCGAAATTTCCAACTAACTATTAATCGTACTACCCAAGTCTCACCACTATGCTTTCGCTGCGCACTCTAATTCTAAAGTCAAAATAAACACTTAGTATACTATGGTAGGCACGCTTGCAGTATTCGCATCTAAAGCGTCCTCGTCCCTTGTACTCATGCTATCGGTTCGCGTTTATCCGATTAAAATTTTTATGAATTATTGGTTTTCTTCCACTGATTATCCACGAACAGTCTTATGATTAGTAGTTTTAAGAGTAGTTCTTTCGAATTCGCAATTCAGTCTCAAGTTCACCTTTCCTAGTTCTAAGAACTACATACATTCAACCATCAAAATACAGACAACATCCATGCACCCATATTCAACACATAGGGGTATTTTCGTTATTCCACTACCCATGGGTATTTTTCGTAATTTTATCCTACAGGGGTATTTTCGTAATTTCCCGAAATAGGGTTCCTTGGTTATTTTGTAAAAGAAGGGTATTTTGGTAATTTTGCAATCAAGGGTATTTTGGTCATTTTACACATTAGGGGAAATTTAGTAATTTTTACAAATCAGGAATATTTTCAAAATAAATTTTTTTTATTTTTAAAACAAACAGGGGTATCTTGAAGGATTTGATTTCAAAAGAAAATAGTAGTGTTCAGGTGGTTGTGGATTTCTGGTTGTTGTCATGTGTTGTGTTTTTTTTTTTTACGGAAAAATTTTGTTGACTATGTAAATCGGGGTATATTTGCAAATCATGGGTATCTTGGGTTTTTTTTTTCAAAACAAGGGTTTCTAGCAATTTTGTAAAGATAAGGTAGCTGGTCCCTTTCGGGTTTTAATTATAGATTTTGGCACATCAACAAGTCCTCGTGGCTAGGGTGAGCAAATCACTACGCACTGTAGGATTCCAGCGAAGAGGAGGTGAGTCACTAGGATCGCTTAAATACCGTGCTCTTCCGATCCTTCCTAGACATGCGTATGACGGTTACCACACCCTAGTCTTGCGGCTCGTTAACGGGTTTGTTTAGTGAAATTAAGTTTTATGAGATTTTAAGAGTTGTTTCAGCTAGGCCTAAAGTCCATCAAGTTCTAATCTAACTAATCTGCGTCCCATAAAGCCCATCAAGCCCACATATATTATATCACACAATGGTTCATAATACTTACCTGCGGACTTGGGCGGAGACGCAGTGCCATCTTTGAGCTAATGCACACAGTATAAATATGCATGTTTCGAAAACCCAACTTTAGAAAACGTTTTGAGCCCAAAAAAACCCCCAGAGCCGAGTTTTAAACTTGGCTCTGATACCAATTTGTAACACCCCAATCCCGGCCCAATTGGTACGACCGGATCTGGTATGTCACTAAGAAAATTTTGGAAGAACATGTCGTATTTTTCCGAAAAGCCCATATATATTTCATATAGAATATGCCTTTGTAAAATAAAACCAAACTTAATTACATGCCTTAGTTTAATTGGTAATATAAAAAAAATTAAATAACTAAAAGTAATTAAAGTCCAAAAGTAAAACAAAATATACACTAGTGGCCTATGGCCTTATTACAACGAAATTTTAAAATCCACCAAATAAAAATATAAAATAATGACTTGAGTCTTTTTGCTAAACCCACATATTCTTCTGCATGGCCACCTTGCACTACCTCTCCTACTTCCTGGTCCAAGCACTAGGTATCACCTGAAATGTTAATTAAAAGGGTGAGTCGTGAGACTAAGTGTGCAACCCTCATGCACCACTAGATTTTGGGACTTAAGCCCGTTAAACAAAGTAAACAGTTTAATACTCATAATAGAAATTAATAACAAATAATATGCAAGGCCCAACCCGTTTGCCTAGGTTTCCATCCGCTACACGCCCCCGTACCAACCGTACACACCATTGGGGATTTCTACAATCGACCCACACCGCTACACACCATGATGGCAGTCATGCTGCTCATCCACATATGATGGCCGAAGCCCTTATAACAGATCACGGCATTAGCCGCTACAATATATAACAGATCACGGTATAAACCGCTACACATAAAACATATAACTTCCTCCTTTCATCAACCCAACCCATGCAGTCATAAAATCAATATGCTTTTATCATATAAAGTCAAACATTCAATGACCTGGTGATTTGCTTCACCCTTTTCGGGTTTCCAACATTAAACCGAGATATCGGTATTTATCACAACATATAAACTTATGAGCATACATTAATAATCAGATCTAGATGGTGGGGAAGTATTACACACCTGATATCGCGAAATCCAATATTCTTAGTCGATGTCCTTGCTATCCGGATCTATTATCCTCAATGTAAAGCCTTGCTCAAAAACCGAAAAAACACACAAAGATTTAGCCCCTTCAACAATCGGCCAAGGTTAATAAATCCCAAATTACACGTTAAAACTAATAGATCCCTTACCTTGAAATCCACAAAGTAACACGATTCTATAACTTAGAGATCTATGCGATTGACTCCACTAAATTTCCCTTCAGATTTCGGCACAAGTAGGCACCACAGGAGTAATTCGGCAATCACAGGAGATGAGATCTAGGGATTTCGGCTTTTAGGAAAATCCCGGAAAAAGTATGAACAAGAGAAGGCTGATGTGTCTTTGGCTTTTAAAATACTTGAGTGAAGAGTTTCGGTTTCTGAAAGTAAAAGAGAAGAAGAAAAGAAAACAAGGAAGAGACATGAAGATTTCGGCTAGGAAGAAAAAGAATGGAAAGAGTTTCGGCTTTTGAATCAAAGTGAAGATGAGGGAATAGGCTTAGAGATTTCGGCTTTTGCAGAGAATGAAGAAGAAGATGGAACTTTAGGAGTTTTCGCTTTTTACTCGAGAGAAGAAGAGAAAAGAATGAGAGAAAACCCAAATGACGAAATTGAAGAGATATTCCCCTATTTATAGAAATTTGGCACTTACCTAACCTTGTAGATAAATCCTATCTTTTCTCCTTTATCTTAATCTACTAGCTCATCTAAAAGAGACTTAATTATCTCTAACTCCTCCTTCCTTTATCAAAGATATTATCCACATATTTTAATCATTAAAATCCCTAAATTTTAGCCTTTATCCGCTTATTATCCACATATTTTAAACATTAAAACCCCTAAATTTTAGCCTTGTTGCCATCCACTCCACCTAATCCTAATGCCCAAAATTTAGCTAACTTAAATTAAAAGAATTGGGCTCCATAAAACTTAAATTTGGGCCCCTTACTCCCTTGTGTGGCGTCACCTCCTAAGATTGGGCCACAAGCCCACTTTGGTATTTTAAACATAGATACTACCTTTTAAACCCTATAATGCCAAAACAGATAATTTTAATCAAGGCCTCTACCTAAGCCTGAGCCCAATTTGGACCCCTAACACTTAAATTAACACATTAAACATATCCACCCATTAAACGCATAGGCCCAAAAATTCAGGATGTTACAAGATCATTTCATGGAAGGACTTTACTCATTTTATTCAAGTATTAAGGTCGCACAAGTAGTAGTGCATTCAAGGTGTACGGGTCTATGATCAAGGATGAACATTCTCATCAAGTGATTTCCATATACAAATATCATCTTCTTGTATTCCATGTAATATTCTTTTCATGTCATATTTCCATATCATATGTATCATTCCATGTCAATTTGTTTTAAATTCATCTTTGCCCTTATCAGAACTTTACCCGTTGAATTTATTCGAAATATCGATGGATACATAGATAGTACACTTGAGGTGTACAATTCCATAGTTCGTCAATTCATATTCAGTAGTACCTTTTAGGTACACTCTCGAGCCACATATCATACAGCAGAATTACCAGTCCAGGCTAAATTCTAGCTATAACATATACTCTAAGGGCTTTGTCGGATTACCAGTCCAGGCTAAATCCTTTATATGACAAAGAATTCCCTATAGAGTCCATTCTGGATTACCAGTCCGGGCTAAATCCAGTCAATTAGGATTACCAATCCAGGCTAAATCCTAATTGAAACATATAATCGAGGGGCTCATTTCAGATTACCCGTTCGGGCTAAATCCATTCTGCAACACATGCAGTTTTATCAGGGAAATCACATTTATCCATCGACTTCCATTTATTCAAACGGGATTTAACATTTATCAGACAATTTTCGGGTATGTGATGTAACATCCTAAATTTACGGGCCTATACATTTAGTGTAGGGATAGGTTTACTATGTTAATTTAATTGATAGGGGTCTAAATTTGGGCTTAGAATTAGGCAAAAGGCCCAGATTAGAGTGGCATCATTACAGCTTAAAAAGGAACAAGTTTTGGGTCGCAAGGAGCCCATGTTTTAGGCCAAATTCGCACTTTAAATGAAGAGAGGGTGACGCCACACACAAGGAATTAGGGGCCCAAGTATTAAGTTTAATGAGGCCCAAATCTTTTAATTTAAGTGAGTTAAATTTGGCATTAGGGATTAGTAGAGGTGGATTCTACAAGGCTATAAAATAGGAGATTTTATGTGGATTTTTAAGTGATAATATTACGAGATAAAAAGGAGAAAAGTTAGAGCTTATCTTCAAGGGAAGTGTTGGCCTAAAATCCACCACCTAGAGGAGTGTAAAATTCGCTCTTCGCATGGCAAGGAGGGTGCCGAATTTCTCCTCTCTTTAGCTTGAATTTTAAGGGTATTTTCGGTTTTTAGTAGTAGGTGCCAAAATATCTATAAATAGGGGCTAGCTCCTTGACTCGACACTTGAAAACCCTAAATTTCTCTCCCATTGTGCCGAAATTCCCTAGCCTCTCCTCTCCAATTTCTTTTCTCCAATTTCTTTAAAAGCCAAACTCTTCTCCACTTTTTCCTTCTTGTGCCGATTTCTCTAGAAAGCCAGAAGCATCCATAGTCTTTTCTTCTGCTCATCCTATTTGAGAATTAGTTCAGTACTTGAGGCATTTAAATCTTCCATGGGCATTACCGAATCCTCTCTAGTGCTAGCCGAATCTCCTATGCTAAGGTAAGTGTTGATTTTTGATTAATTCTCATGATCTATTCCCTGTTTTGAAAGCCAAAAGCCAAAAGCTAATAGTTTAATGGTTTTATGATGGGCGGCAATTCGAGATTTGAAGGAAGCTTAGTCGACTAGATCTAAAAGCCAAAAATCATAAGTCTCCAATTTCGTGGATTTTAAGGTAAGAAGATTTGTTATTCAAATATATAAAATTGGGTAGAACACTAACCATGGCCGAATATAGGAGAGGCCCTAGTTTCGCATCTTTTCAGCTTTTTTGAGCAAAGTTGTAGCAAGGGTATCGACATTAATCGTGTGTGTAATTCTCCACACCATCTAGATCTGCTTTGATTAATATATGAAAATAAGTATTACATGTTTTGTTAAATGCCAAAACCCCAGTATATTGACGGAACCCAAAGAGGGTAAAGCAAATCACCAAAGTTAGTAAATGATCCGATTAAATGTTATAAGTATACCGATTTTATGTGATTGCATGGGTTGGGTTTGATGAAAGGAGGAAGTCATATGTTGTAGCGGTTTTTACCGTGATCTCGCTTGTAGCGGTTCTTACCGTGATTCTGCTGTAGCGCCTGCGCGTGATTCATTGTAGTGGCTACGCCATGATCCGGATGATGAGCAGCAGGATCGCCATCAAGGCGTGTAGCGGTGTGGGTTGATTGTTGAAATCCCCAATGGTGTGAATGGTCGAGTGCACGGGGCGTGTAGCGGATGGACACCTAGGATATGGGTTGGGCTTTGCATATTATTTTTGTTACTTATATTTTGATTATTCTGCTTTATGGGGCTAAAGCCCAAATCTAATGGTGCATGAGGGTTGCACATCGAGTCTCGCGACTCACCCTTTAATTTTAACCATCTCAGTGACACTTAGGGCATCGGACCGGGTGGAGAGGAGAGCAATGTGGCCATGCGACAGAGCTTTGAGAATTCCGCAAAAAGACTTAGTCTAATTTTTTTATTTTCATTTAATTAATGGGTTCAAATTTCCTTGTAATAAGGCCATGGGCCACTAGACTACCATTTATGTCTTGAGATTTTGTTGGGCTTTTATTACTGGGTTTTAAGTTTTACGTTTTCAATTAAGTTAAGACTGCATGAAATTTCAGTTTTATTTAAAATCTACCAAGATAATTGGTTACTTAATATTTTATACTTTAATGAATTATTAAGCTTTGAAATAAAGGTGTAAACCTAGTAATCGCTTTTTCCAAAATGCGACATGTTATGTAAAATCTCTTAAGTGACATACCAGATCCGGTTGTAGCGTTTGGGTCGAGTTTGGGGTGTTACAAATTGGTATCAGAGCCCGGTTCAAAACTCGGCTCTGGGGGGTTTTTTGGGCTCAAAACGTTTTCTAAAGTTGGGTTTTCAAACATGCATATTTATACAGTCCATTAGCTCAAAGATGGCACTGCGTCTCCCGCCCAAGTCCGCTGTAAGTATTCTCAACCATTGTGTGATATAATATATGTGGGCTTGATGGGCTTTATGGGACGTGAGATTAGTTAGATTAGAACTTGATGGACTTTAGGCCTAGCTGAAACAACTCTTAAAATCTTATAAGACTTAACTTCACTAAACAAACCCGTGAACGAGCCGCAAGACTAGGGTGTGGTAACAGCATACGCATGTCTAGGATTGGATCCTAAGAGCACAGTATTTAAGCAAATCCTAGTGACTCACCTCCTCTTCACTGGAATCCTCCTGCAGTGCGTAGTGGACTGCTCACCTTAGCCAAGTTAGGGTGTGGCAATGGGCATACGCATGTCTAGGAGTGGATTCGGGAGAGCTTGGTACTTAAGCAGATCCTAGCGACTCACCTCCTATTCACTAGAATCCTACCAGTGCGTGGTGACTATTCACCCTAGTTACGAGGACTTGTTGATGGGCTAAACCTTATAATTAAAACCCGAAAGGGACCAAACAACCTAGTTTGAAAAAAAGAAAGAAAATTTCTCAAGTTTTGCAAAATTTTCAAAATACGTTTGATTTGTGAAAACTACCAACCACCATGAATTTGTAAAATACCTATGTTTTGAAAATTTACCCAAAATCTCATGTTTATAAGAGTAACCCGACCATGAAACTAGATTTTTCCCCAAAGTACCCTATTTGAAAAAAAAAATGAAAACAACAACAACACCAAGATACCCTATTTTCAGAAAATCACCAAGACACTTTATTTTGGAAAATACCTTGTAGGGCAAAACTACTAAATACCCACGGGTAGAGGAATGACGAAAAAAAAAAACCTTATGCGATGAATGTGTGTGCATGGATGCTACTTGTGTGATTGATGTATGCGAGTTGATATATGTGGTTTCTAGAATTAGGAGATAAACTTGAGACCAAAATCAGAGATAGGTTCGAATTCGAAAGAACCACTCTTAAAACTACTTTCCATAAGATTGTTCGTGGTTAATCAGTGAAAGAAATTAATAGTTCATAAAATGTCTAATTCAGATACTACGAGAATCGACGATGAGCGCTAGGAGAGGAAGAAGAGGCCGCGGGCGAGGCCGTGAAAGTATTAGGACTGATGTGCTGACTCAGCTAGTTAGGGAGGTACTGAAGGAGGTTAAAGAAATCGGTGAAACATTTCGGGTTGGGCGCGTGGACTGTAAGAAAAAAAGAGATCGTAGTTTTCTAGGGTTGCAATCTCGTTCTGTGAAGCATGTTAAGGTACATCCAAACTTTCGGGTTTGCGAATATTGCGTAAAGGCGCCATCCGGGTGAATGTTGGAGGAAGTCAGAACGTGTTTAAGATGCGGTCCGAGGAGCATAAGGCTCGGGATTGTTCAATCACCATTAAGTCGGGTATGTTTTGTGTGGATGCTATATTTTTGGTATAGAAACCGTGTATCGTGCAATGGTTATATATTATTAAATTAGAGTGCGCAGCGAAAGCATAGTGGTGAGACTTGGGTAGTACGATTAGTAGTTAGTTGGAAATTTCGAGGACGAAATTTCTTTAAGGGGGTAGAACTGTAACATCCTAAATTTACGGGCCTATACATTTAGTGTAGGGATAGATTTACTATGTTAATTTAACTGATAGAGGTCTAAATTTGGGCTTAGAATTAGGCAAAAAGGCCCAGATTAGAGTGGCATCATTAACAGTTAAAAAGGAACAAGTTTTGGGTCGCAAGGAGCACATGTTTTAGGCCAAATTCGACACTTTAAATGAAGAGAGGGTGACGCCACACACAAGGAATTAGGGGCCCAAGTATTAAGTTTAATGAGGCCCAAATCTTTTAATTTAAGTGAGTTAAATTTGGCATTAGGGATTAGTAGAGGTGGACGGCTACAAGGCTATAAAATAGGAGATTTTATGTGGATTTTTAAGTGATAATATCATAGATAAAAAGGAGAAAAGTTAGGAGCTTATCTTCAAGGGAAGTGTTGGCCGAAAATCCACCACCTAGAGGAGTGTAAAATTCGACTACTGCATGGCAAGGAGGGTGCCGAATTTCTCCTCTCTTTAGCTTGAATTTTAAGGGTGTTTTCGCTTTTTAGTAGTAGGTGCCAAAATATCTATAAATAGGGGCTAGCTCCTTGATTCGACACTCGAAACCCTAAATTTCTCTCCCATTGTGCCGAAATTCCCAGCCTCTCCTCTCCAATTTCTTTTCTCCAATTTCTTTAAAAGCCAAACTCTTCTCCACTTTTTCCTTCTTGTGCCGATTTCTCTAGAAAGCCAAGCATCCATAGTCTTTTCTTCCTGCTCATCCTATTTGAGAATTAGTTCTGTATTACGGCATTTAAATCTTCCATGGGCATTACCGAATCATCTCTCTAGTGCTAGCCGAATCTCCTATGCTAAGGTAAGTGTTGATTTTTGATTAATTCTCATGATCTATTCCCGGTTTTGAAAGACAAAAGCCAAAAGCTAATAGTTTAATGGTTTTATGATGGGCGGCAATTCGAGATTTGAAGGAAGCTTAGTCGACTAGATCTAAAAGCCGAAAATCATAAGTCTCCAATTTCGTGGATTTTAAGGTAAGAAGATTTGTTATTCAAATATATAAAATTGGGTAGAACACTAACCATGGCCGAATATAGGAGAGGCCCTAGTTTCACATCTTTTCGGCTTTTTTGAGCAAAGTTGTAGCAAGGGTATCGACATTAATCAGTGTGTAATTCTCCACACCATCCGGATCTGTTTGATTAATATATGAAAATAAGTATTACATGTTTTGTTAAATGCCAAACCCCCAGCATATTGACGGAACCCAAAGAGGGTAAAGCAAATCACCATGTTAGTAAATGATCCGATTAAATGTTATAAGTATACCGATTTTATGTGATTGCATGGGTTGGGTTTGATGAAAGGAGGAAGTTATATGTTGTAGCGGTTTTACCGTGATCTCGTTGTAGCGGTTCTTTACCGTGATTGCTGTAGCGCTTCTGCCGTGATCTATTGTAGTGGCTACGCCATGATCTCGATGATGAGCGCACGATCGCCATCAAGGCGCAGTAGCGGTGGTTGATTGTAGAAATCCCCAATGGTGTGAATGGTCGGATACGGGGGTGTGTAGCGGATGGACACCTAGGATATGGGTTGGGCTTTGCATATTATTTTTGTTACTTATATTTTGATTATTCTGTTTTATGGGGCTAAAGCCCAAATCTAATGGTGCATGAGGGTTGCACACTGAGTCTCGCGACTCACCCTTTAATTTTAACCATCTCGGGTGACACTTAGGGCATCGGACCGGCCGGAGAGGAGAGCAAGGTGGCCATGCGACAGAGCTTTGAGAATTCATAAAAGACTTAGTCTAATTTTTTTATTTTCATTTAATTAATGGGTTCAAATTTCCTTGTAATAAGGCCATGGGCCACTAGACTACCATTTATGTCTTGGGATTTTGTTGGGCTTTTATTACTTTGGGTTTTAAGTTTTATGTTTTCAATTAAGTTAAGACTGCATGAAATTTCTGGTTTTTATTTAAAATCTACCAAGATAATTGGTTACTTAATATTTTATACTTTAATGAATTATTAAGCTTTCGAAATAAAGGTGTAAACCTAGTAACTGTTTTCCAAAATGCGACATGTTATGTAAAATCTCTTAAGTGACATACCAGGTCCGGTTGTAGCATTTGGGCCGGGTTTGGGGTGTTACATGTGATCATTTCATACATCTTTAACACCACATAATTCATATGATAATATTCAACATCCATTACGAGCATGAAAGCAACATTTCCATCGTTTACCCTTTTAACATCTAACGGGCATTATCAATTAATTAGAACATTTTTATTTATCGGGCTTGATCGGATATGTAGTCCTTTCATATATATATGACATTTATACATTTTACATACTCACAATCAAAACAAACATATAAATAAACATAATTTAGTTACACGAACTTACCTCGACAAAGGTTCGTGTACAAACATTTACTAATCCGACATTTTCCTCTTTTTCCTCGTTCTAACTCCGAATTTGGTCTATCCGGATCTATACGAGTAAATTTTACATCAATTTCACATATCTCATATTTATTTGGACTCAATTTACATTCTAGGAAAAAATATCATTTTGCCCCTAACTTTTCTATAAATTCCATTTTCGTCCCTAGGCTCGGAAAATGAAACTTGTGCAAATTACTCCCTATTCCAAGCCTAACCAAAGCCCCATTACAAATTTTATAGCACATGTGTTCATAAAATTTCAAAATTTTTCCTTCAATTTCACAAGTTTACATTTTAGTCCCTAAATCATGTTTTCATCAAAAATCACTTTGTAAAAGTTGTTTATCTATTAATAATCTTTCATTTTCTACCATAAATTTCTAATTTCCAGCATATACATCCATGACCCATTTTTCATACTTTGATAACTTTTCAAATTAATCCCCCAAATAGATCGTTTAAAATATCCCGATTCCAAAAATATAAAAATCATTAAAAACGAGACTTGATTTCATACCTTATTGAGCTTGAAAAGTTTTCATCCTCTCTCTTAGGGTTTCCATGGAAATATTTGGGAAAGATGATATTAAAATGTTTTATTTTTCATTTAATTAAATTGTTATTTAATAACTTTTCATCTTTCCAATTTAGTACTTAGCCTTTTTTTTTATTTTTCCATAGATGAGTCACCAAGAAAAATCTACATACTTTTCTTAATGGTCTAATAACCATATAAGGACCTCTAGTTTTGAATTCCATAGCTATTTAATCCTTAGAGCTACTAGAATTCAACTTTCACATTTTATGCGGTTTAGTCCTTCTTGTAATTAAGCACTAAATCGATAAAATTTTCGTACCAAAATTTTCACATGTCATATCTATCATAATACGGACCATAAAATAAAATAAAAATAAATTTTATTTTCGGCTCAGATTTGTCGTCCCGAAACCATGTTCCAATTTCACCTAAAAATGGGCTATTACAATCAGACTATTAGAGCTACAGTTTTGGGGTTTGATTAGCCCTTACCGACCCTACGGTAGGCCCACAGTTGATTGTTACAACCCGTGCGACCTTAAGGAAAATTTCAGAATTATTGGCCCACAGGCGTGTGGCCCACACACCCAACTTGGATTTACCCGTGTGGGCCCACACGCCCGTGTAGCCCACACGCCCAACTTGGCTTTGCCCGTGTGGCCCAGACGGCCATGCCCACGCCATCACACGACTGAGTCTTGTGTACGGTCTCACCTTCATCAGTCATACGGCCGTGTCTCGCACACAGCCTGTAACACCCTTAACCCATATCCATCGCCAGACTAGGGTTATGGATATTACCGGTCGAATCAAAACTTTTAAATCATCGAGACTCGCACATTAGCATATCATAGATAATCAATCATGCATAGTCTCTATAGAAGGTCTACGAGACCTTAAACATGCTTTAGAGAAGGTTCGGGACTAAATCGAACTCATACAGAAATATTGCTGAACTTAGAAAATTTTTCTTTCAAAACAGGGCACACGCCCGTGTGGTTAGACCGTGTGCCTCACACGACCATGCCTTAGACCATGTCTTACCCCGTGTGCAACTCTGACTAGTCACACGGCCTGTCACACGCCCGTGTGTCTAGCCCGTGTGCAAGTCTGACCTGCATCGAATAAAGGTAGTGATGGACACAGGCGAGACACACGCCCGTGTGCTCACCCGTGTGGGCAATTGTAGGCCATTTGCAAGGCCACTTTGCCACACCTTTTTGGGTCATTCCCACATGCTCAATTTCAACATCAATAACATACATTTCAATCATCATTCTCAACTACCAAATCTAGTATGAAACATACCATTACTATTTCTCCTAACATACCATAATGGCCCTTCACATAAGACCATACTTACATATCATATACACCATTTCACGTATCAAAACATATACCAAAATCATTCCATTATTAAGCCATATCGCATGGCAAGATTATACACCTCAAAACATTCCATAACCTTACTAGCCTATACATGCCATATACCATATATACAACTGCCAAAAAAGTACCAAAATAGATGTTCGATAGTGTGATTGAGTCGCTGACGATCCCCAGATCTAAGCTAGCTTTAATGACACTGTAAAACAGAGAAAGACTTCACACAGTAAGCTTTAAAGCTTAGTGAGTTCGTAATATAACATAATTAACTCAACAATTCAAATTCAATAAACAAAATTAACTATTACTAGGTTCAATTCACATCACTACTCAATCTCAACCATAGCTATTACTCATTTCATACTATATCTATAGATTCATAAGCTAGCATTTATAATGCTACTCAAACCATCCCTTTTCACCATTCATTCACATAATCATCCATCTATCTCATACACAATATCATCAACCACATAGGTTATGTACATACTTGTACCATCACATATTTATCTATCACATTTACCATTCAATGCTCGATGCCATAATTCATTCGATCCTCTTTAAACATTCAGTAAACTCGCACACTTAGTGCCAATTAATTAGCCAAAACTATAATAATATCGCACACTTAGTGCTATTACATTAAACTGAATTTGTCTCGGTATCGCACAAATAGTGCCAAATAATACATCCGATGCTTTCTTTATTTCGCACACTTAGTGCCATTCATCACAGTAACTGTTCTATTTCCGCACACTTAGTGCCACATATCTTCGAACTCACATTTCGCATTTCCAAACTCCACAATCACATTTCCGTTCATTTCATCACATATGAACATTATTTAATCAATACGTATTATACACGAACTTACCTCAGACGTAGAAACAACAACACTAGTCGATCAATCGAGCACTTTGTTCTTACCTCGATCTAGGTCCAAATTTCTCTTTTCTTGATCTATATAATATCAAATTCAACTCATTAAATCTCTTTTTCATCCAAAACAATCCACAAACACATAGTTAGAGTATTTTACACTTTAGCCCTCATAATTTCGCATTTTAACATTTTAATCCTTATTTCACAATTACACAGAATACACATAATTTACTCACACCCAAGCTTGGCCGAATTTCATACTAGTCCATAGCAGCCCATATCTTTCATTTATTTCACATTTTAACCCTTCAAAGTTTCATTTTCACAAATTAGCCCTTAATAATCAATTTCATCAAAAATTCCAAATACAAAACATATTTATCATTCATCAAGCTTTCATATTACACCAACTATCAATACATAGCTCACATATTCATCAATGGAACCTCTCAAAATCATTATCAAACTCAGAAATTGAGGCATGGGCTTTATAGAACACAAAGTAACGATCACAAAAACGTAAAAATCATCAAAAACCGATCAAAGAACATACCTTAATCAAGCAATGTGTATGCCGAAATGCTCAAAGTTCTCAAGCCCTATCTATTTCTTTAATTTTCGGTAGTGGACATGAAAATAAAAGATGGGCATTTGTTTTCTTTTAATTTAATTAAGCTTATCTCATAAATTACCAAATTAACCTTTATGATTTCATTTAAAATTCCACTAACATAAACCCATTTTTGTCCATCCAAACTATTTATGGACTAATAACAACATAAGGACCCCACATTTAATAAGACATAGCATTTAAGCACTTTTAACTATTAGCGCACAGCTTTTGCATTTTACGCGATTAGGTCCTTTTTCACAAATCAGCACACAGACGATAAAATTTTCACACAGAACTTTCACACATACTTTATCACATACCATAAACATAAAAAATAATATTAAATTATTTCTCCGATCTCAAATTTGTGGTCCTGAAACCACTGTTTCGACTAGGGTCTAAACCAGGCTGTTACATGGCCAACCACACGGGTGACCACACGCCCGTGTGGTATCGACAGAATAGTTTTTTGGCTTTTGTCGAAGTTCAATTTTTAGCGTTTCAGGTACACACCTAGTACCGTTTCGATGCAAAAACACTCCCGAGACCACCAGCACCTAAAAATAGAATCCCGAAAGCCCTATTAGCAAATGATTTACCAAAATTAACAAAACTAAACCGAGCAACGTTCCACACTTACCACCGCAAAATGACTACACAAAAGTTAAACTGTTGAGGTGAAAACCACTAATTCACCGCCTTCACCTACGCAACCATTCATAGAATTTAGATTCCCAACCACAAGCGTAACGCTACTACAATGAAAGAATTGAGAGACTTACCAAAACCGCGCGAAATACAATAAACGTGAACCAAAAATTGAAAGGAACGAAAGAACCAAGATTAAGCCAAGACGAAAAGGAACAGAAATCGAAATTGACAGGAAAGTGGATAGAGAACAGAAACCGATGTCAAACTTTTGGAAGAAGTGGAAAATACTCAAAAGTTGAAAAAGAAAGAAAAATCACAAGATATGTCAACAACATCCCTTATTTTTCTCCCACAATCTCACTACTCACAACTCCCTAAGAATTTTAACACAATCGAAACTCTATCCCAAAGCCGAGCAAAAATAACACCCACGCTTGAACAGGGATTCAAACTCAGGACCTCGAACACACTAACCCCCTTACCACTCGAACCAGCAAGCTCATTATAATATAGTTTTACAGGCAATATTATATAAGCCCGCCGAACAAGGGTAAGGCTTGGATCAAAAATAGAAAAATTAGCAAAGGTGAGACTTGAACCCAATACCTCTCAAACACACCCAAAACACTTAACCACTGAAACAGATACACATTTGTGTCAGATATTTACAGGAACAAAAATAAATAAGTCAGGGTGTTAAAATGTATTATTATTATAGTGTGTGATATAGTATAACATAATGTGATAATATATTTTAAAACTATTAATACATATATATATATATATAACTATTAATTAGTCCAAAATTAAAATCAAAATTACCAGCTGATTTGATTGAAATGGCCAATTTGATAAGTTAAGTCAGTTTTAATCTCTAACTATAATAGATGATATACTATTACATAACATAATAATATAGTATATAATTATGACTAAAACTATTAATATACACATATATTTAATTATCATGTTGTATATTATAATAAAAGATATAATATTACATAATATTGTAACATTTAATCAATAATGCATATGTATAAACTATTAATATATTATATATTACATGATATGAGATAACATTATATAATATAGTAAGAGGGCTAACTTTCAAATGTACGAAAAGTATAGAATTAAAGCATATTGCAACCAATATATTAATCAACAATGATATTTAATATTTAATATATTATGTCTTACTACTACAGTATGTGATATAGTATTACATAATATAATTATATATTATATAACTATGACTAAAACTATTAATACATATGTAGCTATTATTTTATTATTTATACTATTAATAAAGTCTCTGACTGAGTTGGTGTCACAAGTCAACCGAACACCAACTCAGTAAGAGAAATTATGAAAATATCCTTTCGTAATTAAATAAGTTATATTATTTGAGGGTAATTTAGTCTTTTTATTCTAACAAAAACCAATAAAAATATAGTGGGATTTGAACTTGCACCAATTGAATTGGTAAAACTTTAAATTTACTAATCAACTAAAGCTTCATTTTGATATATTTTATACAGTTTTATTTTTAGTATGCACAATTTATTATCTCAATCAGCTGTATATACATGATTTCCACATGCATACACGTTTGATAGAGTTTCTAGTATTGATAATGTTGTTAATTAAATTGGTGTCACAAGTAAACTCGACACTAACTTACGATTAATAACAACACCATGATTATAACATCCCCAATACCCCTGAGTCAAGAACTGTGTTAAATCGAGAGCCAATATGTTGAAATTTGAGAATGTTATAAAATAGAAATTATCAGTGTTAGTAGAGAGAGAATATAGATACTAAAGGTAATTGAAAAATACTCATATATTGAGAGAAATAAATCCAAAATATCGACTAAATTGTAAGAGAGTGAAAAGTATTGAGGCAAATGCGAGAAAATTAAGAGTTGGAATTATTAGATTGAATTGAAGGAAAAATGAGGAGGGACTGGAGGTGAAATTTTACCAAAATAGAGTATGACTCGTGAGTAGTATTGTAGAGAAAGTAGAGAGATTAAATGGTCAATACTCAATTTAAATAATTATGGAAAAAATAATTATTATGGACTAAATTGATGTAAAAGAATGATTGTGGAAATATTTTAATATTTAATATTTTTAATTATTAAATTAATAGATATTATTTTAAAATTATGTAGAAAAGATGATGACTTACAATTATTCATCTTTTCTCCCTTACACGCCACTTACTTCATGAACAAACTAAGTTTAGTTTTTATTTATTTTGGTCTTTTCCACCATTTCTAAGCCTTCCAAGTTTAATTCCTCCAAATTTCTTCATGAATATTTAGTGAAATCAAAAGAGAAACCTAGTAGTTATGATAGTTTCATGAGAAGTACATCTACAGTTGTCTTGAAGGAGAGAGAAAATAAGAATTAGGATTTGATTACAAGAGATCAAGGTAAGAATGATAAGTTTTACAAGATTTTTATGTTAGTTTTATTTAAAGAGTATAAATATCATGTTTGGTTCTAATTTTGATAAGTAAATTTTGTATGTTTTGATATGCAAATGAAGAAAAAGAGAAGAGAAGTGATCAACAAGCTAAGGACAAAGGCAAAAGGATAACTAAAGATTAGGAAAAGAACAAGAACAAGAAAACTAGATTCCAAGCCTTTGGTTGTAAATACAACAAGAATCTTTTACTTACTTAATAAATATCTAAGTATAAAACTTTATTAGATTAATTATATTAATATTTATTTGATTAATCTTATACATGAATATGTTAATATTTAATATGAGATTAGTTAGTGAATGTGTAGGAATTTATTGGATATTATCTACAAGGCAATATTATGTTTTGTATTGAAAGTATGGAAAAAGGGACTAATTTGTAAAATGAGGAAAAGTTTATGTGAAAAGAAAAATTATGATTGAATATATATATGTATATATATTAAGAGACTTATGTTATTGAATGATTTGTATAATGATTTTGAACTGCTATGAGAATTATTATTGAATTTTGAATTGATGGGGTCTAAATTGAAAAGAATAAAAAAAATAGAAATTCTATTTTGAATTTTAAATGAGAAATTGTTTCTATTATATTTGAAAATTTAGACAAGATATGAACTAGTAGGATATAGATGGCAGACCATTAGGAAGCATTTAGCGTGTTTTTTATTGAAGCACTTCGGTGCCACTTTGTTTTGATAAAGCACTTTGTTGTTGGTCTGTTATGTTATTGTACTTCAGTGCTACTTTGTTCTATTTATGCACTTTGGTGCATCTCTATATTACTTCTGCATATCCTGCATGTTCTATTAAGTCTACATTGTGCATTCGATAAATTCTAAAAGATAAAATAAAGGTATGATCATAGTGACAAGATTAAGGTAAGCGATTGGAATGATAATGAATCCAAGTATGATAAATGAAGTTTAGTATAAAAATTCTATTGCTAACAAGTTATAGACTTACTTACTATGACATTTTTTTATTTTTTATATTTAATTTATGAAAATGTAATTTTAATCCTTGTTTTACTTACTAAGATTTCACAAGCTTACTGATGTGTCATGTAACTAACTAAAAATACGACAAAGGCAAGTGAACCTATCGATAAATAATGTAGCTACGGTGAGTAAAAATACCGTATCCACGAGGACTAAAAGTACTAGTAATTACTGTTTTCCTATTATTTAGCTAGCAAATTGGAGTGATTGATTTAAACTAAGATTACTAAATTAATTTAACTAAAGAACTCAATAGAGAATAAATCTGGAAAATAATTGAATAATAACCAATGAGAGAAACATTACCCGGAAAGAATCTACCTAGACTTCATCTATCATTATGAATCTGAATTAAATGAATTATTCACTTGGTATCTTGATCCATAGAAATCCCTAAATTATGCTAATATTTCTTTCGAGAGTAAGAGCAACTGACACTACGTTGATTAATTGAAATTTATGTCTAATTTAAACCCCTATCGTCGCATTAACTCGATCTATGGATTCCCCTATTAGATTTGACTCTAGTCCGTTATATTTATGCCGTCCTATTTCTAGGATTGCATGCAACTCCACTCAATTATGCTAGATCTACTCTTAAACAGTGACTTTTCCTCTAATTTAAGAACATTAAACGTGAATTAATATCCCGAAAATATTAAAACAAGAGATAAACACACATAACTGAGAACAAGAATCAAGTATTTATCACATAAAACATAAACAAAATAATAGAATTCATCATAGGGTTCATCTTCCCTAGGTATCTAGGAAATTAGTTCATAATTGTGAATACAGAAGGGTGAGCTAACAAGCTCAATGTGTACCTTAGCTCAAATAGAATCACAAATAGCACAAAAAACAAACCAAAATGTCACAGAGAATTTCATCAAATTCGAATTACAAATTTTGTGTATGCATCGTTATGTCGATGCAATATTTTCAGAAACCAAAATACAGATTTTTCAGAAAACTTCCTACCCAACTTCACTACATACCAAATTAGATTTCCCTAGAACTTGTCCATCCAAAAACACACCAACAGATAATTGTGGACAATGCCACCAGAGTTGCAGTTAAAATTGCTAGATAAGATATATGTGGTCAAGCCATTATTTTGCAGTCAAATTACTGTAATGTATATGTCCGTCGAAGCTACTATAATTGCAATGAGTCATGAGAACAAAAATATGGTTAAAGCACCAGATAATGCAGACCATTAAACTGTCAAATCTTACTCCTTACCATATTATCCCACCCATGCAATGTGACATGACATGCATAAACAGAACCTAAATTAAAAGCATGTAAGACATACAGTTATACAATAACAGAAATCAGAGGGCATGAAATTCCATGCTTTGCAAAACAGATGTGTCACAAATTTCAGCAAAAGCAAATAAGTTTCGCCATAAAGTCACATGCATGGTTATATAGCAGATTCAGAGATATACAAATTAACATAACCAAACATCATATGCTCATATACAAATATAGCAAAACAGAAACATGCCATCAAAATTATTAGTATACATATTATGCATATATATTTCCCATACCTTTTCCACATAACTTGCAGTATTATACTATTAGATATCATGTTTTCAAGTCTTATTTATACAATATGGACCTTACAGAGTGGCTAAATACACATAAAAAAATAAATACCGCCATAGGGGAAATTTCCAGAAAATGGGCCCACACAACCCAATTAACCCAAACCGTGTGACACACGCGGTCTGCCACATTGCTTGTGACGTCGATAGTGAACTTTGTTGGAAAACGGGTTTGGAAAATGCAGTGGAAAATAAATTTAGGGAAAAATTAGAGTTTTAAAAGTTTTTTCCAAAACAAGATATTGGTTGTGATATCTAAAGTAATAAACATTTAACCAAAATTGGACATTTTCAATTCGTCTAGGATGAGCGCTTCGACTGAGTAGTCTTCTCTACTATCCTCAAGCTCACGTCTATCGAGTGTGGGCTCGCTTCGAATTAGAAAATTTTTCACAAAAATTACCAGTGGGGTAATTTTGCAAATTCTTTGAACTTTTGGGTTAAGTTGTAAATCAGAAAAATATCTTTAAAAATTTTCTGAAAATAATCTCTTCAGAAAATTTTCTCTTTACAACTTTCTTTTGAATTCAAGCGTGTGTTAAAATAATGACCTAAGGCTCTCTTTATATAGGGAGAGTTTAGAGAGTTCAACTATGATTAAATTTAATATTAAATCTTATTAAAATAATAGAATATTTATCCACAAGATAAACATTAAATTAAATTTAATATTAAAATAATCACTTTAATATTAAATTAATAAAATATCATTAAGATAAGTATTAAATTCAATTTAATATTAAACTATTAAAATATTATTATTTTTAGAATAGTTAATCTAAAATCAAATTATTTGGTAGAGCCCTAGTAGGAGTGTATGTAACAGTGCGGTTTAGACCCTAGTCAGAACAGTGGTTTCGGGACCACCAATTCGAGTTAGAATAATATTATAATATTATTTTCTGTGTTTTCTGTGTGTGATCAAGCATGTGCTAAAGTTTCGTGAGTTAATTTGTCCGTTTGAATGTTTAATTTGAGAAAAGGGCTAAATCACGTTAAATGCAAAAGTGACTTGCCATTTATAAAAGGGTTATATTGACATGGCTTTATTAAAATGAAGTCCTTATGTTGCAATTTAGCCATTGAAAAATGGCATGGACGGTAGTGGACATGTTTAAAGTGTTTTTAATAATTAATCATTAAGGGTAAAATGGGAATTTATGAATTATGTGTATTAATAATAATAAAACATGAAAATGGTCATTGTTATCATCTTTATTCCACCGATTTTAGAAATAAAAGAACAAGGTTTGAAACTTTGAAGCATTCGGCCTTAGTTGAGCAAAAATTCAAGGTATGTTTTTAATCGGTTTTCGATAATTTCTACGTTTTTGTAATCGTTGCTTCATATACTTCAAAACCCATGTCTCAATTTTGTGAATTGATGATGTTTTTGAAATGAGCCATTGATGAACACATGAGTTTTTGGATGTTAGAAGGTGAAATATGAAAGATATGTGTTTGATTAACATAGTTTGTCTTTGGAGTTTTGTTTATTTTGAGTAATTTGGAGTAAATTGAAAGAATAATATTTGGAGGGACTAAATTGTGAAATAAATGAAATGTATGGAATCATATGAGTATGAGTAAAATTCGGCTAGGCATGGGTAATATGAAACTTGGTATATTTTGTGATTTTGTGAAATAGGGACTAAATTGTCCAAATGTGAAAATATGAAGGTTAATTTGTAAATTGCCCTAAATATGTGTTTTTGGATTGAATTGAATGATTCGGTGAATAAATGGATTAAATTTGAATATGTATAGATCAAGAACTGAAGAAAACGAACTTAAATCGCGGGAAATCGAAAGTAGTCGAATAACCGAGTCCGATCGAATATCCGAATCCGAGGTAAGTCGATATACAAATAAATGTATTTGAATTGAACTATTTGGACATATGTGAAATTTGAATTGCTATGAATAATGCTCGAGATGGTATGTATGTGAAATCCGAGGATATATCGATAAGTTGTTAGTGTCCGAGAAGTCCCGTTTGAACCTAGGGATAGATAGGATAGTATATGTCATGACATAGGTGTCCGATATTCGATATCATGTAAGACCACGTCTGGGACGTTGGCATTGATTCGAGATTTCGTGTAAGACAATGTCTGGGACGTTGGCATCGATATGAGATTTACGTGTAAGACCATGTCTGGGACATTGGCATCGTATTGATTCGTGTAAGGCCCTATCTGGGACAGTGGCATCGATATTTGGCTACATGTAAGACCACGTCTGGGACGTTGGCATCGATATGAGATTTACGTGTAAGACCATGTCTGGGACATTGGTATCGTATTGATTCGTGTAAGACCCTGTATGGGACAGTGGCATCGATATTTGGTTACATGTAAGACCACGTCTGTGACGTTGGCATCGATATGAGATTTACGTGTAAGACCATGTCTGGGACATTGGCATCGTATTGATTCGTGTAAGACCCTATCTGGGATAGTGGCATCGATATTTGTTTACATGTAAGACCACGTCTGGGACATTGGCATCGATATGAGATTTACGTGTAAGACCATGTCTGGGACATTGGCATCGTATTGATTCGTGTAAGACCCTGTCTGGGACAGTGGCATCGATATTTGGTTACATGTAAGACCACGTTTGGGACGTTGGCATTGTACGACTATTCCGAGCACTCTGAGTATCCTATTTAGTTTCGAACAGTTCAACGGGCAAGTCCGAGAAATGAATGACTATGAGTCCGAGAAATGAATGACTATGTGAGTTGTACATTCGTTTCAGGTACGTTGATACGTATGCTTTGTATAAGCATGAAAGGTGAGTAAGTATGTACATTGATGTAAATGAACATTTGAGATATATGTGTTTGAATGAGCTATGGGTACAAGTGATACTTATGATAAGGAATGTGGAAAAGCAATGGCTAAGTAAATGAGCCAAGGATGATGACATGAATTTGCAAATGAGAAATATTATTGATTTGTATCAATATGGTTATATGCATTTATGTTAAGTTTATTTGTATATGGCTTACTAAGCTTTGAAAGCTTACTCTGTGTGTGTGTGTTTATTCTATTTTATAGGTCGTCAAAGCTACGAGAGGCTCGGGAATAGTCAAGGATCATCACCACACTATCAAACTCAACTTTGGTACTTTTGAATGTGTATATAGCTAAATATGGCATGTATAGGCTAGTCATTTTGGAATATGTTTGAGATGTGTAAATAGCCATGTGATGTGGCTAGATAAATGTTGGAAATATGCATGAGTAATTATGGTATATGAAGCATGTTTTGGTATGGTTTGATGGCAATGAAATGGTTTATGAATGGTAACCTTATTGATGGATTGATGCCATAGTGAAATGTGGAAATTATGGATGAATCATGCTTGGTTATACATGTGATTTAGTTGTGCAAATTGGCATATAAGTTGGCATGTTTAGAAATGTATTTGAATGTGTTGAAAGGATGACCGTTTGGTATGATTTTTGGTTGCCAATTGTGTTTGGAATATGCTTGTATGTGCTTGTAGGGTTGACCCAAGTGTGGGTGGCATTTTAGCCTTGAAAATGGCCTATTTATGCCCACACGGTTGAGCACACGAGCGTGTAGCTCGACCGCGTCCCTTGTGGTTGCAATTCGAGGCAAGTCAGGCTCGACCATGGGCTAGACACACGACTGTGTGACTGGCCGTGTGGTGCAAGTCAGTAGCGACCACGGGTGAGGCACACGGGCGTGTCCACGGCCGTGTGGACAAGTCAGTATGTATGCCCTGTTTTGACACGGCTTAGACACACGGGCATGTCTAATCTAAGGCCGTGGGAGGCACACGGCCTGCCCACACGGGTGTGTGACCTCTTTAACTTAGAAAAAAATTTAAATTTCTGAGAATTCTTATTTTTGTTCGGTTTGGTCCCGACCCTATTTTCAAGCATGCTTAAGGTCTCGTTGACCTATTAAAGGGACTCTTTGATTGGATTAAATGGATTATGATATGAACTGTTTGTAAAAGATTTCGATTGTCTGGTAATGCCTTTTAACTCTAATCTGGCGACGAATACGGGTTAGGGGTGTTACAGTGCAACTCTTCCACTACTCAACTATCGAAGACCAACCGCCGCTGGCTACCGAGACGCCACTATCGCAACTGCCGGCACCGCCATGTCTAGTGGTGCAGGTTGACACCCTTACGGCACCCCAAGTTGGTTCGGTCTGGGTCAGTGATGACCCAACCAATCCGGTCTAGCCACTGGTTAGATCGTCGGCCTGGTTTTACATATCGGGTTTGGTTCGACAAATTTTTGGGTCTTGGTCTTGGTTCTTGCCCAATTTACGATCTCAGGTCTAATTTTCAAGTTCAATTACCCATTAGGCCAATTGTTTGACTTAAAAATTAATTTCCAAAAATATCATATTAATTTTGACTAATTTAATTTTACTTTATTAAAATTAATTTTCCCAAAAATCACTTAGATTTTCCAAATTTATTTTTCAAGAAAATTATTTAATCAAATTCTCTAGTTGAATCCGAAAATGTCACAAAGAATGGGTTTTGAAAACGGAGTCGTTACTCAAAACATTTCAGCTTATTAACTCATATTCGTTTATATCCATTGTCGAAAACATTAGTTAATAGGTTTATTTGCCAAACATATTCTATAGCGGAAGTTAAAATAAATTTTATTTTCTTAAAATCCTATTCGTAAGTTTGGAAAACTTTTGTTTTCGTAAAAACCATGTTTTTAGATAAATGTCGCAAATAAAGTATTAAACGAAAATTCAAATCCCAAAAATTAAACCAACAGTCCGGAGAGTCCAATTAATACAAAACTCCCAGAAATAATCTTTAAATATACAAGACCTTTATTTAAAAATCAGTTCATAGATTAGTGGTCACCGCAAGACTCCGCCGCATCGATCCGTCTAAGTCTGTAGATTACCTGAACAGAACAGACAAACAGAAGTGAGTTTACGTAAACTCAGTGTGTAACCCAACAGATATAGACATGCAATACATACAGTGGTCTCATAACCAGTCAGATACAGATTCAGACTTAAGTCCTTTTTCATATACAGAAATCAGAAACAGATATGCAGAACAGATATATAGTATCCTACCCCCATCCTCTACACACCATCTCCGACTATCCCATCACACCATGTGGGGTTAAAAACACCCACCCATCCCTACACACCATATCGTGTCATTACGACACATATCAGATAAAGTGCAGCCAAGCTGGCAGAATATAGGCGAAGGTCGCCTTTCAAAACACTTCCTCCATATATACAATCCCACCCTAAAATAGATACAGAATACAGATACTGATACAGATATAACATGCTTATGATGCTTGTGTACAAAAATAAGATATACATATAACAGATTAGTCAGACATGCATAAAAGTGTCCTACTCAGGGCATACTATAAGAATATCAGATCACATAATCTAGGGTTTGGTTAGCCCTTACTGACCCTACGGCAGGCCCACAGTCTATCGGAACGACCCGTGCGACCCTAGGAAAATTCCAGAAATTTGGGCTCACATGTCTGTGTAGGCCCACACAGCCAGGCCCAAAATCCACACACCCGTGTGGCCCACACGCCCAATTTGGCTGAGCCCGTGTGGTCTACACGACCACACTCACACCATTGCATTGCCATGTCTCGCACACAGCCATGCCTTCGTCAACCACACAGTCGTGTCTCGCACATGGCCACCCACACAGCCGGCCACAAGCCCGTGTGGCGTCGACTGTAACACCCCAAACCCGGCCCAAACTCTACGACCAGATCTGGTATGCTACGGGGTTTATTGTAAAAACTTTGCTTTAACGGTTTTTGAAAATCTCAGTTTCTTTACTTAGGCATTTGTTAAAAAAATAGGATATCTGATGAAAACCTTTACTTTTTCTTTGAACGTGTTCGGAAAACCTATTTTATTATTTTTTATGTTTTAAGTCCTTGAACATAAATTTATAAACTGTAAACACTGTCAAATATAAAGCGATAACCTAAACCATAGGGCCTTATTACATAAATAGTTCCAAAATTAAAATTTAAAGAAAATCGAAAATAATTCATGAAAATAAATAAAATAAAACTTGATGGCCCCTCGAGTCCGCCTTGGCTCCCCTGTCCACGATCTACTACTCATCTGAAAAGTCAAGGAAAATAAAAGGGTGAGTCACCAAGACTCAGTGTGCAAATCCCGAAAACACATAAAAGGCTTTAGGCCCACAAACACATTATGGGCCTTGGCCCATACACAATGGCAACAAAACATATGTATGCTACATGGCCCATCCCAGCCTAGAAATCTATCCTCTACACACCAGCCCGTACCAACCATCACACCTTGGGGATTTCTACAATCAACCCACCAACCGCTACACACCACATCGACAGACATGCTACCTATTCCTAATAATCAGGAATGAATTTAACGTGGCTTAGCCACCGATCACTATTGTGACCTAACATTTCAATTCGTGGTTTAACCACCGATCACCAAGTGACCTATTATCATGCTCTTCCCCCTTAGTCATATTAATCCCATCCCATGCATACATTCATGCAAAATCAAACAATATACCACTTAAGGATTTACAATCTAGCACATTCATCGATACACATAGAGAAGTTTCTATGATCACCTACCTGGCATCCATTGCCTACCCTTTTTGGGTAACACGACTGTTCATACAGCCTATTTTTTCAGCTTTTAGCCCATAACATATGTATATATACAGGTTAAGTAGTGTGATAGAGATCTACACACCTGATTACGGTTAAGACGACACTTTCTATCTCGACGCTATCCGTAGCTGACACAACCGCTATTTGCCTAAGGTGTTGTTCAGAAGCCGGTCCATAGCCCGGTGGCCAATCTCGAACAGCAGACACCGCGCATTTCTTGAACTTTGGGGCTGGGACTACAGATCCAACTCCTTCCTTTGATTTTCTGACATTCGAGTCCATGAGTGATCATGGTCAGAAGGTGCTACGATGATTGCTTAACGGACCATTAAGTTAAGACACGAATAACGAAAAGAAACCGATTGATCAACTTAAGGAGAACCAAAAACCTTACCTTGAAATCCCGAAAATAATATGATTCGTATGCTACCGATTTCTGGCTTAGAAACCTAGAGGATTAGATCTCCTTCAAATCCCGGAATGCCGCCAAAGAGAAAGAACACAAGATCAGAGAAAATATCAAACTAAGGATGGCCCTAACTACCAACTAGCCATTCGGCTTTGGCTTCAAAAGCCGAAAAAGATTGCAAAAATACTAGCACAAGTCGATACTCACCTCTACAGAAGATTTCGACTACTTCTAAACGATTCCGGCTTTATGGAGAAATTGGCACAAGAGGAAAAGAATGGAAAAGAGTGTGAAGTGAGAGGTTTCGGCTTCTGAAGGAATCAAAAGGAAAGATTGCAGAGAATGGCTGAGGGTTTCGGCATAGAGAATGAGAGAAAAGCTTTAAATGAATGGGGTTCAAAATGCCGAAATTGAAGAGATAGTCCCCCTATTTATAGAAAATTTCGGCACTTACTTATCAAAAATCGAAAGTGCCCTTCCTGATAACTAACAACTAATCAAATAGTAGGGGAAATTTTGGCACCCTTATGGCATGTGGAAACCGATTTTTTCCCCCCTCCAAGAGATGGAAATTCGACCATCACTGCACTCAGCAGATAGCTCCTATCTTTTCTCCTCTATCTTAATCCATTCACTCCTCCAGAAGAGACCTAGATAACACCACTTCCCCCCTATTTTATCAGCACCTTATCCCCATTATCCAAGTCACTAAATCCCTCCAAATTTTAAGCATCATTGCCGTCCCTCTTGCTCCCCTTTTAAGTGCCGAAAATGGCCCAAAGATATGGGCTCCTTACGGCCAAAACTTGGGCCTCTTCAACTGCTAATGGCGTCACCTTATAACTCCTTTGCAGCGCCACTTGTTACTGAGCCACAAGCCCACTTTGTAGTTTAAACCACAGATACTATCTTTTAAACCCTTTAGTGTCCCATCAGAAAATTTAATCAAGGCCTCGACCCCATCCTGAGCCCAATTTGGACCCCTAACACTTAAATTAACACATTAAACATATCCTCACACTAACGCATAGGCCCATTAATTCAGGATGTTACGCTTCTACCCCCTTAAAGAAATTTCGACCTCGAAATTACACGTCAAAAATAGATGTGGGAATCTAACTGCACGCATCGCTTCCTCTGGTTCCCAAGTAGCCTCCTCAGAACTGTGATTCCGCCATAGATCCTTGACCAACGGAACCGTCTTCCTACGCAATACCTTGACATCATGGTCCAAGATTTCCACTGGCTCCTCTTCAAAGGATAGGTCGGGTCTCACTTCGATTTCTTCCACTGACACCACATGAGATGGATCTGAACAGTAACGTCTTAGCATAGAGACGTGGAATACATTGTGAATCTGGCTTAGCTCAGAAGGTAATTCTAGCTCATAAGCTACTGGTCCCACTCGTTTCAACACACGATAAGGTCCGATAAATATGGGACTTAATTTACCTTTCCGTCCGAACCTCAGTACTTTCTTCCATGGCGACACCTTCAAGAACACCTTGTCACCCATCGCAAATTCTATGTCCTTACGCCTCGTGTCAAGATAGGACTTCTCATTGGTCCCGACGCTTCCTTTAATCGAGCCCGAATTAACTCTACCTTCTCCTCTGTCTCGGTAACCAAATCCGGACCCAAAATTCGATGTTCCCCTAATTTCGTCCAACAGGTAGGTGTATGACACCTCCGCCCGTACAATGCTTCATAGGGTGCCATCTGAATACTTGACTGGTAGCTATTGTTGTACGCAAACTCCGCCAACGGTAAGAACTCTTCCCAACTACCCCTGAAGTCAATGACACATCCTCTTAACATGTCCTCTAAGATCTGAATTACCCGCCGCATCGCCCATCGATGCGAGGATGAAACGCCATCTTGAAATCCAACTTCACCCTAAAGCTTGATGCAATGCCTTCTAAAATCGTGAGGTGAACCTAGGGTCCCCGTCCGATATGATTGATACTTTGTACCCCATGCAACCTCACTACCTCCGCTATGTATAGCTTAGCCAATTTCTCGCAAAGAGTAATCGACACGCATCGGGTATAAAATGAGCAGACTTCCGCCAAGCGGTCAACAATCACCTGCACCGAATCTTTCTTAGTAGGCGTGAGGGTAGCCCACTAACAAAGTCCATTGTGATCCTTTCCCACTTCCATTGTGGAATCTTCACCGGCAAGTAACAACCTTGATGGTAATCGATGTTCGCCTTTACTGCCGACAGTCAAACACTTCCCACAAATTCGGTCACCTCTCGCTTTAAACTCGGCCACTGGCCCGATCTCGCAAATCTCGATACAACTTACTTCCTCCAGTGGTGCATAGCGTATGGACTACCATGGGCTTCTTGCAAAATCTTATGCCTCAACTCGGATCTTTCTAAGATACACACTCTCCCTTGAAAACATAATAGCCCTTCCTCATTCACACTAAATTCTGTTGATCCTTCACTTGATCCTACCGGAAACTTCTCCTTTAGCAACTCGTCAGTCTGCTGTTTCTCCTTAACCTGACTGACCCAAGAGGGTTTCACTTGAAGTTCAGCTAATAAACTCCCATCATCATATAGACTAAGGTGAGCAAACATTGCTCTCAAGTCAGAGATTACTTTACGACTCAAGGCATCCGCCACCACGTTAGCTTTACCCAGATGGTACTCGATCGAGCAGTCATAGTCCTTTAGCAACTCGATCCACCTCCTTTGCCTTAGATTCAACTCCTTCTGGGTCAAAAGGTATTTTAGGCTCTTGTGATCGGTATAAATGACAGATTTCTCCCCGTATAGATAATGTCTCCAGATCTTCAAGGCAAAAACCACTGCCACCAATTCCAAATCATGTGTGGGATATCTTGCTTCGTACGGTCTCAACTGCTGAGATGCGTACGCCACAACCTTTCCACCTTGCATCAACATGCATCCTAGTCCCGTGTGTGAAGCATCACAGTAAATCATGAACTCCTTTCCAGCCTCCGGCTGAATCAACACCGAAGCCTCCGTTAAAATCCTTTTTAACTTCTCGAAACTCTCTTGCTGCTTATTAGACCAAACAAACGGAACCCCTTTCCATAATAACTTAGTCAATGGTGCCGCAATTAAAGAAAATCCCTCAACAAACCTTCTGTAATACCCGGCCAAACCAAGGAAACTCCGAATTTCTGCTACCAACTTAGGCGGCTTCCAATCCAACACCGCTTCAATCTTCCGAGGGTCAACCCTAATCCCCTCTGCCGACACAATGTGACCTATAAAAGTAACCTCCCTTAGCCAAAATTTGCACTTACTGAATTTGGCATACAACTGCTTATCCCTTAGAATCTGCAGAACCACCCGAAGATGTGAATCATGCTCCTCTTCCGATTTTGAATAAACCAGAATATCATCTATGAATACCACGATAAACCGATCCAAGTAGGGTTGAAATACTTGGTTCATCATATCCATAAACGTTGCTGGTGCGTTAGTCAACCCAAATGGCATCACCATGAATTTGTAGTGTCCATGTCGAGTCCTAAAAGCCTTCTTATGAATATCCGCCTCTTTGACCTTAAGCTGATGGTACCCTGACCTCAGATCTATCTTTGAAAAGACTGAGGCCCCCTTCAGCTGATCGAACAAGTCATCGATCCTTGGCAATGGGTATTTGTTCTTGATGGTCAACTTATTCAACTGACGATAGTCAATGCACATCTGCATCGATCCATCCTTCTTCTTAACGAATAACACCGGTGCCCCCCAAGGCGACACACTTGGTCGGATAAACCCTTTATCCAGCAACTCTTGAATCTGCGCTTTCAATTCCACCAACTCCTTTGGCGCCATCCTATACGGAGCAATAGATACTGGCGCTGTTCCCGGAAGAAGATCAATACCAAACTCCACTTCACGATCCGGGGGTAATCCCGGAAGCTCCTCTGAGAAAACATCAGGAAATTCTTTCACCGTCCTGACATCTCCGACAGTTAGTTCCTTGGCTTCCAGAGACCGAACAAACATTAGGATTGCCTCGCATCCTTTCCTCACCATCCTTTCTGCCCTTAAGGCAGACACCACATTTGACAAACAGTTCCCCCTTTCACCTATCACCAACACTTCACCGCCATCGGGAGTCTTTAACACCATACGCTTGGCTGCACAGTCCAAATTCGCTTGATACTTCACTAACCAATCCATTCCTAAGATCAAATCGAACTCCCCAAACGGCAGTTCCATCAGATCAGCCCAAAAAGCTACCCCTTGAACTTCCAGGGGTACATCCTTATATAGTTTATTTACCACTACAGTTTGTCCTAGAGGGCTCACTACAGTCATCTCCCTAGAAGAAATCTCATAATCTAAATTCAAAATTCCCGCTATAGCACTAGGAACATAAGAGTGCGTCGAACCAATATCAATCAAGGCAGTGTAAGGCAAACCAAAAATTAAAACGTACCGGTTATAACATCCGGTGCGTCGGCCTCTCTCGGCGATGTCGCAAAGATAGACTAACCCCTACTGCTCGCCTCGTTGTTTCCTGCCCCTTGCCTTGCACTGGTGCTCCACGGCCCCGACCAAAACCGTTACCACCTCTGGCCGGACCACGACCTCTCTGTGGTCTGGTGCCACCACCTCTTCCCTGTGCATTCCCTTGGCCCGTGGGCCCTTCATCGCCTGCTGCGCGACAGCTTTCTAACTTGGTGGTCCGTAGATCCACACCTAAAGCACTTCCCACTGCCTGCCTAACACTTGCCTACATGGAATTTACCACATCGAACACACTTCTGTGTCTGACCAACAGCAGCAGGTCTCTCTTCTCGCCTCGGCCCGTCTGACCTAGGCCTTTTCTGAGTACGCCCAGCTGCCCCTGACGATCCAAAATTCCTCTTACATCCACCCCTATCTCTATCCCGATTTAGTTTCTCTATCCACTTCACCTCCTCAGCTATCTTAGCTTTTTCCACAAGCACATCAAATTCCCTCTCCCGCTGTGGAGCTATCAATACACGTAAATCATCCCTCAAACCATTTTCAAATCGAACATAATGTTCATGGTCTGTGACCACCATTCCTCGAGCATAACGGCTAAGGCGTAAGAATTCCGCTTCATGCGCAGCCACCGACCTACTTCCTTACACCAGATTCAGAAATGCTCTACGCTGCGCATCCACATAACTTGTCCCAATGTATTTACTCTGAAACGCCGTTTTGAAGAAATTCCAGGTGATACAATCAGCCATCGTACCATCCTTAACCGTAAGCCACCATTGATACGCTTCGTCCCGCAGGAGAGATACAACCCCTTTCAGTTTTTCCTCTTCCGTGAAATCCAGATCATCTATTATACGCTCAACCGCCTCCAACCAGTACTCAGCTGTACTCGGGGCTATTCCAGAAATTCCCCTAAACACTTCTGCCCCATTAGCTCTAAGTCACTCCGACACAGATTTCCGGCTCCCGTGCTCCACGCCGCCCCAAGAACCCTCTCTAAAACCCTTAACATCGCTCGGGATATCGCATCATCTCCGGCCGCCCGGTCCCGAAATTCCACCTCCGCACCGGTGGTACGGCATCTCGTTTCTGCACCCATAACCATCCTCTCATCGTTCGCACACGCCCATCCTACCCCTACCACGACCACGCGCAGGACGTCCACGACCCCTTGTACTCATTCTACCGATTCGCGTTTATCTGATTAGAAATTTTATGAATTATTAATTTCTTCCACTGATTAACCACAAACAATCTTATGGACAGTAGTTTTAAGAGTAGTTCTTTCAATTTCGAAATTATATCTACAGGTTTCAGTCTCAAGTGTATATCTCCTAGTTCCGCACACATTCAACCATCATACATCAACATACAAGTAACATCCATGAATCCACATTCATCACCTAAAGGTATTTTCGTCATTTCACTACCCAGGGGTGTTTTCGTATTTCTACCCGATAGGGGTATTTTGGTAATTTGGCAAAATAAGGGTATCTTGGAAATTTTGCAAAACAGGGGTATTTCGGTACTTTTGCAAAACATGGGTATTTTAGGAATTTTGCAAATCAGGGTATTTCAGTAATTTTACAAATATAAGGGGTATTTTAGCAATTAACGTTGGCCCATAAACAAGTCCTCGCGGTTAAAGTGAACAAACACTATGCACCAGGTAGGATCTTAGAAAAGAGGAGGTGGGTCACTCGGACCGCTTAAGTACCAAGCTCTCACTAGATCCAATCCTAGACATGCATATATCGGTTACCACACTCTAACCCAGCGACTGGTTTACGGACATGTTTAGTTATATTAAGTTTTATGAATTTAAAGAGTTTGTTTAAACTAGGCCTAGAGTCCATTAATTCCTAACATGCTAGTCTACGTCCATAAAGCCCATCAACCCAACATGCATATCACATCAAGAGTTAGAATACTTACCTGCATGGATCGGGTGCCGGCAGACTCGAAGGCCATATCTCAACCAAAGCATTTTCACCAACTTTATAACCTACTACTGGACCCATTTCACAGCCCGAGTTTTGCAACTGGGCTCTAATACCAAAATGTAACACCCCAAACCCGGCCCAAACACTACGACCAGATCTGGTATGCTACGGGGTTTATTGTAAAAACTTTGCTTTAACGATTTTTGAAAATCTCAATTTCTTTACTTAGGCATTTGTTAAAATAATAGGATATCTGATGAAAACCTTTACTTTTTCTTTGAACGTGTTCGGAGAACCTATTTTATTATTTTTTATGTTTTAAGTCCTTGAACATAAATTTATAAACTCAGAAACACTCACAAATATAAAGCGATAACCTAAACCATAGGGCCTTATTACATAAATAGTTCCAAAATTAAAACTTAAAGAAAACCGAAAATAATACATGAAAATAAATAAAATAAAACTTGATGGCCCTCGAGTCCGCCTCGGCTCCCGTCCCACGATCTACCGCTCATCTCAAAAGTCGGGAAAATAAAGGATGAGTCACCAAGACTCAGTGTGCAAATCCCGAAAACACATAAAAGGCTTTAGGCCCACAAACACATTATGGGCCTTGGCCCATACACAATGGCAACAAAACATATGTATGCTACATGGCCCATCCCACCCTAGAAATCCATCCTCTACACACCACCCGTACTCACCCATCACACCTTGGGGATTTCTACAATCAACCCACCAACCGCTACACACCACATCGACGGACATGCTGCCTATTCCTAATAATCAGGAATGAATTTAACGTGGCTTAGCCACCGATCACTATTGTGACCTAACATTTCAATTCGTGGTTTAACCACCGATCACCAAGTGACCTATTATCCTGCTCTTCCCCCTTAGTCATATTAATCCCATCCCATGCATACATTCATGCAAAATCAAAATATACCACTTAAGGATTTACAATCTAGCACATTCATCGATACATATAGAGAAGTTTCTATGATCACCTACCTGGCATCCATTGCCTACCCTTTTCGGGTAACACGACTGTTCATACAGCCTATTTTTTCGGCTTTTAGCCCATAACATATGTATATATACAGGTTAAGTAGTGTGATAGAGATCTATACACCTGATTATGGTTAAGACGACACTTTTTATGTCGACGCTATCCGTAGCTGACACAATCGCTATTTGCCTAAGGTGTTGTTCGTAGCGGTCCACACCCGGTGGCCAATCTCGAACAATGCACACCACGCGCTTTCTTGAACTTTGGGGTGGGACTACAGATCCAACTCCTTCCTTTGATTTACTGACATTCGTGTCCATGAGTGATCTTGGTCAGAAGGTGCTACGATGATTGCTTAACGAACCATTAGGTTAAGACACGAATAACGAAAAGGAACCGATTGATCAACTTAAGGAGAACCAAAAACCTTACCTTGAAATCTCGAAAATAATATGATTCGTATGCTACCGATTTCTGGCTTAGAAACCTAGACGATTAGATCTCCTTCAAATCCCGGAATGCCACCAAAGAGAAAGAACACAAGATCAGAGAAAACGTCAAACTAAGGATGGCCCTAACTACCAACTAGCCATTCGGCTTTGGCTTCAAAAGAAGAAAAAGATTGTAAAAATACTAGCACAAGTCGATACTCACCTCTACAGAAGATTTCGGCTACTTCTAAATGATTCCGGCTTTATGGAGAAATTGGCACAAGAGGAAAAGAATGGAAAAGAGTGTGAAGTGAGAGGTTTCGGCTTCTGAAGGAATCAAAAAAGGAAAGATTGTAGAGAATGGCTGAGGGTTTCGGCATAGAGAATGAGAGAAAAGCTTTAAAAGAATGGGGTTCAAAATGCTGAAATTGAAGAGATAGTCCCCCTATTTATAGAAAATTTCAGCACTTACCTATCAAAAACCGAAAGTGCCCTTCCTGATAACTAACAACTAATCAAAAAGTAGGGGAAATTTCGGCACCCTTATGGCATGTGGAAACCGATTTCTTCCCCTTCAAGAGATGGGAATTCGACCATCACTGCACTCAGCAGATAGCTCCTATCTTTTCTCCTCTATCTTAATCTATTCACTCCTCCAGAAGAGACCTAGATAACACCACTTCCCCCCTATTTTATCAGCACCTTATCCCCATTATCCAAGTCACTAAATCCCTCCAAATTTTAGGCCTCATTGCCGTCCCTCTTGCTCCCCTTTTAAGTGCTGAAAATGGCCCAAAGACATGGGCTCCTTACGGCCAAAACTTGGGCCTCTTCAACTGCTAATGGCGCCACCTTATAACTCCTTTGCAGCGCCACTTGTTACTGAGCCACAAGCCCACTTTGTAGTTTAAACTACAGATACTATCTTTTAAACCCTTTAGTGTCCCACCAGAAAATTTAATCAAGGCCTCGACCCCATCCTGAGCCCAATTTGGACCCCTAACACTTAAATTAACACATTAAACATATCCCCACACTAAACGCATAGGCCCATTAATTCAGGATGTTACATCGACAGTGGGCAATTTTGGCTTTCGCTGAAACCTCATTTTTTGTGATTTGGGAACACACCTTGTACGATTTTGATGCAAAATCACTCCCGAAACGAACAGTACCTAATAATGACAACAAAAATACCCATGATTACTTAAACCTTCAAATCCAATCGAGACACCTCTCGGCCATAACTCGAAACACAATGAAAATTACTCTCAAATGATTCAAAACTTACCCTTTACAGCATCAACCACGAAATTTCACTACACCACCGAAGGGTCTCGATTTCCCTAAAGAACACCTACCAAAACGGTTTACCGAATTAACTCGAATCATCAAAAAGAAGCAAAAGCACAGAAGAGGCTCCCATAACACCATAACACAAACTCTTACCTTCAAAAGCAAATGGCAGAATCGAGAAGCAAAATACCACGATTGCGAGAGGAAAATTTGACAGGGAGGGAGTGCAGAAAACGTTAGAAAGGGAGAAAGGAAGAAAAATAAAAGAAAAAAAGAAAAATAATTGGGATAAACCAAAATGAACAGATTCTCCCACTAACCACACAATCCCAATAAATCTCCCATTAACCACATCCAACTACTTCAGACTCCCAACACCACCGAAACACTAACTCAAAACTAAGCAAAAATAACACCCACGCTCGTTCAGGGATTCGAACACAGGACCTAAACACACCAACTCCTTACCACTTGAACCAACAGGCTCATTCATATATGAATTTACAGATAATTTTATATAAGTCCACCCAACACAGGTAAAGCTCAGATCAAAAATAACAAAAATTGCCAAAAGTGGGAATTGAACCCAAGACCTCTCACATACACCCAGAACACTTAATCACTGAAGCAGATACACATTTGTGTCAGGTTTTTACAGAAACAGAAATAAATTATTCAAGGCGTTACAATATTATTTTTGACTAATTTAATTTTACTTTATTAAAATTAATTTTCCCAAAAATCACTTAGATTTTCCAAATTAATTTTTCAAGAAAATTATTTAATCAAATTCTCTAGTTGAACATTTCTCACGACAACCTAATTTAATTCCATATCGAATAAATCGACTCAATTAAATTATTTCAAAATTCATAGAATTTTCTTCTGAGTCAAATGTAGTCCAGGCTTTTGTTGAGCTAGCGGAGGGACCACTCAAACATATACAATTAGGCTCTAGTAATTACAATTATGTCCAAAAGCATTTTTTCGATAATTCACAATTACTTTATCATGGAATCAGTCTACAAGAAGTGCCATGATTGAAAACTCTTTATTGTATACTCTTTACGAAAGTAATTCATCCAACTACTTTGTCCAATAACCTCATCATGTGTGTGTTTCCCTCATATGATATCCTTGATTCCTTTGAGTTAAATCCGTTCACTCAATACAATCCTATTTTATCTCATTGTCACCATTGTGTCTTCTTAATGATTAATATGGTCACTGTCAACAAATTACTGTGATAAATTACTCGTTCGAGAACGAGCAACCCATGCCCGCGTTCCATATTTAGAGCATAAGCCTCCACTTACATCAAAGCACATGAGTTGCATACACATGGTCAGTGACTAACTCAGGATTTAGGTAAATCACACCATAAACGTCAAAAGTGAATTAATTCACAAACGGATTCAGAATTGATTCATCTTGGGTCTAGTCCAATGTATCATTCTACCAATGAATACATCTATGCCTCTACCTGTGGAGTCAACTGCTCTGATAGCCAAGACTAGTCATCTCCCCAATTGGAATTGTAGTCGACATAATAATCCTTCTCAGTATTTGAATCAAATGCTCACTTCGATTCATTTACGGGATTATGGACTTATTTATATTATTTACTGAAGTAAGTTGTCTTTCTCGCAATGTAAACGTTCTTACAATACCACTTATCTTTAGCTTGAACTTAGACAATCAATGAGCTAATATTTGCTTGTCACAATTTCTCTATGCATACAAAATATAAAAGACAGAAATACAAAAGACATAATAGTGAAATGTGAAATTAACTTTATTTATTTATTCATCGTTCAAACAAATAGAAAATATTTACATGTTTACTACAATATGGGCATATTCCCCAACAATCTCCCACTTTCCCTAGTGAAGTAAATATGTCATGTTTCACATTCCCATATCCTCGACGTATTTAATAAAACTCCTAGTTACAAGAGTCTTAATATATGGATCTACAAGGTTATCTTCAGAAGCTACTTTCATTACATCTACAATTCCTTCGGCTACTATCTCTCGTATCAAGTGATACTTTCAATCAATGTGTTTTGTCTTCTTATGACTTCTCATTTTATTAGTATTAGCTATTGCAACACTATTATCACAATATAATGTTATAGCTTTTTCCATATCAAGAATAACTTCAAAATCAATTAAGAACTTTTGAAGTCATATTGCTACTTTCGTTGCCTCAGAAATAGCCACATACGTAGCCTCCATAGTAGAGTCAGTAGTGCAAGTTTGTTTTACATTTCTCTATACTATGGCTTCACGACCTAGAACGAATACATTTCTCGACGCCTATTTCCTTGAATCTTTACAGGTTTGAAAGTCTGAGTCTGTGTATCCAACAGGAGTAAGGTTCTCCCCAGAATACACAAGCATATAATCCCTGGTTATTTTAAGATGCCATAATATATGCTTTACAGCTTACCAATTCCTGAGACCTGGATTCATCTGATATCGAGAAACCATTCCTACTGCAAAACAGATATATGGACGTGTGTAAAGAATCACAAACATAAGGCTTCCAACTATCGAAGCATATGGAACCTTACTCATATGCTCTCTTTCTTCCGCTGTCTTAGGATAGTCATCTAAAGAAAGATGAAAACCTAATGCAGTCGGCTGAACATTTTGCTCCGCATCGATCATTGTAAAACGTTCCAGTACCCTATCGATGTATGAAGCTTGAGATAGAGCTATTGTTTTATTCTTTCGATCCCTAAGGATTCAAATTCCAAGAATATAACTAGCTTCACCCAAGTCCTTTATACTAAACTAGTGAACTAACCACAGTTTAACCAATGACAATTCTCCTACATCGTTTCTGATAAGTAGAATATCAACGATAAACAAAACGAGAAAGACCACATTTCTGTCATTTATACGTTTATAAACACAAGGTTCATCAACGTTTTGCTCAAATCCAAAAGTCTTGATCGTTTGATCAAATCTTTTATTACATGAGTGGGATGCTTGCTTAAGTCCATAAATGGATCTTAGTAGTTTGCAAACATTCTGCTCCTTTCCTTTGACAACATAGCTAGTGGATTGAGTCATGTAAATGGTCTCATCAAGTTAGTCATTCAAGAAAGATGTCTCGATATCCATTTGCCAGATCTCGTAATCAAGAGTAGCAATAATAGATAAGAGTATGCAGATAGACTTGAGCACGACTACTGGAGAGAAGGTCTAATCGTAATCGATGCATTCTTTTTATGTGTTGTCTTTCCCTATAAGTCTAGCTTTATGCGTTTCTACTTTCCCTTCCACATTTCTTTTCTTCTTGTAGATCAACTTACACCCTATATGTAACACCCCAAACCCGGACAAGACACCACGTCCGAATCTGGTATGTTACGGGGAAAACTTTTGAGAGATCAGATTTAACGTTTAAAAGCTGGGTGGAAACACAGGGTCTTTGAAACAAGTTTGAGTAGTCTTGTTTGAAAAAAAACAGTTGATGTATTTGAAACCCGGAGATTTTGAAAACTTAGCCAGAATTTGTAGATAAAACGAGTTTAACCATTAAAACCTCATTAGTTTCTTAGTGACACATAAAACACTTTTAAGCTTAGGAGAACTACAAGTTTGAATTTGGAAACCAGTTGTTTTTGTTTATCAAAAAGACTTAGTGTGATACCCGATGGTATAGTAAAAAAAACCAGTGCGTTATAGTTTCGAAATCATTATCTTTCCAAGTTTTAGTAAAATTTTTTCCAAGTTACTTTGTTTAAGGCATGCCAAAAATCAACTTAAACCATCAACAACATAAAACATAACTTTAAAGGCCTTTACAAATCCAAAATAAAACCCAATTAAAAGTAAATAAACTAAAGTACCCAAATAGTGGAGTCTGAGTAAAACTTTATTAAAGCATGGCATGTGCACCCCGAGTCCATCCCGGCTCCATGTCCGCGTCTACGAGTCACCTGAAATGTCAAAGGAGAGGGTGAGTCGAGTGACCCAGTGTGCAAATCCCGCTCCCGAAGAAACAACATGCTAACACACATCATACATAGCAACATAATTAATGCAACCCGATCCTAACCATCCATATCGCCTTTTCTACCCCGTGTGGTACCAAACCACTGGTGGTGCCAAACCACCGTGACATATAGTCACAATGTGTTACCAAAACACTTTGGTGTCCCAAAGACACAATATCCGCCATTGTGGTACCAAACCACCGGTGTCCCAAAGACACGATGTGCTACCAAAGCACCGGTGACCGTAGTCACAAATCCGATGATGATGGGGCCAACCCATCGTGTGATACCAAATCACTAGCAGACGATCCCATATCTCAAGTGGGGCCAACCCACGGTGGTCAAACCACAGGGATAAGTCGCAATGAGGTGCCAAACCTCTGGTGTCCCAAAGACACAATGTGCTACCCAAGCACTGGTGACCGTAGTCACAAATCTGGGTGATGGGGCCAACCCATCGTGTGATACCAAATCACCGGGCGTCAATCCCGTATAATCATCCGTGGGGCCAACCCATCGTGGTACTGAGCCATCGGGACGAGACGCTGAGGTACCAAACCTCTGGAGGTGCTAAACCTCTGTGACCCAAAGTCACAAAGTGTGCTACCAAAGCACTGGTGCTCTGCCAAAGACAATATACCACTGCTCCCTCCTCTCGTATCACCCACACATATCATACTCATGGGATTATGCATCTCATACAAGCCATGCATATCATGCCAACATATCAAGCATTACAACTCATAACATGCATAACATAAATCATGATATCATGTGTTATCATTAATACTCATCATAGAACGGACTTACCCGAATCGCACACATACCCCTTTTGGGTATCCAATTATCCTTCTCAACTGCTTTCAATCTTATTAAGCAATCAAGTTTATTAACAACGTTACTAAGTAGAGAGTGTGTTAGTTACACACCTGGTAAATACGAGTCTAGAATCCAACGAAAACGATCTTGTCCCTTAATTATCAAGCCCTTACCCTTGATTTGATTCCTTACCAAATCCGAATCAAGCAATGATTCTTCTTCCAACAATCGGCACTCTAACAAACCAATAGTTAATCACTAATCACTTTAAACTTAATCGAAATCAACTGATTGCACTAACAAAAATATACCAACTGCTTACCCTTTACTTACCAATCGGTTAACAGAAAAAGATGACTCCTCCCGCTTGATTTCGCAATCCAAAGACCCTATAACGAAGAGATTAGACCAAACGGTTAACACCCTTCCAACTCCGACCATAATCGGCCCTTAACCAAACCATAACCAACAAAGATCGCAAGAGGAGATATGGCCATTCGGCCCTGCACTTACCAACACCCAATATTCGGCCAAACTATGACTTCTAGGAGGGAACCACAAGAGATTCTCGCCAAGGCTACAATAGGAGAAAAGAATTCGGCCTGGTGTTTTAATATCCTTAAATTCGGCTTTAGTGTAAAGGAGAGAAAAAGATTGTAAATGGGTAGAGTTTCTACACAAAAAGAAAGGAGAAAGGAAATGGAGAGTTCTGGCTTCACAATGGACAAAAGAAAAGAAGATGAGGAGGAGAATATTCGGCTATTAGAGTTTCAAAAGAGAAAAGAAAAAGAATGAAAGAGGAATGCTAGGTTCGGCCAAAAGTAAAAGTGAAAGAAAACAAACCACTGTGTGTCTTCAAGGTGACATTCGGCTAGCAAAGGAAAATTAGAAAACAAAAATGAGCAAAGAACAATTCGGCAAGTGCTAAAACTTTCGGTTTGGTAAGGCACAAAGAGAGAATTGCTTCCCAAATGCTTTTGGCTGAAAATGCACAAAATGAGAAGTGCATTTCGGCACACCTCCCTTCTCTCTACCAAACCGTCCACATCCCCACTCCAACACCCCACAAATCGGCCAAAAATCCCCCCCATTCACTCCACTCCTCACATTTCAAATGTGATGACCAAGTCCTCCTCCTAAACTTCCTCTCCACCCTCCATTTGAAAGTGGAGACTTGGTCCAAGGTAGAGTTCCACTAGCCTTCTACCTCTCCTCCATGCCGTCCCAAAAAGAAGCCAAAATGGGGACTCCGCTGCTTGAACTCTGGACCTCCCTCACCTGAAAATGACGCCACATCAAGCTCCCCCATGTGGCGCATGCCTTGCCACTAAGCTAGCTCCTCTTTTTGTGCAACAAAACCTCAAATAAAATTCTTAAACCCCGCTTCTCGGCTCCTTCACTTAACACCCAAAACCAAAATTTTCCCATTCACTCGTGCACACTCCTAGCCTACAATTAAGCTCCTAAAACACCGAAATAACCACACAAAGACACTAAACACATGCAATAACATGCAACAACAAAATAGCCCCTAACCCGGGATATTACAGCTTCTACCCCCTTAAAAATAATTTCTACCCCAAATTACCTCGTCAAAAGAGTTGCGGGTATTGTTTGTTTCATCGTATCCTCGAGTTCCCATGTCGCTTCTTCCACGCCATGATTCCGCCAAAGTACCTTAACCAAAGGCACAGACTTTCCTACGCAGAACCTTCACATCCCGATCAAGAATCGCACAGGTTCCTCTTCCACGCATAAGTCCGATTCACCTCGATCTCTTGCATCGCTACCACATGCGACGGATCCGAACGATACCTCCAAGCATCGAAACATGGAAAACGTCGTGAATCGACTAAGTTCTCTTTGGCAACTCAAGCGATACACTCATCGCCCAACTCGCCTCAATACCTTATACGGCCCAATGAACCTCGGACTAAGCTTGCCTTTCTTCCCGAACCTCAACACCTTCTTCCAAGGCGAGACCTTCGGAGAACTCGATCCCCAACAAAGAAACTCTATATCTCTTCGTTTAAGATCGGCATAAGACTTCGCCATCCGAAGCTTCCTTTAATCGAGCTCAATCACTTTGACCTTGTCCTCGCCCCGCCTACCAACTCGGGTCCCAACAATTGACGCTCACCCAACTCCGTCCAACACGTAGGTGAGCGACACTTCCTACCATATAACGCCTCATACGGTGCCATCTTGATGCTTGCTTGGTAATCGTTGTTGTTGTAGGCAAACTCACTAATGGTAGAAACTCCTCCCAACTACCTCTCAAATCCGGACACAACCTCTCGGCATGTCCTCTAAGATCCGAATAACCCTTTCGATTGTCCGTCGATCATGGGTGAAAAGCCGTGTCTTTGAAATCCAAACGAGTACCCAGAGCTTGATGCAACGCCTTCGAACCTTGACGTAAATCTAGGATCCCTATCCGAGATTATCAAATCGCACGCCGTGCAACCTTACTATCTCGACACATACGGCTTCTAAGCTTCAAGTGAGTAGTCAACCTCACCGGAATAAAGTGAGCTGATTTAGTCGATCGATCCACCACTACCCAAATGAATCCTTCTTGCTTGGCGTAAGCGGTAACTCCACCGACGAAATCCATGGTTATCCTTTCCCACTTCCATCGAGGAATCTTTACAGTCAAGCAATCCCGACGGCAATCGATGTTCACTTCTTGACTGTGACAAGTCGACATTTCCCAACAAACTCTGTCACCTCTTTCTTCAAACCAGGCCACCAAAATCGCTTCTCTAAGATCCTTATACATTTTGCTACCTCCAGGATGCATAGCATAAGGATCGCTATGTGCGTCTGAAGAATCTTCTGTCTCGACTCAACATCTTTGGGCATACAAGCCTTACCTTGAAAACACGTAACCTCGTCACTAGACAAATCAGAACCCTCCAAACCACCATCTTGCACTTGCAACCTTCGCGCACTCGTAACCTCATCCAACAATCTGCTTTCTCTCGACGATCTGCTCAACCTAAGTAGGCTTAACTCGTAGCTCTGCGAGAATACTCCGTCATCATACAAGCTCAAATGGGCAAACAAAGCTCTTAAGTCCGAAACAACCTTACGGCTCAACGCGTACTCGCCACCACGTTAGCCTTGCCCTGATGATACTCAATAGAACGATCGTAATCCTTCAAAGAACTCAACCCATCTGCGCGCCTCAAATTCAAATCCTTCGAGTCAAGAGATACTTCGGACTCTTATGATCCGTGTAGACTATCGATCTCTCTCCATACAAGTAGTGCCTCCAAGTTTTAAGGCGAAAACTACAGCGCTAGCTCCAAATCGTGCGTCCTGATAGTTGACCTCATGTGGCCTCAGCTGCCTAGAAGCGTAAGCCACAACCTTACCTTCCTGCATCAACACACAACCCAATCCCGTATGTGATGCATCGCAGTAGACTGTGTATTCCTTACCAGCCTCAGGTTGAATCAAAACCGGAGCCTCAGTCAAAATCTTCTTTAACTTATCGAAGCTTTCTGCTGCTTTCTCGGACCATACAAACGGAACCTCTTTCCTTAACAACTTGGTCATCGGTACACGCTATTAACGAGAAACCTCAACAAACCTTCTGTAGTATCCGCCAAACCTGTAAAAACTCCGAATCTCACCCACCGACCTAGGCGGCTTCCAATCCAAAAACAACCTCAATCTTACGAGGATCTACACGAATCCTCTCCGACACTACATGACCCAAGAACGTCACTTCTCTAAGCCGAACTCGCACTTCATCGAACTTAGCATAGAGTTGCTTTTCCTCGTAATCTGCAGCACCACTCTCAAATGCGCATCATGCTCTTCCTCCGCCCTTGAGTACACTAAGATGTCGCTCTATGAAAACCACCACGAACCGATCCAGATCTCGCTGAAACACCCTATTCATCATATCCATAAACGTTGCCGGTCGCGTTAGTCAACCCGAACGGCATTACCAAAAATTTGTAGTGCCCATACCGAGTCCAAACGCTGTTTTATGGATATCCGCTTCTTAACCTTCAACCGATGGTACCTGGACCTCGGGATCAATCTTAGAGAATACCGCATTGCTTTCACCGATCAAACAAGTCATCTATCCGTGGCAACGGATACTTGTTCTTAATCGTCGCCTTGTTCAATCAAGCGGTAGTCTATGCACATCCGCATCGTACCATCTTTCTTCTTGACAAAAGAACCGCGCGCCCCACGGCGAAACACTTGGCCCGATGAAACCTCTATCCAATAACTCCTGGATCTCGAGCCTTAAGCTCCACCAACTCCTTCTTGCCATCCTATACGGAGCAATAGACACCGGCGCAGCGGGCAATGATCAATCCCGAACTCTACCTCTCGATCCGGCGGCAAACCCTAAGCTCCTCAGAAACACATCAAGAAATTCCTTAACAATGATTTAACCTTCTCAACAAAGCAGACTTTTAGCCTCCAAGGCATACACATGAACCACATACGCCGCAGCCCTTCCCGACCATCTTCTCTCGCTTTGAGAGCGGATACCACATTAGATAAGTAATCTCTCCTATTACCTATCATAGCCACCTCATCACCTCAACCGTCTTAGAACCATGCGCCGGGCCGCGCAATCCAACCTCGCTGGTATTTGGCCAACCAATCCATCCCAAGGATCGGATCGAACTCCCCAAACGGCGGTTCCATCGGATCGGCAAAGAATACTACCCCTTGGAGTTCTAGAGGTACATCTCTAAACAACTTATCTACTACTACAGAGTGACCTAACGGACTAATCACGCTCATCTGCCTAGAAGATATCTCAGAGTCTAAGTCCATTGTCTCTACTATACTACTGGCAACATAAGAGTGCGTAGAACCCACATCAATTAAAGTAGTATAAGGAGTGCCAAAAATCAAGAACGTCACTCTTATGACGTCCGGTGCGTCGCCCTCCTCTCGGCGCCTCAAAGATATACCAATCCAGCCGTCTAGCGTCGAACTACCTCGCACCTCTCGCCGGTGCTCCACGGCCCCGACCGGATCCAAAACCATCTCTGCCATTACCACGGCCCCTCTCGCGGTGGCGGTCCATTACCTCTGAACGACACGGCTCGACTCTCCGACCGAATCCTCGGCCATCCTACGCGGACAATCCCTAATGCGATGATCCGAGACCCACACTCGAAACAACCTTTACCTCTCCACCCAACAACCACCCCAATGAGATTTCCCACATCGATTATATCATTGCGGCGGTCCCCGCTTAGCAAAGAACAAACCTAGCGGATCGATTCGCCCACTCGGTCTAGCCCTCTTCTCGCAGACACCCGACGAACCGAAGACCCAAAACTCCTCTTAAGCCTACTCCTGTCCATACTCGCCTCACGGACTCCTTAACACCCTCGGCTACCTTAGCCTTCTCAACTAAGACAAGAAACTCAAGCTCCTGGCGAGGAGCAATCGCCACCTCAACTCGTCTCGCAGACCATCCTCGAAACGAACACACCTCTCATGCTCGGTGGCTACAATGCCCCGGCATACCTACTCGGCCGAACTCACCAGACTCAAGAATGCACTTACTCCCCGAACAAGCCTCGAAATGCCTTCCTTTGGGAGTCGATGTAACTAGCCCCGATGTACTTCTTTTGATATGCTTTGCCTGAAATAATCCCATGTCAAATCCTCTACGGCCACACTATCCCGAACCGTGAGCCACCACCGATATGACTCATCCCGAGGAGCGATCACGATACCCCTTCACTTTCTCTTCACCGTCAAGTCCAGATCATCCATGATCCGCTCGGTTGCCTCCAGCCAATATTCAAGTGCTAGGAGCAACACCGGATACACCTCGAAAGAATTCAGCCCCATTAGCCCGAGTCGCTCAGAACCGATTTCACGACTCGCACCACCACCGCCCGGCCTACCCTTTCCAACACTCGCGGCGATCGCTCGTGACATCTGCGCGCTCGTCTCGATCGGTCTTGGAACTCACCACCTCCACCGGTGGCGGAACCGGTATCTCATTTTCAACCACCTCCCCGCCCGGATCCTACGGGCTCGAAACGATCATTCTACCCTACCTCTACCACGAGTATTACGGCCACGTCCGCCTCGAGTGCTCATGTCTAATCTTTCTACGATCCGGTTAAGGAATTTTATGCATCGATTATTTATTCCACTTGTTTAAAAGCAAGTCTTATGAATATTTAATGAGGATTTGTTCTCGCGAGTTCACAGAATCCTATCAGTTTCAATCTCTAAAGTAGTATACTATTGCTATTCATCGATTATATCATATCCAATCAAATCACAAAGAATAGTCCGGTACTTACCGCAGGCGGCTCAGGTGCTTGAGACTCGGTGCCATGCCTTTCAAACCATATATTTAAACCCAAAACACTTATGACATCCTTTAAAAACATTTTGGGCCTCAGGCCCACAGCCGAGCCTTTGAACTTGGCTCTGATACCACAAATGTAACACCCCAAACCCGGACAAGACACCACGTCCGAATCTAGTATGTTACGGGGAAAACTTTTGAGAGATCAGATTTAACGTTTAAAAGTCAGGTGGAAACACAGGGTCTTTGAAACAAGTTTGAGTAGTCTTGTTTGAAAAAAAACAGTTGATGTATTTGAAACCCGGAGATTTTGAAAACTTAGCCAGAATTTGTAGATAAAACGAGTTTAACCATTAAAACCTCATTAGTTTCTTAGTGACACATAAAACACTTTTAAGCTTAGGAGAACTACAAGTTTGAATTTGGAAACCAGATTGTTTTTGTTTATCAAAAGACTTAGTGTGATACCCGATGGTATAGTAAAAAAAAAAGGCGTTATAGTTTGAAATCATTATCTTTCCAAGTTTTAGTAAAATTTTTCCAAGTTACTTTGTTTAAGGCATGCCAAAAATCAACTTAAACCATCAACAACATAAAACATAACTTTAAAGGCCTTTACAAATCCAAAATAAAACCCAATTAAAAGTAAATAAACTAAAGTACCCAAATAGTGGAGTCTGAGTAAAACTTTATTAAAGCATGGCATGTGCACCCGAGTCCATCCCGGCTCCATGTCCGCGTCTCACGAGTCACCCGAAATGTCAAAGGAGAGGGTGAGTCGAGTGACCCATGTGCAAATCCCGCTCCCGAAGAAACAACATGCTAACACACATCATACATAGCAACATAATTAATGCAACCCGATCCTAACCATCCATATCGCCTTTTCTACCCCGTGTGGTACCAAACCACTTTGGTGGTGCCAAACCACTGGTGACATATAGTCACAATGTGTTACTAAAACACTGTGTCCCAAAGACACAATATCCGTCATTGTGGTACCAAACCACTTTGGTGTCCCAAAGACACGATGTGCTACCAAAGCACCGGTGACCGTAGTCACAAATCCGATGATGATGGGGCCAACCCATCGTGTGATACCAAATCACTAGCGAGACGATCCCATATCTCAAGTGGGGCCAACCCACGGTGGTCAAACCACGGGGACAAGTCGCAATGAGGTGCCAAACCTCTGGTGTCCCAAAGACACAATGTGCTACCCAAGCACCGGTGACCGTAGTCACAAATCGTGATGGGGCCAACCCATCGTGTGATACCAAATCACCGGCGTCAATCCAGTATAATCATCCGTGGGGCCAACCCACTCGTGGTACCGAGCCATCGGGACGAGACGCTGAGGTACCAAACCTCTGGAGGTGCCAAACCTCTGTGACCCAAAGTCACAAAGTGTGCTACCAAAGCACTGGTGCTCGTCGAAGACAATATACCACCGCTCCCTCCTCTCGTATCACCCACATATCATACTCATGGGATTATGCATCTCATACAAGCCATGCATATCATGCCAACATATCAAGCATTACAACTCATAACATGCATAACATAAATCATGATATCATGTGTTATCATTAATACTCATCATAGAAACGTACTTACCCGAATCGTACACATACCCCTTTTTGGGTATCCAATTATCCTTCTCAATTGTTTCAATCTTATTAAGCAATCAAGTTTATTAACAACGTTACTAAGTAGAGAGTGTGTTAGTTACACACCTGGTAAATACGAGTCTAGAATCCAACGAAAACGATCTTGTCCCTTAATTATCAAGCCCTTACCCTTGATTTGATTCCTTACCAAATCCGAATCAAGCAATGATTCTTCTTCCAACAATCGGCACTCTAACAAACCAATAGTTAATCACTAATCACTTTAAACTTAATCGAAATCAACCGATTGCACTAACAAAAATATACCAATCGCTTACCCTTTACTTACCAATCGGTTAACGAGAAAAGATGACTCCTCCCGCTTGATTTCGCAATCCAAAGACCCTATAACGAAGAGATTAGACCAAACGGTTAACACCCTTCCAACCTGACCATAATCGGCCCTTAACCAAACCATAACCAACAAAGATCGCAAGAGGGAGATATGGCCATTCGGCCTGCACTTACTACCAACACCCAATATTCGGCCAAACTATGACTTCTAGAGAGGAACCACAAGAGATTCGGCCAAGGCTACAATAGGAGAAAAGAATTCGGCTTCAGGTGTTTTAATATCCTTAAATTCGGCTTTAGTGTAAAGGAGAGAAAAAGATTGTAAATGGGTAGAGTTTCGGCAAAAAAAGAAAGGAGAAAGGAAATGGAGAGTTCGGCTTCACAATGGACAAAAGAAAAGAAGATGAGGAGGAGAATATTCGGCTATTAGAGTTTCAAAAGAGAAAAAGAAAAAGAATGAAAGAGGAATGCTAGGTTCGGCCAAAAGTAAAAGTGAAAGAAAACAAACCACGGGTGTGTCTTCAAGGTGACATTCGGCTAGCAAAGGAAAATTAGAAAACAAAAATGAGCAAAGAACAATTCGGCAAGTGCTAAAACTTTCGGTTTGGTAAGGCACAAAGAGAGAATTGCTTCCCAAATGCTTTTGGCCGAAAATGCACAAAATGAGAAGTGCATTTCTATGCACACCTCCCTTCTCTCTACCAAACCGTCCACATCCCCACTCCAACACCCCACAAATCGGCCAAAAATCCCCCATTCACTCCACTCCTCACATTTCAAATGTGATGACCAAGTCCTCCTCCTAAACTTCCTCTCCACCCTCCATTTGAAAGTGGAGACTTGGTCCAAGGTAGAGTTCCACTAGCCTTCTACCTCTCCTCCATGCCGTCCCAAAAAGAAGCCAAAATGGGGACTCCGCTGCTTGAACTCTGGACCTCCCTCACCTGAAAATGACGCCACATCAAGCTCCCCCATGTGGCGCATGCCTTGCCACTAAGCTAGCTCCTCTTTTTGTGCAACAAAACCTCAAATAAAATTCTTAAACCCCCGCTTCCTCAGCTCCCTTCACTTAACACCCAAAACCAAAATTTTCCCATTCACTCAGGCACACTCCTAGCCTACAATTAAGCTCCTAAAACACCGAAATAACCACACAGCACACTAAACACATGCAATAACATGCAACAACAAAATAGCCCCCTAACCCGGGATATTACACTATAGGTTTAATCCCAAACGGTAAGTCTACAAGTTCCCGCACCATATTAGATTTCATAGAATCCATCTCAACATCCATGGCCTATTTCCAGAGCTTGGAATCAACGTCCTACATAGCCTCATCGTTAGTGAGTGGATCATCATCCTCATGATTGGCTTCCATATTGTAAATATTACCATCATAGATGAAGAAGTTTGGTTTCTTAGAATCTCTCCCACTATGATGGATTCCCCTATGTTGTTGATTGTTTGTAGGTCTTTCTACAACTTTCTCGAGAATTGAACTTGGTGATTGTTCTACCACTCTTGAAAGTTCCTCGAGTACCACTTTACGTCGAGGCTTAAATTTATCCATGTAGCTTTCCTCGAGGAAAGTAGCATGAGTAGAAACTTTAATCGTATTATCTTTTGGATTGTAAAATAATCCTCCATTTGTTCCTTTCGGATATCCTACAAATATGCACAATTCTGTCCGTGCATCCAAATTCTTTGCATCCTTATCCAGAACTTGTGTTGGAGAACCTCATATTCTAAAGTGATTTAGAGCAGGTTTCTTTCCATTCCACAGTTCTTAAGGTGTCTTACAAGCAGACTTGGTTGGCACATCATTCATAATATAGTAAATCGTTTGTATCGCCTATCCCCAGAAGGAAGTAGGAAGTTGTAAATAGTTTAACATTAAACAAACCATGTCAAGCAAGGTTCTATTCCTTCTTTTAGCTACACCATTCTGCTGTGGAGTGCCCGATGTAGTTAATTGGGATAAAATCCCATTCTCTATGAGGTATCCTAAGAACTCGTCAGACAAGTATTCCCCACCTTAGTCAAACCAAAGATTCTTTATGGATAAACCTAAATGTCTTTCCACTTTCGCATGAAAATCTCAAAATTTATCACAGGTTTCGCTTTTGTGGTGCATTAGATACCATATCCATATCGAGAATAGTCGTCGATAAAATTCACGTAATAATCATAATTTCCTCGAGCATTGATGCTCATAGGACCATATATATCAATGTACACAAGTTCTAAAGGTTGGTTGGTCCTTGTACCTTTCATATTAAAAAACATCTCAGTCATTTTACCTTCCAAGAAATATTCACATTGCGGAAGACTAATTGCCTTAAGCATACTTAAGGGACTATCTTTCACGAGTCTAATGATTCGTTTTTGGTTAATATGACCAAGTCTTAAGTGTCATAAATACCCTTCATTAGAGTGATAAGTTTTAAGCTTTTTATTCACTATTTCAGTTTGAAGCATCGAGTAGTTATTTGGTTTGATAAAGTAGAGATTGGTTTCCATCCATCCATTATAGATTAAAGAATAATTTCTGTTAATAATAATCCCTTTATTGAATGTCACGGTATAACCGTCATAAAATAAACATGCTACAGGAATTAATTTCCTCTTAAAATGAGTTACATAAAATATGTTCTTTAAAACAATCTTCATAAAATTATCAAAATGTAAAATAACTTCACCCACTACTTTGGCTGAAACATAGCTCCCATCTCTAGTCTGCAACGAGAAGCTCTTGTCACGTAGACTTCTCGTTTCACTGAACCCCTGTAAAGAAACACACACATGGTTAGCGGCTCCAGAATCAATAGCCTAATTGTCAATTGATTCTTCCACTAAGCAAGCTTCAACCACAAAGAGTTCCACTCCTTTGCCCTTTTTGGCTAGGTAATTCAAATACTCTTTTTAGTTTGATTTAAATGCCCTTTCCTGTTGCAGAAGAAACATTTTATCTTTTTAGGATCTTTTGACTTCTTAGCCTTCTTCCTATCCACATGAGGTGGAACCGAAGACTTAGTCGGTTTATTCTTTCCTTTAGCTTTCTGCTTCCCCTTAGAGGATGAGGGACCCACAGTTAAATTTGCTTCAGGTTTCTCCTAAACCGACTTACCACCATTCAGCATCAACTCATAGGATTGTAATTCCTTCATAAGCTGGGTAAGTGCCTTATTCCCCAAGTTGTAAGTGGCCCTAAAACCAGCAAACTCCTTAGTTAAGGATTTTAACACTATTTCAATCTAAGTTTTCACGTCTAGTTTAGCCCCATTGTTCTCCACTTTCGCAAAGAATCCCATAAGCATAAGAATATGTTCTTTGACCGGAGTGCCAGCTTGTTGTTGAGAATTTATCAAATTTGTCATGATATCTTTGGCAGTACGAAAATTCTCATGTTGCTTTTACAACACACTACTCATGCTCGCTAACATATAACATCGAGCAATCGAGTCAAAATCTCTCCAGTGATTTCTCACTTTGGACTAAGCTTCAGAAGGGCACGTTTTGTCAAGAATGAATTTGTGTTTCTCATAGCTGAGAACTATTAGCAAGTTTCGTTTCAACTCTCGAAAGTTATCCCAATTTAATTTATTCTCAGTAAGAATGCTAATAAGAGGAGTAGGAGACAAATTTAAACTAAAAAGAATAAAAGATTCACTAATTACAATATTTGTATGAAGAAAATATTTTTCATTTCAGCAACATATCAAGAATGCAGTATGATGCATGCGTCTTGTACTAAAACCTTGAAAAAATATTTTTTCAATGCTACGATAATTCTTACACCCATTAACTATGTCGCCTAAGGGTCCCATGATTAACTAGCAAGAACATAGATTACATCCAATCAATTCATGAATCTTAATTCCCAAGACTCCACAAGAACTAACGACCGTTTAACATTTAGCCATCATCTCTAGCTTACATATTACTTCTTGGGAAACTATTTAATAAGAGATGATCTTGAGTGTGTAACCATTAACTCAACATCCATCATGATCATGCTCTCATTTGTGAGTCATCTTGAGACAATCTCTCTGAAAATCATGCATGACTAGTTGTCCTTAAAAGGAAATCTCATCTAGTGAACCTACATGACAAAGTTTACCTTGGGGTGCGGCCAGGGTAGGAACCAGCTCAAAACTTTATCATGCTATCATTTAAGGACCACCAATGGAGGCAGTAGGTCTTGTTTAAGGACCTCCTCCCACTCAATATTTTAAAACCATGCAAGGTTTTTTATTCCAAATTTCAAGAATGATTATACAATAGTCCTTGTGGCATTCTTACCTAATCTAAATGACATGCTTCCAATATATGCATGGCATGCTATGGAAATTTTATAATATTCACATTCATTCACAAGAATCAATCAATCAATTATAAAAACAAACAATTTTGATTCTCCACAGTTTTTCTTTTAAGGGAAAAACTGAAGAAGTAAATGTGAACCATGCACCAAGTAGGGTCTCGGGAAGGGGAGGTGAGTCAAATTTGACTACTTAAAAACCAAGTCTTTCCTAGCTAGAGCCAATCCTAAACTTGCACATTCTCATTACCACACTTCTTATTTTTTAAAAGATCAACTCTGGATCATTTCATATATATATCACAATTATAACATTACATAATATAAATATTATAAAAAATTATAAAACAAATATATAATGAGATACATAATTAAAATAAAATTGTCAACCAAGGTTTTCATGGTTTTATTTCTAGAAAATAAATAAAATTACAAAATTTTTCACCACAATGCATTCCTTGGGTCTTTAACCACCGTCGCATCTTTTCCTCATCATAGACTCCTTTTGGAATATTACATTTAAGTCCTATGTCCTTTTCCGGCTCACAAGAATTTTTATGAAATTTAAAAAAAAATAGCCCTACGTAGAAATGATAGTCCACGGTCGATTTCCTAATAACCACAACCTGGGCGATAAAAATAATTATTTAACAAATATATAATATCACATTCTTCCCCATATATAACTCAAAACATACATAAGATATAAAGAATGTCACTTTCTATGTAATCAAATCATTCAAAAAGAAGAGAAAATTATTTTCACTATTTTTTTTATACTTATAGATAGAACACAACCTGGCTGTAATACTAATTGTTGGAAAAATGAGTTTGGAAAACGCAACGAAAAATGAATTTGGGGAAAACCAGAGTTTTTAATTTTTTTTCCAAAAAAAGATATTGGTTGTGATATATAAAGTAATAAACACTTAATCAAAATTGTACATTTTCAATTCGTCTAAGATGAGCTCTTCAACCGAGTAGTCTTCTCCGCTATCCTCAAGCTCACGTCTGTCGAGTGTGGGTTCACTTCGAATAAAAAAAATTCACAAAAATTACCAGTGGGGTAATTTTATAATTTTTCTAAACTTTTGGGTCAAGTTGTAAATCAGAAAAATATCTATAGAAATTTTCTAAAAATAATCTTTTTAAAGAAGTTTCTCTCTACAACTTTCTCTTGAATTCAAGTGTGTGTTAAAATAATGACCCAAGGCTCTCTTTATATGGAAGTTAATATTCCTTTGGAAATAATATAATCTTTAATATCTTCCATGATTTACTCTAAAAAGTAAAAGGGAATTATTCTATTTTAATATATGATATTAATAAAAGGAATAAAATCTCTGATTGTGTAAAAGAATGGGTAAGAAAATCAACGTAGGTCTAGCAACCAAAAGTTTGTATTCTCTCTTAAAAAGTTCAAAGAGTTTTGTTGTTCGTGTTTAACTAGGTGGACTATGTAGAGGCCAAGACACTTTTGTTGTGACTTGGTTTGACATAGTTCAAAGGAATCTAACCAACAACATTATTCGTCATTCTTCAGTTTTTAAAAGGTATATCTTCAACCCTTTTTCAACCTAACTCGTTCTTCGTACATGGATTCGTGGTTGATGATCGTTGGAATTTTTTTCCACTGCGCGTGGGGTGTACTGGCGATCCAACAGTTCGAATAGTAGGTATCCACTATTTATTTTCCATAAGTGATATTATGCAAAGTATGTGGGTTGGTTGTGAGATTTAGGTTTAATTGATTTTGGATCTGTTTAGGTGAAAATCTTGAGATGAACATTCCTCCGATGATTCCAAAGTTGTAGAAACTGTTCCTTCGTTGGGGTAAGTGACCAAATACTTTATTTGTTTGTGGTTGAATATTCTAATTGAGTAAGAGTTAGATTTTGATTCGGATTCGATGTTTTGTGCTAATTGACTTGTGTTGGTGTTGTTATAGGATTTGTAATTGCTGTTGTTGTGTTGACATCGCGACATAGTCAGGTGTGTGACTAAAATCCTAAAAAACAGTGAACAATGCGAAACTGAAAACCTTATTGTCGATGCAACACGGCCATATGCTTGGCCTTGTGTCAGGCCATGTGGGCCCATTTTGAGTAAATTAGGTTAGGGCCGTGTTTTGAAATGGGTTTTGAGGTCAACTAATTTGTAGGGACTGTTAAGTGATATGCATGATTCTGATTAATGAAATCTGTGGTTATGTTATTGTATGTGTAATTTCTGAAAGCATGCTAGTCGTATAGATTATGTAACTGGGCTGAAAGTCTGAGTATATTATTAGCATGTTTCCAACATGTAAGCATGTCTGATCTGTGTGCACCTGAATATCTGGCTAAGTCATTGTTACATGTGCATTAGATTGGGTTATGATATGTGATAGAGGAAGTTCTGGTATGTAACACCCCTTAACCCTAAACCGTCGTTAGAACAGGGTTACGAGGCATTACCGGACATATCAGACAATTTACAAATAATTTTTAAATAAATATCAATTATATCAGAAATTTATATAAATTTATGCTAATTTACTTCATTCATTTTTTTTAAAAAAAAAATCGATTTAACCCCTTTATAAATATTTAACCTTCCCTGCAATTTCAAACCGAGGCCAAACCAAAACCAATATTACAACCAATGCAATTTCATATTTAATCGTATTAAAATCATACCTATATCATTAATTTGATAATTTACTTTATAAACATTTATGTTGCTATTAAAAATTAACTTATAATTTCATTCATTCCATTCTAAATTTAGTACCAATTATACCATGCATATCATATAAATTTTCGTACCATTTCATTAGTTTAAACACCAAAATTCCGAATACCATTCTTTACGACAAAAATCATGTAGCATTTTAAAGTGACCAAAATAACACCTATGTACATGCCACTTTTACCAAAGAGGACTACATCACCGAGTTTTATGTTGGAGTCGGGATCACTCGGATCTTTGAACCGGGACTCAAACACCTATTAACTGCGCGCGGAAATAATAAATGCACGAGTATTTCATACTCAGTGGTATTACCATAATTCAAATTATAAACATAATAAGGATAATTATTAAATTAGACAACTTAAACATACTAAAACCAAATCAAACATAACTTTCATTTCTTTAACATTCGTTACTTAATTTAAACTTTCCATCAATTGAAATCATATAATTTCAGCCAACTAACATTTCATGAACATATGGTTCATGCTTTTTCATTCTCATTTCCAATTTCAATTCACAAATTCAATACACATTCCTTTTTCACATTTCTTCAATGGCTCAATCGATTCATTTCATTTAATTTAACTTTTCTTTTTTTTTACCCCTATTAATAGACTCGGACTTTGGCGGATACACGGATCCAACCAAACACACCAGATTGGCACCCAGTGCCTCATCGGCAGAGCTGAAGAAAGTTGGTACCCAGTACCTCATCGAAACTATCCGAAGAAATATAGTGACACCCAGTGTCTCATCGACTAGAGGTCGAAGTATCCCTGAACTCTTCCAATCCTATGGCATGTCAACTATATCCGACTCAGCCCGACTAGTTAATAGGGTATTGGTTCAAATATCAATTTCTCTTTCACTTCCAATTGATCACAAATCATCCAAATTCAATTCATACATATTATCAATTCAATCTCAATCTCAAATTCACAATTCAAATCACTTCCAATTCAATTTCACAATTTAATTCAATATACTTTTCATATCAATCACATGTAATTCAATTTATAATTCAATACTAACATATATTCATCATTTAATTCTATTTTTTCCTAAGTTCATTCAATATAGTCAGTTACCTCATTATTTACTTACCATTCACATAATTTAAATTTATCATAAAAAAAACTAAATAAATTGAATTATAGTAATACACACCCGGATTCCGCGATTACTCCTCGATAACTTTTTCTTTTCCTTTCGATGCCGATGCCTCGGGTTCTTTGATAGCTACAAAAATAATAATAATTAAACTACTAATTACAGCACTAATTTATAACAATTAATTGAATTTCTATCCAATTTATACTTTAATTCCAATTTGGTCTTAACTAGATTTATCTACTTTTCTAACTCAATTCATACTTTATTTCTATCCAAATTTCAACCAAACTTATACATATCTATCAAAATTTCATCATAAATACCTAATTAAGAAATTCTTACAATTTAGTCCCTACAATACAAAATTTATGGCTTCTTTTACAATTTAATCCCTTTATTAATTCTAACTTTAAATTCATTCAATTAAACCCCTACTTCAACTTTTTGTTCAACATAAACTATACTTGAAAACCTATGAACTCTCAAAATATCAACTTAATTTCAATAAAACCTTGTTCTAAAGCTTTTAAAATATCAAAATTAAGAGAGAATGACTTAATTTAACTTACCAATTAAACTTCAAGCTTCAATTCCCTAGTTCCCCCTTTTCTTTTTCTTTCTCTATTTTTCGTTGCTTCTTTTTTGTAACTTTCTTCTTTTCTTTCTTTTCTTTGTTTCTTTTTTACTTTATATCTTTTATATATATATATATATTAGTTAATAGTAATAATTATAATAATTATAATAAAAATCTACTTAATAGCAAATACTTATTTTACAATTGGACAATTATATATTTTACACTTGTCTTTAATTAATTTGTTTATCACAATTAAATCTTATGATATAATTATTTAATTAATAAAAATCTATTTAATACCAATTATAAATAATACATTTGTATACATACTTCTTTGGTACAATATCATGACCATACATTTGGCAAATTTATAATCTATTACCATACAAAAATCTTATACTATAATTATTTAATTAATACAAATCTTTTATATATTTTTTTTGAAATAAAAGGACTGATAAATTTATTGATGTAACTGGCTCAATCAGAAAAGCAAACATAATTAAAGTCTCAGAATCAAAAGACAAAACATAATAAAAGAAACAAATGGCATGCAACAAAACCAAAAAGAAAACGTCAAAACCAAACAGGACTTACGGAAGCCGGCTACCACACCGATTCATCTCGCCAAAATATCACCCCAAAAATGCTCTCCATTAGCGAACCAAAACAAGAGGATGAGAAAATCGCTTAGAAACAGATTTAGAGATTCAAAGAACCTTCTCCAAATTCCAAGCCAAAAAACTTCAATTCGGACTCCAAGCCAAACGATCCTTTCTTGCCAACATCATCACGGATTCTCGTACTCCAGGTCACCAAAGAACCATAGAACTTAGTTCGTCTACCTTCCAGTGCCAAAGTATGAGCCACTCCGTTTATCGTTTGAGGCGCAAAAGGTATGAAATCTCCTCAAAGCATAGACCTATCTCAACAATATGTTGAATAATCGATCGATTACCGATCTATCGGATCCATTCTTCTTGATGCTTTTGATAAGCGCGTGAATCGCCTTCAATAATCAAACGCCGGAAACCCATTTTTATGCAAATAGAAGGGCCCTTTCACAAGCCCTTGCTTCCGCTACTGAATGGATCTGCTACTTCTTCAAAAAGATAAGTTTACGCCCCTACAATTTCTCCCCTTGAGTCTCTCGCAACAAGCGCAATCGTGGCTAATCTGTTGTTTTTCCGGAAAGAAGCATCAAAATTAAGTTTAATAAAACCATTATCAGGGGGTCTCCAAAGATCTTTTGTCATGACTTTGCGGGAAGGCCGAAGGTTCTCCCGACATAGATCGACTTCTTTAATATAACCATAAAGAAACCCTATTGTCTCTGCATTGAGAATTTCACCCCTTCATAGACTAATTTATTCCTTACGAACCATAGACACCATAGAGATATTGCAATTAAACGTTTACGATGCTCATTTGTTGCGGTGAAAGTTTTGGCAAATCTTTGCTTACAACGCAATTACTCTTCAAAAGACGATACTTCCACCCGCATAAAAGACCACACGCTTTGTAAAATGCCACAAGACCACGATAAATGATCAAGATCTTCCATACCGCCTTACAAAGCGGACAAACAACATCCACATTCAAAGTTCTCCTCTCCAGACATCAAGTGTGGCGACATATCATGAAACGTTCTCCAAATGTGTATTTTAATCTTTTACGGAATGTTAAGCGACCATAGAGCATTGTAAAAATCTTTGTAGTCATCATCATTAGGGTCTCCGACTATACTAGTTTGCAAACGGTTTGTATTTAGAACTCTATATCCAGTTTTCACAATATACTCCCGGATCCTTCATGTTTCCAAGCAAGGAGTCATCCGCTCTACCCCGGAAATAGGGATAGCAAGGATACGATCTGCGTAGTCTCATCAAATAAGTGGTGAATCGGTTCCCTATTCCAGTACCGATTGCAACCTCAATAAGTTGATTGACCGTTGTCCACATAGGTCTAACATCCTGATCGAGCAATTTTGTTATTCTCTCTTCCAGGTAACCAGGGATCATTCCAGATGTTGATTTGATCACCCTTGCCCACCCGTCACAGCACCCCTTCATCAATCAGCTCTCGAGCGCTACATATGCTTCGCCAGGTAAGAGATGGGTAAGAGCCAACTTTCGCTGATAATATATCTGAAAACGGAAAATAACGAGCTTTTAAAACTCTGGCTAACAGGCAGTGAGGTTGAGTTAAAATTCGCCAAACTTGTTTTGCCAATAATGCTTTGTTAAACAAAAATAAATTTTTGAAACCAATTCCACCCTCGCACTTCGGCTTGCATAGCGTTTCCCAGCAACTCCAATGGATTCCCTTCAGGGTTTTATTATTAGACCACCAGAAATTGTTCATAATACTCTCGAGCTTTCGGCAAAAACCTTTAGGGAAAAGGAAACATTGCATAGCATAAATTGATGTTGCCTGTAAAACCGACTTAATAAAAACTTCCTTACCACCCATGGACAAATAACGAAAGCTCCATCCTTCAACGCATTTTCTGAATTTATCAACGAAATTAGCAAAAGCCCATGTTTTCCTTCTACCAACCATCATGGGTAACCCTAAATACTTTTCAGGGCTTGAAGCCACCCGAACCCCCAGCAAACTTATAATATCCGCCTTAATTTCCTTCTCCACATTAGCACCAAAATAAATTAAGGACTTATCATAGTTCACTCTCTGCCCAGAAATCATCTCATATTCTTGTATAACATCGCGGACCACTCTGGCCCCTTCACCCGAGGCATCACCAAAAAGGATGCAATCATCAGCGAAAAATAAATAATTGATAGAAAATATTTCCCTACCAATAGGTGCACCCCCCATATAACCCTTCTGTTTAGCATCTTGGAGGAGCGTGGAGAAGCCTTCAGCACAGATCAAAAACAGATAAGGACTAAGGGGATCACCTTGTCTTAATCCTCGTGAGGGAAAAAACCATTCACTGTTCATGCCATTAAGACAAACAGAATAAGAAACCGAACATACACACCTCATGATAAGGACGATCCAGTCATCATGAAAACCTAAATGTTTCATCATCCATGCCAGAAAATCCCATTCGACACGGTCATATGCTTTGCTCATGTCTAACTTTAGAGCGAAATTTCCTCTTTTGCCTTTCTTTTTCATCTTGAGCGAATGAAGAATCTCATAAGCAATCAGGACATTATCCGAAATAAGTCGCCCAGGGATAAATGCTCCTTGAGCCTCATTAATGCAATCACCCAAAATATCACTCATGCGGTTTACCAGGACTTTCGCCACTATTTTGTAAACAACGTTACAGAGGCTTATAGGTCTGAATTGGGACATATTCGTTGGCTTTTCAACCTTAGGAATCAATACAATGCGAGTTTTATTGATTTCTCCTACTTCCAATTGGCCATTCAAAATACCAACACAATAACGGGATACATCTGATCCAACAATGTGCCAATATCTTTGAAAAAACATTGCAGGGAAACCATCCACCCCTGGAGCTTTCAAAGGGGTCATCGACTTTATTGCGTAAGAGATATCCTCCTCCGTGAAACGTTGAAGTAAACGATCATTCATACAATCAGTAACTCGTTTATTCACAAGTCCAAACAAGTGCTCGTCTGAACTCATCTCTGACGCAGTAAAGAGATTCTCAAAATAATCCATAGCAAGCTTTTTATAATATAATTATTTTAAATTAATTTAATATAATTTATAACTAAAATAATATATTTATAATTTATAACTTAACAAAAATCTTAGATTTTTGTTTTAATGTTTGCCGCCTCAAATATGCTAAATGGCCTATTTGCCATTTTGGTCCTTTTTATTTTTTTTAATCTACAATTCAACTTTTACCCTTTATTCACTTTAGTCCTTTTTCCTAATTTCTCTCAATTAAGCTAAATTCACCTAAATAAAGCCTAATCAAGCACACTACTAGACTCCTAATTACTCCTAATAATTGTTTACGAACTTGGTTTACTAAGACGGAGGCCCGATACTGCACTTTTTTCGATGCCCGTGAATTTTTGGGTCATTACATGGTAAACACGTTCTGCATATTTCTGTATCTGGTAGTTAAACACTGCATATTTTTTATTCTGGCGGTCTACCACACTATATTTAGTAGCTTGATTGCATATTTCTGTACAGTGACATATGATCACTAATTTGGTATGTGGGGTTGGAAGGGTATTTTACCCTAATTGGTGTGTTGGGATTGACAGAGATAGTGTGTAACGGATGGGGGTAAGATTTGTATCCTATTTGTTTAATTTGTTGCATTGCATAAAAATGCTATGCCATACGTGTCTGTTCGGTTATTGAATATGTATGATTTTCTGATATCTGTTATGTGCATGAGGGCTGAGTTACACACTGAGCTTTGTAAGCTCACCCAATAATTTGACTTCTCAAGAAATCAGTGGATTTAGGATTGGGCGACGTGCGAGAGCTCGGATTGGTTTCTCGTATAATAAAAAGACGGTTCATGATTTTAAACTAATTCTGGACTTTTTGGACTGTGTAAATGTTTTTGGACTTTATTTTTCAGTTTTGTTTTGTTTTGTTGGATTTGGTATTTATTATCTTTAAACTTTAAAGTTATATGTTTTCATAAACTATAGTCACGGTTTTCAGAACTTACTACTCTGAAATTTCCGCTGCAAATCTCAGTCATCAATTAAGTAATTATTTGTAAAATGAACAACATTAGACGCGAATTTTCTAAAAACTAGAAAGAGGTTTGTTAAAAATTAACTTTTCAGATCACACAATTATTAAGGCTGGTTTTTGAGTTCTTAAAAGAGTAGTGTGATCCTTCAGGATCCGATCGTAACGTTTAGGAGGGGTGGGGTGTTATAGGGTTTTTATTTTAATAATTTTTTAATAAGGCAGATTATCTACCAATAGACATCTAAGTGGGAGTGTTATAAATATTTTATTATTACGTGGATGTCCATCAAAATCAAGATAAGTTTGATATACCTTAGGACTCTAATACTCATTAGAAATAGAGTTTTGTTTCATTATATTGCTTATGTCTATAAATATAGACTTTGGAGAAGCATTATATATATTCCCAAATGATCAGTAAAATATCTTTTTTATTTTTCTATTTTTTTTATTTCATAACAAATATCTTTTTATAAATTATAAATTTTCGATTTAAAAAAAATTCTTAAATTTTCTTAATTTGTAATGATTTTAAAATATTTGCATAAGATAAAATATTACCATGTAAATAATTTTGTACACATAAAATTACATTAACAAATGTTATTATAGCAAAAAAATGTTATTTATCATTAATTAACGGACAAATCATTCAACTAATTTAAACAAATTTGAAAGTGGAAGTATTTAATTGTTTAAAGAAAATCAAGGTCAAACTGACTTTTATTATTTTAATTGAATATGGGCTTTATGCCAAAATAAGGAAAAACTAAGAAAATTGTGCATTTAACTTTCGTAAATATTTTATCATTTTAAAAGTACTGTAAAAGTGTTAGAGAAGTCCCTGTATTTAGGGACAAATTATATTTTAGCCCTTTTATTAAAAAAATAAGTAAATTAACTTTAATTTTATCTGACATGGCACATTAATTTAAATTTTTAATTACTAATTTGGTATCTTAACTATATTTAAAATATCATTTTGATTTTTTTTTAAATTTCTTACAATAATTAAAAATTTAAAAAAATATATAAATATATAAATATTAAAAATTATGTTAAAATTTTTTAAAAATAAAAAATATAAATAAAAGAATTCTAAAAAAAAATCTTAAAATCTTAATGATCTTTTCAACTGTTTTAGCGAATATTTTCTTTTTCTTTTATTTCATAAAAGATCCCACTCAATTTATTGCATCAGCCGTAATAAGCTCATGAATATCCACCGGATAATTCATGTCAAACCACCAGTTACAATTGTTTTTAATAATAAAATGACAAATAAAGTCAGCCACTAAGTTACTGCTCCTATTTGTCCAAGTTATTTTGACCGAATCATACATCTCGAATTGAGTACACAAAGCTTTAATATGGCTACCCAAAATAGTGACATCATTCTCCCTATTATTAATCTTATTTATCAGATTAGCACAATTGGATTCCAACATAGTACTCTGTTTCTTCAACCTCTTAGCAACCTTCAGACTTTCTTCAAAAGCCTCCATTTCCGCCCATTCAGCAATCATCGAGCGGTCTTTAATCCCCTCTAGCGATGACTCAATAACCCCTCTTTCCATTGGAGACCGTTGCATCAAAGTTAATCTTAATAGCTCCAGTCAGCGGTTTTGACCAAGCTTTACAAATAGGGGTGGCCAGAATAACAAGAGTATTAACAAGATTATGAATTCTAAAATCCTCACTTAGGTTCATCGCTCTTTCCCAGACCCCACGAGCATCGTCCTTGTTGTCCTTAAAGACGCACTTGTTCCTGCTGTTCCAGCAGTTCCATAGTAAAGTAAGGAAGTCGGCAGCAGCCTTTAAATCCATAACTTGGAATGCATCTTCCAGCCAATCAATGCACCGCATGTAGTTACAATTTATTAACCGATTGTCAAGCCCTCCATGAGTCAATATATCCCGAGTCGATGGACAGTCCTTCAACGCATGAATAAGGGTCTCCTCATCAGCATCACAACGAGGACATTTCCCCACAAAATCCTGTCAAATGAACGCAATTTTGTTATAAGTAGGGAGGATCTCATGGCCAACCCTCCAGCTGAGCACCTTGATTTTTGGCACATCTTCAACTTCCATATAACCCGCCAAAAAGCTCTCTGAGTGCCAAAGCCAACTTTCTTAAGGATGAGCCAAGAATAAGCCGATTTAGAAGTATAACAGCCATGCGAATTATGAATCCACGTCAATCTATCATCGAAGCCACCTTTTGAGATAGGTAAATCACAAATTTGATCCCCCACCGCGTCCTACCAAACAGCTCACACACCCTCTCCATGTTTCACTCCATTTGGTCTTGATTCCATAAGTCTTTAACCACCTTTTCCCTATCGGTCAACAACGCATGGTTAATGGATTTGTAACACCCCTAACCCGAATCCGTTACCGGAATAGAGTTACGGAGCATTACCGGAGTTTCAAATTTATTTATCAGACATTTTATTTTATCTAGTATTCATATTTGGAACCAATCAAAATCAAACATATTGTCCCTTAAACATATTTATTTTTCTCGACATGTCTCACTTAAATTTATTACTCGACTCAACATACTTAATTTACTTGTATCAACGTATCAAAGATAATCACATATTTACATGTCACGATAAATATCATACTCTTGTCGTTTCTTCATAAACATAAATAAGTTAATTCATTATATCAATATTTTATATACCATCAACTCGTATTTTCTTATATCACATAATTAGATTACATGAACTTACCTGGCTAAATTGCAGAAATACCAAGATTCAGGGGTATTTTGGTAATTTTCTATTTTCATTGATTTTTCAACCGATCTTGATCTAAATTAATAATTTCATTCAATTTATTAATTTAGACAATAAAATAATTCATTTCACTCAATTTGGTCATTTTTGATGTTTTTACAAAAATTGCCTCTAAAGTTTTACTTTTATTCAATTTAGTCTCTGAGTCTAAAACATGCAAATTAGCCATGCTAGCCGAATATTCATATATATTTTCCTCCTCCTTCTCTCCATTTCACATCCTTAATTTATATAACATGCTTATAAGTAACATTATCTATAATTTCACTATTTACTTATAAATTTATTCAAAGCTGTCCATTTGAGTCATCATCACTAAATTATTTATATCTTGAGTTACAGAATTCCAATTTAAGATCCGCTTGATGTTTTAAAAACTAGACTCAAATATTTTTCTACCATAAAAATTTCAGAATTTATAGTTTAGCCAATAAGTACAGTAAAATATTCAAACTTGACTCTGTTCTGCTGTTTGACAGCTTCTACCTTTCTTTACTAAAAATTAATTATCTCTTAGTACAAGACTTGGATGATGTTCCCATTTGTTTCTATTAAAAATAAACTTATTAATGATTTAAACATGTAAATTTAAACCCCTAATTATTTTTCTCCAGTTTTTGATGATTTTCCAAACTCAGAACAGGGGAACCCGAAATTATTCTGACCTTGTCTTACAAAATTTACTATAACTCGTAACCGCTTATTCTATAAAAAACTAGACTCAAAAAGATTTAATTTCATATTTTATTCATCCTCTAATTCGATTTCCACAATTTTTGGTGATTTTTCAAAGTTAACCTACTGTTACTGTCCAAAATTGTTTCTTATAACTTATTTTACAATTAAATCCTTTACCCAATTTTAACTTGAAATTCTATCAATTTAACCCCTAATTCACCAATTAATTCAACATAAACTATATTCAAAAGCCTAAGAACTTTTAAAACTTCAACTTAATTTCAACAAAACTTTGATCTAAAACTTCTAAAACATCAAATTTAAGTAAAAAGGACTTAATTGACTTACCTATTAAAACTTCAAGCTCTCAAACCTTAGTTTCTCCTTTTCTTTTCTTCTTTCCCCCTATTTCGTTTGAACTCTCTGCTTCTACTTCTTCTTTTGTTTCTTTTCATTCCTTTTTATATTCTATTTCTTTTATTCTTTAATTTATTATAATAATGTTATAATAATAATATTAATTAATAAATATCTTTTGCTTATTATATAATAAAATATATAAATAATTTACAAGTGTATAAACATTTATGTTACACATGTACTATTAATAATTATACAATTGTCTTCATTCTAATTTATTTTAATAATAACAATCATAATTTAATAATTTAATATAAAACTATAATAATAATTATAATAAATATCTATTTAATAACAAATACATATATTACAATTGTACACATTTTTATTTTACGTTTGTATATTATCATCACCATTCACTTGTCATCATTTAATTTATTTATCTTATAAAAATCTTATATTATAATTATTTTATTAATAAATATCTTTTAACTTAAATTTTAAGTAAATAAATAATTATAATACAAGTGTGTATATACAAATTATTACACATGTAACATTTATCACCCTACATTTGTCATATTTCAATTTATTTCATAATATAATAATATTTAATATAATTTATAATTCAATCAAATAATAATAATAAAATTAACTAATTAATTAATTGAGTAAATATCTAAGAAAAAATCTTAGATTCTTCATATGTTTTGCCGCCACAACCATTAAGAATGGCTTATTTTCCATTTTGGTCCTCCCTTCTTTCTATTAATCTATAATTAAACTTTTATCCCTTATTCAATTTAGCCCTTTTTCCTAATTTCTCTTAATTAAGCTAAATTCACTTAATTAAAGCCTAATTAAACACACAACTAGCCTCACAAATATTCCTAATAAATATTTACGAACTCGGTTCATTAAGACGGAGGCCCTATAACTCGCTTTTCCGGTGCCCGTGAATTTTGGGTCATTACAGGATTCCCCACTTAAACCTTCGAAGCCCCATTTATCATGACGAATATCAATTTTTTTACCATCACCGACGAGCCAGACAAAACCATTTTCAAGAGCCTTATCCGCTTGAGCTATACTTGACCAAGTATACAAGGGCTTATCAACCCTTTTAGCCCGGAAAATATTTCCATCAGGAAAGTACTTAGAACTAAGAACCCTATAACAAAGTGTATCTTTGAAATGAATAAACTGCCACACCTGCCGATCGAGAAGGGCGATGTTGAACAGATGTAGGTCACGAAAGCCCATACCTCCTATTCCTTTTGGTTGGCATAACCTATCCCAAGCCATCATAGACCAACCTCTCTCTTTTCCATTACTTCTCCACCAAGTACGACTAAGCTTTGATTGTAAATCGTCAATGATCCCTTAGGAGCAAGGAAGACCGAGAAAGCATATGTGGGCAGGGGAGAAAGGATTGTATGAAACAGGGATATTATCCCTTTCCAATAGTTTTATGCCACATCAGTATTCTTATCCTGAATTTCAGGATTTTAATTTGGATTTGATTTTTTTCAGGATGAAAATGCTGAAATTCAGGATGGAAATGTTGATGTGGCATAAACCTATTGGAAAAGGCATACAGATGATATGGCGTCACTGATTCATACAATCCTTTCCCTGTAAGAGAAAGGATTGTATAAAACAGGAATATTATCCATTTCCAATAGTTTTATGCCACATCGGTATTCTTATCTTGAATTTCAGGATTTTAATTTGGATTTGAATTTTTTCAGGATGAAAATGCTGAAATTCAGGATGGAAATGCTGATGTGGCATAAACCTATTAGAAAAGGGATACAAATGATGTGACGTCACTGTTTCATACAATCCTTTCCCTGCAAGAGAAAGGATTGTATGAAACAGAGATATTATCCCTTTTCTAATAGTTTTATGACACATCAGTATTCTTATCCTGAATTTCAGGATTTTAATTTGGATTTGATTTTTTTCAGGATGAAAATGTTGAAATTCAGGATGGAAATGCTGATGTGGCATAAACCTATTGGAAAAGGGATACAGATGATGTGGCGTCACTGTTTCATACAATCTTTTCCCTACAAGTGAAAGGATTGTATGAAACATGGATATTATCCCTTTCCAATAGTTTTATGCCACATCAGTATTCTTATCCTGAATTTCAGGATTCTAATTTGGATTTGATTTTTTTCAGGATGAAAATGCTGAAATTCAGGATGGAAATGCTGATGTGGCATAAACCTATTGGAAAAGGGATACAGATGATGTGGCGTCACTGTTTCATAAATCCTTTCCCTGCAAGAGAAAGGATTGTATGAAACAGGGATATTATCCCTTTCCAATAGTTTTATGGGCATCAGTATTCTTATCCTGAATTTCAGAATTTTAATTTGGATTTAATTTTTTTCAGGATAAAAATGCTGAAATTCAGGATGGAAATGCTGATGTGGCATAAACCTATTGGAAAAGGGATACAGATGATGTTGCGTCACTGTTTCATACAATCCTTTCCCTGCAAGTGAAAGGATTGTATGAAACAGAGATATTATCCCTTTCCAATAGTTTTATGCCACATCAGTATTCTTATCCTGAATTTCAGGATTTTAATTTGGATTTGATTTTTTTCAGGATGAAAATGCTGAAATTCAGGATGGAAATGCTGATGTGGCATAAACCTATTGGAAAAGGGATATAGATGATGTGGCATCACTGTTTCATACAATCCTTTCCCTGCAAGAAAACATAGTAAAAACGACATATTGATTAAAAATTGGCCTCATCATTTGGATTTGTCCAAACTCGAAAGTGATGATTTTAAGTTTTTAGAAATTTTTTTAAAAAAATTTAACATAATTTTTAATATTTTTAATAATTTATATTTACTTTTAAGATTCTTTTTAATTTTTTTAGAATTATTGTAAGAATTTTTTCTAAAAAAACAAAATGATATTTTAGTTATAGTTCAGGGGCCAAATTAGTTATTAATGATAAGTGAGTAATTTCTTAATATATTTGTGATATTTGTCCTTTTTATGTTAATTATATTTTTTATACTTATATTTTATTTATTATGTGTTTAGGGAATAATTGGAGAAAAATGAGTTTAAAGTTTATTTTTTGTGAGTTTTTACGTATTGAACTTTTAACATTGTACAGATTCAATATTTTTGCCATAACTTTAGCTACATACCTCCGTTTTTTGCCTATAATTTACCAATTCGAAGGGAATTGAAAGATATAACTGAAAAAATTTCACGACTTCAGCCCAAAAAGTGTCAAGAAGAGGTCCGAAAATGGCCTAGAAATTTGACACAAAAATTGTTGAAAAGCCTAGAAAAATTATGCTTTATTTAATTAAGTGCTCCTTTGTATTTTCTTCAATATATTCCTTTTGTCCTGTAAATAGACATTATTAGGTTAAGACTTGGGGAGACCTAGCCGTTTTTTATTTTGTTTTGTTTTCTTTATTTTGTGGGTTTCTAAACTCTCTTTTCTACTCAAAGGTTTTATCGAAATTTGATTTAATAAATTCATGAGACTTAATTTGTGCTTTTCTTTTTTGTTCTTTGGTATTCATGTATCTTAAGTTTTAATTGCAATTGTTAAGGTTTATCAAATAGATGACTAGTATTCAATAGCTTAAAATGGTTACCGAGTCAATTAGAATAATTAAATATGTAATTGTTTAATTTATTTTAATATTAGTGAAAAACAACATAAATCGTTTATGTCATAGTTTACATTTATGTTGTGTGAATGTATGATCTAGGTTAAATGAACCTCATTGTGGTGAGTTTGTTGGTTAAAATTAGGTCTCTCTAGTTATTAATGTTACCGGTAAGTTAAACCTTAAACGTCTCGTTGCAGTGAGTTTGTTGGTTAAAATTAGGTCTCTTTAGTTCTTAATGCTACCGGTAAGTTAAATCTTGAACATTAAGTTACAATGTTATTTATTGGTTAGGGAAGTTTGCCTCTTGGTTACCGAACAAGTAAAGAGAGATTTATTGCCCGGCTTTGAGTCAATAACTAGAACTAATTTATTAAAGACATTTAAGTTACTTTTGTGTTGATGATTGAATCTATAAATCAAAGGGAGATTTTACTTTTAGCTAGAATTTTTCTATCATTGATTTTATTTTATTTTACAATCTTTTTTTTACTTTATTTTAATTTTTAATTTTAAACACATTTTATTTTTATTTTTATTAAAGAAATAAATTTATCACTTACAACCCTACTTGCTTGTAATAGCCCATTATTACCCGGGCTTGAACCAATAAAACATAATAAAATAAAATAAAAACAATGTTTATTACAGTCCATTTAAAACAGACCCAAAACACTAATAACCCAGTGGCCCGTTACACCCTCAGACCCAGACCTAATTATTACACTCAATAACAGAGACAGCCCAAAAGGGCCCAACATTAAACAAAATCAGAGACCTAGGGTTTCTGGGAAACCCTAGGTGCCGCAAGCCCTTCCTCGCGCCCAAAGGCGAGCCACCAGTCACGCCGCAATCCGCGCACGGATGACGCCCCACCGCCGAGATCCACGCCGTTCACCTGCAAAAGGAAAGAAATACAGCAGCAAATATGACAAGATTTTGTATTTCCTTTTTTTTCATTTTCTTTTTCGGGTTATAAAAACCCCCAAAATAATTTGTAAATGGACGAATACACACAGAGAGAAATATAATATACAATCAAAAAAGAAATCAAGCCAAGGTTTATTTATTTATTTTTTCTTTCCCGAATCTGTCCATTCATAAATTTGCGTTTCTGTTTCTTTTTTTTTTTACCATATACACGTTTAAAGAAACTGTAAAAAAAAAAAAGAGTGAAAAATTACCTATTTTTTGAACTCCACGGCGGCGGGCGACGGCGACGGGCGATGGTCATCGGCGCTGGAGTTTCGCCGGAATCCTCGCCGAAAATCGCCTGGGCAGAGGATTCCGGAGTGCCCCTCTCTCTTTTTTTTTTTTAAAACTGAAGGAAAATGAATTTTTTTTTAGAAAATTTGGCCTTATATACGATTTGAAAACGGCGTCGTTTTGCTTAAGGCCTTTAAATTCCAAAACGGCGTCGTTTTGATGTTAGACCCGAATCCGACCCGATTAGCGTCAAGGATCCGCGCGTTTTTATTGGAAGGGCTAATTGCGATTTTAGCCCTTCCGCTTTTTTTATGGATTTATAATTAAGTTCCTTTTTATTTTTTAATTTTGCCCCTAAATTTTATTTCGATTTCATCTTAGTCCCTTTTGAAACGTAGCGTTTTGGAGGGAAGGATTATTTTTCCTTTTAGTCCCTCCATGTTACTCGCGTGTCTAAATAAGTCCCTTGCCTTTTATTTTCTCTAAAATTCCCCCAAAATTTTTATTTTTAGTGCAATTTGGTCCTCCTTTTTTATTTCTTTTGTTTTTTTCATTATTAATTTTATTTTTAAATTATTATTATTGTTAATATTATTATTATTACTTTTACTATTATTTTAGCATTACTACTACTGTTATTTTTTATCTTATTTTTTTATTAATTTTATTATTATCATATTCATTTATATTTTTAGTGTGACCATTATTATATATATATATTATTATTATTATTATTATTATAGCTATATTTATTATTATTATTATTATTATTATTAGTAGTAGTATTGTTATTATTATTATTATTTTTAATATCACCATTATTATTGCTAATTTCATTATTTCTATTATTGTTTTTACTATTATTTGTATATTAACATATATTATCATTTTTATTATAATTTTATCTTACTTCTATTATTATTTTTATATTATTACTACTATTAATTTTAATATCCTTATTATTATTTTATTATTACTAATACTATTTTATTTTTACTATTACTATAATTATATTTGTTATTATTATTTTCTATTATTTTTTTATTATTAATATTATTTTTTATTTTTTTATTAATATATTTTATTATTTTATTATTCACTACAACAAAACAGTGCTAAGACGACACTTATGGGGCGACACTTTCCTAAGTGTTGGGATAGACTGGCCAACATACGTTTTGGCCAACTCTTTTATAAGGGTTGGGATATGCATGCCTAAGGCAACGCTTAAATAAGAGTTGGCTTTGTCTAGTCCTAAGACGACACTTTTGGGGCGACACTTTCCTAAGTGTTGGGATAGACTTGCCAACATACGCTTTGGCCAACTCTTTGTATAAGGGTTGGGATATGTATGCCTAAGGCAATGCTTGAATAAGAGTTGGCTTTTGTATAGTCCTAAGACGACACTTTTTTGGCAACACTTTCCTAAGTGTTGGGATAGACTTGCCAACATACGCTTTGGCCAACTCTTTTTATAAGGGTTGAGATATGTATGCCTAAGGCGACGCTTGAATAAGAGTTGGCTTTTGTGTAGTCCTAAGACGACATTTTTGGGGCGACACTTTCCTAAGTGTTGGGATAGACTTGTCAACATACGCTCTGGCCAACTCTTTCTATAAAGGTTGAGATATGCATGCCTAAGGCAACACTTAAATAAGAGTTGGATTTGTCCAGTCCTAAGACGATATTTTCCTAAGTGTTGGGATAGACTTGCCGACATACGCTTTGGTCAACTTTTTGTATAACGGTTGGGATATGCATGCTTAAGCCAACGCTTAAATAAGAGTCGGCTTTGTCCAACACTATGCCTACACTTTTGGACCGACACTTTCGTAAGTGTTGGAATAGACTTGCCAACATACACTTTGGCCAACTCTTTGTATAAGGGTTGGTATATGCATGCCTAATGGGTTTAGGGTTTAGTGTTTAGACACTACAGCAAAACATTAATAAAAAAACATTAATAAAATTATTTATTATAATTTGATATATTTAAATATTATATTTAAAAAAACATTAATAAAAAAACGAGAGTAACAGAATGATATTGATAGATAATTATCTATGTTGGATAGGACCAAATTATAATAAATAATTTTAAAGTTTTTTGGGTATATGACTGATTGTTTGTTAATTTATATATTAAATAAATTCTTATATAATCGTAAAAGAGATAATATTAATTTTAAAATATTGAATTAATTATCATTATAGTTTAGGGTTTATAGTTTAGGGTATATGGTTTAGGGTTTAAAATTTAGGAGTTACTATTTTAAGGTTTATGGATTATGGTTTATGGTTTATGGTTTATGGTTTAAGTGTTGGGGTTTAAGGTTTAAGGGTTAGTGTTTATGAGTTTAGGGATTAAGGGTTAAGGGTTTAGGGGTTGAAGGTTATGTTTTATGGTTTAGGGGATATGGATTTGGGGTTTAGGGTTTAGATTAATTAGTGTGAAAAATATATGTTAAAAATTTGAAATACTATTATTTAAAATAATTTTTAAGTTTTTTTGGGTATATGACTGATTGTTTTTTAATTTATATATTAAATAATTTCAAATTTTAAATAATTTTCAAGATTTCAAATTTTATCTAATTCTTTTAAATATAAGTTAAATTTTTAAAAATTATTTATTTAAATGAAAAAAATTAAAATACTATAATTATTTAAAATAATTTTAAATTTTTTTGAGTATATGACTTATTGTTTTTTAATTTATATTATTTTTAATTTATATATTAAATAATTTCAAATTTTAAATTAGTAGAAGAGTCTAATTGAAATAACATTTTAGTTGAACGAGGCCATTAAAAATAATATTTTATTTAATTTATATATTAAATAATTTCAAATTTTAATTTATATATTTATTTAAATGAAAAAAATTAAAATACTATAAAATTTTTTGAGTATATGACTTATTGTTTTTTAATTTATATATTAAATAATTTCAAATTTTAAATTAGTAGAAGAGTCTAATTGAAATAACATTATAGTTGAACGAGGCCATTAAAAATAACATTTTATTTAATTTATATATTAAATAATTTCAAATTTTAAATTAGTAGAAGAGTCTTCTTTAATACAAAAAACTACGTATTCTTCATCAGGAAGACATATGCAGCTCGAGTTTTCGTATTATTTAAAATTATTTTCGTACACCATTATAAAAATTTACAAATTAAATATATTGTTTGGAACAAAATAAACTTAATTTAAAAGAATTTAAGAAATAATTAAACCTTTGAAATATAGAAACAAAAAAAAATTGGATTGAAAAAAATCATTTTATTTTAATCAAAATGGCACCATCTTAATTTTTTCCCCTAAAAATTTTCCCCCTAAAAATTTCCCCCAAACCTTAAATTTTCCCCTAAAATTTTTCCCCCTAGAAATTTCCCTCAAATTTTAAAATTTCCTCAAATCAAAATCCCATCTCTGCATCGTCAAATTTATTTTCATTTCTCTATACTCAAAAAAACAAAATCCCTAATTTCTCTCCTTTTTTGAAAAAATTATTCTAATAATTTTATTCTTAGTTGTAGAAGAAGTAGCCGAAGCTTTTCACCGTTGCTGATCGAACATTTTTGTGTTTCCTTCTCCGATCGGTCGGTACCTTATTCGCATTTCTCTCATTTTTTTGTCTCGCTTTTTGAATATTGTTTTAAACTTGGTTTTAGAGAGCTGGTTTGATTGTCTGGTTCCATAAATTTTTGGTACAAATAATTTTTTTAATATTTAAAAGAGTTGAATGTTTGGTAGAAGCGTGATTATTGATCAGTTATATTCGTTTTAATTTAATTTTATTTTATTTTTCCTTCGAATTTTTTCTGGAAAATCTCGTTTATTGTTCGTCATTTTTTGTTAGGAATGTATAACAATTTCTTCTCTTATTTTTTAGTGGGTTTTGCTCGAGCTTTCTACTAAATATATGAAAACTATACTTTTTTTTAATGAAAACTTATTAAGAGAATGTATGATTTATTTAGTACATATTGCTCTGTTTTACTGCTTAAATTTAGAGCTTTTGAAAGTTTTCGTGTTTCTATTTGCAGGTTTTTGATATTAAAGAGCTTTTTGGTACATGTAAGAGCCATTATCACTGTAAAAGGGTAGTAAATTTGCGTATGGTGGTTTTGAAAGGGTAGTAATTTGATTGTGTTTTATCTTTGGATCTTAGCTTGCGTACTGTTTATACAAATGGATAAATTTATTGGGTTTGGTTTATTAGTTGCTTTAAGTGATATGTTTTAGATATACTCGAACATTTGTAATGTTCAACCTTTAAATTGTCAGTTTTGTTTTTATCCTTTACTTCTATAATCTCAGAAGTTGCAGATTCACAGGAGAATTTGTCTATGGATTCACAAGCCAAGACACAAAAGTTCCTGAACCTATTAAGAAGGTAGTGCTTGGATTTTGAGATGCTGATTTCTTGTTCTTGTCTTGGTAAATGTTTTACTTTTCATTAGTTGGATTAGTTGGTTATTGATTTTATTAGATTGTGTGCAATTTGAGTCATGAATTTCAATTTGGTCGCTTGGTTACTTGTATGGCTTCGTTATTGTCAACAACCCTCTTTGTGTGGGTAAGGATGTGTAGTATTGTCCTTCTGCTACCATTAACACACAATGTCTATGTCAAAAGGGTGTTGATTGATGAGATGAAAATTTCTTAGAGATAAATGAATATCTGTTGTAGTATCACTGTTGGTTTAGGACAAATGATAATGCTTTCTTTAAGTTGCTCCAAAACTTATCATTGACAATGGCCCGCTTGCAACATTTAGGTGGCATTGTGTTTCTATAATGGCCTTGCTAACATTTTAATTTTGATGGATTTTGGATTTCAAATATTTTGGCGATCTTGCTATTATTTGGAAGATGCAGATGTGATTGATTATTAACCTATTAATTCGCTTTGAAGATCTTTTGGTTGCATTTTTAGGATTTGTTTATTTGATAATCTTAATGTTATTGACAGGATTTTTACAGTGATAATGGCTCTTACATAAACCAACAAGCTTAAATTTAGAGCTTTTGAAAGTTTTCGTGTTTCCATTTAGTACATATTCTCAGTCCTTTTGATATTAAAAGGAATACAAAACCAGAAAAAAATTTAAGTTTTTGATCTGGTTTGTGCAGGATTGGTCATTACACAATCCTTAAAGAGATGAATGAGGTCTGTAATTAGCTTATAGCAAGTTTGGGGCTCGAGGGATAACACTAAATATAACGAAGAGTCGGGAAGCAATAAAGGTGAAAAGAGAGGAGACTGCATATGTTACAAGTAGGTAGTAAACAAAATGGATTGTTAGGGTATATGGTATACTTGGATCTGGAGATGTTTCACTACCTGAGGCTACCCTTGTAGAAATAAGAGATCAGCAGAGTTTCTTGGTATTGAAGTTGCAATTTTAGACTGTATTAGTTGTTATGTAGTATAACATCAATATCAATGTCCATCGTCTTAGGAACTTTTTTATTTGTTTACTTTTGTACATTGGGTTGAATGTTGGTGGTATACATTTTGGCTAAATGTTAGTGTATTTTGATATTGGATCGATTTTTGTAATGAATATTCAACTTTTATTTTAATTTTAATTTAATATTTTTTAATTGTATTTAAAGCACAATTTCTATTCACTGTAAATGTTTATGAAAATATATTAATATTGAAACAATAAAAAATAGAAAATAAATGCCTTAGACGTGTTTATTTCAACCTTTTTAAGATTGTTGTCGAAACCATTTTAAAATCGGGTTTTAAAAAAACGGGGATCGACTTTCAAAAACGAAAATGGAGTCGCCACCAATCCTTTTTTTACTTAGTTGTGATTGGATCACCTTATAAAACGTTTTATTTTAAAAAAACATTCAATTTTGGTCCACAAAAACAAGAAAACGGGTTCGGGAGTCGGTTACGTATGAGGAAGGATTAGCACCCTCATAACGCCCAAAAATTGGTACCTAATCGATGAAATCATGTCCAAATGTTTGAAGTTTTAAAAGTGTTCAAAAATATGATTTCTTTAAAAAACTTTGAGCCATTTATGTTAAAACTTGAGATTTCTTTGTTCCGAGGGAATATAAACATCACATCCAGTACGTTAGGACACGATATTTAAAAACCTTCGTAATCAAAATCATCTCATGATTTATAAAACTTTTAAAAGGGTATTTAGTTATTTAGCCAAACGGAAAATTGCAACCCAGTACGTTAGGGCACTATTTCCCGAATTTCTAAATACCAAAACATTGCCTTATTTTTAAAACTTTTAAAAATATAATGGTTTTGCAAAAAATGGATTTTTATTTTAAACAATAACCATGTAACAACATTGCATTTATTGAATATAAATATTAAAAGCAATTACAATACATCAACATTTAATATAGACAATGTAAAATACAACTAAAATAACTACACTAGGGTAATCATAAAATAATAAATAAATAAAAGGGCATTGTGTAAACAAATAAGATACATAAAGCAATATAAAACAATTAAAAAATAAATACTAAGCAAATATGAACTTTTCACGCAAGATTAAATGATGAATAATTTAGCAATGTATAAAAAATTTTAAGAAAAATATATAACACAATAATTAATATATATAAAAAATATGTGATAATATTAAATAAAATAATAAATAATGAAAATATATGCCTATATATAATACATTAATTAGAAAATTATATGCATAATATAATTAAAATAGATTAGATAAATTTCATATAAAATAAAGTTTTATATAATGTAACATAATACTAATAAAAATATAATAATATATATATTATTAAATAAGTAAAATAATATATAATAAATAAAGATAGTAATATATATATATTTTTATGCTATTAATAATAAATAAAATATTTTAATATAATATTAGAATAATCTAAATTTAAAAAAAAATTCGAAAAAAAATAAAGAAACCTGGACCAAATAACAATAGAAATAAACACAAAGGGGTCAAATTATAAATAAATGAAAATAAATGGACTTAATTATAGAAATGGAAAAATATGGAGGGGCTAAAGGGATAAATCTCCCATTTTTCGAAAACACGCGGACCCTGTTCGGGTCTCCGGGTCAGCGCGCGGGTCTTCACATGGAACGACGTCGTTTAAACGCTTATGGGCTTAAGTGAAAACGGCGTCGTTTTCAACATGTTATAAAGGTCAAATTTCTAACCAAAAATTCATTTGGCTTCCGTTCTGAAAAAAAAAATTCGAAAATTCTCTCCAGAGCCTTCCCCTGGTTCCGATCGTCAGTGCTTTGAGGCCACTACCACGCGCTTCACGCGCCACCGCGGATGGTAGCCGGAGATTGAAACTTCGCCGTCGAAAGGTAAGCTCGCTCTTTTTATTCGTTTTCTTTTTTAACAATATTTATATAAAATGAAAAAAACGAAAGTAAAAAAAAAAGAACATAAAATAACACTAAAAATCACCTCGTAAAAAAATCTTTATTCTGTTTCGATGCTTCTTTTTTTTGTCTCTATTTCTGCCTGTATTCCCCTTTTTACAGATTATCATAGGGTTTTTATAACCCTCAAAATGAAAAATAAAAAAAAGAAAGAAAATTTTGTCCATATTTGCTGCTGTTTTTCCTTGTCTGTGCAGGTCAGGAGCGACGGAGGATCTGGCGATGATGCGGGGCTCGTGCGCGTTGATGGTGGCACGATTTGGTGGTGCACAGTTCGCGAGGATTTCGGCGCTATCGAGGGCACGAGGGTGGCTGGAGTGCTTGCGACGCGGCGTTTGGGATTCTGACTTGCGGCGCCTAGGGTTTCTAGAAACCCTAGGCTTCTGCTGAGCTGTTTTAGGTTTTGGGCCCTTTTGGGCCAGGTGTTGCTTGGGTCTGGGTAGTTTGCCGTTTAGGTATTGGGTCTGGTGTTGGGTTTAGCTAGGTCAGGCCTGTTTGGGCTATGGTGTAATTTGGACTGGACATTTATTATTTTTGTTTTATTTTTATTATTTTGGAATGGGCCCGGGCAAAATTGGTTATTACAGCTGCCCTTCTTTGCTCATTGTCGTGAAACGAGAATAGAGCAAAGACAATAGAAGGACCAATTTTGCCCGGTCTTGGCCGAGCCCTGACTTCTTGATCCTCTCTTTCCTCAAATGACTTCCAATCCGAACTGTAACTTTGACGGCATTGGAGCTTCATCTTAATTTCAGTGAGTTTGATAGCTTCAACTTTATGAAGGCGTTATTCAAAGATCTTTTGATCTCGCTCCACTTTGCAAACTCGGGGAGACCAGATTCTGTCATTTTCAATGCGCTCTGCAAAGCTCGGAATGCCGATTGGTATCTTTGACTTGCTTCTTGCAATTTCAAGAATGCCGATCTGCTATCTTGGTCCGCTCCACTGCAAACTCGGGGATGCCAGATCGGTGGTTAAATCTGTTCCACTCATCGCTTAGGAGACAAGATTTGTCGCTCGATCTTGGTCCACTATCGCTTAGGAGACAAGATCTACAATCTTTGCCTATTCCACTCACCGGTCGTGAGATAGGGTGGTGGCTTAAATCTGCTCCACTCTCGCTAGGAGACAAGATTTGCCGCTCGATCTTGGTCCTCTATCGCTTAGGGCGACAAGATATACAATCTTTGACCTATTCCAAAGGCTTTGGTCGTGAGATAGGGTCGGTGGCTTAAATCGCTCCACTACGCTAGGGAGACAAGATTTACCGTTCGATCTTGGTCCTCTACTGCTTAGGGCGACAAGATCAACAATCTTCGACCTATTCTAATGCTGGTCAGGGAGATAGGACTGATGTCTCTGATCCGCTCCCGCAACCTCGTGGATTGTCGATCGCTATTTTAATCGCTCCCTCGCAAACTCGGGATACCGGACTAATGTCTTCTACCTTGCTACATAACCTGTTGAATTGGTATATGTTTATGTCCAATATTTAGGATGCTTTGATCGAAATGCATCAGATGCTCCTATTTAGACATGTTATGAAAATGTTATGAAGATGATTCTTGTTTCAAGGATTAGGATGCAATGCCCGAAATGAATCAAATGCTCCTAATGAAATTTACAAAAATGTTATGAGTATGATTCCTATCCTAGGTGTTATTACTCATTTGTTTTTCATTCATGTTCACTCAAATAATTTTCCCCATGGTAATTCTCGAGTCCTCTCTACTTGAACCTTGGGACATGAATTGGTATCCCCACTTTGCAACTTCAGGGGAATAACTTTTAATTTCTTCCATCTTTCTGTTACCATTCAGAGGTACTGAACTTGTATTACTTTCAATCTGCTACACCATTCCTCGGGTGTAATGACCGGATGTATGAATGCAGGTATCTCGTCAATGATCCTCTTTACACTTGGATTGGCCTTGTTCGTCATTTGCCGATGTGGTATCACCAACGAAATTGTCTTATCCAATAAAAATCAAGAGATAATCATTCTTCCATGTTTCCAAATTTCTTAGGCTTGGTGAGTTCTCGAACAATAGTCATGCTTGATTCCTCATATTATTTAGAAGCTTCTAGAGTAATATGCAAAACTCCTTTTATGAAAGTGTTATTAGTCCATAAATTGTTATTTCAATATAAAATGCTTGAAAAAGGTCACAAAAATGGACGAGAAAGAAATTAGTCAGGAGCATAGCTCTAAGAAATAGTTTAATCAAAGATAACCCAGGCAATAAAAGAAAATTAATTTGGGCGTATCTCAAAAAAGAATAAAGCAATCAAAGATAACGAATTTCAAAACTGGGTAAGAATGAAGCTAGATGCCCCAAATATCGCAACCTGAGCTTCTTTGTTCCAACTTCTTGAGGACAATTTTAAGCTCAATATGTGTTTAGGGGATCCGGAGTACTCTGTCAATGCCCCAAGACGTAACATACTTCTTCATTGTTAATTCAAATGTAGTAAGATTACTGTGTGCCCCACTTTTGATCAAAATTTGAGCCGCCCTTTTCGAGTTTTCAACTCAAAGCCCCTTTGGTCTCAAAGCGCCCTTTGCGGGTTTTTGCCTTGGCCTCTCCTTTTTCTTTTTCTTTTTTCTCTCTTTTTTTTTTGAGGTGCCCTTTACGAGTTTTCACCTTGGTCTTTCCTCTTTCAGGTAAAATATCTCCTGAATTCACCGAATTGGGCAAGTCTTTGCCATCCATCTCGGTCAGTATCAATGCTCCTCTAAAACAGGCCCTATCTAAGTCCTTCCTAGTTTAGCATATGCTTTCTTCTAAAATTGTTTTGTAGAAGGAAAATATCTTTTAACATCAGTTTTTTCGTGGAATTCCCTAAGATGATCTTCTTTAACGTAAGCTCGCATCATCTGGCCATGACAAATAGCTTTTAACCTTTTCTTCAATTTGGTTCAATTGGCAAAACTGTTTCTATTTCGATGAGAAATGTGTTGCCCCGGCAAAGGTCCTAGCCAACATCCGATAATCATAGAAAGTCGTGATAGCTTCTTATGCCAATCTTTACAAGTCTTAGCCACCTTTCATGATTTTTGTTTTTTTCTTTTTGTATTTTTTTCCTTTTGGCAACTTTTGCTGTACAGTGATATGTTGCATGATCTTTGGACAAACTGTAAACTTTGACTTTGTACAGTTATTTAAATGCAATCTTTTATGGCATCCCGCTAGCATCTTGATCTCCTTTTTTTTTGATGAATTTGATGACTTCGACCTTGTAACATTGGCATATGAAGCTACTTCCACTCTCTTAGTGAAGTAAACGATAACTAAGCTGATGAGTCGATATTGACTAAAAGCTTTTGACGAGATTGGCCCCATCACATCCATGCCCCACGTATGGAAAATTTGTGAAGAACTGGAGTAGGCATATGAATCTTGTCTTCTTTAATTCCATATTTGCGGTATGACTGATGCAGTCCCCTTCTATGGTGAATCAACAGTGTTCGATCCTCTTTGTTTAGCCTGCTTCTTATTAGCCAAGGCATGTCCTGATATAATTGTGTGAAAACATCTTTGAATTCTTGAAAACAACTCAATGATGTCTTGCCTTATTTTTGTGGTGAGCTAGGCTTCGGTCTTCCCCTTTTCCCTAGGCTCATAATATCCAATGACCCTTTGTAGAGTAAGGTATTTTTTCATCTTGTTCTACCATCTTTAACAAATCAGAAGGTAGGTTACAATCTCTGTCATCTTCGAAGTCCTTAGATCCCCTAAACCCATATCTCATTCAAAAAGGGAGTCAGTAACAACGTCGCTCATGTCATTCATATCAGGGTACCTAGGTACGAAGGCGAACAAATCCAAAGAATAAATGATTCTTAGGATAATTATTGGTATGGTCATGAATAAAGAATGAAAGAATATTCTAAGACATGAAAGAATGTACAATATGAAATGTAAAGAATATTTACTTAAAAGGATGCATTTTATTGAAATAAAAATTCTGGACACAAGCCCATTTCACAAAAGGATTCTTATTACTTCTGGGCTTAAAGCAACAAGCATGTTTTGAAGATTACTCTAGATCAGCTCTAAAAATACAGGGATCTCTTCCACAGTCCCATTATTCAAAACATTCCCAAGTACGTAAGGGCTTGGAAACTTCGTTCTCTAATTCCCTCTTCATTTTTGATTTCTTAAAGGAGTCGTAACTTTCTTGTCTCCTCCTTCAATTACTGCATTTCTTGTTGAATTTCAGTCAATTGCCCTGCGCACTGTATTTGCATTTGTTCTATTCTCTCCAACCTTTGCTCCATGTTAACCAAAATATTTTTACCTAATTAAGGTCCTTTTGTAAAAGTCTAATGCAAATGATGCAATGTAATGCAAATGCATGAATGCAAAGAGGCATCGATTCTGATCAACTTCATTTTAGAAAACTTTATTAGAAAACAAAATCCTTTACATAAAACGGACTACTATATGCTTTCGTCCTAAGTCCTAAAGTTTTGACTTTTCTACACAACAGAGCCAACTCTTGACCATGATCTGACCGTAGCTCATACTTCGTGCTTAATGTATCAGCCTGTGATGTCAAAATCAGTAGATGATCAACTATCTCTCAGATCTGAAACGTTGCTTGACCCATGAAGTAATCCCGACTTCTAACTTGGTCATGGGAATGATGAAGCTCTTCCAACACCCTTCTCTTGTTTCAAGAAGCTCGATCTAAAATTTGCAACTGTGTAGTGCTGCTTCTAACTTACCTTTCAAGCTTGACTTTAACTCAATCGCGGAATTATAGCTTCGATAGTGATGAAGAGACCGTCCAAGCTTAGCATTGATCTTCAGAAGAAGATTTGTAAAGTATTGATCATGCACCCTAACTGATGACATACACGGTGTCACAATGCCCTATTCAGAAAGATTCTTCTGCTTCCATGGCCCATAAAGATCATAATTTTTCTATCAGGAAGCAGACAAAGAAGAAATTGCGGAGCTCCAAGAAGTTTAGATTGTATCTATTCAAACATTTTTCCAACTCTAACCACAGGTGAAAGGCATCTATTCTGGTTCTTCTGATTGAATATATGAAATGGGGGATCACTATGAATTCCTTTCATTTCTCTGAATCAAATCCCTTGCAATGTTGTTCACTCAAGCCAGTAATCTTGTATTCTTGATTAGACGGACTAACTTTTATCTTCAGATTCTTCAGCACCCGTTTTGCCTTGTTCCAATCAAGAGAGTAAGGATTTCTAGTATTATGATTTGCAAATCAACTACCAGACCAGGTTGAATTATCATGGATATCAAGTCTTGCATTCCCATTGTTTCTGTTAGATGTAACATCCTCAAATACAACTGTAAACTCATGATTGTTATTAGGAAGAGCACCAACAGTAAATAAACTTTTCTCCCCATCATGAGCAAAGTCTTTTCCAGCCAATTCATTGCCATAGGTCTCTTGCACCCTCTCTATCACTTTCAACACCCTTGCCATCAACCGGACGGCCATCTTCATATGAAAGAGAAATGTTGTAATAGTAAAAATGCCCATCCGTACTCCCCACGCTTACTTTGAAGTGATTGGTGAGTATAGTTACCTTTTACCTTTTAGTTCCAACACCATGCCTTGCCATAAAGTGTTGTACAATCTTCTTCACATCCAATTCAGCTTTGATCGGAACAACATCAGGAAGCACAAGTGGCTGAGATTTTAGCATTGCCCCATTTCCTCTTGCTAAAATGGATCCATACCCTTCTAATTGCCTATGTTCTAACTATATACGAACGACTGCATTGTCTTCCACTTTATCAAGGAATTCGTTCTCCATAACCAGCTTTCTAACTTAGAAACTGACCGTGAATCGATACCTCTTAAAGTATGAAATGATATGCACAAAAATGAAATACAACGAGTTAGTACCACAGAATAAAATACAAGGCAAGTGAAATAACGCACACCTATCCGGGTAACTACTAAAGTTCGGCATAGCTCTTCCTAAGGTGGGTTCTTAGGGTTTACTGTATGCGGTTTCGATCTAAAGTTGAGGTACTTGAACCAACAGATTCCTCAATCCTCACCCCATTATAGGCTCATTCGGATCGAGTTCAGTTCAGGGGAATACATTTCCCTATGGCTGCACGGAGATGAAAATCTCACGAAGACATAGGTACAGATGTATTCCGAAAGTGGTTCACTATCCTGCACGAAGGTGAAAACCTCACGAAGGAGTAGCTTCTCGCTCCCACTTAAGGGTGTGACCACAACGGTCATGCAGTGCAATGCAGAGATATTTTATACAAACAGAATCGCATGCAAATAAAAAGGATCATAATTTTTAAACCAAATTTTTAAACTCAGACATAAGGACATGAAACTATCGATTTTACGGCTTGACTCTCTTATTGTCTATTCCCCAGTGGAGTCGCCAAGCTGTCGAAACCATTTTAAAATCGGGTTTTAAAAAACGGGGATCGACTTTCAAAAACGAAAATGGAGTCGCCACCAATCCTTTTTTTACTTAAGTGTGATTGGATCACCTTGTAAAACGTTTTATTTCAAAAAACATTCAATTTTGGTCCACAAAAACAAGAAAACGGGTTCGGGAGTCGGTTACGTATGAGGAAGGATTAGCACCCTCATAACGCCCAAAAATTGGTACCTAATCGATGAAATCATGTCCAAATGTTTGAAGTTTTAAAAGTGTTCAAAAATATGATTTCTTTAAAAAACTTTGAGCCATTTATGTTAAAACTTGAGATTTCTTTGTTCCGAGGGAATATAAACATCACATCCAGTACGTTAGGACACGATATTTAAAAACCTTCGTAATAAAAATCATCTCATGATTTATAAAACTTGTAAAAGGGTATTTAGTTATTTAGCCAAACGAAAAATTGCAACCCAGTACGTTAGGGCACTATTTCCCGAATTTCTAAATACCAAAACATTACCTTATTTTTAAAACTTTTAAAAATATAATGGTTTTGCAAAAAATGGATTTTTATTTTAAACAATAACCATGTAACAACATTGCATTTATCGAACATAAATATTAAAAGCAATTATAATACATCAACATTTAATATAGACAATGTAAAATACAACTAAAATAACTACACTAGGGTAATCATAAAATAATAAATAAATAAAAGGACATTGTGTAAACAAATAAGATACATAAAGCAATATAAAACAATTAAAAATAAATACTAAGCAAATATGAACTTTTCACGCAAGATTAAATGATGAATAATTTAGCAATGTATAAAAAATTTTAAGAAAAATATATAACACAATAATTAATATATAAAAAAAATATGTGATAATATTAAATAAAATAATAAATAATGAAAATATATGCCTATATATAATACATTAATTAGAAAATTATATGCATAATATGCATAATATAATTAAAATAGATTAGATAAATTTCATATAAAATAAAGTTTTATATAATGTAACATAATACTAATAAAAATATAATAATATATATTATTAAATAAGTAAAATAATATATAATAATAAATAAAGATAGTAATATATATATAAATTTATGCTATTAATAATAAATAAAATATTTTAATATAATATTAGAATAATCTAAATTTTAAAAAAAAATTCGAAAAATACATAAAGAAACCTGGACCAAATAACAATAGAAATAAACACAAAGGGGTCAAATTATAAATAAATGAAAATAAATGGACTTAATTATAGAAATGGAAAAATGCAGAAGGGCTAAAGGGATAAATCTCCCATTTTTCAAAAACACGCGGACCCTGTTCGGGTCTCCGGGTCAGCGCACGGGTCTTCACATGGAACGACGTCGTTTAAACGCTTATGGGCTTAAGCGAAAACGGCGTCGTTTTCAACATGTTATAAAGGTCAAATTTTTGACCAAAACTTCATTTGGCTTCCGTTCTGAAAAAAAAAATTCGAAAATTCTCTCCAGAGCCTTCCCCTGGTTCTGATCGTCAGTGCTTTGAGGCCACTACCACGCGCTTCACGCGCCACCGCGGATGGTGGCCGGAGATTGAAACTACGCCGTCGAAAGGTAAGCTCGCTCTTTTTATTCGTTTTCTTTTTTAACAATATTTATATAAAATGAAAAAAACAAACGTAAAAAAAAAGAACACAAAATAACACTAAAAATCACATCGTAAAAAAAAAATCTTTATTCTGTTTCGATGCTTCTTTTTTTTGTCTCTATTTCTGCATGTATTCCCCTTTTTTACAGATTATCATAGGGTTTTTATAACCCTCAAAATGAAAAATAAAAAAAGGAAAGAAAATTTTGTCCATATTTGCTTTGCTTTTTTTCCTTGTCTGCATGCGTCGAGCGACGGAGGATCTGGCGATGATGCGGGGCTCGTGCGCGTTGATGGTGGCGCGATTTGGTGGTGCGCAGTTCGCGAGGATTTCGGCACTATCGAGGGCACGAGGGTGGCTGGAGTGCTTGCGGCGCGGCATTTGGGATTCTGACTTGCGGCGCCTAGGTTTCTAGAAACCCTGAGGCCTCGCTGAAATTTGCTTTAGGCTTTGGGCCCTTTTGGGCCGGTGTTGTTTGGTGCAGGTAGTTTGCCGCTTAGGTATTGGAGTCCAGTGTTGGGTTTAGCCGAGTCGAGCCTGTTTGGGCTATGGTGTAATTTGGATTTGGACATTTATTATTTTTGTTTTATTTTTATTATTTTGGAATGGGCCCGGGCAAAATTGGTTATTACAATTGTCTTAAACGGGTTTATCCCAATCTTTTAAAGGCTGCCTTAGACGGGTCTATCCCAACCTTTTTAAAGATTATCTTAGACAAGGTATATCCCAACCTTTTTAAGGTTGTATTAGACGGTTTTATCTCAACCTTTTTTAAGGGTTGCCTTAAACAAGGTCTATCCCAACCTTTTTAAGGTTGCTTTAAACGAGTCTATCCCAACCTTTTTTAAGAGTTGCCTTAGACAAGGTTTATCCCAACCTTTTTAAGGTTGCCTTAGACGGGTCTATCCCAACCTTTTTCAAAGGTTGGCCTTGACTAGGTCTTTCCCAACCTTTTTTAAAGGTCGACATTGACCAAGCTTTTCACAACCCTTCAATAAGGGTCGGCTTATGTTGACTTATGGCGACGCTTTTGAAAAAGCGTCGCCATGCATATGCCAACTGCACTATAGACAACTATTTTGAAAGTGTCGGACGAAGCGTCGCGAAACCTATGCCAACCTTTTTTGCGTCGTCTTAGGTAAAAAAAAGTGTCGCTGTAGGGTTGTTTTGTTGTAGTGATTGCATTTTTGTTACTATTATTCTTTTATTGCATATTATTTATTTGAATTTTCATTTATTTTTGCTTTTATTATTGTAATTTATAATATCTCCCTCGTTTCTACCCTAGTATGCATGTCTACTATATTTCGTCTTTCATTCTATTATGGCCACATCACATTTTATTCAAGGCATTACATTTTATCCGATTCTCAAAATAAGTAAACATTCCGCGTTCTAGGGTTCGAAAGAAATCGTACCCTAACTTACTGGGTTTCGATTTTTCTCTTCGAGTCCAAAGAACCCATTACTTTCCTTTTAAAAGTTAAATATAAGAACTTATTCTCGAGAATTCAAAATTGTCGTGTCCTAACTTATTGGATATGACGTTTTGTTATTTCGGGATAAGGATTTCAGAAAACAAGGCAATGTTTCGTGTTTAGAAGTTTGAGAAATTGTGCCCTAACGTGCTGGGTTTCGGTTTTTCGTACGCCCAAATAACTAAATATCCTTTTAATTTCATGTTTTGGGAAATTAAGGGACGATCTTAGTTTTAGGGGTTAAAATGTCGCACCCTAACGTACTGGATGTGATATTTTATCCTTATGGAACAAAGGAATCTTAATATTCCAAAACGGGTTATACAAATATTCTTTTAAAAGGAATTGTATTTTAAAATCTTTTCGAATTTTCGGCGTTAGGACATGAGATTATCAATTAGGTACCAAATTTTGGGCGTTACGAGGGTGCTAACCCTTCCTCGTACGTAATCGACTCCCGAACCATTTTTCTTGTATTTCGTGGACCAAAATCAATGTTTTGAAATAAAACGTTTTATAAGGTGATCCTATCACACCTAAGTAAAAAGGGATTGGTGGCGACTCCCGTTTTCGTTTTTTTAAAAGTCGATCCCTATTTTTCAAAACTTTTTAAAAAATGGTTTTGACATTGCTATCTACTAATATTATATTTTAAAGTAGGTTTAACTTTTTTTTTAGGATTCAACAACCTAACAATTAACTATTTAAGTTAGCGTGTCATATTATCATTTAATAGAAAAAAATTAACAGATAAATTAATTTGCACCCTTTGAAATAAAAAAATAATTTATTTATTTTTAAATAAAGGAATCTAAATGCAATCTATCCTAAGGATAATGACTTCCCTAATACTTTATTACATTTATGAAAAAAAAAAGTTATTTACCATTGATTAACGGACAAGTCATTCAACTAAATTAAACAAAATAGAAAGCGAAAGGATTTTATTGTTTAAAGAAAATTAAGGTGAAACGACTTCTAATATTTTAAGTGAATTTTGGGTTTATGCCAAAATAAGGAAAAACTAAAGAGAATTGCACCTTTAACTTCAGTAAATATTTTATCATTTTAAAAGTACACATACTTTTTTCCTTTCAATCATTAATCCACTTTCTAGTAAGTAGCAGCACCACACACATATTTAAAAAACCATGTTTCCTTTATGGGGAAAAATACACATATTTAAAAAACCACGTTTTTTTTGGGGGGTAAGTGTACGGAAATGAGCGGTCCCTTCATAATAATTTGGGGGTATATGTGGTGGGATTGCACCAAAATCAAGAGTAAACGTGCTTCATCGGAAGCAACTGAAGTCAATCATTCAAAAATTTTTATTTAAATTTTTATGTTGTTAAGTTTTTTTTCTTAAAAAAAAGTTTAATTAGAGAGTTTTAAGCGATAATTCGATAATTAGTATGGTAGATCAATATCCTTTAATGAATAGAAGAATGTATCTTAGATCTAAGTTAATTTGACAGTTAGTGTCGGAGATCAAAGAAAAAAACTATTTAAATTTTGATTCGTAAATTCGTAACGTTCAAAGTTATTTCATGAAAACAAAATGAACTATAGAAGAGAAAGAGCATTCAATTGGTGTAAGTGATGCAAAACAGAAAATGTTATACAACATTAATTTTAATAACCCAATGATTTAAGTGAAAGTTTTCGAATAATTTGATGACCATTTTGTAACTTTTTAAAATTAAATAACAAAACATAAACTTACTAATAATTTAATAACCTTAAATGAATTTTATCCTAATAATTATTATTCTAAATTTAATATATTTAAAAATTTTATTGCACATTTTTATAAAAATTTAAAACTCTCAACCTTCAACCTTAAATCCTTAAATTCTACTATTAAATATAGTTTTTAAACTTAACCAAAAAAAACAAAAAAACCCAACAGATAAATACCCGTCAACTTACAGATTGTCGGCTTATAATTTCCCTTTCTCTTACTAGGCTTTCTATATATTTTATCCATCCCAAATTTTTCTAAACCATAATTTTTATATTGCAAAATCTTTCAAATAAAATATAATGTTAAATGAAAAAAAAATTAAACTACATCATTAGTCATTAAATTAGGGGTAAATTTTAGTTTTAATTACTTAACTAAAAGAAGTTACAATTTGGTCATTAAACTATTAGAAAATTTCTCATTCAATTCATTGAACTATTCAAAAACTTTTATGTAAGTCACTGGATTGTTAAGATTTTTTTTTAAAGTTTCGCTATTGAGCTCTAAGCAACGATTTGGTGATTGGTACAGTAAATCAGTACCTATCAACAAGTAGAAGAATATAACTTAGATAAAATTGGATCTGACGGCCAGTGTAGGAAATCAGAGAAAAAAGCTATTTGAATTTTGGTTCACATATTCCTGACGTCCAAAACTATTTCATGCGAAAAAAACTGAACTGTAGAAGAGAAGGGGAAAAAGAGCTTTGGATTGGTATAGGCAGTGCGAGCAAAGAAAGTCATATAGCATCAATTTTAACAGTCCCATGACTTAAATAAAATTTTTTTAATAGTCCAATGACCAAATTGTAACATTTTTAGTTAAGTGACCAAAACAAGAGTTTACCCATAGTTTAGTGACTAGTGGTGTAGTTTACCCAATTAAAAAAAAAAATTCAACTTTTATATTTTGTTGGAATCTGTATTTCAAATGTTGTTTCTTGTAAAGTTTAGTCTCTTAACCAAGGTAGTCAATATTGCATTGGTGGCGCACTATTTTTCTACTGGAACTGATACAAATCAGTATTGATTTGTTTTGATATACCATTTAGGATTTATCAATATTTTTTTAAATATTTAATATATGTATATAAATATATTTACAAATATTAAATTAATAATAATTAATAAAATTAAAATATAAAATATTTATCAATTATATAAATTACTCATTAATAAATTTTAACACATAAAAATCTAACATTCAAATAAATTCAAAATTAATAATAACCCATCATTTCAATATAAAAATTTAAAGGATTTAGCTCTTTCTATTTTTCTAATAAAAGAAGTTGGGGTATGAGTAGAGATTTTTTCTTTCATAATTATAATCATGTGAACGTGGTTTTTTAATTATATTTTAATTGTGAAAGTATGTTCTAAAAATAAATTTTTAATTTTTTTTTTACATTTTACTGTATTTTTTTTGTTAGTCATATTCCAATTAAATCTTTAATATAAAAATAAAAAAATAAAAAAAATTAATTTTTAATATTATTCATGTATTGATTGATGCATCATGTTCTGTTGCAGGTGTGACAATAATTGATGAAAATGAGTGATATGAAGTTTAATTTCCATTAAATCCGACCATAGGTCGTTGTTTGTTAGCATTAACCCGAACTTCAAACTCCTTAGAAGAAGGCCTTTCAGGTTTCTCGCTGGATGGGCACAACACCAAGACTTTCCAAACATAGTTAAAAATTCATGGAACTACAGTGGGGACATGTACAGTTCCATAAATTAGCTCACTGCCAGTCTTAAAGTCTGGAACAAAAATGTATACGAGCACATTGGATTTCGTAAACAGAAACTAATGAAATCTTTAAGTTCGATACAAATGAAACTTGAAAGATCATATTCGTACTCGCTAGCTCAGAAAGAAATGAACATTAGAGAAGAACTAGAGAATGTTCTTAGTCATGAGGAATTATTGTGGAAGCAAAAGTCTAGGTGTGACTGGCTCAAGCTAGGGGATAGGAATACAAAATTTTTTCCACAGCCGTACAATGCACAGAAGGAAAAATAATCGCATTATTGCACTCCGTAACATAAATGGAGACTGGCTGTATGACCCAGGAGACATACAAGAAGAAGCAGTTAATTATTTTCAAAAATTATATGGCGAGAAACCAAGCAGATTGGGAGAGCTACCCCTAAGTCGCTTCCTTCCATTAGAAGATAGTGACATAGATTTTCTACAAAAAGAAGTCACGAATGAAGAAATCAAAACAACACTTTTTGATATGGCTCCCCTAAAAACTCCTGGAAGTGATGGATACCACGCATTTTTCTTTCAAAACCAATGGGATAACATAGGAGGAGCAGTATGTGCTTGGGTCAAAGATGTTTTCAACGGACGACCCATAGACCCAGAACTTAACAATACATTAATCGTCCTTATCCCAAAGATTACTCAGCCCGAAGAAATATCTCAATTTAGACCAATAAGCCTTTGTAACGTCCTTTACAAACTGGTCATGAAAGTAATAACCAATATATTCAAAATTGTCTTCCCTAAAATTATCTCACAAGAACAAGCCGGATTCATCGCCGGGAGGAACATCACCGATAATATTATCATAGCGCAAGAGGTCATTCACTCAATGCGTGGAAAAAATAAGAAATGGATGGCGATCAAAATCGACTTGGAAAAAGATTACGACAGAGTCCAATGGGATTTTATTGATAAATCTATCCAAGCTGCCGGAATTCCAGATTACCTACGGAAAGTTATTATGTTAGCCATCACAACGGCTACCATGCAAGTCTTATGGAATGAGGTACCCACTGAAAAATTTAAACCTGTAAGAGGAGTAAGACAAGGTTGCCCTTTATCACCTTATTTATTTGTTCTATGCATGGAATGGCTAGGGCACAACTTTCAATCCTCCATCTCTTCAAGAGATTAGCTCCCGACTAAATTATCAAGAACTGGACCCAACTTGTCGCATTTATTCTTCGCGGATGATTTGGTGATTTTCTCAAAAGCAGATATCAAACATGGCATGCTACTAAAGAATATTCTAGATCAATTTTGCAGTTTTTCAGGACACTATGTCAACACAAGAAAAACTATCATATTTTTTTCAAAAGGAGTAGTGGAAGACTTAAGCGATAAACTTAGTGGGATCTTGGGATACCAGAAAGTACAAGAATTAGGCAAATATTTAGGTATCTCTTTATTCCACAAAAGAATCACTAAATCTACAATACAATTTATGATCGAAAAGGTCCGGTCAAAATTATGCAATTGGATGCAAAGCAACTATCCATGGCAGGACGCTTTACCCTTGTGCAATCGGTCCTCTTAACAATTCCTAATTATTTCATGCAATCCATGAAAATTCCAAAAGGGGTGTGCGATGAAATTGAACATCTAGCAAGACAGTTCATTTGGGGAGCCAACACGGGAGGTAGGAAGCTAGCACTTGTTGATTGGGGGACAATATGCCAAACTCGTACATGTGGTGGTTTAGGCCTAAGACGGTTACAAGAACAAAATAAATCGTTCTTGTTAAAATTAGGAATTAATCTCATCTCCAATCAAAATGCCTTATGGACGTGTGTATTACGTTCAAAATATGGAATGAAGGAGGTAATTCTAGAAAATATAGGAAAAAGGAATAGTTCTGCACTATGGAAAACAATTGAGAAGTTTGGCCCATATTAAAAGAAAATCTATGTTGGTCGACTAAAGCAAGAACGAAAATCCGTTGTTGGAAAGATAAATTGGTTCCTACAATTGGGCCACTGATCAACCATGTCCAAAATTCGAATAGACCAATAAATGACTGTTTGCTTAAAGACATGATAGCAGCAAACGGGGTCTGGAACCTAGAAGCATTCAAAGAAAACTTAGCGGATGAAATAGTACAAAAAATTATAGACATACCTCCCCCACACCATTTAGCAGGGCCCGATGAAATTAGATGGACGCCTGCCTCCACTGGAAAATTTTCGATAAAAAATGCATACCAAATGATAGCAAAAAAATCATGGCATACTCGAGATGCCAGGTGGAAGGAAATATGGAAATATCCAGGTCCCCAACGTATCCAGTTCTTCCTATGCTTAGTGTAACGGGCCTATTTCGCCCGGGCCTATCAATTAACCAGATTCAAACAAAAATTAATCCAAAATAGTCCAGTCCATACAACCAAAATTAACCCAAATCAGAGCTAGCCCAAACCTAGCCCAAATGTCTAAACCAAAGCCTAAAATCTAAAAAAAACTAGACAGAAACCCTAGCCAGCAAGACCATGCGCCGCAACCCAGCCTTCAGCGCGCCTCCGTATGCTCCACGTCACTCGTCCTCTGTACTCCACAGCTGGCCATGGTACCTGCAACAGATTGGAAATACAACAGCAACAAGAAATACAAAAAATGGAGAATAACAGAAAAAGACGAATGTATTTTGGATTATTATTTTATTTATTTTTTTCATTTTTTTATTTTATTCTGCTAGATAAAGCCAAATGAAATGGATGTAAGAGAGGGGATATTTTCTTTTGTATTACGAACACAGACACGAATAGAGAAAGAGAGGAGAAATCAGAAAACAATTTTTAAAAGGTGATTCTATTTTTTCGATTTATTCTTCTTTTGGGTTTTTGATTCATTTTTATGTTTGCATATGAAAAATAAAGAAAAGTGAGAGGGTTACCTTCGTGAATGTGTCGTCGTCCTATCTTCTTCGATGAAATCGAAGTAAAGAGGGTCTTTGCGGGCAAAAACATTGAGGTTTTGCCGATTGCAGTGGCAAAACAAAGGCTGAACGGCCGAATAGAGAATCAAAGGATGGGGATTAGGGTTTTGTTTTGTTTTTTAGTGAAAGAATTGGCAGATTGCCATTCGGTTTTTTTTAGGGTTTAATAACAAATAAAAACGATGTCGTTTGAGAAGGATGTAGGATCCACACGTTGACCCGGTTTGTGGCCCGGATCCGCGCCTTTCTGCCTTAAAAGGCTTATTTTCGCATTAAGTCCCTCCATCTCATGTTGTGATTCGATTAAGTCCTATTTCAAATATTTTTTTTTACATTTTAATTTTGTCCTGGGATTTACTTTCTGTTTCAAATTAGATCTGGTTTAAACACTTCGATTTGGAATCTGGTTTAATTTCACTTTTAGTCTTTGCTAATTTGTGTGCATTTTATTTTGCTCCTTAACCTTATTTCAATAATTTTGTTTATTTTTAAATCGTCATTTTAATTTTATTTTTTATTTCAATTGAGTATAATTTCCGTTTTTTTTATTCTTTGAAATTATTTTAATGTCTTATTTTGAACTGTCACACTAATTTTACATTGTTTTAGTTTGTTATTTTTTTTTACTTTCATTAGTATAAATTTGTAACACCCCATACCCGATTCCGAGGCTAAAACCGGATACGAGAAATTACTATGCTTGAACTTCCTTAAACATGTACTTACGGGCTACAAAATTTTGTTCCGAATTAAAAACTTCTCTTTCTTAGTCAAATCATTCATATCGTGGGCCTACGAGGCCTTAAACTTGCGTCCGGAAACTTTTACAAGCCAAAAGAAACTTTTCTTTAAAATGGGGCCACACGCCCGTGTGCCCTTAAGACATGCCCGTTCCTTCCACCCGTGGTCGACACTGACTAAATCCACACGGCCTGAACACGCCTGTGGCCCTGGCCCGTGTGCCAAACCTTGGCATTCTGACTTATTCACACGGTCTGTACACACGCCCGTGTGCGTCTGTAACACCCCTCACCCGTATCCAACTCCGGGATAGGGTTCGAGGCGTTACCGGACTTAAACATTCACAATCATACAAAACCGGGTTACCAAAATTTCGCCCAAAATTAAAACTTTTCAAACACATGCATTTGACCTTGTCATCTATTTAATCACTTATACCACATAACAACACATTAACACATACCATGGACAAATAGGCTTACAAGCCAAAATCATTATAAGCTACATCTCATGGCTATAATCAACAAATCAATATAAGCCAATACATTTGACTAATCACAACAACATCCATCATAGAAAAATTAAGTCCCTATACATGCCACTCACTTGAAAACATTTAACATACATATGCCAATACTCCAAGGATAATGGCTCGATAGTGTGATGTCATTTCCGACGATCTCCAACCTGAGCTGACCTGACAAAACTAAAATAAATGGAAATGAGGGAGTAAGCTTTACGCTTAGTAAGCTCGCATGAAAATAATAAGCAATGCGATAACATGCTATTTTCATATTCTTTCTATTTATTCAAATTCCAGTTAAGCTATTTTCTCGAGTCACAGTCATTAAATTATTTATATCAGGAGCTACGGAACTCCAAATTAAGATCCGTAAATTTTCTCTGAAACTAGACTCACATATCTTCTTACCATAAAATTTCCAGAATTTTTGGTTTAGCCAATCAATACAGTTTATTCATTAACGATTCTCCTATTTCGCTGTTTGATAGCTCTAATACCTCTTCACTAAAATTAAAATTTCTCATTATACAGAGTTTGGATAACCTTCCCGTTTGTCTCTCTCGAAAGTAGACTCACCAAGGATTCTGAGAATATAAATTACACACCATAACCATTTTTATACAATTTTTAGTGATTTTATAAATTTGGAACAGGGGATTTCCGAAACCATTCAGACCCTGTCTCATTAAAATTTAAATATCTCATAATAGAAATTTTATTTACTCACACCATTTCTTTCATGTGAAAATGGACTCAATAAGCTTTAATTTCATCTCTCATTCAGTATATAATTAAATTCCTACTATTTATGGTGATTTTTCAAAATCACGTAACTGCTGCTGTTTCAATCTATTTTACTGAAAATTTTACTCTCCCATGTTTTCTTTATATTACTTCCATATATGCACACATAACACCAAGCATGTTCAATACTAGCCATACAAATGAATAATCATCACCAATATTTACGAGTACTCATAATGGCGTTTACACCATATCATCCTTACCACAATTTCAATCACGTATCACATATCAAACACATTATGCACATACACACATGGTCACATGCACCCTTCACACACACAAACACTTGCTCACACGTACATTTGCCACATTTCTCAATTGGTCACATTCACACCTGCACTTATTCATAACATGATCGCACCAATCACTATTAGTAATTTATCTCGTTGAACCCCTTCGGAAAATGCCCGATACTCGGTGGTCTCAGCACATAGCTCCACCTACACATAATTCGGCTTTCTTGTACACATGGTGAAGGTCCCTTATCACCCATGTGACCTAGCCATTCCATCTCATAACTTTCTTGTCTACATGGCGTCCAACACTAGGAACCACTCATGTGACCTACCTACTCATAACCCGTAACTTTCTTGTACATATGGTATACACACAGTATTACACATGTGACCTAGTTACATATGAAATTATTATCCCGTAGCTTTCTTGCACACATGGTGAAAGTCCCTTATCATCCATGTGGCCTAGCTACATATCAAATTTTTCCATCTTGTAGCTTTCTTGTGCACACGGTGAAGGTTCCTTATCACTCGTGTGACCTAGCTACATATTGTCCGTATCTCTCGGTTTTTCGAAGGTTCAATCGAGAATTTCTCATTCCATACATTTTCATATTTTAGTTATCACCCAATGATTTCCATAATATCTAGCAAAATAATTATTGAACAAGTAAAATAAATGCATTATTTACATATCAACTTTCCATTTCACATAATAACCATAGTCATAGAAAACACCTTTAAGCACAACATTTCAACCCATTTTCCATGTCACCTTTTATCATAAACATATTATTAAATCAATTCACCAATATAATATACTAAACATGTAATTTAGAAAAAAATCAATTTACTACCACAATTTAGGTTTCAAATATACATTATGACATTATTGCATTATTATTAACACACCAACTTACCTCGGATCTAGAAACGGCAATTTACCATTTTAATCCATAACCTTGTATTTTCCCGATTTAAGCCTGAATCTCGATTTCCTTGATCTATATCACATTTAGCCTACTAATTAGTCACATTATTCATATGGGTCCAAAAATCATATTTTTTTACAAATTGCACTTTGACCCCTAAACTTTCACATATTTGCACTTTTGCCCCAATGCTCGTAAATTAAACTCCAGCCCTTATTCTTATGTTTTATAACATGCTGATCATTTTTCTCTTCTATGGCAACTTCAATTTCTCACTAATTCACACACTTATGACCAATTTATAACTTTTACAATTTAACCCCTTTTATACGATTTCATCGAAAATCATCTAATAAAACTCGTTTCTCTAATCAGAAACATGCATAATCTACAAAAATTCATCAAAATACACAATTATTCAACATGGGTCAATTTTTAAAATAAAACTCTAGGTCAAAATAATGATAGAAATAGCTAAACTAAGTTACTGCGATTTCAAAAATACGATGAACATTAAAAACGGGGCTCAAAAACACTTACTATGAAGCTTGAAAAGCTTGAAACCCTTAGCCATGGAGTCTAGAAATTTTCGCCAGCAACTTGAAGAAGATGAGCAGATTTTTTTCTTGTATTTTGTCTTTTTATTCATTAAAAACACTAAATGACTAAAATACCCTTAAGGCTTTTCTTTCAATTTTGTCCTATTCATGCCCATTTTTGTCCATCAAGTTATCCAATGGTCTAATTACCTTTTAAGGACCTCCAATTTAAAACTCATAGCAATTTGACACCTCTAATATATAGAACTCAACTTTTGTACTTTTTACAATTTAGTCCTTTTGACTAAATTGAGTGCTCAAACGTCGAAATTTTTTTTAAACGAAATTTTTACGAAATTTTTCTGTAAAATTGTAGACCATAAAAATATAATAAAAATGAAACTTTCCTCGTCGGATTTGTGACCTCGAAACCACTATTCTGACTAGTCCCTAATTCGGGATGTTACAGCGTCAGCCGTGTGACAATTGAATTTCTAAGTGTCAAGTGCAGACTTCACACGGCCTTGGCACACGCCCATGTGCCAACCGTGTGTATCACACGGCCTGAACAAACAGCCGTGTGACCAGCCCGTGGTCTAATCTGACTTAAGATAGTAAGGTGCAGGAGACACACGGCCTAGACACACGCCCGTGTGTCTATCCGTGTGGGCACTTAGAGGCTATCTACCAAGCCTTTTTCTACTCTCATTTGTATACATTCATATACTAATTCAATAAAATCTCAAATCATCAATTAAAACACATGAATTAACACATTTGATTAATAAAAAATAAAGTTTTCCTCCCATACACTAGGGAGAATTATTCCCACAACATTTACAAACAACTTAAGCCATCATCTATGGCTATACACAACCAAATTATAAATTCTCTTAGGCCAACACAACCTGGCTACATCAATTAAAACTTAGTCAACTTTAAAAGAATCGCTATACATGCCACGACTCGAAAGAACTTGAAACACCAAACCAGGAGTCTACTGGATAATGTGAAAACATCTCCGGTGGCCTCCAACCCGAGCTAGTTAAAATAAACTATAAGAGATGGGAAAAGGAAAGGAGTAAGCAATAATGCTTAGTAAGTTCATCTGCATAAACTGACAAATACCGACATTCGTTGGATACACATAACCACAAGGTATTATACTGAGTTTTTCTCATTAACTCATGGTAATTTAACCACTCTTGAAGCTTACTCATTCTATCTCTTACCACATACATACCACGCCACTAGCCAACTGCTCGTGTTAAATAGCACACATTCCTGCACTGATTGTCATGTAATCACATAAAACAACGCACCAAGCATTTTCAATAAGCTACTCATACTACTAATCTCTCGGTGGTTTCGCACTTAGCCCACCATGGAATCTCTAATAGGGTGGTATCGCACACAGCCCACCAATCATTTATACTTATGGTGATTTCGCACTTAGCACACCAATCGTTTATACTTACGGTGGTTTCGCACTTAGCCCACCAATCATTTATAAGCGATGGTATCGCATTACGACCATCGATTACTAATTAATCGTGTGTAACGCATTATAGCCCACCGATATTAATATAATTGATGGTATCGCACTCAAACCCATCACTACCATCAATAAGGTGATATCGAACATAGCTCACCATTATTTTACATTCATGGATAGTAATCCACAAGTATATCTCTATTTCAAATGTTCATCCGAGAACATCCTCACATACTTCTATTCTTACTTAACTTTCTACGATACTCGTTCGCATTCACACAGTGCATCAATGAATCTATCTCATGCAACTAAGGTGCATTAATAACACATATCCCACTAGGGGTTCATCATATATTGAATTCATCTCAATTCAGTTCTAACACTTACTTGTGCTTCTCGTGGTACAACCACATACATTCAACATATTCGTTGAATCATTCAAATTGTTAAATAACTCTCTTGAGTCTCATACACATAGTTCTCATTGACATCATACCCCAATAGGGTCTTACATACATTAACATGTCGATGCCATGTCTCAGACGGGGTCTTATACGAATTCTTATACCGAGGCCATATTCCAATATGGTCTTACATGAGACCTTAACTATCATCATATTATACTACATGCATTTCCCATTATTCTTAAATTCAATTCTCTTGACATCTCATCAAAAGATATTTCATACATTCATAAAGTAAATATACACTCCATACAACATTGGAATATTAAATTAACTCATACGTAATTGCAACGTTTGCACATGAACTTACCTCGATGTCGAAAGGGCCGATAGGGACTTTTTGCCCACATTTTTCTTTTCATCCGTTCTAGGTTCGAAACTCGTTTTCTTTGATCTAGAACAATGAAATTTACTGATTTAATCACTTATAAATCATAATACACCATAATCTACACTTTAGGCAAAAATGACTATTTTGCCCCTACACTTTGGCAAAATTATGATTTTGCCCCTAGGCTCATAAATAAATTTTCATCACATTTTCTTGTTAAACAAGCCTAGCTAAAAATTTAATCCTCTTACAACTATCCACAATTCCAACTATTTCATGCCTTAATGAACAAATTACTACTTTTGCATTTTAGTCCCAATTAGGTGTTTTCATGACAACACCTTTCACAAAAGTTGTTTCTCATCATCCTATCATTCATTTTATTCCATAAAAACTCATCAAAAAACATAAACTCTATCATGGTAAGTCCCTAGTGTAACATCCCAAAATTGGGCCTAGTAGAATTGGGCCCAATGGGCCTTGGGCGTAGTAGCGTTTAAAATTCGGGAATTTATGTTTTGTGTTATATCATGTGATAGGCTAGTTTAAAATATTAATTGTGTATGTATAGGGGTTCTAAGAAGGCTCGGGGTTGGATTGGACCTTAGCAAAATTTTTGTGTTTTAGCACTTTAAGGAGAGAAGGTAAATGGCATCAAGGCTTAAGGAAATAAAATGTTTTGTTAGCATAAATGAGCATATGGCAAAGAGGTTATGACATCAAGTGGAGAGCATGGAGGGAAGGGGATCAAATCCCATCTAGTGCAAATTTTGATTAATTTTTATGCTATTCATCCATAGTGTCGGCCATGGTGGTATTTAAGGCAAGGAAGACTTTTTAAATTATGGAAAAGTGGCTAAGGATTATGGTAAGGAGGAATATAAGGGATAATGAAGGAAAGAATCAAAAGAAAAAGGCAAGAGAAGGAAACATGTTGGCCTATTATGTGGAGGATGTTTTGGAAAGCATTTTGGTCAACACTCATCTTTTGGTAAAGATGATACATGGTTTTGTTAGGGGGAAGAGGGGGAGCCGAATTTCTCTAGCTCTCCCTTGCATTTTCACATTTTTGGGATAACTTTTCCTTTTTGAGGCATTTTGGGGGTCTTCTTCAATTTTTCCTAACCAAAACTTCAACTTCACCATGTCTTTCTAACCCTTTTCTTCCTTAGTCGAATCTCTCCTATAGCTACCATTTCGGTTTGTGTTCTTTAATAGCTTGTTCTTTAATTGGTTTTATTTTCGGTATAGTCTCCATAGCCGAACCTAGAGTTGTTGTCTTGTTGCTAGTGCCAAACCTTGTTATCCCTTTCGACTCATCCCTGTTATTAAGGTAAGGGTTCTTTCTTCTTATTTCATGATGTTTGTTCTTTCTTTTCTTGACTTGGCTAAGCCGAAACTCTCATCTCTTGGCTAAGCTGAATTTAGCCACTTGTTTTTATTTTAAACTCCTATTGTTCTCTTTTGTTAAGGGCCGAATCAAGCCATCCTTTGTTGCTACTTATCATTCTCTTAGCCTTGGTTTCGGAAGTTGATTGATATCAACTTCCTACTCTTGTGGAAGGGTCGAATATTGGATGAAGGCTAACCCCTTTGGTACATCACTTATTTACTTTAGGAACTCGTTGCAATAGCCAATGTGCAAGGCCGAATTTTTGAATCTAATAGGGAAGGATCACGATTGTGGGGGCAACGAAGAGTGGTTCTTTAGGAAATCCAAATCAGGTGTGTAATCTCGTACCTTTCTGAATACATGTTTGAAATGGTGGGTAATCTCACACCTCTTTGAATGTTCCATGGAATGTTCTATGATTCAGTCGAAATACCGAAAAACCAGAAAACCGACATCTGTGACCACTCGGGCGTGCGTATGTTCGTAGTTTTAACCATATTTTGCAATGAAATAGTTTGGTCAGCAGCAGTGACGTGATTTTGAAAAATCACGAAAAATAGGATAAAGGGAATTAGAAAGTGAAAAAGATATCTAATTAAAGCTTACGGTGTCTATTTTTATATGAAAGAAACAGAGGAGGAAGAGGAATTTCATATTCTGTGATATTTTAATTTTAGTGAGACTGGTTCTGATTGACTTCGTGGTTCCCTGTTCTGTCTTGGAAAAATCGTTTAGAATTGTACAAAGTGAATTATGAGTTATAATTTATATGTATAGATTCCTTAGTGGGAGCAACATATGAAAACTGTACAGTGAGATATTTGAATTTAGGGTAAGAGAGGTCAGAATCGTTGGTCAGTGAAACAAGGGGAACTTTAATGAATAAACTGTACTAAATGGTTAAGCCAAAAATTCTGGAAAAATTGTATTAAGAAGATATATGAGTCTAGTTTCAAGGAAAATTTACGGATCTAAATTTCGAGTTTCTTAACTCGAGTTATAGTCAATTTAGACAGTATGACGCAGATGGACAGTTTCAATTTTTACGCCCCACATTAGTAGTTAAGTCTGGGTTGCAAAATTACCAAAATACCCTTGGAGGGTAAATTACCAAAATACCCCTGGGTTGCGAGATTACCGAATTACGAAAATGCCCTTATGGGCCGAATTACGAAAATACCCCTATGGGCCAATTTACGAAAATGCCCCTATGGGTCGAATTGCTAGAATGCTTTAGTGGGCCGAATTACAAGTTTTATAATTGGCCGATTTACCGTAATAAATTACTGGATTAATGATTTTTGTTTATATATGTGGATATTATGCTTTATTATGTATGTTGCATTTACATATTTTGCATGGGATGGGAAAAATGTTGAAGAGAATGTAGCTCGTGGCTTTGCCACAAATATTATGAAAAGCATTTGATCACAGCGATATATTCTTATTCCGGTGGCTCGCCACAATTACATCGTGGCTATGCCACGTATAATCTGTTATTCGGTGGCTTCGCCACAAATTCTCATATATGCCGACTTGCTGCGATTGGTGTGTTTGGCGGGGTGGGTTGACTTGATCCCCACAGGTGTGATGGGATGGTATGGGTGGCGTGTAGCGGATGGATTACTAGGATGGGTTGGGTTGCATACATTCATATGTTATAATTGTTGTTATCATGCTATGTGGGCTTAGGCCCAAGTTATTGCTATATGGGCTCAGGCCCAAGAATTATGTTATGCGGGTTCGGGCCCATGGATGACTGACGGTAAGGGATTATACACTCGAGTTCTAGTAACTCACCCCGTTTCCTTAACCCTTGCGGTAATGCTCAGTAATGTGGACTTGGGCCATGGACGACTCGGTGGAGGCCATACTTCAGTAATGGTGTTATTGAACTTTAGATTTCTATTTCCGTTTACTTTACTACTTTTACTATTTTGGGTTTTTATGTTGTAATAAGGCCTCTGGAATATTTTATTTTGCTTTATGTTTGACATACTTATTATCTTGCTTGAATTGTTTTAAATGGGAATTTTTCTAAAAACTTAAATAAAGGTTTTCCAAAATAGAATAACAAATGGATTTTATAACAAACTTTTACAAATATTTTAACTCGGAAATTTTCTCTCAAATTATCAATGATATTTTTAAAAGTCACGGTTTATAAGATCTCTAGTTCAAATTATCGATTTATCAATCAACCTTCGAGATTAGTAGTATTTTATCAAATGTTTCAAATCAAATTTGTTTTCTTGTTTATAATAAAATAATACCTATTTTAATACGAATAGAAAGGATTTAACACATTTTTCTCATGTGACACGTCAGATCCGGTCATAACGCATGGGCCGGGTTTGGGGTGTTACACCTAGACTTTCAACCATATTGCAAACTAGTCCTCCCAATAGCTAGCTTAAGCTTTGAGGACTCCAAATATACAAAAATCATCAAAAATAAACACCAAATTGACTTACTTGAATGGAGTAAAGCTTGCTGAAATTTTAAGCTTTCAAACCCCTCCCATGGTTGATATTTTCGGTTGGAGAAGAAAGATAAATAAAAAGATGATAACTTTTGCTTATATCATCTTATTTTATTTATTTTTCCAACTAATATCACCAACTTTCAATCACAATAAATGCTCTTGTCCCCTTTGCATATTATGGCCGGCCAACACACTTAAACAAGGCCAAATTGCACATTTGGTACCCCCAATTTATAATCTATAGGTATTTGGCACTTCTAGCAATTAAAATAGAACTTTCGCATTTTATGCGATTTAGTCCTTTTTTTACAATTTAGCTAGAAATCGCTAGAATTAAGGCACCAAAATTTTCATGCATCCTTAGAAACATGTTATAACATATAACATAACATGAAAATAATTTTCTCTAACCTCGAATTAGTGATTCCGAGATCACTGTTCCGACTAGCCCCTAAATCGAGCTGTTACAAAATTTTTTAAATTATTCATTCTTATAAATTGTATATTTTAAATTCTTTTTTGTTCATTTCTTTGTTTCAAAGATTTGTATAATTTTTAATTTAAATACTCTTATATATTATTAATTTATACATACATATATATAACTTGTATTAAAATTATTTTATTTTATGTATGTATTATTAATTGCATATTATTTTATGTATGTATTTTCTTTTTAAATCTATCTATGTATATTTTATTTTAAATCTATATATAAATATATAATTTTTCTTTTAAAGATATTATTCTAAATTATGTTTTATTTATTTCAAACACTTTTCTATATTATTTTTTTATACACATTATTTATTAAGTTTTTTTTTAGATAAGTATATTCGGTTTTAGATTATTTTGTATACCATACATTTTAAATTTCTTCTTACATAATAGTTATTTCGCAAACTCTTTTATAAATCATTATATTGATTATAGTTTAGTTTCTAAATTGTTTCATAAAATGTTGGTTTCAAACTCCTCTTCTCTATTTGTTTTAAATCCATTGGTTATCATTCAAAATTTGTCTTATATTAATTTGCCTTGTGAATTTTGTAAGATTACCATATCTTGTAGTTCATTGATCTTTGATTGTTAAAATGTGTCTTTTAAACTATGCAATTATCGCTATCGTATATTGAATTATATGTTCATATTATTATTCTTGTCATCCATTTGTATGAAGTTGTATTCATATATTATTATTCCATGCTCGATATTATATTTTTGTTCCTCATTATCGAATAGTGATTCAATAAAAGCATTTTGAGTCAATTTTAAAATCTTATTCAAAAGTTTTCCCAAATAAGGCAATACTCGTATTTCGGAGCTTCGAGAAGATTGTGCCCTAACTTACTGGGTTCCAATTTTCTTCGTTAAACTTAAGTAATCGAGTACCCTTTTTAAATCAAAGTGCATAAATTTCAAATAAAAGCTTATTCTTGGGAATCCAAAATGTTGTGTCCTAACTCACTGGATATGACATTTTGTGTCTCGAGGTAAGGTTTCTAAAAATTAAGGCAATATTCAATATTTGAGAAGTTGGAGAAATCATGCCCTAACTTACTGGGTTTCGATTTTTCACTTGACCCGAATAATGGGATATCATTTTTAATTTAAATATATGAGTTTTTAAAATCAAAAGATAAGTTTAGTTTCGAGAATATAAGTTGTTGTACCCTAACTCACTGAGTACGACATTTTATTTCTTCGAAATAGGAGGGTTTTGACATCCAACATGATTTTATTCAAATGAATTTCAAGCAAACGGATCGTAATCTTGAATCTTTTCAAATTTCGGCATTAAGACATTAAATGATCAATTAGGTACCAATTTTGGGCGTTACGAGAGTGCTAACCCTTCATCGTACGTAACCGACTCCCGAACCCATTTTCTTGAGTTTTTGTAGACTAAAATACGTTTTAATAAATCAAAGTTTTCTTAAAGTTTTCAATTTCAAGGTGATCCGATCACACCTCAAAATAAGGTCGGTGGCGACTCCATCTGTCATTTTAAAAGTCGATCCCCGTTTTTTTCAAAACAATGAAAATGGTTTCGACAGCTTGGTGACTCCACTGGGGAAATGAGAGAGTTGAGCTGTCAAATTGATTATTTTTGTATTTTTGTCGAAAATTGAAAACTTGATTTGAAAAATTACAATCCTTTTTATTGCATTCGCTTGCATCATCTCATTTGATTGATGTGGTTCGGGTCTTATAGAATACTTTGGCATCATATTGCATGACCGTCGGGTCACACCCTTTTAAGTGGGAGTGAGAAGCTACTCCTTCGTGAGGTTTTCACCTCCGTGCAGGATAGTGAATCGCTTTCGGGATACATCCGTACCTATGTCTTCGTGAGATTTTCATCTCAGTGCAGCCATAGGGAAATGTATTCCCTTGAACTGAACTCAGTCTGTATGAGCCTATAATGGGTGAGGATAGAGGAATCTGCTGGTTCGGGTACCTCAACTTTAAAACCAAACCACATATAGAGAGACCTAGGAGCCTACCCTAGATAGAGCCACGCCAAACCCTAGTGGTCACTCAGATAGTTGTTCTGTGTTGTTTATTTCTCTTGCACTAACGTGTTTTCTTTTGTTTTGATTGCATTGCATCATCATAGAAAGGAGGTGTTGATTAATATTCGATTGCTAAATAGAGGAGTTTGTCAAAAGGAAATGGGTTACTTGATAAAGTGGATTATAATACGGTCGTTCGAACATAGTCCGGGTAAACAACGAGAGAAGGCTGATAGTCCGCAGAAGAATACAAGACTTTGCCCAAGGATTCAAGCTGACAAGGATTATTCGAGAGTCATCGTGTCTCAATTTTCTTAAAGAAGCTTATGAACATCGCGGAGGATAAGTGAGTGAAGAGGTACGGCCTGGACCAAGCAACAAGGAGCTAGAAGAGGTATCTATTGAGAAAGTTCACGTGACACGACCATAACATTCGGATACGAAGAAAAGGATTGGCGTCTTCACCTGGACTATGAGGACAAAGCCGCATATGTAATCCGTTTTATGTAAAGGAATTTATTTTCTAGAAAAATTCTTCTAATGGAATTGAATTCAGAATCAACGCCTCTCTTTCTTTTCGCATTCATTCCATGCATTTGCATTGCATTTCATGCATTTGCATTGCATTTCATGCATTTGCATTACATCATGTCATATGTATTAAAATTTGAAAAAAGGCTTTAATTTACTAAAAATTATTTCAGCAACCTGGAAATTGGCAAAACCTTACCAGATACGTATCCCTACAGCACAAGAAAGAAAACTCAAGCAATGGATAAAAGACTAGAAAAGTTGGAACAAATGCAGAAAGAAATGCAGGTACAAATGCAGGAGCAGCTCACTAAGATCCAGCAGGATATGATGGACAAAATGATGGAATCTCAGGGAAATATGATGACTCAGATGACGCAGCTGTTGAAGGGGCTTATGGATAAAGGAAAGAACCCCATGGTAAATGCTGAGGAGAATACTGAGTATCTTTAATGTTCCCCTGGTTTTACTCCACCACATGTGCAAACACGACTGGCGTAATCAGTACAAAGGCCATCTGTCACGATCGAGCCTCAAGAATTCCAAGTCGGTGCTTGAGTGAACCTCCAAACTGGCTCAGGTTCAGGAGATAATCCAATCATTACTAATGTCTCTGATTTGGATGAAATAGCTGAAGGAGAGAGGACAAAAGTAGAATTACCAAAGCAGCTAGAAGATAGATGTAAATGGTTGGATGAGAAATTTAAGGCAATAGAAAGTGCTGATGGCTGTTATGGAATTTATGCCAAGGATTTAAGTTTGGTCCCAGACTTGGTGCTCCCATACAAATTCAAAATGCCTGAATTTGAGAAATATAACGGGACAAGTTGCCCCGATGCTCACACCACTATGTTTTGTAGAAGAATGACGGGGTACATTAATAATGACTAACTGTTGATCCATTGCTTGCAAGATAGCTTGGTGTGAGCAGCAGCCAAGTGGTATAACCAGTTGAGTCGTTCCCAAATTGGTGCATGGAAAGACTTGGCTCAAGCTTTCATAAAACAGTACAGCCACATGACAGACATAGCACCCGACAGGATTACACTCCAGAACATGGAGAAGAGGACAAACGAGAGCTTCAGACAGTATGCCCAGCGATGGAGGGAGGTTGCCATCCAAGTCCAGCCACCACTTATGGAGAAAGAAACCACAATGCTCTTTATTAATACACTGAAGGCCCCATTTATCACGCATATGCTAGGAAGTGCCACAAAGAGCTTCTCGGACATTGTAATGACTAGAGAAATGATCGAGAATGCCATAAAAAGTGGAAAGATTGAGGCATGAGAAAGTAACAAGAGAATGGCCACAAGGAAGAAAGAAAGCGAAGTGAATAACGCAAGCATGGGGTACTCAAATCAGCCAAAAATAGTGACTACTGAGTATCAAGGTTCATCAAGAAAAAAATCTGGCACAAGGCGAAACATTGAAAAACTCCAATTTACGCCGATCCCAATGACGTATAAGGAGTTGTACCAAAGTTTATTTGATGCGCACGTTGTGTCCCCCCACTACCCAAAATCGATGCAACCTCTATACCCAAAGTGGTATGACCCAAATGCCCAGTGTGAGTACCACGCGGGGGTCACAGGGCATTCGATAGAAAATTGCCTTGCTTTCAAGAAATTGGTGGAAAAATTTATCAACATGGGTGTTGTGAAGTTAGATGACGCACCAAATGCAGAAATATGAACCTGGGAGCGTTTTGGACAATTGGACTGCGGAAGAAATTCCTGTAGTATTTAGAGCTTACTTAGAGTAATGTACAAAACGCACTTGTTGCTTTAAGCCTAGAAGCAATGAGATTTCTTTTGTGAAATAGGCTTGTGTCCAAAATTTTTATTTCAATAAAATGAATCTTTTTAAGCAAATATTTTTTCATTCTTTCCATTTCATATTATACATTCTTTATTCATGACCATACCATACAAATAATCATCCTTAGAATTATTTATTCCTTGGATTCTTTGCCTTTATGCCTAGGTACCCAGATATCAACGACGTGAGCAACGTTGTTACTGACTTCCTTTTTTAATGAGATATGGGTCTATGGGATCTAAAGACTTTGAAGATGACAGAGATCGTAGCCTATCTTTTGATTTGTTAAGGATGGTAGAACAAGATGAAAATAGACTTTACCTTACAAAGGGTCAGTGGACGTTGCGGGCTTAGGAAAGGGGTAAATATCAAAGCCTAGCTCACCACAGAAATAAGGCGATACATTATTGAGCCATTTTTGAGAATTCGAAGACGTTTTTGCACGATAATATCAAGGCACGCCAGACTACTGAAACATGGGGATGTTGCTAAGGTTGGAACCCATGTTAATGGTTCTACAATGGCCAGGCTAATCAAGGGGTTCGGGTTACTGGTCTACCTAGAAAGGGAAATTGCATTAAATGCCAAATTGAGGAAGACATGACTTATGTGCCTCCTCCATTTTTTTCTATATGTGGGGCATAGATATTATGAGGCCGATCTCGTCAAAAGCATCTGCCCGACACCAATTCATCTTTGTGGTTGTCAATTACTTCACTAAGAGGGTGAAGGTCGCTTCATATGCTAAAGTTGCAAAGTCGACAGTCATCAAATTCATATTCAAATTTGAATCCAAATTCAAATCCAAATCCAAATCCAAATTCGAATTCAAAATCAAATTCAAAAAAAAAAAGTGGCAATAAAGAATGTCAGAAAGAAACATAATTGCACAATGTCAAAGATTTACAGTCTGTTCAAAGATCAGACACCATATCAGTGTAGCAAAGGCAGCAAAAAGAAAACCATTCAAAATTTTTTGAAAAATGACTGAGACTCGTAAAGGTTGGCATAGAGAAGTTACCATTTACCCTCTATGTTTCTTGAACGTTGGCCAGGAACTTCACCGGGGCAACACATTTCTCATTGGTTTCGCCCATTGAAGTCGAAGTCCTTTATTTCGAGTTTTATCAAAACTAAAGTTGGATGAGGCAGAATGGATCCAATCCTGATGTGATCAATCAAAATTGTGGAGAAAAATTAATAGCTATCCGATGATGCGGGTTTGCGACAAAAAGGTTCATCCTAGAAAATTCTCAAAGGGGGACCTGATATTGAAGAAGATCCTTCATATACAAAAGGACTTCAGAATAAAGTGGATGCCAAACTGGGAAGGACCTTATGCAACAAAGAAGGCCTATTCTAGGGAAGCATAGATATTGACCGAGATGGATGGCAAGGACCTGCCCAATCCGGTGAATTCAGATTTAATAAAAATTTTTCCAAAAAAAACAAAAAAATGGGGAAAGAAAGGAAAAGAAGAAAAAAAGGAGAGGCCAAGGTGAAAACCCGCAAAGGACGCTTTGAGACCAAATGGGATTTGAGTTGAAAACCCGAAAAGTGTAGCTCAAATTTTGATCGAAAGTGGGGCATACAGTAGTCTTGCTACACTTGAATTAACAATGAGGAAGTATGTTACGTCTTGGGGCATCGAAAAAGTACTCCAAATCCCCTAAACGCATATCGAACTTAAAATGGTCCTCAAGAAGTTAGAACAGAGAAGCTCAGGCTGCGATATCTGGGGCACCTAGTTTCCATTTTACCCATTTTAAATTTGTTATTTGTGATTATATTATTCTTTTCAAAATATGTTCACAATAGATTTTCTTCGTGACTGCGATTGCTATCTTTGCTTAGCTTATTTGTTTCGAGCTATACTCCTAATTAATTTCCTTCTTGTCCATTGTTATGATCTTTTTCAAGCATTTTGCGTCGAAATAACGATTAGTGGACAATAATAATTTCATAAAAGGAGTTTTGCGTATTACTTTGGAAGCTTTTAAATAATACAAGAACCTAAAACAGGGCAATTGTTTAGAACTTACTAAGCTTAAGGGCTGGAAAGGTTTGAGAAGAAAAAGTCTAAATTGAGGCTATCTCATTGGATCCTCTGTAAAAAATAGTTGGTGATGCAATCTCGGCGGAACACGAACAATGATAACCCAACCGTAGAAGGAATCATTCGTAAGAAAAAAATGATATTCTGCATCCATGCAAATATCATGCATACACATGTGGTTAGGTCACCTGGAGAGCGATCAGTTGATTTGAACAAGTTACAGTCCTCAACCCTTGAGTTGCAGTAGGGTAGATTGAGGATGAAACAAACCCTATATTCCTGAATTACAAGGGGGTGGATTAAAGTTGATACAAATCTTATACCCTTGAGTAGCAATGGAATGGATTGAAGAAGAAACAAGTCCTACATTTTGAAGTCGCAGTGGGATGGATTCAGATCTTATACCACTAAGTCACAATGAGATGAACCCTGAAGTTACAGTGGGGCAAATCTATTGAGCAAGATAATCGTTTTCTCGGGTTTTCTATCGAGAATACCAGCCGAACAAGACGGCAGTATAATACATTGGTGATGAAGCCTTAATAAACAATGAGCGATGACACCTTAAACTTTTAACAAATGATCATTCTCATGACATTCTGCATTCATGCAAATGTCATCCATAATCATTTAGTTAGGAGCATTCGATTTATTCTGATCATTGCATCTTAATCATTGTAAAAAGACCATTCTCTTGACATTCTGTATTCATGCAAATGTCATCCATAATACATTTAGTTAGGAGCATTGGGTTCATTCTGATCATTGCATACTAACCATTTTGCATAAGCATAAACACATAAAACCGATTTTACAGGATAAGTCCCCCAGAGGACGGGGTCGCAACATCAGTGAATTCACAGATCTTGTCTTCCTAAGTTTGCAGTGGAGCAGATTGAAGATAGCAGATCTGGTCTTCCTGAGTTTGCAGCGAAGCAGATCGAAGATTGTAGTCTTATCTTCCTAAGATGGCAAGGAAGTAGACTGAAGATTTCAGATTTCGTTCCCTCGAGGTAGCAGTGGAGCAGATCAAGGATGGCCAGCCCTTCTCTCTAAGCAGTAGTAGAGTAGGCTGAAGTTTGTAGATCTTGTCTCCCTAAACAATAGTGGAGCAGATCAGTTAAAGATTGCAGATCTTATCTCACTGAGCAGTAGTGAAACAGATCGAACACCTGAATTCTATCTCCTCGAAGTTCCAGTGGAGTAGGTTGAGGATACAAATCCCTCCTCCCTGAGTTTACAATGAGAATCAATCCATATTTCTTTGAAGTTTCAGTAGAGAAGATTGAGGTTACGAATCTCTTCTCCCTGAATTCTCATCTCCTCAAAGTTCCAGTGGAGTAGGTTGAGGCTACAAATCCCTCCTCCCTGAGTTTACAATGAGGATCAATCTGTATTTCTTTGAAGTTTCAGTAGAGAAGATTGAGGTTACGAATCTCTTCTCCTTGAATTCTCATCTTCTCGAAGTTCCAGTGGAGTAGGTTGAGGCTGCAAATCCCTCCTCCCTGAGTTTACAATGAGGATCAATCCGTATTTCTTTGAAGTTTCAGCAGAGAAGATTGAGGTTACGAATCTCTTCTCTCTGAAATTCTTATCTTCTCGAAGTTCCAGTGGAGTAGGTTGAGGCTACAAATCCCTCCTCCCTGAGTTTACAATGAGGATCAATCTGTATTTCTTTGAAGTTTTAGCAGAGAAGATTGAGGTTACGAATCTCTTCTCTCTGAATTTCTTATCGTCATGAAGTTCCGACGGAGCAGATTGAAGCTACAAATATCTTCTCCTGGAAATTACATCGAATCAGACCAAAGTTACAAATCCTATACCTCTGAAGTTGCAGTGGGTCGGATCAAATTTACCAAATCCTATCTCCCTAAAGTTGTGGCGGAGCCAATTGAAGCTACAAGTCTAAATACCTTGAATTGCCCTTGAAGATGCAGTGAGATGGAATGAAGCTACTCAAAGAAGAGAGGCACCGAAAGAAGTCAAGATTCGACAAGACCGGGCAAAATTGCCCCTTTTAAAGTCTTTGCTCTATTCTCGTTACACGACAATGAGCAAAGAGGGGGCAGCAGTATGTGAACGGGCCTATTTCGCCTGCCTATCAATCAATTAACCATTCAAACAAAAATAATCCAAAATAGTCCACCCATACAACCAAAATTAACCCAAATCAGAGCTAGCCCAAACCTAGCCCAAATGTCTAAACCAAAGCCCAAAATCTAGAAAAAACTAGACAGAAACCCTAGCCAGCAAGACCATGCGTCGCAACCCAGCCTCCAGCGCGCCTCCGTATGCTTCACGTCACTCATCCTCCGTACTCCACAGTTGGCCACGGTACCTGCAACAGATTGGAAATACAACAGCAACAAGAAATACAAAAAATAGAGAATAACAAAAAAGGACGAATGTATTTTGGATTATTATTTTATTTATTTTTTCATTTTTTTAATTTTATTCGGCTAGATAAAGCCAAATGAAATGGATGTAAGAGAGGGGATATTTTCTTTTGTATTACGAACACAGACACGAATAGAGAAAGAGAGGAGAAAACAGAAAACAATTTTTAAAAGGTGATTCTATTTTTTCGATTTATTTTTCTTTTGGGTTTTTGATTCATTTTTCTGTTTGCATATGAAAAATAAAGAAAAGTGAGAGGGTTACCTTCATAAATGTGCCGTCGTCCTATCTTCTTCTACGAAATCGAAGTAAAGATCGTCTTTGCAGTCAAAAACATTGAGGTTTTGCCGATTGCAGTGGTAGAACAAAGGTTTAATAAATTGAAACACCCCACACCCGCCCACGAGCCCAACCGGATCTCGGTATGTTCCTTAAATAAATCGGTTTTCAATGTTCTAAATGACTTAGAGAAAATTTGTGTAATTTAAAAAAATTGTTTTGGGTTGGTCTTAATTTGAAACCTATTTAATAAATTCTGGAAATCCAACTTAAATAAGGTGACAAAATAATTTTTGGGTTTATTATTTTGAAAGAAATAAATTTACTTATCTTTAATCAAACATAAATTGTATCATATTCAAATAAAAATAAACAGAAATAAAGAAAATCCAATTGGGCCTTATGGCCTTATTACATCATTCAAACCCAAAATAAAGTTTAAAGTACTAAAATTTCATAAAGTCCAAATTCCAAATAATTTCTTCAAGCGATGCATGGCCACCTTTAGCTCCCGCCGACCCGGTCCATTACCGCTCATCACCTGAAAAATAATTCCCCAACGGGTGAGTCAACAGACTCAATGTGTACATAGTACTAATTTCCAACAAATCGTGCATACAAGTCATATCAATATCATGTTCATACAAAACAAAGGATGATGCAACCCAAATCCAAACCTATTTGTCCATCCGCTACACACCACCCGTACCAACCTGCACACCGCGCGGGACTACTAAGTCGACCCTCCATCCGCTACACACCATCGAAGGCGCCGCTGCAATGACGTGCTCATCGCCCACTTATGTTGTGTCATTAGACATCAGATTCACCGGATGTAACCGGTTACCACTTTTCACTTTATGTGACCGTAGTCACCACTTTACGTTGGTGAGACCGTAGTCATCACCTTCACTTTCTTCCTCCACAAATATCCCGAATGCCCCAATTATTTCATAACATATTTCACATACTTAATTTTCATTCATGTTACTAATCACATGTTCAAAATATATCACATTCACAATCCTATCAAAAGTAGGAAACGTACCTGGGTACTCCTTACCACATTTGTGGTGCTTAGCCACATTCACATACTGTTACATATTTATATATTTAATGATTGCCATGCAATTTATTGAAAGTTAGTAAGAGTACACACCTTTTTCGCTTAATAGTTTCCGTGAATTCCCGTAGAGCGATCTACCGACCTATATTCGGCCATTAATTAAAACATATAAATAAACCTATTTGGTCTTAAAACCAAATCCTACTAGAAGTAGAATTACTTACCTAGTTGCCGAATTGATTTAATCAAGTCCCAACAGCTGCTAGAATTCCTCTTCCTTGAAATCGCTAATACTAGGTATGTAACCATGTCGCTTTTTGGTTTTGAAATAATGGAAAACACTTAAACAAATTATGCCTTGGCCGAATATCCCTTACCTTATGATGGGATTCCAAATCAAAGAGGATTCCTTTATAAGCCTGTTGAAATCCTATAACTTCGTGTTAGATTAGATCTAACTTTGAAAACGTGAATCATAATCTTTAACCACATATTTATATTTATAATCCTTACCTTAGATCCTTAGATTTCCAAAGATCCCCTTTTGATGTTGTGGATGATTGCCCTCTTTCTTAGAATCCACAAAGATTCAACTTAACAAAGAGAACGGAGAAGAAAATAGAAGAAAAAGAGAGGGATTTTTGCTTAATGAAAATTCGGCAGAGAGGGGTTTTGCCTAGGAGAATTTCTGCAGAGAGGAAGAGGAGCAAATGTTGATGAGTAGCCCTCCTGTCCTCCTTTTATAGCCAAGGTTATCACCTAGGAGTCCTTTACTTGGCCACCACTCCTCTTTTTTGATAATATTATCTCTTTTATTTAAAAGATAAAAGCCTTTAATCCATCAATTATCTCCTCAATTATCTCATTAGAAAATAATCCTTTATTTATCTCTTATTATTCACATATTTATGTGAATAAAACTCCTTTATTTATCTCTTATTATTCACATATTTATGTGAATAAAACTCCTTTATTTCTCTCTTATTATTCACATATTTATGTGAATAAAACTCCTTTATTTATCTCTTATTATTCACATATTTATGTGAATAAAACTCCTTTATTTATCTCTTATTATTCACATATTTATGTGAATAAAACTCCTTTATTTATCTCATATTATTCACATATTTATGTGAATAAAACTCTTTTATTTATCTCTTATTATTCACATATTTATGTGAATAAAACTCCTTTATTTCTCTCATATATCCAAGTTTCTCGAAATGTTCAAGTTTCCATTTTTGGATCATTTCCAAAAATGTTTAGGTTTCCAAAAATGTCTAAGTTTCCAAAAATGTCCATTTCCATTTTCATTTTCATTTCCATCTCCATTTTCATTTCCATTTTCATTTTCATTTCCATTTTCATTCATTTCTAGGTTTCCAAAAGTATCAAAAATTTATTCATAATACTTAAGACTTGTCATTTCATACAATTGATCTGAAAAATGCATAGGCCCTTCCTAGGATGTTACAACAGCCGAATAGAGAATCAAAGGATGTTGATTAGGGTTTTGTTTTGTTTTTTAGTGAAAGAATTGGCAGATTGCCATTCGTTTTTTAGGGTTTAATAACGAATAAAAACGGTGCCGTTTGGGGAGGATGTAGGATCCGCGCGTCGACCCGGTTTGTGGCCCGGATCCGCGCCTTTCTGCCTTAAAAGGCTTATTTCCGCATTAAGTCCCTCCATCTCATGTTGTGATTCGATTAAGTCCTATTTCAATTTTTTTTTTTTTACATTTTAATTTTGTCCTGCGATTTACTTTCTGTTTCAAATTAGTTCTGGTTTAAACTCTTCGATTTGGAATCTGGTTTAATTTCGCTTTTAATCCTTGCTAATTTGTGTGTATTTTATTTTGCTCCTTAACCTTATTTCAATAATTTTTTTTATTTTTAAATCGTCATTTTAATTTTATTTTTTATTTCAATTGAGTATAATTTTCATTTTTTTTTATTCTTTGAAATTATTTTAATGTCTTATTTTGAACTGTCACACTAATTTTACATTGTTTTAGTTTGTTTTTTTTTTTTTACTTTCATTAGTATAAATTTTTTAAATTATTCATTCTTATAAATTGTATATTTTAAATTCTTTTTTGTTCATTTCTTTGTTTCAAAGATTTGTATAATTTTTAATTTAAATACTCTTATATATTATTGATTTATACATACATATATATAACTTGTATTAAAATTATATTATTTTATGTATGTATTATTAATTGCATATTATTTTATGTATGTATTTTCTTTTTAAATCTATCTATGTATATTTTATTTTAAATCTATATATATAAATATATAATTTTTCTTTTAAAGATCTTATTCTAAATTATGTTTTATTTATTTCAAACACTTTTCTATATTATTTTTTTATACACATTATTTATTAAGTTTTTTTTAGATAAGTATATTCGGTTTTAGATTATTTTGTATACCATACATTTTAAATTTCTTCTTACATAATAGTTATTTCGCAAACTCTTTTATAAATCATTATATTGATTATAGTTTAGTTTCTAAATTGTTTCATAAAATGTTGGTTTCAAACTCCTCTTCTCTATTTGTTTTAAATCCATTGGTTATCATTCAAAATTTGTCTTATATTAATTTGCCTTGTGAATTTTGTAAGATTACCATATCTTGTAGTTCATTGATCTTTGATTGTTAATATGTGTCTTTTAAACTATGCAATTATCACTATCGTATATTGAATTGTATGTTCATATTATTATTCTTGTCATCCATTTGTATGAAGTTGTATTCATGTATTATTATTCCATGCTCGATATTATATTTTTGTTCCTCATTATCGAATAGTGATTCAATAAAGCATTTTGAGTCAATTTTAAAATCTTATTCAAAAGTTTTCCCAAATAAGGCAATACTCGTATTTGGGAGCTTCGAGAAGATTGTGCCCTAACTTACTGGGTTCCAATTTTCTTCGTTAAACTTAAGTAATTGAGTACCCTTTTTAAATCAAAGTGCATAAATTTCAAATAAAAGCTTATTCTCGGGAATCCAAAATGTTGTGTCCTAACTCACTGGATATGACATTTTGTGTCTCGAGGTAAGGTTTCTAAAAATTAAGGCAATATTCAATATTTGGGAAGTTGGAGAAATCATGCCCTAACTTACTGGGTTTCGGTTTTTCACTTGACCCGAATAATGGGATATCCTTTTTAATTTAAATATATGAGTTTTTAAAATCAAAAGATAAGTTTAGTTTCGAGAATATAAGTTGTTGTACCCTAACTCACTGAGTACGACATTTTATTTCTTCGAAATAGGAGGGTTTTGACATCCAACATAATTTTATTCAAATGAATTTCAAGCAAACGGATCGTAATCTAGAATCTTTTCAAATTTTCGGCATTAAGACATTAAATGATCAATTAGGTACCAATTTTGGGCGTTACGAGGGTGCTAACCCTTTCTCGTACGTAACCGACTCCCAAACCCGTTTTCTCGAGTTTTTGTAGACTAAAATACGTTTTAATAAATCAAAGTTTTCTTAAAGTTTTCAATTTCAAGGTGATCCGATCACACCTCAAAATAAGGTCGGTGGCGACTCCATCTGTCATTTTAAAAGTCGATCCCCGTTTTTTTCAAAACAATGAAAATGGTTTCGACACTTAGCTTGCAAACAACGGTTGCCTACTAATTTAGAAAGAGCACGAAGAGGGCTCAACCACAACACCACTTGCCCGATCTGTCAACATAACACAGAAAACATTCTACACATTCTCAGAGATTGCCCGACGACTAAAGAAGTTTGGTTAAACATTGTCCCTCTAAACTGGCAAACTCAATTCTTTTCAAGTAATATTTTTGAATGGGTGGAGGAAAATTTAAGACATCACGAGTGGCTGACATGAGCTAAAACTTCCTGGCCCATCCTTTTTGGGCTAGTTGCATGGCGTATATGGAAAAATAGGAGCCTATTTGTTTTTCATGGTTTAACATAGAGTCCAGCAGAGACCATCAAGATTTTTGTTTGTTGGGCAAGACAGTATACCAACTCTCATACGTGGGATCTATCTCAAGATTTAAATAACGAAATCGAGCATAACTTAGGAACAGATGTCGAATAAAGATGTAGGTTTAGGCTTTATTTTTCTTTAATTTAACTTGTTTTTACACCAAAAAAAAAATTTCCATCGATAGAAAAATAGATATTAGTTGTTCCTATTTAGCGCCGAAACAGTGAGCAGCACCAACAGTAGAACCAGTGCGGAACCTAGAAGCAAAGCTCTATGCTCTAAAATCAACCTAAAAACATCTCTTGATATGTCAATAAACAAAATCGTGTCGGTTAAAAAATGAGAGTGCATAGCACCATGATGACCGAGAAAAGAGTGCAATAATAAAAGCTGAAACCCATAATATCTAGAAATATAAAGTTGATGGGCGCAAATTTTCATTTCAATCTCTAAATTTCTCACATCAATCACACTACAATGGCAAAATACAAAATAGCTGGAATGAAGAAAATATAGAAATGCAGCCTAAAAACTTGTAATCCTTTCTAAAGCTGAGTATACAAGGCAGGAGACAAGCGAGGTTTAGCAAGTGCATGCAATGGTTTGGCCAACAACGTATCATCTTCGGATTCAGAGAGGTCAATTTTGGTTACATTGGGCGGCACCTCCCACGTAAAACCTTGAATCAGCCTCGCAAACAGCATTATCGTCATTGCGGACCCAAGTCCCACCCCTATGCACCCTCGCCTTCCGGTCCCAAACGAAATGAACCTCAGTTCATTCTCTGTTAGTTCAACTCCGCCACTGCCCCACTCATCTTTCAAATGTCTCTCGGGCTTGAACTCCAACGGCTCCTCCGGTCCTCCCAAACTTTCGGGTCCAAGCCTCGGCGGCTGATCAAGACACGACTGCCTTTAGGGATGAAGTAGCCGGCGACAGTGGTGTCGGCGTTGGAGACATGGGGAACGTTGAAAGGTGCAATGGGGTGAAGTCGAAAGGCTTCCCTTGCACAGCATTTAATGTAGTTGAGTTTTGGAATGTCAGTCTCTTCAACCAGTCTACTCTTTCCGACAACACTGTCGATTTCGTCAGTTGCTTTTCGGAGAATTTCAGGGTTGTTCAGCATCTCAGCCATTGCCCATTCTGCTGCATTTGCTGGATTATCTACTGTTGCAAGCATTAATTCCTGCATATACAAGGGGAAAAGAAATTCTAAACTGATAAACACATAAATTTTGAGCGTCTCTGGATTATTTCAGGTCTGACTCAGGTCGGACCCCAAATAGAGAAAACTTTATATTTGTGGGGATGTAACATTATAAACATATGCTAGCTAGTTGAAAGACAATTCCATATCGTTGAACAGTTTTCCCTTGCGGACAAGAATCTCACCGTGATTTGGGCTTTGATCTCTTCAGCCGAAAGTGCAGGCTTCCCATTTAAATCCTTTGCTAAAATGAAAGCATCAAGCAGGTCTTGAGGTTCCTTCCTCTTCCCCTGTCCCCACTCTTTTATTCTCTCATCAACGAGGGGATCATGGTAGCCATTCACAATTCTCATAGCCTCACTTACAATCTTTTCATTGCCCTCCAAGTCTAATGGCCTCAGCCAAGGCACATAATCTGAGAGGATGAAACTGTTGAGGTGCATGAGAACTGTAAACAGTGATTCAACGTGTTGTTCTTCTTCATATCCAGGGCCTCCATCTTCTCTGCCTTTCCCAAAGTATCTTGTGTTGAACATCATCCTCCTTATCACGTTCCCCGTATATTGCCTCACTGCTAATCTCAGGTTTATAACACCGCCATGCATGTTTTCATGGTTGATGCATTGGTTGTAAATGAACCTAACAAGGTTATCAGCTTCTTGGGTTCTTTTATGGAGTAACCAGCTAAGCCTTGCTGGGTTTATAACGTTGGAAGCCATCACTTTTCTCATTTTCTTCCATTGATCACCCCATGGCACCAAAGCTGTCGACAAGAAACCTCGACTAGCATACTCGGCCGCCATCGTTTTCGGCCTGGAAGCGAAAACCGAATCATGTTTCTTCAAGAATTCTCTAGCGATTTCGGGGGAAGTAACGGCGATGACGTGAACGTGTCCGAGGCGGATACAAGCTATATCGGTACCGAGCTGTTTCATGAGGCAGAGAATCCACCTGAAGACTGGTTTGTTTTGCCAGATTTCAGGAAGGTTCCCAATGATGGGCCATGGAGTTGGTCCCGGAGGAGCGGTGGTTGGCTTCTAGTGGAAATACTGCCTTTTAGTTTGACAACCACAAGGGGTGCAAAGACGAGCAGCATTAAAACAAGTGGTAAAGGGAGTGAAACAAGCAGTGTAGAGATAACAGCCATATCATGGGATCTGTTCCATGAAGGCAGCTGATAAATTTGATAGGAAGTATTGGTGAAAGAGGAGTAATCCATGTCTTAAAAATAACAGCTGGATTTAATATTACAAGTTACTGTCTTCTGCTTGCCTGAACAAAACGAACAGTCAGAGCTATATAGAGCGACATGGAGCAAGAGTCCTTTTGTGAGCACAATTTTTGCCACATTTTTTTTATCCTAACCTTTTTTTGGTGCCATGCATCATCGTACTTTTAATTTTCATTTTTGCATTCTTTAAAATTTATTATAAATTGTAACTCAATTTTCTTTTATAAAAAGCATTTTCCTCATTAAAATTGTAATTTATTTTTAATTTATATATTAGAAAATAAAATAAATGACAGTTATAATAATAAAAATAAAATAACTCAATTCATAATATTTTTCAATTCATAGAATAGAAAAATAAATATCAATTAGTCTAATAGTTAAGTTTTTACAATTCTTAAATTAACTTATATTTTTTGATTGATTTTGTTGAATAATAAAATTTAAAAAATATTGAGTTTTGTTTTAAATTTTGTTGATACACGATATCAACGGTAGTGGAGAAAGAGGGAAAATATGTTTTGGTGAAGGAGCAAAGAAGAAAAAGATAATAAAAATGGAGTGTATGAATTACCGTCCCCAAAGAGGGTATTTAGAAATATATATAGAGAGGTTGATCGGATCGACTTCGGTTGTGTTATTATATATTTTATTATAATTATATAACAAATTTAAACGTCTTCATGCTTTGAATTGGATAAATTTTTTTGCTCAGCTTATGTATGATGTCAATATCATATATATATAATTTTCTAAGCCTAATCTATCTTGAAACATGAGCTTCAAATTTTGTCGAAACTTGTCCATATTTGTAAATTATTAACTCAAACTCATTTAGGCTCTCTCATATTTTTTTTAATTTTAAAATATAATAATAATTAATTATATATATTTACTACCATTATATGCATTTCGTTTATTAAATTTCTAAACATAAATAACTTAATATATTTTTAGTATTTACATTATAGTACAATATATATTTAATTCTTTATATGCTATAAATTATATATATATATATATATATATAAACTAAATGAAAAATGATATAGTACAAATTTAAAAATCTAAGTTCAACCCATATTTTAATTGAACCTAATTTTTTCTGTCCAAACTCATTTTTTTCTATTTTAGTATTTTTACAGAAACCCTCCCAAAATTTGAAAAAGCCTTTGGATTTGGACGAATAATTCAATCCTTGAAAAAATCTATTTAAATATAATTTTTAATTATACAATACTTATTATATGATTTATATATACAAAAATAAATATAAAAAGTTAATCCATCAAAAAATTAATTTTTTGGTTTGATACTTTAGATATTATTGAAAAATATTATGATGAATTTAATTTAAATTTTAAGTTATTATTACAAATTTATTTTCTTTTAATTTCTATTATTTTTCAAGTAATATATACTTTAAAAAAGAAAATGTTTTACAACCTCAAAAAATAAATAAAAAAAATTGTGGCATTATCTTATTATAGCGGGCATTGAGTGGGGTAGGGTACTTTAATGTGTCTCAGATTTTTTGCATTATTAGAAAGAGAGAGATACATTTATGAGCATATTTTTTCAATGCATAATGGTATTTTTACCAGATATCGAACTTAAGAGGATGTTATTCTTTGCCTATAATCTAAAGTTTTCTATAAAAATTGTTCCCTAATTGAATGAGAATTTTAAATTAAGCAAATCGAATGTATGGTTGACAACTAATAAGAGGATGTTATTCAACTCCTTCACATACTCCCTAAATTGTGCCTTGTTACGACAACTTATGCAATTTAGCTTAAGCCTCATTCTCAGCATATTATGGGGAAAATTGCTCCTTGAATTATTTTCGGAACTACTCCTAAAGTCCTAATTGTGGCCTGACCACAACTTTCATCTATAAACCTACACCGCCACCATAATAGATTGAAATTTGTAAAATATCTAGAAACAATATTTACATTTCCATCATTATCCTTGATGCCCACAGCATGGAAGTTGTCGAAACCATTTTAAAGTTTGATTTAAAAATAGGGATCGACTTTTAAAACGAAAATGGGAGTCGCCACCAATCCCTTTTTACTTAGATGTGATTGGATCACCTTTGAAAACGTTTTATTTCAAAATACAGATTTTGGTCCACAAAAAACAAGAAAAATGGGTTCGGGAATCGGTTACGTATGAGGAAGGATTAGCACCCTCATAACGCCCAAAAATTGGTACCTAATCGATAAAATCATGTCCTATTGTTGCAAATTTGTAAAATTTTAAAATAAGATCCTTTTATTAGAAGAAAAACCAAGACTTGCCTATCTCAAAGAAATAAAATACTATACTGAGTAAGTTAGGATACAGCATCTCATAACTTCGAAACTAGGCACGTCTTTATTTTAGAAAATTCCTACCTCGAGACACAAAACGTCATATCCAGTAAGTTAGGACACAACGTTTTGAATTCCCAAGAATAGGTTTTTGATTTGAAATTGGTAAGTTTTAGTTTTTAAAAGAGAAGGGATATCTAATACCTTAAGTTCTACGAGAAAAATCGAAACCCAGTAAGTTAGGGCACAATTCTTCTCGAAGTCCCCAAATATCACATATCACCGTATTTTTAAAATATTTAAATAAAATGCTTTAATTCAAAAGGTATTTTTATAAAAAAAAATGGTTTGAGTATTACAACATACATATTTAATAGCAATTTTACATAATTACAAATCATACCAACAATAAATAACAATATAACATGAATAAATATATAAAATACTATATAAAGCAATAATAACGATTAACAGGACATAAATAAATAAACATGAGATAAAATAAGTAGCAATAATTGAAATAATAATAAAAAAAGGGATTAAACATTGAATGAATATTATGACAAAAATATGATGGTTTATAAAACAATTATACATACATAATAACAATATTTAAAATGAATAAAAATAAAAATAAGAATATTTATAAAAATACCTAATTTTGATACATATATAAAGGATTATACATAAAAATATAATAATTTTATATAAAAATATATATAATATACTAATCGTAAAATTACACATATAATATAAACAAATAAAATATGTTATAAATAAATTTTATATAAAATGAGATTTTAGAAATCATATATAATATAATAATACAAAAATTTAAAAATGCACAACATATAACTAATATATAAATTATGAAATAATAAATATAATATAAATAATATTAAACCAAATAAAATAAATAATAATTAAATATATATAAGGTTATAAAAAATACATATATGAATTTTTATACTATTAATGTAGTAATACATAAATAATAATATAATAATAAAATAATTAAATATAGTATTAGAATAATAAAATAAAAAGGTTTTAAAACAAATAAGAATTAAATAGCAATAAAATAAATATAAAAGGACTAAATTGAAAGCATGCGTCGTACTGTAGGGATTCATTAAGCAATTATGCCTTCTTTCCAAAACGACGTCGTTTTAATCTTAGTCTTTAAGGAGCCTGAGGACTTAATTGAAACAGGAATGAAATTTCAGGGCTAAATTATCAAAAATAAAAAAAATAAATTGAACTTATTTTAAAAAATTAAAATAGCGGAAGGACCAAAATGGCAATTAGCCCATTTAATAAAAACGCGCGGATCCTCCCCGGGTTTTCGGGTCAACACGCAGATCCTTCCTTGTACGGCGTCGTTTTGTGCTTATTAGCCTAAGCAAAAAAACGGCGCCGTTTTTGTGTGGCTATATAAGTTAAAAACAGCCCAAAAAAAAATTCATTTTAACATTTTTTAAAAAAACTGAATGAGAGCTCTGTGATGCTCTCCCTTCTTCGGCCTGGGGTCTAGCTCCGACCTTGGCTCCGATGATGCGTCGCCGTACGCGCCACCTCAGACGGTGGCCGGAGGCCAATAACTCCGTTTTCAGACCCGATTTGAAAGGTAAAACCTCCTTTTTTATTTTATTGCTCGTATGTTTACTGTTTGCAGAAAAAAGAACAAAAGAAAATAAGAATAAAAGAATAATACGAATAGAAAACGAAAAAATCACCTATGCTTGATGGGTTCTTTTATTAATCTCTATATTCGAAATTTTTTTTGTATTCTGTTTGTTCTCTCCGTATATATATGTTTTTAAAGGTATTTGTAAGGCTTTTTATAGCCTTCGAAATAAACAATAAAAGGGAAATAAAAATACTGCCATGTTTACTGTCGATTTCCTTTCCTTTTGCAGGTGAATGAGAAGATCTCGGCGATGGCAGGGTTTGCGCGCGGATTGCGGCGCAATTGGTGAGCGCGAGAAGCTGCTGGGTGCTACGGCGCGAGGGCTGGATGAGGTTGCGGCGCCTAGGGTTTTCCAGAAACCCTAGGCTACTGAAGCTGGTTTAGTTATTGGGCCTTTTGGGCCGCATAGATTTTAAAGTCTGTTGGGTCAGGGTGTAACGGGTTAATCGAGTTTGGTTTGAGTCTGGTGGGTAGTCTGTTTAGGATCGGGTCTTAGGTTAATTTGCTTTGGGCTTCTGGTAATATTTGGGCCTGTGAATGGTTTTGTAAATGGACTGTATTAATGGACATTTGGTATTTATTTTTGTTTTTATATTTTTGGTTTGTTTTATTTAAGCCCGGGCAAAATGGGTTACTACAGAAGTATTGCTCCATCTCCCATAAGAAGTTGTCCACTTCCCTTGAGAACCTTTCCCCTTTAAACTTCACCATATTTAAAATATATATCTCGCGGTTTAGTGCTGCACCCAACACCCCTTTACCCACGACAACTCGACACATAGCGAGCTTTCCCTCAAGCTCCTCAATTCTCGTGCTCAAATCCTTTTTCGTGGCCTTAGTTTCCTCATTCAAAGCCATCACCATATATGCGGTGGAATTGAGCACCTCTCGCATCGCTTCCATATTGGAATCGAGAGTCTCCAACACAAATTCCCTGAGTAGCTCCCTCAAGTCCAACCCATTGATGTATCCTTCGACTACCTTAAGTGTCTTCCTCACATCCCTCATGGATTCCTCGAGATGGACTACTTGACCGCCTCAGCTACCGACGCGCGAACATCGTGGCTGAGAAATAAACATTATTACAATTATAAATATCGTGATACCTACAAGTGTGACAGATCAGTTGTAATATTTGTAGTGTTACAGTGGAACACTGGAGTATTCCAAGGATCGAAAACAAAAGAGTATGCAATTTAATAATTTCTATTCAACAAGCATACAAGAAAGGAGTCTAGTTAGCTACTCACTAATTTCTATATTATAGCAATGTAGGAGCCCAATTTGCCCAGGCCTTAAATACAATAAAAACAAAATTAAAACCCATTACATTCAAAACCCAAATTAGCCTAAACCAGCCCAAATTTGTTATTAACCCGAGCCCAATTTACGGTGGCCCAATTGGCCTGGATGACCCAAAACATTTAGGGTTTTGAAAAACCCTAAAAGCTTCCAAAGCCAGCGCCGCAAGCAGCTTTTCCCCTCCCCCACGCACTCGCCACATCCGCACGTACGGCCTCCGTACAGCCACGCATAGCCTCTGTACCTGCAGCCAACAAACAAACAAACAACGCACACAAAGAAAAGAAATACGAAATCAGAAGGTGATTTCATTTCTCAAAAATCTTTTTCCTTTCGTTTTTTTCTCTTCCTTTTTGAATCTATTTTTTTTTCGTGTTCATGTGAAAATAAAAAGACAAGGAGAGGTGCGTACCATGGTGAATATCCTCGTCTTCTCCGTCGCAATCGGAGTTAGACGAAGATGCAGGATGTACCATTGTTCGTTTTCTCCGTTGCAATCGGAGATAGACGAAGAGGTCGGTCAGAGAGCAAGGCTTTAGGGTCGGTGTTACAGAAGCAAATCGAACCCTTGTGTGCTGCTATTCACCGTTCACGGTGGCATTTTAGTGGCTCGATGGAGGGGCTTTGGATTGCGACTGAAAACAAAAGGGGGCTAGGTTTTATTTCAAAGAGAAATCGGCTGAGTTTTAATTCTGTTTTAAGGGTTTAACATTCATTAAGAGAGCGACATCGTTTAAAGCTCTTTTCAATAGCTTTTAAACGACGTCATTTAAGGCCGTTCTGACCCGACCCGATCCAAAGCTTCTTAGGATCCGCGTGTTTATGTGTAAAAGGGGAATTTGCGCGTTTGGTCCCTTTTATTTCCGTACTGTTTTTGATTAGATCCGTTATGCTTTGTCTTTATTGTTTAATCGATCTCAATAATTTATGCGTTATTTTAATCTAGTCCTATACATGTACTGCGTTTGGATATTAGAATATTTGCCGGTTTGATCCCTTATTTTTCATGCGAAAATTCAATATGATCCTTAATTTTGTTTAAATCATTTTGTTTATTTACATAATAGCCTTCTAATTTCATTCATTTTTTTTTGTTTTTCTTTTCTTATTTCGATTAAGTGTTAATTTTATTTATAATTCTTGTATTTTTAGTTTTAAATTTATTCATTAGTCAAGTTATTTTAATCAAATTATTTTAAAATTGATTCTACATTGCTTTAATCTATTTTGTTTATATGTACTGTATAAATGTTTAATTTAAAAGTCATATATTATGTATTCTTTTGATGATTTGTATAATATTTAATAATAATAAAAACAGTTATATGCTATTATTTTATACATACATGTATATATAATAATAAGATCATATCTTATTGTATATTTTAATTTATTTTATATCTTATTACTTATATACGTTTGCATATATATATATTTAAATGTGTAAGTTCTTTTAAAATACATATCTAATGAATTCATTCATAAATTATTTTATTTTAAAAAATTCCGTAAAGTGCTAATTTCAAAATCAATTTACTTTATTTACTCTAAATATATTTGTTAGCATCCAAAGTTTTATTTTATGTTAATTTGCCATTGTCAATTTTGTAGAATTATTATATTGTATAGCCTATTGTTAATATGATGTTTAATTTGTGTGTATTTCATGATTAATGTTTGTGCATCTTGTCATTGTATTATGCCTCAAATTCCAATATATTCAAGCCTTTATTAAATGTTTCATTTCATTAAAAATTATATATTTTAAGATTACGTATTTGAAATTTTTCAAAGATAAGGCAATATTTGTATGTTTGGAAGTTCGGAAAATTACGCCCTAACGTACTGGGTGTCAATTTTTTGTTCAACCAAATAACCAAATACCCTTTTTAATTGCATGTTTTGAAGATCAAAGATGATCTCGGTGTCGAAGTATAAACGTGTAATATCCTAACGTATTGGATGTGATACTTTTATTACTTTGAAATGAGTTAATCTTGAGATTCAATTCAAAATTAATTAACCTTCCTTAAAAAGAATTATATCTTAAGCATTTTCAAGTTTTCAACCCAAGGACATTAATTAATCAATTTGGTACCCGTTTTGGGGCGTACGGGGTTGCTAACCCTTCCTCGTGCGTAACCGACTCCCGAACCCTTTTTGTCATTTAATTTCGCAGACCAATAAAATTTTTACAAGGTGATCCAATCACACCCAAACAAAAAAGGTTAGTGGCGACTCCACATCATATTTTTTAAGTTGACCCCATTTTTTTCAAACTTACGATAAAAATGGTTTCGACAGCTTGGCGACTCCGCTGGGGACGTTGAGAGTCAGGCCATAGATTGATTAAGTTTTGTCCTTTGATTGAAAACTTGGAAAATTGTGTTGAAAAATCACATTTCTTTTAATTTATTTGTTGATGTTATGATTAAAATCTCGTAGAATACTCTTGCATTGCATTGCATGACCGTTGTGGTTATACCTATAAGTGGGAGTGAGAAACTATGCCTTCGTGAGGTTTTCACCTCCGCATGGGCTAGTGGACTACTTCCGGAATACATCTGTACCTATTTGCTTCGTGAGATCTTCATCTCCGCATGGCCATAGGGAAATGTATTCCCCTGAACCGAACTCGATCCATATGAGCCTATAATGGGTGAGGATTGAGGAATCTACTGGTTCAGGTACCCTCTCTTTAGAACCAAACCACATATAGTGAACCCTAAGAGCCCCCCTAGGTAGAGCTATTCCGAATTATAGTGGTTACCCGGATGGAGGTTTGATAATATTTTACTCGTTTGGATTTTTATTATGCGATACTGACTTGTTGTGTTTTGATTTGTTTTCTTGTTTGCATGTCATTTCATATTAAAGAGGTGTCAATTCCTGTTCGGTTGCTAAGATAGAAAGTTTGCAATGGAAAATGAATTTCTTGATAAGGTAGAGGACAATGCGGCTGTTCGCACGTGGTCAGAAGATTTGCAATTAGAAAAAGGGGATAGTTTAGTTGAAGGATACACGTCAGAGCTGTGCGACTTCACCCGCATTAGTGTGACGCAAAATGAGCTACAAGAACTGAGGGATATTTGGACTCATTGGGAGGATGAGACTAAACAGATGTTCTACCACAATTATGGTGATATTTCTTACTTACTTGATGTCAAAGTAGATAAACACTTGTTTCGGGCTATGGTTCAATTCTGGAATTCTGCATATAGTTGTTTCACTTTTGGGAAAGTAGATATGGTGCCTACTATAGAAGAATACACTACTTTACTTCGTTGTCCAAGGGTCCAAGTCGATAAAGTTTATACTAGGGCTGCTAATATTCCTTCTTTCATAAAGAGGTTGATGAATATTACTGGAATGAGCGAGCAGTGGGTTTCAGCTCGAATTCAGCAAAACGGTGAGGGAAAATGTATTCCTTGGGTAAATTTGAGAGATTTGATCTTGGCGCACCCTGATGTAAAGAGAAAAATGGATATCTTTGCTTTGAGCATTTACGGATTAGTCATTTTCCCTAAAGCTCTAAGGCACATAGATGAAGCAGTTGCGGATTTGTTTGATCGATTGAATAAGCAAATTACACCAGTTCCTGCAATTCTTGCTGAGACCTTCAGATCTTTAAAGGCATGTCAAAGAGCTGGAGAAGGTAGATTTATTGGATGCGCACAATTATTGATAGTATGGTTTCATGGTCACTTCTGGAGGGTAGATAAGGTTTCTTACTGACCTTTGTGTGAGAATTATTCACCTTTGAAAGAAGAAATGGCTGCACAAAGGCGGGAGGATATATCAGAAGAAAAGTGGATGACGATTTTGCAGAATCTTCAAGAAGAAGATATCGAGTGGAAAGCTCCATGGATGGTGCCTGATGAGATACTTTACAGATGTAGAAGTTTTGATTGGGTCCCTTTACCTGGAATTTGGGGAGCCATTGGATACGTTCCTTTTCTTGCAACAAGACAGTATAAGTCCAGACAGTTTGTGCCGGTGACATACGGGTTGGCTCAAAGTAAATTTTCCTATAAAGGGAAAATTATAAGAAGAGGATTTGGGAGATTGCTATTGCTTGGATGCAAACTCGTCGGATGAAGAGATTAAGCGTGGGCAAAATAATGACTCCTGAGTATAAAGTGTGGTTAAGTAAAAGAGTTAATGATAATATTCCGGGACCAACTTTAGATGATGCTCGATCAGTGGAGGAATGCTTGCGAGTAGTTCCGACAGAGCTAGAGATTATAAAGCAGGACTTTGAAAAACAGAGTTCAGAGTTTGGGAAGAAAAAATGCACTTGAGATTAGATGTGGAGGTACAGAAGTCAGAAGCTGAGAAATTAAGAAAAGGGAAAAACAAAGCTGAAGAGGATCTGGATAGTCTAAAGACAGATTATAAGAAAATGCGGCTATTAATGAGAACCGCTGGCCTAGGAAAAATTGAAGATCAATGGCGGCAAGAAGTGCAAGAGGAAAAAGCTAAGGCAGAACAATGGGAAGAGAAGTTTCAAGAAATGCAGGCCCGGAATGAGATTTTAGAAAGACAAATGTTAAAAAGCCAAAATGGAAGAAATGAACTAAAGTCTAGGGTGGCGGAATTGGAAAGGTCTCTCTGTCATCATCGAAACCGTAATTCTGTGATGGAACTAAAAGCAAGTTTGAGCAAAATCGAGGAAATGAAAAAGAAAATTGAAGAATTAGAAGTGGCATTGCAGAATTGTCAAAACCGTATTGGGTCCCTAGAGGTGAATGAAGAACGATGGAAGGAGGAGCTTCACTACTCTCAGAATCAAGTTAGAAATAGAGATTACATCATGGGAGAAGCCATAATCCAAATTCGAGAGGTAGCTGACTACTTGCAGACTTTGGCAGTACAAGCGGATATACTAAGCATACAATTTGAGTCGCGGTCAGATCGTGGACAGGAGTTAGCTTCACTACTTAGGAAAATTAAAGATTTGGGCATTAAGGCCAAGCCATATCTGTAATCTATTTTATGTAAATAATTTTGTTTTCTAATAAAGTTTTCTATATGGAATTGAATCAGAACCGACACCTTCTTTGCATTCATGCACTTGCATTCGTTTTCATTTCATTCATATGCATTAAATATCATGGAAGGATTCTAATGGATTAAAAATTATTTCAGCATTAACCTGGACACCGATAAAACCAAACATCCCTACGGTACCCGAACCAAGACGAAAGATATGGATCAAAGATTAAAAAAGCTTGAACAAAATCTAAAGGGAGATGCAGATAAACTTCACCGCAAATGCGAGTAAATACGCTAAGATCCAACAGGATATGATGGATCGGATGATGGAATCACAAAAAATATGATGTCTCAATTGACTCAGTTACTGGCGGAAGGAATAGACAAGGGGAAAGGTCCTATGGATAATATCACGGAAATTAATCAATATCCTCATGGTTTTGCTCCAACGCACGTACATGCACCACCTGAGATAAGTCCACAAAGGCCATCTGTCCCTATCATGCCACAACAGATCCCAGCCGGAGCCTCGATATCGATGAATTTCTAGGACGGCTCAGGCTCTAACCCTGGCCGTAGTCCAATCAATCCCAATGTCCCTGATTTGGATGAGATAGCTGAAGGAGAGAGGACAAAAGTGGAATTACCAAAGTAGCTAGAAGATAGATGTAAATGGTTGGAAGAGAAGTTTAAGGCAATAGAAAATGCTGATAGCTGTTATGGGATCGATGCCAAGGATTTAAGCTTGGTCCCGCACTTGGTGCTCCCATACAAATTCAAGATGCCCGACCGAGAAATACAATGGGACAAGTTGCCCCGAGGCCCATATTACTATGTTTTGTAGAAGGATGACGAGATACATTAACAATGACCAACTGTTGATTCATTGCTTCCAAGATAGCCTGGTGGGAGCCGCAGCCAAATGGTATAACCAGTTGAGTCGTGCCAGAATTGGTTCATGGAAAGATTTGGCTCAAGTATTCATGAAACAGTACAGTCATATGACAGACATGACTCTCGATAGGATTACTCTTCAAAACATGGAGAAAAAAGGAAATGAGAGCTTTAGACAATACGCACAGAGGTGGAGGGAGGTTGCCATCCAAGTCCAGCCACCACTTCTGGAGAAAAAGACCACAACGCTCTTTATCAATACACTGAAGGCCCTATTTATCACGCATATGCTAGGAAGTGCAACTAGAAGTTTCTCGGACATTGTAATGACCGGAAAAATGATCGAGAATGCCATAAAAAGCGGAGAGATTGAGGCAGGGAAAAGTAACAAAAGGACGACCACAAGGAAGAAAGAAAGCGAAGTGAATAACGCAAGCATAGGGTACTCGAAGTCGATCACCATTAATAAGCCAAAAACAGAGGCTACGAGGCATCTGGGTTCGTCCAGGAAAGAATCTGGCACCACAAGACAAAGTAATGAGAATCTCCAATTTACGCCGATCCCAATGACGTACAAGGAGTTGTATCAAAGCCTATTCGACGCGCATGTTGTGTCTCCTCACTATCTAAAACCAATGCAGCCTCCGTATCCCAAATGGTATGACTCGAAGGCATAGTGTGAGTACCATGAGGGGATCACAGGGCATTCAATAGAAAATTGTCTTGCCTTTAAGAAATTGGTAGAAAGATTCATCAATATGGGTGTTGTGAAGTTAGATGACGCGCCAAACGCAGAAAATCCGTTACCCAATCATGCTAATAACGGTGTCAATGCAATTAGCGGAAGTTCGGAGAAAAGAATCAAAGCAAGTGTCGCAGAGATTAAGACTCCTTTAAGAGTGGTCTTGGAAGAAATGGTCAAATAGAGACTAGTTGTGGTAGAAGAGAGTTAATCATTGTGTTTATGCGATGTCAAAGTCTTAAAATTTATAATGAGAATGATCGAACCTGAAAACTAACTATGACAATGATTTGAGGCAAGCGCACCTATCGAACAGTAGTATAGTTAAAGCAAGACTGGAATGTCGAACCCAAAGGAACTAAAAGTACTAATACTAACTTTCTTTTTATTATCTATCCTAAAATAAAGGGAATTTGTTGTTTAATCTAAATTAACTAATTATTAAACTAAAGACTCTAAGACAAAGAAGAATGAATTTGGGGAAAATACTTGTGAGAAAAACCAACTGATTAAGACGATACCCGAGGAAGAATCTACCTAGACTTCACTTGTTATCTAACTCTCAACTGCATTTATTTATTCACTTGACTTGATCCGTAGGATTCCCTAATGTATATTAGACCCTCTCTCGAGGTGAATAACGTCTAACCCTAGGTTGATTAATTGAAATCTCTTTCTAATTAAAACCCCTAGAATTGCATTAACTCGATCTATGGACTCCCATATTAGGTTTCACCCTAATCCGGCAAAATCTCGTCACCCTATCTCTAGACGTGTGATCAACTCCGCTTAACTATGCTAGATCTACTCTTAGGCAGGGACTTTTGCTCCACCACCTAAGCACATCAAACTTGAATTAATATCCCGGAAATATCAACACAAGAATTAAGAATACATAATTAAGAAGAAATCAAATATTTATCATATTGTTCAGCAAACGATAACAAGATTCATCTTAGGTTTCATCCCCCTCAGGTATCTGAAGGCTTAGTTCATAATAATAAAAGAAAACATCTCAAAAGAAAAGATAAAACAAAACATAAGAAATCCCTAAAACCCCCTGAAGGAATTGAAGGAGAGATCCTCCGTCTTGAGTATGACTCCGGCTCCTTGAAATGAATCAACTGGCTTTCTTCGAGTAAATTCCACAAATCTGCCTCCTTCGGCCTAGCTGACGGGCCTTGACAGAGGGCTTCACCGACTCCTTTTTAGGTCATACTTAGGGTGTTTATATAGGCTTCGAAATGTGTTACTTCGCCTCTAAGTATCCTAATCTGAGTGAAATTTCTCTTTGTCACGACAGGGACACGGCCATGGCACACGCCTGTGTGAATCGTGGCCAGGCCGTATTCGAGGTCAGCCAAGGAGCACGGCCTGCAGTGTGGTCTTGGGCCCGAGCCATGTCGATTTTGTGATATGGCCCATTTGGTCCGCTTTAAGCCCGTTTCTTGTTCTTTTCATCCTCCTGCTTTCCGAGTATAAAACATGAAAACAAAGGATTAAGAGCACCAAATTACATAAAATAAAGGATAATTAATCCAAAAGCATGCTAAATGTGAGCTTAAAATATGTTACTATTTCGGTTTATCAAGAGTCAGGGGAGATTGATAAATTATTTTGAGTATCACCATGAAATGGGACATGAGATTAAGAATTGTAAGGAATTTAGAACTTTGGTACAAAATTTGATGAACAATAAAGAAATTGAGTTTTGTGAAGAGGGTGCGGAAGAGAAGAGCATATGCGCGTCAGAGTCAACAATAAAGAGCTCAAAAGTCAACTTTCCAGTAATCGTTATTTCGCGACCCAAAAGCAATGGAGCTGGAATACAGACAGCACCGAATGTGATAATACAGAGGCCCCCAGCCTTTGCTTAAAAAGATAGTAAGAGGGTTCCTTGAAACTATGAGTGTAATGTGGCAGTCCCAGGGAAGGAGAATTCGGCTAGTGCTCCGAAGGAGGATCTAGATGTAGGTTCTCATACTCGTAGCGGGAGACGCTATGATTTGACAAAAGGGAAAGCTTCAATGGTAGAGCAGGAGAAAGAAAAATCAGTCGAGCCTGAGTCGCCTATCAAGGAACCAGTGAAAGAGGAAGAAGCTAAGGAGTTCCTAAAATTTCAAACACAAGAAAATATTGTGTTGTAGAATAGTCACACAAACACAGTAGCAATACAAGATATCCAGATTAGCTTTGCTTTAGAGTTCGGAGGTACATAGAAACGCATTGATGAAAGTTTTGAATGAGACTTACGTGGCCAACGATATCTCGGTTAATAAACTAGATCGATTGATTGGTAACATAAGTGCTAACAACTTCATCTATTTCAATGACGACGAGATACCACCAGGTAGTAGAGGATCCACCAAGGCTTTGCATATTACCACTGGATGCAAAGGGTACACGCTACTAGGGGTCTTGATAGACAACGGGTCGGCATTAAACATATTACCCTTGTCCACTCTAAATAAATTATCGGTGGACAGTTCGCACATGAAAGAGTGCCAGAGCATAGTGAAGGCGTTTGATGGCACCCAAAGAAGAGTCATGGGGAGAATTGAGATACCCTTACTAATTGGCCCGACTTATTATGAGATGGATTTCTTGGTCATGGATATCAAGCCATCCTATAACTACTTACTAGGAAGACCGTGGATACATTCGTCAGGAGCAGTACCTTCATCATTACATTAGAAATTGAAGTTGGTGACGGATGGTCGGCTAATAACAATAAAGGCTGAAGAGGATATTATTACAGCTGTGACTAGTGATATGCCGTATTTGGAGATAAACGACGAGACAACTGAATGTTCTTTCCGGTCCTTAGAATTTGTGAATGCAACTTTCATTACGGAAGGAAACAGAATTCTGGTGCCGAGAATCTCTAAAACCACAAGAATGGGATTGCAGATGACCGTAGGAAAATGAGCTTCATCTGGAAAAGGGCTTGGAAAGTATCTTCAGGGGAGAATTTTGGCCCCAATATTGAAAGAAAAGCAAGATCGCTTTGGCTTAGGGTTTAGGCCAGATGCAAAACAAAAAAAGAAAGAATTAGAAAAAAGGCAAGAAAGAAGACGTGCTCGTTTGAGTGGCGAAGAAACCAAGTGGGAACCCATGATAATTCCGCACATATCCAAAACCTTTGTGTCGGGAGGGGTAATTCATGCTGAGCTGAAGGCGCCGAAAGGAGAAGACATTGTAGTGATGTTGGGCAATGTCTGCATTAATGCCATATCCGAGGAGGCAATTGAAGAGGGGACCTTATCAGATATTCGACCTTACGAACCGGGAAGTGTTTTAGACAATTGGACTGCAGAGGAAATACCTATAGTATTTAAAGCTTATTCAGAGTAATGTTCAGAACGCACTTATTGCTTTAAGCCTAGAAGCGATAAGATTTCTTTTGTGAAATAGGCGCATGTTCAAACATTATTATATTAATGAAGTACATCTTTGCTATCATTTGAAGCAAACATTCTTCCATTCTTTTCTTTATTTTGTGATTCCCTCAAATCATTCTTTCATAATTATTCACAATTATACATACAAATAATCATTCATAAATTCATTCATTCTTTCCATATTCTTTTAAATTTACAATAGGTCCCCGGATATCAATGACATGAGCGACACTTCCAGGGACTCAGAATATCCTTTTGAGCAAGACATGTGTTTAGAAGGATCACAGGATTTTGAAGATGACACGGACGGTGACTTATCTCCTGACTTGTTAAGAATGGTAGAATAGGAAGAGAAACAAATTCTACCTCATAAGGAAACAGTAGAGACTATGACATTGGAGGAAGGGAAAGTAGTAAATATTGGAACGTGTATAGCCGAAGAAACGAGACAGGATCTTGTCGAGTTGCTACAGCAATTCAAGGATGTCTTCGCATGGTCATATAAGGATATGCCCGATTTAAGCATCGACATCGTAATACACCGCCTGCCCATAAAAGAGGATTGCAAGCCGATTCGTGAGGCTCAAGGATGAGATCGATATTGTGCTAAAAATAAAAGAGGAGGTCAAAAGGCAGTTTGACGCCAGATTCTTGCAAGAGATAAAATATTCGGAATGGGTAGCCAACATCGTGCATGTCCCTAAGAAAGATGGGAAAGTGCGAATGTGTGTAGATTATAGAGACCTAAATAAGGCTAGCTCAAAGGATAATTTTCCTTTACCTCATATTGATACTGCGTGGATAACACAAAGAAAGCTATTCATTGCTTTTCATTTATGGATAGATTCTCGGGGTACAATCAGATAAAAATGCATCCTGAAGATATGGGAAAGACTACCTTCATAATATTGTGGGGTACGTTCTATTACGAAGTAATGCCGTTTAGGTTTAAAAATGCGGGGGCTACGTACCAAAGAGTTATGGTGACTTTGTTCCATGACATGATGCACAAAGAGATTGAAGTCTACGTTGATGATATGATTGCAAAATCCCAAACAGAGGTTGAACATATCCAAATTTTGAGAAAATTGTTCTTGAGACTGAGGAAATTCCAGTTAAAGTTCAATCCCACAAAATGCACTTTTGGAGCTAGATCAGGAAAATTGTTAGGCTTCATAGTCAGTGAAAAGGGAATCGAGATTGACTCGGACATAAGGTCCAAGGCTATACAAGAATTGCCTCCATCACAAGACTCAAAAAGAAGTTCGAGGTTTCCTTGGAAGGTTAAATTACATTGCTCGATTTATTTCACGATTAACAGAAAAATATGACCCCATATTTCGTCTTACGAAGAAACATAATCCAGTGTGTGGGGATGATGAATGCCGAAAGCTTTCGATAGGGTCAAACAGTACTTGTCAAATCCTCCAGTCTTGTCACCCCCTAGCCCAGATAGGCCACTAATCATGTACTTAATAGTATTTGATCACTCTATGGGGTGTGTACTGGGTCAGCATGATGATTCAAGAAGAAAAGAAAAGGCGATATACTACCTTAGTAAGAAATTCACTGAGTGTGAGATGAGATATTCACCAATTGAAAATTTGTGTTGTGCCTTGATTTGGACAACTCGGAGATTGAGGCAATACATGCTGTACCACACCACCTGGTTAATCTCGAAATTAGACCCCCTAAAGTACATGATGGAGTCAACTGCTTTAAATGGAAGGATGACCAGATGGCAAGTTTTGCTTTCTGAATTCGACATCATCTATGTGAGTCAAAAAGCTGTGAAAGGGAGCGTAATAGCAGACTTTCTAGCAAACAGAGCTTTAGAGGATTACGAGTCATTAAATTTTGATTTCCCCAACGAGGATTTAATGTATGAAGAGGCAATGAAGGAAGACGCCATAAAGAATCATCTTTGGAAGCTAAATTTCGACGGAGCATCAAATGTTGTCGGTAATGGAATTGGGGCAGTCTTAGTAGCCCCAAATGGAGATCATTACCCATTCACTTGCAAATTGGATTTTGATTGTACAAATAATATGGCAGAATATGAAGCGTGTATCATGGGACTCCGGGCAGCCATTGAGCGCGAAATCAAAGTGCTAGAAGTATATGGAGATTCTGCACTAGTGATCTACCAACTAAAAGGCGAATGGGAAACAAGAGACCCCAAATTGATCAATTATCGAAGGATAGTTATGGGGTTAATTGAGAATTTTGACGATATCACTTTTAGTTATCTCCCACGAGAAGAAAATCACATGGCAGATGCTTTGGCCACTTTGGCCTCCATGATCAAAGTAAGCAAACAGGAGGATGTGAAGCCTATCCAAATAAGTATCTACGAAGCTCCAGCCCATTTCTATAATGTGGATGAAGAAGAAAGACATAATCACCCTTGGTATCACGATATATTGCGGTACATGAGAAATCGTGAATGTCCCGAGTAGGCAATTGAGAACTATAAGAGGACGTTGAGAAGGCTAGCCTGTGATTATGTCTTAGACGGGGAGGTCTTGTACAAAAGACGAAAGGATCAAGTACTTTTGAGATGTGTGGATGCTATTGAAGCTAAGAAAATTCTGGATGAAGTCCATGAGGGTGTCTGTAGGACTCACGCCAACGGCTTTACAATGGCCAGACAGATTATGAGATTCGGATACTATTGGTCAACCATGGAAGGTGACTGCATCAACTATGCCAAGAGATGTCACAAATGCCAGATTTATGGATGTACCCCCTTTACCCCTGCATGTTATGACTTCTCCATGGCCTTTCTCTATGTGGGGCATGGATGTCATTGGACCAATTTTGTCGAAAGCTTCGAATGGACATCGATTCATTCTTGTAGTCATTGATTACTTCACCAAGTGGGTAGAGGCCGCTTCGTACGCTAGCGTCACTAAATCAGAAGTTAGCATATTATTAAAAAAGGAAATTATATGCTGATATGGGATGCCTGAGAAGATCATATCTGATAATGCACTCAACCTGAAAAATAGTACGATAGCGGAAGTGTGTAGTCAGTTCAAGATTAGACACCACAACTCGTTGCCGTATCGTCCAAAAATGAATGGTGCAGTAGAAGCAGTTAATAAAAACATTAATAAGATTGTAGGAAAAATGACAGAAACTTATAGAGATTGGCACGAGAAGTTGTCATTTGCCCTCTATGCCTATCGAACATCTGTCAGAACTTCTACTAGGGTAACACCTTTCTCGTTGGTTTACGGAATGGAGGCAGTGTTACCTATTGAAGTAGATATACCTTCCCTTCGAGTCCTGTCAGAACTAAAGTTAGATGAAGCAGAATGGATCCAATCTCGATATGATCAATTGAACTTGATTGAGGAAAAGAGGCTAAGGGCTATCCAGCATGGGCAGATATATAAAAAACGAATAATGCGAGCTTACGATAAAAAGGTCCGCCTGAGGGAATTTCATGAGGGAGACTTGGTATTGAAAAATATTCTCCCTATACAAAGAGATTTCAGAGGAAAATGGATGCCAAATTGGGAAGGACCTTACGTGGTAAAGAAGGCTTTCTCCGGTGGAGCACTAATTTTGGCCGAAATGGATGGGAAAAACTTGCCCAATCCTGTAAATTTGGATTCAGTCAAGAAGTACTACACGTAAAGAAGGAAAAGGCCAAGGTGAAAACCCACAAAGGGCGCTTTGAGACCAAAAAAAATGAAGAGGTCAAGGTTAAAACCCGTAAAGGGAGCTTTGAGACCAAAGGGATTTGAGTTGAAAACCTGAAAAGGGCGGCTCAAATTATGACATGTGGTGATCCTGCTATACTTGAATTAACAAGGAAGGGGTATGTTGCGTCTTGGTGCATTGACAAAGTACTCAAGATCTCCTAAACACATGTCGAACTCAAAACAGCCTCTTCCAGCGCGCTCGGGCGAGAAGAAGCTCGAAGCTCGATATCCTGGAGGCACATAGTATTCGTTTTTATTCACATTGAATGTGCTATCTTTGAATACTTTGTTCTTTTCAAGATGAGCATTTTCTATTAAATTCTTTTGTTAATTTATCTTAAGCTTTACTTCACACCAATGTTATTCTCATCTATTGTTATTACCTCTATGCAAGCATGTTGCATTGAAATAATGATGGATGAACTAATAATGCTTTCATAGAAGAAGTTCTGCATATTACTCTAGAGGTTTCTAAATAATACAAGAACCTAAAATAGGACTATTGTTTAGAACTTACCAGATCTAAAGGCTTGATAATATTTGAGAAGGAGGTGTTTAAATAGTGATGATCTCTTCATTTTAAAATACCACGGCAGAGATGAGGCTTTAACAAACAGACAATAAGAAGGAGACCATTCTTAAAGATGAAATTCTGTGTTCAGGCTTAACACTTATAGAATGGTGTAACAAATTATTCTGGATCCTATACACTTGAGTCACGGTGAGTGGCAGCGTAATAATACAAACATTGCGCCTTCGAGGTATGATGGAATGGACCTTGAAGTTACAATGGGGGCAAATTAGTTGAGCAAAGTATGATTGTTCCTTCGGGTTTTGGGTCAAAATACCAGCCAAACAAGGACAACATGATGAGAGCAAGGATGCCCTTAAACATTTGAAAAGGATCATTCTCATGAAATTCTGCATTCATGCAAGATACATTTAGTTAGGAGCATTCGATTCATTCTGATCACTGCATCCTAATCATTGTAAAAAAATCACTCTCATGACATTCGGCATTTATGTGAATACATTTAGTTAGGAGCATTAGATTCATTCCGATCATTGCATCCTAACCATTTTGCATAAGCATAAACACAAAACCGATTTTACAGGACAGGTCCCCCAGAGAATGGTGTCGCAACATTGGTGAATTCGAAGATCTTGCCTTCCTGAGCGAAGCGGATCGAAGATACCAGTTTGGCGTCCCAAAGTTTGCAGTGGAGCAAATTGAAGATAGAGGATCTTGCCTTCCTGAGCGAAGCGGATCGAAGATACAAATTTCATCACCTCGAAGTCCCAGTGGAGTAGGTTGAGGCTACAAATCCCTCTTCCCTGAGGTTATTGAGGATCAACCTTTATTTCCGAGAAGTTTCAGTGAGAAGATCGAAACTACAAATCTCTTCTCTCTAGATTCTTATCACCTCGAAGTTCCAGTGGAGCAGGTTGAGGCTACAAATCCCTTCTCCTTGAGGTTATTGAGGATCAACCTTTATTTCTGAGAAGTTTCAGTGAGAAGATCGAAACTACAAATCTCTTCTCTCTGGATTCTCATCATCTCGAAGTCCTAGTGGAGTAGGTTGAGACTACAAATCCCTTCTCCCTGAGGTTACAATTGAGTAGATTGAAGCTACAAGTCTGGAATCGAAGCACTAGTTCCCGGGCCCCTGAAGATGCAGTGGGATGGAATGAAGCTACTTAAAGAAGGAAAACACCAAAAAGTCGAGACCTTATAAGACCAGGCAAATTTTGCCCGCTTTAAGTCTTTGCTTCATTCCCGTTACACGATAATAAGCAAATAGGGGCAGCTGTAGGAGCCTAATTTGCCCGGGCCTTAAATACAATAAAAACAAAATTAAAACCCATTACATTCAAAACCCAAATTAGCCTAAACCAGCCCAAATCTGTTATTAACCCGAGCCCAATTTACGGTGGCCCAATTGGCCTGGATGACCCAAAACATTTAGGGTTTCGAAAAACCCTAAAAGCTTCCAAAGCCAGCGCCGCAAGCAGCTTTTCCCCTCCCCCACGCGCTCGTCACGTCCGTGCGTATGGCTCCGTACAACCACGGATAGCCTCCGTACCTGCAGCCAACAAACAAACGACAGCAGCAAAGGATTCTTTTTGTATTCTTTTTATTTTATTCTGACTTTTGGCCTTTAAAAGAAAAGGAAACCATGTAACAATTTTTTTTACGCATACAAAGAAAAGAAATACGAAATCAGAAAGAAAAATCAGAAGGTGATTTCATTTCTCAAAAATCTTTTTCCTTTCGTTTTTTTCTCTTCCTTTTTGAATCTATTTTTTTTTTCGTGTTCATGTGAAAATAAAAAGAAAAGGAGAGGTGCGTACCATGGTGAATATCCTCGTCTTCTCTATCGCAATCGGAGTTAGACAAAGATGCAGGATGTACCATTATTCGTTTTCTCCGTTGCAATCGGAGATAGACGAAGAGGTCGGTCAGAGAGCAAGGCTTTAGGGTCGGCGTTACAGAAGCAGATCGAACCCTTGTGTGCTACTATTTGCCGTTCACGGTGGCGTTTTAGTGGCTCGATGGAGGGGTTTTGGATTGCGGCTGAAAACAAAAGGGGGCTAGGTTTTATTTCAAAGAGAAATCGGCTGAATATTAATTCTGTTTTAAGGGTTTAACATTCATTAAGAGAGTGACGTCGTTTAAAGCTCATTTCAATAGCTTTAAAATGACGTCATTTAAGGCCGTTCTGACCCGACCCGATCCAAAGCTTCTTAGGATCCGCGTGTTTATGTGTAAAAGGGGAATTTGCGCGTTTGGTCCCTTTTATTTCCGTACTATTTTTTATTAAATTCGTTATGCTTTGTCTTTATTGTTTAATCGATCTCAATAATTTATGTGTTATTTTAATCTAGTCCTATACATGTACTGCGTTTGGATATTAGAATATTTGCCGGTTTGATCCCTTATTTTTCATGCGAAAATTCAATATGATCCTTAATTTTGTTTAAATCATTTTGTTTATTTACATAATAGCCTTCTAATTTCATTCATTTTTTTTTTGTTTTTCTTTTCTTATTTCGATTAAGTGTTAATTTTATTTATAATTCTTGTATTTTTAGTTTTAAATTTATTCATTATTCAAGTTATTTTAATCAAATTATTTTAAAATTGATTCTACATTGCTTTAGTCTATTTTGTTTATATGTACTGTATAAATGTTTAATTTAAAAGTCATATATTATGTGTTCTTTTGATGATTTGTATAATATTTAAATAAAAAAAACAATTATATGCTATTATTTTATACATACATGTATATATAATAATAAGATCATATATTATTGTATATTTTAATTTATTTTATATCTTATTACTTATATACGTTTGCATATATATATTTAAACGTGTAAGTTCTTTTAAAATACATATCTAATGAATTCATTCATAAATTATTTTATTTTAAAAAATTCCGTAAAGTGCTAATTTCAAAATCAATTTACTTTATTTACTCTAAATATATTTGTTAGCATCCAAAGTTTTATTTTATGTTAATTTGCCATTGTCAATTTTGTAGAATTATTATATTTTATAGCCTATTGTTAATATGATGTTTAATTTGTGTGTATTTCATGATTAATGTTTGTGCATCTTGTCATTGTATTATGCCTCAAATTCCAATATATTCAAGCCTTTATTAAATGTTTCATTTCATTAAAAATTATATATTTTAAGATTACGTATTTGAAATTTTTCAAAGATAAGGCAATATTTGTATGTTTGGAAGTTTGGAAAATTACGCCCTAACGTATTGGGTGTCAATTTTTTGTTCAACCAAATAACCAAATACCCTTTTTAATTGCATGTTTTGAAGATCAAAGATGATCTCGGTGTCGAAGTATAAACGTGTTATATCCTAACGTATTGGATGTGATACTTTTATTACTTTGAAACGAGTTAATCTTGAGATTCAATTCAAAATTAATTAACCTTAAAAAGAATGATATCTTAAGCATTTTCAAGTTTTCAACCCAAGGACATTAATTAATCAATTTGGTACCCGTTTTGGGGCGTACGGGGTTGTTAACCCTTCCTCGTGCATAACCGACTCCCGAACCCTTTTTGTCATTTAATTTCGCAGACCAATAAAATTTTTACAAGGTGATCCAATCACACCCAAACAAAAAAGGTTGGTGGCGGCTCCACATCATATTTTTTAAGTTGACCCCATTTTTTTTCAAGCTTACGATAAAAATGGTTTCGACAAGCAAAACATAATTTGGAGGTGAATTACTCTAGTTAACTACTTAACACGCAAAATGACCAAATTGTAAAACTAGAAAAATTACAAAACTAACAGAATTGATAACAAACAACGGTTGGTTGATTTCCATGTTGTTGGTTAACCTTTGAATTAGGGATCTAAATAACTAATACTTCTAAATTGGCTTTATTTTACCTCTCGGCCTCAATTTCACCAATTTAGACAAATTAGTCTGTTTTATCCCTCGACCTCACGAAACTAACCTGGGAAAATCGAATTGATTCTTGATAAAGTCTCCTCCCCATCTCACTTATCTAAATTTTCCCTTAGGAGCGTCAATCCAATGTTTTGAAGTCTATTAGATTTAGTCCAAATTTTGTGATTTAGTCCCTGTACCAAAAATTAACTAGACAACATTTTCATCAACCAACCACCTTAGATTTAGCCATCCCTAATCATATTTAAGCAACCAAAAACCCAATAAGCAAGCAAATGAACATCAATGGCAAACATAATAAAAATGAGAAAAGCTTAGAGATAATGAAAATGGCAGCAATGGAAATGTAAAAGAACACTTAAAAATCATATGTTTAACAAATAAATTAAAATGAAATCGAGTTATATTAAAACTAAGGAGTAAACTGAAATTACACAAAGGTTTGAAGCACTAAATAAGTAAATAAAACTAAGCTACAGTAACAACTAACGTAACTACCACTAAGAAACTAAAAAAAAAAATCATAAAAGTAAACTAACCTTAAAAAGATGAAAAAGAAAACCCTAAACCTAAACCAAAGAGATGTAAGAAAAACTAAACTAAAAGCTCTCTCTTTTTTCTCGGCCAAAATTGGCTTTTAATCTATTTACAACCCAATTTTTAGTGACCAAAATGCCCTTCAGCATCTAAATTTGATTAGTGTTGAAGTTGGAAAAGGACTACCATTATAGTCATTTTTTGTCTACTCTCATCAAGGATATCACGATAACATGGTTTGGTATCGTGATACCCACGTCAGTATTGACATGGAAGATCCTTGGGAGCTTAGGTATTGTGATACCTAAGGCTGGTATCACGACACCACTGTAGATGGCCTCAATCCTCTTCATTTCAGCACTGTCAGAGGGGTATCATGACTTCTATGCTTTGATATCATGATATCCCCTTTCTAGGCGATTTCTTCGTTCACATTTGGGCCATTGTTGACTCCCTAAAACACTCAATCAATCATTAGGGTCCCTATGGCGCATTTGACCAATTTGGGCCTTAAAAGTAGAATAAAATACACTAAATCACTTATTAAAGCAAGGAACTAAAACTCAGTAAAAGCACAAAAAATACATTCAATTACTCGAGAATAAGCTCGTTAAGTATAATGTGGAGCCTAATTTAATTTATCGAATTACGACTGAACACCACTCGACTTTCCAAATTTGACATCATATCCCTCGATCAGCTAGCTTTCCTACCCCCTCCACGGGTCTCTCTAAGCTCAATCTGATCATTTATTCCTTTCGTCATCTTGATTGACAACTTCAAACCTTAGCTGTAATACCAACTGTCACGGGGCTAGAATTTTAGTCTGGCAATCCATGTAACCTTAGGCGAATTCTTGGGTTCAAATGCGCCTAAGTCAGCTTAGCTCTCAAAAAGTGAGAATTCACAATAGAAATTTTTTCGAGGCACCGAATATAAAGTGAAAGCAACTGAAAAACAAAGAAGCAATGAGAGAACAAAAAAACCACAAGAAAGCAACACTTCCAAGGTGTTTGAGTAAATGCTTTCAAAATATTCTATTACCCAATAATGAAGTGCAATGGGATAATTACAAATAAAGGGGAAGACCTCTATTTATAATCGAGCTCCCCCAGATCCAACGGTACAATTTACTTTACATCAATAGTCAAAATTAAAGCCTATCTACAATTGAGATTCTTAAGGGATTTACACAATTCCCTAAGATTACAAATATTCTAAATTTAGTTTCCATATTTACCATGGCAACCCTAATTCCCCTTAAGTCCTTCATTGGACCACAAATACTTCAAGTAGATGGATTTCTTCACATGTTCCACGAATCGGGTCAGTTCAAGTGGGTCTAATGAGCCCCATTTTATCAATTGACCTCCATGGGACATTTTGTATGCATTCCTCACGAGTTTTGATCCGCTGCCCATAACATATGTGTGTGAAAATCACGTATTTAGAACAAAAGTGTGTATTTAAAAATAGCATATAATAAATAATGAAATGTAAGGTATAAAAATATAATAACATAGATAATGTGTATGAAATTAAAACAAAAAATAAGTTTAAATTGTCAGTAAAATAAAATTTAATAGGTAAATAAATCATATAATATTAAATGAGCTTTAATTTATTTATTTTCATTTTTCTTGAGTTGGTATCGAGATGATTTGTGCCACAAACTCAATCAACAAAATTATATATATACAAACAATGTGGGCCAAATAATTTATATAATACTATTAAAATGTAAAAAAAAAAAATTAAAATGAAGCTTTGGTTAACGTTGTAAAGAAAAAAAATTCTAAATATGTTGGTGACATGGATTCAAATCTAACTATATGTAAAAATTTTATTGATTTTATTAAAAATATAAAAAGAAAAAATTACCTTCGCAATAATATAATTTATTTATACATGATATGTATTTTTGTAATTCTCTTAACCGAGTTGGGACTTGGTAATAATAGTATAAATATTGAAAGATATTAAGTTTTTTGCATTTTTTTCATGTATTTAAGGTATTGTATATTTATATGATTTTTACATGCTATTATATTATCATTTTATGTAATATTTATGCATTTCTATATTTTTGTGTTGTGTTCATGTTATATTTCGTCAAGATTTTCCTTTCTAAATTTTATGTCATACCTTAAGTAAAACCATATTTAATATAGTTTTTTTTATGTGTGTTAATGAGTATTATACCATATTTAATATAGTTTTTTTTTGTGTGTTAATGAGTATTATAAATTAATACATAATTTTCATACAATAAAAATTTGTTATATATTCATATTTTGATACCATGATTATATTCATATAAAAAAATGTATATATTAGAGTTGCAAAAAAAGTCTGCTAGGTTAGCACAGTTTCGTCTGCTGGTTATCACGTTATTCGATGTTTGTCTAGGGTTTAATGATTTTGTAGGGATATTCGGATCTAATGATTGTTTTGTTAAGGGGTAAAATGGAGGAGGATCTGGCCAACTTGAATATTTCTGAGGAAGAAAAAGCTTCATCCTAAGGGCAAGGGCATGTAGATGTGATTGAATAGGATTACAGGCTTTTTTTGGTGGGAAAGGTGTTAACGGATAGTGTGGTGCACTTCCCTTCAATGAGGAGTATGTTTGCAGATCTATGGCATCCACTGGGAGGAGTTGCTATTTCAGATATTGGGGAAAAGAGGTACTTGTTCCGATTTTATTATGAGATAGATCTGAAGAGAGTGGGTGAAGGTATGTCATGGACATTTAATAGACATTTGATTATTTTTCACAAACTGGAGCAGGGGGAGTACCATTTACAAGCGCCTCTAAATTATTCAATTTTTTGGGTTCAGATCCATAATCTACCAATGGGACTTATGTCAAAGGGTATGGCATGCCAGTTTGGGAATTTCATTGGTACTTTTATGGAGTATGTCACTACTTAGATCTCAAGGGGGATCGGTAGGTTTACGAGAATACGAGTAAAAGTAGATGTTCGGATTCCATTGAAGCGGAAGAAGCGAATTGTGTTGGACCAAAATTGTTCAGTTTATGCTTATTTTCAGTATGAGAAACTGACGTTGTTTTGCTTTTTGTGTGGGAAGCTTGGTCATTGGGAGGGCTTCTGTTCAATGTGGGTAACATTTGGGACGCAGGTGGTGGAGTTTGGGTGGGATTTTTCGCTAAAGGCGGCATCAAGGAGGGGGCCAGTAATTATGGGTAAATGGTTACGAAAGGAGACTTTAGGGAGGAAATTTCGGTGGAAGGGGGATGGTAGGGAGGGAGTGTTTGGAGGGACTTATTTGGATGTTAGTATGGAACTGGGTTTAGACATGGAGGTAACCCTTTGAAGGTGGTTGACTGAAAGAATAGACAAAGTACTCATGCAAGGAATCTAAATGGTAATGTTAATTTGAGTTGGACAGAGTTGGGTGTTTCTAATGAATAATCAGCTCCCGCTTTTAAGCAGGTCGATCGAGAACAATAAAAATCCTTAGTTGGAATGTTTGTGGGTTGGGGCATCCATAGGCGATTAGACGTATCAAGAGCAAACTGAGATAGATAAAGCCCCAGATATTGTTACTAATTGAAACAAAGCCAAGTGCTAGGAAAATGAAGTGGATTAGAGAAAGGTGTGATTTTTCTTATGGTATAGATGTTGATGCGAGGGTTCTAGAGGTGGATTGTCTTTGGATTGGAATAATGGGTGTATTGTTCAACTAAGGAGCTGTAACAGCCCGATTTAGGGGCTAGTCGGAACAGTGATCTCGGAATCACTAATTTGAGGTTAGATAAAATTATTTTCATTTTATTTTATGTGTTATAACATGTTTATAAGGATGCATGAAAATTTTGGTGCCTTAATTTTAGCGATTTCTAGCTTAATTGCGAAAAAGGACCAAATCGCATAAAGTACAAAAGTTCCATTTTATTTGCTAAAGGTGCCAAGTAGCTATGGATTATAAATTGGAGGTCCCAAATGTGCAATTTGGCCTTGTTAAGTGATTTGGCTGGTCAAGGATAGCTAAGGGGACAAGAGCATTAAATGTGGTCATGTTAGGTGACTAAAAAGAAACAAAATAAGATGAAATAAGCAAAAAGCTATCATCTTTTTATTTCTTCTCTTCTTCCACCGAAAATAGCAGCCATGGGAGGGGTTTGAAAGCTTAAAATTTCAGCAAGCAATTCTCCTAACAAGTAAGTGACTTTAATGATCTTTCTTGATAAAAATTGTACTTTTGGAGTCCCCAAAGCTTAAGCTTTCTAAGGAGGGGACTAGTTTGCAATATGGTTGAAAGTCTAGGGGCTTACCATGATAGAGTTTATGTTGTTTGATGAGTTTTTATGGAAGAAAATGAATGATAGGATAATGAGAAATAACTTTTGTGAAAGGTGTTGTCATGAAAACACCTAATTGGGACTAAAATGCAAAAGTTGTAATTTGCTCATTAAGGCTTGAAATAGATGGAACTGTGGATAGTTGAAAGAGGATTAAATGTTCAGCTAGAGTTTTTTAACAAGAAAATGTGATGAAAATTTATTTACGAGCCTAGGGGCAAAATAGTAATTTTGCCCAAGTGTAGGGGCAAAATAGTCATTTTTGCCTAAAGTGTAGATTATGGTGTATTATGATTTATAAGTGATTAAATCAGTAAATTCCATTGTTCTAGATTAAAGAAATCGAGTTTCAGACCTAGAACGGGTGAAAAAGAAAAGTGGGCAAAAAGTCCCTTTCGGCCCTTTCGACATCGAGGTAAGTTCATGTGCGATTGTTGCAACTATGTACGAGTTAATTTAATATTCCAATGTTGTATGGAAAGTAGATTTACACTATGAATGTATGAAATATCTTTGATGAGATGTCAAGAGAATTGAATTTAAGAGTAATGGAAAATGTATATAGAATGATATGATGATTGTTAAAGTCTCAAGTAAGACCATATTGGAATATGGCCTCGGTGTAAGATTTCGTATAAGACCATGTCAAGGACATGGCATCGATATGTTAATATGTGTAAGACCCTATCGGGGTATGATGTCAATGAGAACTATGTGTATGAGACTCAAGAGAGTTAGTTAACAATTTGAATGTAGGTGGTTGTACCACGAGAAGTACAAGTAAGTGTTAGAACTGAATTGAGATGAATTGATTATATAATGAACCCCTAGTGGGATATGTGTTATTAATGCACCTTAGTTGCATGAGATAGATTTATTGATGCACTGTGTGAATGCGAACGAGTATCGTAGAAAGTTAAATAAGAATAGAAGTATGTGAGGATGTTCTCGGATGAACATTTGAAATAGAGATATACTTGTGGATTACTATCCATGAATGTAAAATAACGGTGAGCTATGTGCGATATCACCTTATTGATGGTAGTGATGGGCTGTGTGAGATACCATCAATTATATTAATATCGGTGGGCTATGTGCGTTACCACCTGATTAATTAGTAATCGATGGGTTGTGAGTGATACCATCGCTTATAAATGGTTGGTGGGCTAAGTGCGAAACCACCGTAAGTATAAACGATTGGTGTGCTAAGTGCGAAATCACCATAAGTATAAATGATTGGTGGGTTGTGTGCGATACCACCCTATTAGAGATTCAATGGTGGGCTAAGTGCGAAACCACCGAGAGATTAGTACAATGAGTAGCTTATTGAAAATGCTTGGTGTGTTGTTTTATGTGATTACATGACAATAGTGCAGGAATGTGTGCTATTTAACACGAGCAGTTGGCTAGTGGCGTGGTATGTATATGGTAAGAGATAGATTAAGTAAGCTTCAAGAGTGGTTAAATTACCATGAGTTAATGAGAAAAACTCAGTATAATACCTTGTGGTTATGTGTATCCAATGAATGTCAGTATTTGTTAGTTTATGTAGATGAACTTACTAAGCATTATTGCTTACTCCTTTCCTTTTTCCATATCTTATATGTTATTTTAACTAGCTCGGGTTGGAGGCCGCCGGAGATGTTTTCACACTATCGAGTAGACTCCTGGTATGGTGTTTCAAGTTCTATTGGGTCATGGCATGTATAGGGATTCTTTTAAAGTTGATGAAGTCTAATTGTTGTAGCCAAATTGTGTTGGCCTAAGAGAATTTATATTATGGTTGTGTATAGCTATTGATGATGGCTTAAGTTGTTTGTAAATGTTGTGTGAATAATTCTCCCAAGTGTATGGGAGGAAAACTTTATTTTAATGAACCAAATGTGTTAATTCATGTGTTTTAATTGATGATTTGAGATTTTATTGAATTAGTATATGAATGTATGCAAATGAGAGTAGAAAAAGGCTTGGTAGATAGCCTCTAAGTGCCCACACGAATAGACACACGGGTGTGTGTCTAGGCCGTGCATACCCTGCACCTTTGTTCCATAAGTCAGGATAGGCCACGGGTTAATCCCACGGCCGTATGTTGAGGTCGTGCATGAAACACGGTTAGGAAACGGGCGTATGCCCCAGGCCGTGTAAGCAAGTCAGTATATCAAGGTATAGCACACGGTCTAAGTCCACGGGCGTGTTCAGACCGTGTGTAATTAGTCAGTGTCGACCACGGGTGGAAGACACGGGCATGTCTAAGAGTACACGGGCGTGTCCTAAGTCCACGGGCGTGTGGTCCCTGTTTCGAGTAAAATTTTCCCGTTGAGTTTCGAAAGTTTCTGAACATGAGTTTAAAGCCTCGTAGGCCCATGAGATGTATAAGTTGATTAAGAAAGAGAAGTTTTTAATTTGGAACAAAATTTTACAGCCCGTAAGTACATGTTTAAGAAAGTTCAAGCAGAGTAATGTCTTGTATCCAGTCTTAGCCTCAGACTCGGGTATGGCGTGTTACATTTAGTGGTATCAGAGCTATGGTTTAGTCGGTTCTAGGACTAACCTAGCTTGAGTAAGAGTCTAGCTATACATGCCATATGTGGACCGTGATAGTGTGATGTCTCTCAGCTCTAACGAAATTGTTTTGTTAAGACAGAGATGATTCCCAACCGAGCTAATTTTAGTAAGTTTGTATGTTTTCTAAGCTTTATGATTAATATCATTAAATTTCTTAGTATAATGAAGAATATATCTCAATTCCATGAAATTTTTTAATGCTATGTTAAACAAAGAAATCAATGAGATCAAGCATGAGAAAGTCCCGATTGAAGTTGAATTTCTTAGGATATGGCTATGGCATCAAGTTATATGTGGAATGAGATTTAGTATCCACGATTATTCATAATAATTCATTAGGCAAAAGAGTAAATAATAAATGAGAAAGCAAGAAAGTTAAGCAAGTAAAGCTATCATTAAAGTATGCTAGTCATAGTGAACTAAGAGTACTATTCATGTTATGAATGATGAAGTTGAGATTATGCTTACAATAGCAAATTATACTTATCTATGCGGTCAAATGTTACAGTTATCTTGTTTACTTTACAAGCATGAGACTAGTAAGTACCATGATGTATGTGAGAAACAGTAAGAGTAAGTAAGCATTTGAGATTTTTGATGCCATTGTTTTTGATAAATATGTCCACATGGTTAAGTCCCACATGTGACTGCTAAAGTAGAGAATGTATAATGTTTTATTTCGTGGCTCTGTATGAAACCACACGTATTATGGTGTGAGAGTTAGACTGGGAAGTTTGACTAAGTAGAATGCAGGAGATGAGTACGGTTGTTCAATGGTAAAATGATGACTAAGACCATGGTTGGACCATGGCGGTATGTATGATTCCATATAAGACCATGTCTGGGACATGGCATTGGCATTGATATAGTGATCTCGTATAAGACCATATCTGGGATATGGCACCGGTATCGACATGAGTTCCATGTAAGACCGTATCAGGGATATGGCATTGGTATTGATATGAGATTTTGTGTAAGACCGTAGCAAGGCTATGGCATCGTGATGACATGTGAGGAAATAGCTGGGCTATGATGAGTAATATGAGTAATACCATAGTTGGACTATGGCAATCAAGTAAACGGCGTACTCAAACCCGTAAGACATTCTCTAGATTAATAAGCAATAGTAAGAGAAATTAGAGTTAAATGTTGAGTACTCGAGTAGATATTAATGTGGAACTTGAGTAAGTTTGCATTTGACAAATGCAATGATTATGTTAGCATAATTAAAAATGCCTTGTATCACACTGATACATAATGCTCTACTAAATAGAGTAATTGTTGTTGAACATGAGGATGAAGTCCTAGAGGACTAAAATGAGAAGGTTATCATTGAGATATGAAATAGATACGGTCTCGTATAAGACCATGTCCGGGACATGGCCTCGGTATCGAGTTGAGATTCCGTATAAGACCATATCCAGAATATGGCATCGATACCTGACGAGGAAGTCCATATAAGACCTTATCCGGGATATGGCATTGGCATTTAGAGGTGACTCCATATAAGACCCTCTCGGGGATGTGGCATTGGTCTTGTACCTACATGAATGACGATGAATATGAGTCTTTGATTATCCCTAGTGATCAATGGCACAGGTAGATGAGTTAGAAGTAGAAATGAGATTAGTACTAAAGTCATATGAAAGAGTGAATGCCGATATTCGTGATTGAATCACGAAGAAACGAGTACGACGTGTGGCATGGTATGTGCTAAATAAATGGCAAGTTTGAGTAAGTTGGCTCAAAGCCTGTAGTTGTGTATGGTTAGTTGATTCCATGGATGGATTATAATAATCTCCTTGAGTATTATGTATAAATATCTGTTGCTTTTCAGGGCTGATGTAGCTGTTCTTTTCATAAACCGTGACTGTATGAGAATGGTAGCTGATGGTAAGAATAAGACAAACGGTTGTCAATTTAGTTATTTAAAATCGACATTCCTTTATCTCCTAGTAATCCCATTTGGATACTTTGAGGAGGAAGTTAGTGATGATTCTAATATAAGAAGTGAAATCACAAGTTTCACGTTGTATGATGAGTTTTCGAGTAAGCTGAATAGAGTTAATGAATTCGATCGAGATGTCCCTACTATCATGAGATATGATGTTAGTAAATGTTTTAGATTAGCACAAAGAAGAGAAACTCGGATGAGAGTGTGCTAGAAATATGTTCTCAAATGTGGAGAAAAGAGTAGATTAATATGTTGAGATATGATTCAAGTTCTGTGTATATTCACGCATGAATCAATAAAGAGAATAAAATCCTGTGTGTACGTGAGTAGGGAGCATGATACAAGGGCATGCTCATCGAAATGTTTAAACCGTGATGGTTGAATTGAAAGCTATAGAGGGAGCTATTAATTGAAAGTTCTAATACTGAGTTCAGTCTGAATCGAGAAAAAGAGTTGATAGGTTGGTGATCCAGAGACGATCACTTTTGTGTCTGTATTGTGAGTTAAATGTTAGGAAATGATTCATGGACAAACCGATATGTGCCTTTTGAATTTTGATGAGTTAGAGAATCTTATGCTGTAGAGGATTTTGAAAATGAAATAGTGAAAACGGCTTGAACTATTACAATGGCGAATATAGTTATTGTAATACTTATCAGATAGTAGAAATAATACAAGTGTCTAAATGAAGATCCATGTTAAGCCGTGCGAGTTAGTTACTCGGTTGATCTTAGTTGGTAATATCCTAGTTTCAGCAAGGTTAATGACAAAAGTGAGTTCTCTTTTTAGAATAAAAGGGTTCAGAGGTGAGATAGTAAATGATATTTTAAATAAGCTCTGAATGAGTTTAATTAAGGTGATAAAATCCAGGTTGGATAAGTTTTCAGTTGTTGATGCTTTCTCGAGATAAAATTGGAATGATGAGGAATCCAGAACTTATATAGAAGTTTTGGTATGAGGTTTAGTAATTGCATATTAATTAATGCAAGAATAAGGAAATACAGTTATGTGCATAAATGTTTTGACAATAGAGTACATTTCGCAGTATGATTGAGATTATGGTCAGAAGTAGTTGACCACTAAAAGTTGAGTTTTCAAAGCGTACAAGTCAAGACTATTACAGTCGGTGAATGCTTTAATGAGAAAGTGAGATAAAACCTTATGGATTTCAAAATTGGTTTGACAAAATTCCCAAGGAGGGGGAATGTCATTCGAATTGTAGTGAATCAACCAGTAAAGATCCGAACGATCATTTAGACATGTACAGAGTTCCAAATTAGTGGATTTTTGGAAATAGTATATGCCTCAGAGGAAGAATAACCTAGGTCTCAAGTTACATTTCGATCTTATGTATCACAACTTAAGAATTATTGGCAAGAGAAACTTGAGGATAAGAGGGTTTGTAATTTTGAAAGGTAGATGGAAATGTTTTAAGAATGTTGATAGCAACTCCACCTGATAAGATTTTCGGGGACGAAAATCCCTAAGGGGGGAGATTTTAACAGCCCGATTTAGGGTCTAGTCGGAACAGTGATCTCAGAATCACTAATTCGAGGTTAGATAAAATTATTTTCATGTTATTTTATGTGTTATAACATGTTTATAAGGATGCATGAAAATTTTGGTGCCTTAATTTTAGCGATTTCTAGCTTAATTGCGAAAAAGGACTAAATCGCATAAAGTGCGAAAGTTCCATTTTATTTGCTAAAGGTGCCAAGTAGCTATGGATTACAAATTGGAGGTCTCAAATGTGCAATTTGGCCTTGTTAAGTGAGTTGGCCGGTCAAGGATAGCTAAGGGGACAAGGGCATTAAATGTGGTCATGTTAGGTGACTAAAAAGAAATAAAATAAGATGAAATAAGCAAAAAGCTATCATCTTTTTATTTCTTCTCTTCTTCCAACGAAAATAGCAGCCATGGGAGGGGTTTGAAAGCTTAAAATTTCAGCAAGCAATTCTCCTCACAAGTAAGTGATTTTAATGATCTTTCTTGATAAAAATTGTACTTTTGGAGTCCCCAAAGCTTAAGCTTTCTAATGAGGGGACTAGTTTGCAATATGGTTGAAAGTCTAGGGGCTTACCATGATATATTTTATGTTGTTTTATGAGTTTTTATGGAAGAAAATGAATGATAGGATGATGGGAAACAACTTTTGTGAAAGGTGTTGTCATGAAAACACCTAATTGGGACTAAAATGCAAAAGTTGTAATTTGTTCATTAAGGCTTGAAATAGATGGAATTGTGGATAGTTGTAAGAGGATTAAATGTTCAGCTAGACTTTTTTAACAAGAAAATGTGATGAAAATTTATTTACGAGCCTAGGGGCAAAATAGTAATTTTGCCCAAGTGTAGGCGCAAAATAGTCATTTTTGCCTAAATTGTAGATTATGGTGTATTATGATTTATAAGTAATTAAATCAGTAAATTCCATTGTTCTAGATCAAAGAAATCGAGTTTCAGACCTAGAACGGGTGAAAAAGAAAAGTAGGCAAAAAGTCCCTTTCGGCCCTTTCGACATCAAGGTAAGTTCATGTGTGATTGTTGCAACTATGTACGAGTTAATTTAATATTCCAATGTTGTATGGAAAGTAGATTTACACTATGAATGTATGAAATATCTTTGATGAGATGTCAAGAGAATTGAATTTAAGAGTAATGGAAAATGTATATAGAATGATATGATGATGGTTAAAGTCTCGAGTAAGACCATATTGGAATATGGCCTCGGTGTAAGAGTTCGTATAAGACCATGTCAAGGACATGGCATCGATATGTTAATATGTGTAAGACCCTATTGGGGTATGATGTCAATGAGAACTATGTGTATGAGACTCAAGAGAGTTAGTTAACAATTTGAATGTAGGTGGTTGTACCACGAGAAGTACAAGTAAGTGTTAGAACTGAATTGAGATGAATTAATTATATAATGAACCCCTAGTGGGATATGTGTTATTAATGCACCTTAGTTGTATGAGATAGATTTATTGATGCACTGTGTGAATGCGAACGAGTATCGTAGAAAATTAAGTAAGAATAGAAGTATGTGAGGATGTTCTCGGATGAACATTTGAAATAGAGATATACTTGTGGATTACTATCCAAGAATGTAAAATAACGGTGAGCTATGTGCGATATCACCTTATTGATGGTAGTGATGGGCTGTGTGTGATACCATCAATTATATTAATATCGGTGGGCTATGTGCGTTACCACATGATTAATTAGTAATCGATGGGCTGTGTGTGATACCATCACTTATAAATGGTTGGTGGGCTAAGTGCGAAACCACCGTAAGTATAAACGATTGGTGTGCTAAGTGCGAAATCACCATAAGTATAAATGATTGGTGGGCTGTGTGCGATACCACCCTATTAGAGATTCAATGGTGGGCTAAGTGCGAAACCACCGAGAGATTAGTAGTATGAGTAGCTTATTGAAAATGCTTGGTGTGTTGTTTTATTTGATTACATGACAATCATTGCAGGAATGTGTGCTATTTAACACGAGCTGTTGGCTAGTGGCATGGTATGTATGTGGTAAGAGATAGATTAAGTAAGCTTCAAGAGTGGTTAAATTACCATGAGTTAATGAGAAAAACTCAATATAATACCTTGTGGTTATGTGTATCCAATGAATGTCGGTATTTGTCAGTTTATGTAGATGAACTTACTAAGCATTATTGCTTACTCCTTTCCTTTTTCCATCTCTTATAGGTTATTTTAACTAGCTCGGGTTGGAGGCCGCCGGAGATGTTTTCACACTATCGAGTAGACTCCTGGTATGGTGTTTCAAGTTCTATTGGGTCATGGCATGTATAGGGATTCTTTTAAAGTTGATGAAGTCTAATTGTTGTAGCCAAATTGTGTTGGCCTAAGAGAATTTATAGTATGGTTGTGTATAGCCATTGATGATGGCTTAAGTTGTTTGTAAATGTTGTGGGAATAATTCTCCCAAGTGTATGGGAGGAAAACTTTATTTTCATGAACCAAATGTGTTAATTCATGTGTTTTAATTGATGATTTGAGATTTTATTGAATTAGTATATGAATGTATGCAAATGAGAGTAGAAAAAGGCTTGGTAGATAGCCTCTAAGTGCCCACACGGATAGACTCACGAGCGTGTGTCTAGGCCGTGCATACCCTGCACCTTTGTTCCATAAGTCAGGATAGGCCACGGGTTAACCCTACAGCCGTATGTTGAGGTCGTGCATGAAACACGATTAGGAAACGGGCGTGTGCCCCAGGCCGTGTAAGCAAGTCAGTATATCAAGGTATAGCACACGGTCTAAGTCCACGGGCGTGTTTAGACCGTGTGTAATTAGTCAGTGTCGACCACGGATGGAAGACACGGGCATGTCTAAGAGTACACGGGCGTGTCCTGAGTACACGGGCGTGTCCTAAGTCCATGGGCGTGTGGTCCCTGTTTTGAGTAAAAGTTTCCCGTTGAGTTTCGAAAGTTTCTGAACATGAATTCAAAGCCTCGTAGGCCCATGAGATGTATAAGTTGATTAAGAAAGAGAAGTTTTTAATTTGGAACAAAAATTTACAGCCCGTAAGTACATGTTTAAGAAAGTTCAAGCATAGTAATGTCTCGTATCCGGTCTTAGCCTCGGACTCGGGTGTGGAGTGTTACAGGAGCTACTTGGTTTTGCATATTGATGTTGAGATTGATGAAGGAGATGAGGCAGATAAATAGAGGTGTACTAGGTTTTATGGGGCTCCGGATGAGAGAAGAAGAGACGAATCATGATACCTTTTAAAAATGTTGGGTACGGATACTTAGTTGCCGTGGTTGGTGTTGGGAGATGTTAATGAGAACATGTATTCTTTCTAGAAGCAAGGGGGACGGCTTTGGGCGGAATAGAGAATGGAAAGGTTTTGGATGGCTCTTGATGAGTGTGATTTAAGTGACTTAGGGTTCTCAAGTCAATGGTTTACTTGGGAAAAAGGATGCCTACAAGAAAATAATGTGTGGGAATAGTTTGTTCGGGGGGTGGCAAACTCGGCTTGGTGGGGACTTTTTTTGAGTCATAATGTTAAGCTCTCACTCATGTTTTTTTTTTTATCACTGTCCGGTTTTGGTTGATACTATAAGTAATGATAGGAGCCGGATGGTAAGGGAACGAAATTTGTTCCAACTAGTGCTGATTGGGTACTTGAGGATACATGTGAGGAACATATTAGAAACTTTTAGGAGTTGTCTTGATTGGGTGTTTCGACAAAGTTGGTGAAATTATGAATGAAATTAAGTAGGTGGGCAAAGGAGAATCATCAATAGAGGAAGCTAAATGTTATGGAGTTGAATTCCCAGTTGGAAGAGTTGAATTCAGTTGACCCCGATGAGAGTTGTTTAATGAGTTAATTGAAGTCAAGTTTGTGCTGAATATGAAAGCATTGGTGCCAATGAAAACTATTATGTATGTCAAAATGTGATGGTGGCTTAAGCTTTCAGGATTTAGGCAAATATAATATAGCATTATTAGCAAAACAGGCGCGGAGACTATTGACGAAGTCGAATACTTGTTTGTTCATGTTAAGAGAGCTAAATATGATCAAACAAGTTAGTTTATGAGTTCAAGGTTGGGGTTTTACCCTTTATATACTTGGCAAAGCATTTGGAGCGCTCGAAGTTTGTTAGAGGATGGTTGTGGGTAAAGGGTGGGCAGTGGGGCAATGTTAAATATCTGGAATGGTTCATGAGTGCCAAGACCTGGACAGGGAAGGGTGAGGGGTCAGGACATCAATATTAATTATACATTGATGGTGGATTTGATTGATGCAAATTCGGCTACCTGAAAATTGGATGTGCTGAATAAGCTATTTGATAGTGAGTAGGTGAACAAAATTGTGTCAACTCCACTCTCTCATATTGCTCAATCGAATTAGCTTGTGTGGTAGGGGGATAATACTAGGGTCTATTCGGCCAAGAGTGGCTACAAGTGGCTCATGGCACAAAGCGATGATACAATAGCAAATGATGCAAGAAATCAAAATACAGTGCTAAAGGCTTTTTTTCAAAAAATTGTAGAACCTAGATGTTGCTAGTAAAATCAAAATTACATGTTGGAAGATTGCTAATAATTATTTGCCTACTTTTGGTAATATTCAAGCGAGGATAATTGATGTGGTAAGCTGTTGTCCTGTCTGTCGGAGGGCTGAAGTGTCGGTCGAGCACGTTTTTAGGGAGTGCCTAGTAACAAATCAAATCCAAGAAGAGCTGGAGGTGCCATTTTCATCCTCCAACAGAACAAACAATTGGAAGTTGTGGTTTACCCAGGAATTTGTGAATAATAGTTTAAGCACATGCAAAATATGAGGGATTATTTTTTGGGCAGTATGACATAATTGCAACAATATTTACCATGAAAGGGCTCATCAAAATGCATTTGGGGTGATAGCTTTTGTGAAAGTTTATGTTCAAGAACTCGAGAATTTGAATGGGGTGATGTCAACCATTCAAAAATAAAAAATTTTCAGATGGGAGCCACTAGCAGGAGACATGATGAAAGTTAATTTTGATGCAACATTTCATCGATTCTCAAAGCATGCAACAGTTGGGGACTTAGTTTGTAATAGTGAGGGATTAATAATGGTTGTGTGTACATACCCGTATGAAAATGTGGCGGATCCAGCAGTGGCAGAAATCAGGGCGTGTTTGCAAGCTGTAACATTTATGGAGGAGCTTGGGTTTCTAGAAATCATCGTCGAAGGGGATGCGCTGACAATCATTAAAAAAACTAAGGTATGCTGAGGAAGACAGATCGACAGTAACTGTTTTGATTAAGGAGATTAAAAAACGGGTTAATAGATTTAGATCGGTGGAATTTAGATACATACCTCGCCAAGGGAATGAGGCAATCTACTTGTTAGCTGAAGAAGGAAAAAGGTATGCAACTACCATGATTTGGATAGAGGAAGCACCAAGGGCGGTGGAAGCGGAGGTAGAGAGGAACAAAGTGTTGGAGTTGAAAGCTTTTGGCAGCTGGTATATGGCTGTAAGTTGCAGTCCAAGTGTCGAGACTTGCTGTTAAAGAAAGAAAGAGAGATGACAGAATTGTTGAGAGAAAAGAAATCTAAGGAAAATGGAGCTTAAGTGTGGATGAAAAAAATCTACTTCTCATTACATCACACTTTAAGAATACATTGCCATTACATATATAAAATGTGGTCAATGTAAATCACAACAAATTACTACCTAAACATACCTAATCCCACCTAAACTTATGGAAACTTGAGATAATTTCTTGCAAGCTTAACCTTGCTGGTATGGTCAGCTTGTCATAATCAAAATGACATGAAATATCAACCTAACATGGTTCAAAATAAACCAAACTAAGTTACATTGACATTGGATTCAAAATAGCAAGTTATGGGACTTGATTTTCATACAATAACAAAGAGTAGCAACCAGGCTAGAAGATTGTGTGGCCTTTGGACGTTGCATGGGCGCATGGAGTTCAACATTCAACACTCCTCCTTGGACTCTTTGCAAAGATACACCTAGTTTCTTTCTTAATTCCAAGAACCTTGTTGTTTTGAGGGCTTTAGTAAAAATATCAAAGAAGTGATTTTCTCGAATTGCAATAAACCAGTTTAATTTCACCACTGTTCCATCTCTCTCACCACATGAAGCTTTATGTTAAAGTGTTTGGTTCGACCGTGAAACACGGGGTTTTTTGCAATTGCAACAGCCGATTTGTTATCACAAAGTATCTCTGTTGCTCCCTCTTGCTGTAAGTTTAGGTCGCAAGCAATTTCCTAAGCCATATAGCTTGATTCACAAAGCAGCTGCAGAGCTACATATTTGGCTTCTGCTTGCTGATTGGGCCACCGTGTTTTGCTTTTTCAACACCAGTGAACATTGCTCGAACCAAGAGAAAAAAAGATCTCAAGTGCTTTTAAGTCATCCTTCGATCCTGCCCAATCATCATCATCAGAATCACCACCAGCTTCATGCTTTCAATCGAGTTAAACTTCAAGCCATAGGATAATGTTCCCTTGATGTATCTCGGGACCCTTTTTCCCCGCTTGAAAATGTTGTTCATTGCAACAATGCATGAACCGTGATAGTATGCTCACAAAGAAACATTATATCGGGTCTTGTAGTCATTAAATAAAGAAGACATCCTACCAAACTTCAGTAGGTGGACTCCTCAACTGGATCAAAGTCTCCTTGACTTGTCATTTTTAGCCCGTCATAGGTGTGCTCATCGATTTACTGCTTTTCCATAGAGAATTTGTTTAAAATTTTCTTGGCAAATGCTGTTGGCTCAAGAAAATTTCTCCTTCATCTTGAATCACTTCCATTCCAAGGAAGTAAGTCATGTGTCCAAGGTCCGACATTTCAAACATGGTCTTCATTTCATTCTTGAAATCCTTCAAGACTTTGATATCTCCTCCTGTAACAAGTAAATCATCTACATAAAGTGATACTATAAGTGAGTTTGACTTCTTTGCATTTAACATACAAACGTTGGCTCGATGATGCTCTGCAAAATCCCAAACTGATGAGATAGCTATCAATTCGAGCATACCAAGCTCGGGTGCTTGCCTCACCGTATAGTGCCTTCTTCAACTTGTAGACCATATGTTCTTTGCACGTACTTCAAAGCCTTGTGGTGGTCAATATATATTTCCTCTTCAAGGTGGCCATTTAAAAAAGCAGACTTGACATCGAGTTGGTGAATGGTCCATTTCCTTTGTGCTGCTAACGCAATTAACAATCTGATGGTGTCGAGCCTGGCTACTGGAGCAAAGGTTTCCATGTAGTCCAGACCATATTTCTGGCTAAAGCCTTTGACAACCAACCTGGCTTTCAGCTTATTTAAGCTCCCATCTGCATTCTTCTTAGCACGATAAACCCATTTAACACCTATGACCTTCCTATCTTGAGGCTTATCAACAAGCTCCCAGGTTTGATTCTTTTCGATCATCCTTATTTCTTCTACCATTGCTGCCTTCCAGCCTTTGTGCATCTCAGCTTCTTCAAAGTTTATTGGTTCCATGATGGCAACTTCAGCTCTTTCATAGACATCTGTTAATGGTCTGGTCCCTCTAACAGGAACATCATCGATGTCCATCTCTTGACCACCTTGTTCAGGTTCTGACTGCCCCACTTCAAGCTCTTCAGAAGTCTCCATTGGTTGATTGTTATCCCAGTTCCAGTAGGCATTTTCATCGAAGACAACATCCCTACTCACTTGAACTTTCTTTGTTGTTGGATCAATAATCCTATAGTCCTTTTTAACTGAGCTATATCCTACTAAAACACCTGGAGCAGCTCTCCTTGAAAGTTTATCCCTCTTTACATATGGAATCTGCACATAACATAGACATCCAAAGAGTTTTAGATGAGCAAGAGAGGGTTTGAAGCCATACCAAGCTTCAAAAGGTGTCATTCGAGTCAGAGCCTTTGTTGGTAGTCTATTTTGAAGATAGACTGCTGTGTTGACTGCTTCTGCCCACATGAACTTTGGCATTTTCTTCTCAAACAGCAGACATCTTGCCATATCCATGATGCTTCGATTTTTTCTTCTCAAACAGCAGTCATCTTGCCATATCCATGATGCTTCGATTTTTTCTTTCACTCACCCCATTTTGTTGAGGTGTGTAAACATTGGTTAGCTGGTGTTTAATGCCTGCTTCATCACAAATCGCCTGAAATTGAGCTGAAATATATTCAGCCCCATTATCTGACCTGATGGTCTTTAGCTTGCAACCTGTCTCGGTTTCTACATGAGCTTTGAACTTCATGAACACTTGTGGAACTTCAGACTTGTGTTTTAAAAAATAAATCCAACAGAATCTTGAGTAATCATCGATAAAGAGAATGAAGTACCTGTTTCCACTAATTGATTCTGTCTTCATGGGGCCACAGATATCTGTATGAACAAGTTGAAGCTTCTCAGCTGCTCTCCAAGTTTGGTTTGAAGGAAAGGGCTGCCTAGCTTGCTTTCCAAGTTGACACACTTCACACACTTCATTGTTGCATGCTGAGTTTGTGAAGTTTTCTACCAGATCTTCATGGATCATCCTGGCCATTGCTTTAAAATTTGCATGACCAAGTCTTTTGTGCCATGTTTTTGAGTCATTGTGAGAGGCAGCATAAGCTACATTAGGGGCTTCTGACCAATTAATCTCAAAGGATTTGTCAGTCTGAGTGACTGTCATGAAACATGATCCACATGGATCTGTTATTCGACATACTTTGTCTTTGAACACAAGAGAGTATCCCTTGTCAAGGAGTTGAGATATACTTAACAAGTTTTTGTCAATATCGGGCACGAGCAACACATTAGAGATTATCCTGTTGCCTTTTGAAGTCGATATCAGAACATCACCCTTGCCCACAGCATTGATGAACTGACCATTTGCCACTTTAACCTTGGTTTGTACACTCCTGTCCAAGGTTTTGAAGATGGCTTCATTAGGAGACATGTGGTTTGTACATCCACTGTCCAAGAGCCAACCTTTGGAGTCTGTCTTCTGGTCACTTGAGCATGACACAGCAAAGACTTCTTCTTCTTGATCACTTCCACCTTCAGCCACTCGAGCCTCGGTCTTGGATTGTTGTTGAGCTCGCTTGATGCGCTTTTTGCCTTGCAAACTCTATCAACATGTCCCTTCTTCTTGCAGTGTTGGCATACTGCATCAGGCCGAAACCAACATTTATCCTCAAGATGGCCTGGCTTTTTACAAAATCTGCAAAGGCGATCATTGGTCCTTGCAGCATCAGGCTTAGGCCTGTTTTTCCAGGTTTTCTTGCCTTTGTAGGTAGCATTGTTTGAAGAAGTCCTGGCTTTAGCTTGGAAAGCACCTTCTTGGTGCTCCTCGTTCCTGCTTGCCCTTCTTTGCTCTTGAGCATAAAGGGCATTGATTAATTCGGTCAAGGTGATGCTTGAGAGGTCCTTGGAGTCCTCGAGAGAGGATATTTTTGCTTCATACCTTTCGGGTAAGGTTGAAAGCACCTTCTCCACGATCCTTGCTTCACTAAACTGCTCTCCAAGGAGCCTTATGCCGTTTACAACAGCCATTATCCTGTCTGAGTACTGTTTTACAGTCTCTTCCTCTTTCATCTTCAAGTTTTCGAAGTCTCTCCTCAAATTCGTGCTCTGCTTTGCTGGTCCTTTCTGTACCTTGAAACTCCTCCTTAAGTCTGTCCCATGCCTGTTTTGGAGTCTCACAGGCCATAATTCTTGTAAAAATGACATCCGAGACACAATTTTGGATGCATGACAAGGCTTTATGTTTCTTGGTCTTCTCCTCAGCATGCTGTCGTATTTGGGCCACGGTTGGGTTGGCTCGAAGGGGTTCTGGTTCAGCATCCGTGTTCACAACCTCCCATAGATCAAGAGCTTGAAGGTAGGTCTTCATTTTAACTTGCCATATATGAAAACCTTCTCCATTGAAGATCGAAGGCACAGCAGGTGAGAAGCTTGATGAAGCCATTCCAAATTGATCTTAACAGCAACAGGTCCTCAAAGAATGAAGCTCTAGATACCAATTGTTGGAGTTGAAAGCTTTTGGCAGCTGGTATATGGTCGTAAGTTGCGATCCAAGTGTCGAGACTTCTTGTTAAAGAAAGAAAGAGAGATGACAGAAATTGTTGAGAGAAAAGAAATCTAAGGAAAATGGAGCTTAAGTGTGGATGAAAAAAATCTACTTCTCATTACATCACACTTTAAGAATACATTGCCATTACATATATAAAATGTGGTCAATGTAAATCACAACAAATTACTACCTAAACATACCTAATCCCACCTAAACTTATGGAAACTTGAGATAATTTCTTGCAAGCTTAACCTTGCTGGTATGGTCAGCTTGTCATAATCAAAATGACATGAAATATCAACCTAACATGGTTCAAAATAAACCAAACTAAGTTACATTGACATTGGATTCAAAATAGCAAGTTATGGGACTTGATTTTCATACAATAACAGTAGCAACCAGGCTAGAAGATTGTGTGGCCTTTGGACGTTGCATGGGCTGCATGGAGTTCAACATTCAACACAAAGAAGCCATGCAATGTGCTAGGTGAGTTGGGTTTTTTTTGCTACCAGAGGATTTGTTAGATTTTTTACTCCGATTACGATAAATTGAAAAGAGCGGATTGAGTTTAGAAGACAAATGCCATTTTTGATGGAGTGGGAAGGTCAGAAGCTAGATTCGATGACTAATGATAGGTGGGGATGGAAGAACTTGCAAGGTCGTTCCATTTTTGTAGATTGGGAAGGGGGTTTCTTTACTGTTTTCATTTTTTTTCAGTTGTTTTTTGTGGTTGTGTTTATTTTCTCAGGATTTCTGCTTTGTTTTTCCAATAAAAGTACCTTTAATTTCTCACATCAATCACACTACAATGGCAAAATACAAAATAGCTGGAATGAAGAAAATATAGAAATGCAGCCTAAAAACTTGTAATCCTTTCTAAAGCTGAGTATACAAGGCAGGAGACAAGCGAGGTTTAGCAAGTGCATGCAATGGTTTGGCCAACAACGTATCATCTTCGGATTCAGAGAGGTCAATTTTGGTTACATTGGGCGGCACCTCCCACGTAAAACCTTGAATCAGCCTCGCAAACAGCATTATCGTCATTGCGGACCCAAGTCCCACCCCTATGCACCCTCGCCTTCCGGTCCCAAACGAAATGAACCTCAGTTCATTCTCTGTTAGTTCAACTCCACCACTGCCCCACTCATCTTTCAAATGTCTCTCGGGCTTGAACTCCAACGGCTCGTCCCAAACTTTCGGGTCCAAGCCTCGGCGGCTGATCAAGACACGACTGCCTTTAGGGATGAAGTAGCCGGCGACAGTGGTGTCGGCGTTGGAGACATGGGGAACGTTGAAAGGTGCAATGGGGTGAAGTCGAAAGGCTTCCCTGCACAGCATTTAATGTAGTTGAGTTTTGGAATGTCAGTCTCTTCAACCAGTCTACTCTTTCCGACAACACTGTCGATTTCGTCAGTTGCTTTTCGGAGAATTTCAGGGTTGTTCAGCATCTCAGCCATTGCCCATTCTGCTGCATTTGCTGGATTATCTACTGTTGCAAGCATTAATTCCTGCATATACAAGGGGAAAAGAAATTCTAAACTGATAAACACATAAATTTTGAGCGTCTCTGGATTATTTCAGGTCTGACTCAGGTCGGACCCCAAATAGAGAAAACTTTATATTTGTGGGGATGTAACATTATAAACATATGCTAGCTAGTTGAAAGACAATTCCATATCGTTGAACAGTTTTCCCTTGCGGACAAGAATCTCACCGTGATTTGGGCTTTGATCTCTTCAGCCGAAAGTGCAGGCTTCCCATTTAAATCCTTTGCTAAAATGAAAGCATCAAGCAGGTCTTGAGGTTCCTTCCTCTTCCCCTGTCCCCACTCTTTTATTCTCTCATCAACGAGGGGATCATGGTAGCCATTCACAATTCTCATAGCCTCACTTACAATCTTTTCATGGCCCTCCAAGTCTAATGGCCTCAGCCAAGGCACATAATCTGAGAGGATGAAACTGTTGAGGTGCATGAGAACTGTAAACAGTGATTCAACGTGTTGTTCTTCTTCATATCCAGGGCCTCCATCTTCTCTGCCTTTCCCAAAGTATCTTGTGTTGAACATCATCCTCCTTATCACGTTCCCCGTATATTGCCTCACTGCTAATCTCAGGTTTATAACACCGCCATGCATGTTTTCATGGTTGATGCATTGGTTGTAAATGAACCTAACAAGGTTATCAGCTTCTTGGGTTCTTTTATGGAGTAACCAGCTAAGCCTTGCTGGGTTTATAACGTTGGAAGCCATCACTTTTCTCATTTTCTTCCATTGATCACCCCATGGCACCAAAGCTGTCGACAAGAAACCTCGACTAGCATACTCGGCCGCCATCGTTTTCGGCCTGGAAGCGAAAACCGAATCATGTTTCTTCAAGAATTCTCTAGCGATTTCGGGGGAAGTAACGGCGATGACGTGAACGTGTCCGAGGCGGATACAAGCTATATCGGTACCGAGCTATTTCATGAGGCAGAGAATCCACCTGAAGACTGGTTTGTTTTGCCAGATTTCAGGAAGGTTCCCAATGATGGGCCATGGAGTTGGTCCCGGAGGGAGCGGTGGTTGGCTTCTAGTGGAAATACTGCCTTTTAGTTTGACAACCACAAGGGGTGCAAAGACGAGCAGCATTAAAACAAGTGGTAAAGGGAGTGAAACAAGCAGTGTAGAGATAACAGCCATATCATGGGATCTGTTCCATGAAGGCAGCTGATAAATTTGATAGGAAGTATTGGTGAAAGAGGAGTAATCCATGTCTTAAAAATAACAGCTGGATTTAATATTACAAGTTACTGTCTTCTGCTTGCCTGAACAAAACGAACAGTCAGAGCTATATAGAGCGACATGGAGCAAGAGTCCTTTTGTGAGCACAATTTTTGCCACATTTTTTTTATCCTAACCTTTTTTTGGTGCCATGCATCATCGTACTTTTAATTTTCATTTTTGCATTCTTTAAAATTTATTATAAATTGTAACTCAATTTTCTTTTATAAAAAAAGCATTTTCCTCATTAAAATTGTAATTTATTTTTAATTTATATATTAGAAAATAAAATAAATGACAGTTATAATAATAAAAATAAAATAACTCAATTCATAATATTTTTCAATTCATAGAATAGAAAAATAAATATCAATTAGTCTAATAGTTAAGTTTTTACAATTCTTAAATTAACTTATATTTTTTGATTGATTTTGTTGAATAATAAAATTTAAAAAATATTGAGTTTTGTTTTAAATTTTGTTGATACACGATATCAACGGTAGTGGAGAAAGAGGGAAAATATGTTTTGGTGAAGGAGCAAAGAAGAAAAAGATAATAAAAATGGAGTGTATGAATTACCGTCCCCCAAAGAGGGTATTTAGAAATATATATAGAGAGGTTGATCGGATCGGACTTCGGGTTGTGTTATTATATATTTTATTATAATTATATAACAAATTTAAACGTCTTCATGCTTTGAATTGGATAAATTTTTTGCTCAGCTTATGTATGATGTCAATATCATATATATATAATTTTCTAAGCCTAATCTATCTTGAAACATGAGCTTCAAATTTTGTCGAAACTTGTCCATATTTGTAAATTATTAACTCAAACTCATTTAGGCTCTCTCATATTTTTTTTAATTTTAAAATATAATAATAATTAATTATATATATTTACTACCATTATATGCATTTCGTTTATTAAATTTCTAAACATAAATAACTTAATATATTTTTAGTATTTACATTATAGTACAATATATATTTAATTCTTTATATGCTATAAATTATATATATATATATATATATATAAACTAAATGAAAAATGATATAGTACAAATTTAAAAATCTAAGTTCAACCCATATTTTAATTGAACCTAATTTTTCTCATTCAAACTCATTTTTTCTATTTTAGTATTTTTACAGTAAACCCTCCCAAAATTTGAAAAAGCCTTTGGATTTGGATGAATAATTCAATCCTTGAAAAATCTATTTAAATATAATTTTTAATTATACAATACTTATTATATGATTTATATATACAAAAATAAATATAAAAATTTAATCCATCAAAAATTAATTTTTGGTTTGATACTTTAGATATTATTGAAAAATATTATGATGAATTTAATTTAAATTTTAAGTTATTATTACAATTTTATTTTCTTTTAATTTCTATTATTTTTCAAGTAATATATACTTTAAAAAAGAAAATGTTTTACAACCTCAAAAAATAAATAAAAAAATTGTGGCATTATCTTATTATAGCGGGCATTGAGTGGGGTAGGGTACTTTAATGTGTCTCAGATTTTTTGCATTATTAGAAAGAGAGAGATACATTTGTGAGCATATTTTTTCAATGCATAATGGTATTTTTACCAGATATCGAACTTAAGAGGATGTTATTCTTTGCCTATAATCTAAAGTTTTCTATAAAAATTGTTCCCTAATTGTAACACCCCAAATTCGGCTCATGCATTATGACTGGATCTAACATGTCACATGAGAAAAACCGTGTCTTTTAAAAAATATCGTTTGAAAGTTCGAGTGAAAACTTCCGTGTTAAAATATTTATAAAAGTTTATTTTAAAATCCATTTGTTTATCGATTTTGGAAAACCTTTATTTAAGTTTTTAGAGAATTCTCCTTTTAAACAATTTAAGCAAAATAATAAGTATAACAACCATAAAGCAAATAATAAAATACTCCAGAGGCCTTATTACAACATAAAAAAAAAACCCAAAATAGTAAAGTGAACGGAAATAGAAATTTAAAGTTCAAAATAAAACACCATTTCTGAAGTATGGCTTCCACCGAGTCATCCATGGCCCAAGTCCACATCATCGAGCATTACCTACAAGGGTTAAGAAAGGGGAGTGAGTTACAAGAACTCAAAAGTGAAATCCCTCACAGTCATCCACTGGGCTCGAACCCATATAGCAATATCTTGGGCCTAAGCCCTTTTACATAACAATTCTTAAAATGAAGCAAATGTATGAATGTATGCAACCCAACCCATCCTAGATATCCATCCGCTACACACCACCCGTACCATCCCATTACACCCGTGGGGATCAAGTCAACCCACCCCGCCAAACACACCAATCGCAGTAAGTCGCCATTTAATTCGCAGCAAGATGCCATTTAATTCGCAAGCAAGATGCCATTTAATAATATTTGTGGTGAGCCACCAGAGTCATAATTATGCGTGGCATAGCCACTATACTGATTGTGGCGAGCCACCGAATATCATATACGGTAATATAATCGGCACACGACCTTGGTAAAAAATGATCGACACGCAGTCGTTAATTCATATGTTAGGAACATAGCCCCGTAAATACGTTTAGCACAAAGCCATAATCACGATGGCACAAAGCCATATTTAGGTTGGCACATAGCCATTATCGTAATTTGTGGCGAGCCACCCGAATCGAAATGAAACTTAATAACAAACATTTTTGTGGCAATGCCACCGGGCTACACTTCTCTTCAACATTTTTCCCAACCCATGCATTATATGAAAATGCAACATACATAATAAGATATTCATATATAAATAGCAACCATTAATCAAATAATTTATTACAATGACTCGGCCCATTTAGGCAATAATAATCCGGCCCATTAAGGCATTCTAGCAAATCGGCCCTTTAGGGGCATTTTCGTAATTCGGCCCATAGGGGCATTTTCGTAATTCGGTAATTTTACCCACTAAGGGTAATTCGGTAATCTCGCAACCCAGGGGTATTTCGGTAATTTACCCTCCAAGGGTATTTTGGTAATTCCGCAACCTAGACTTAACTACTAATGTGGGGCATAAAAATCGAAACTGTCCATTTACGTCATACTGACTAAATTGACTATAACTCGAGTTAGGAAACTCAAAATTTAGATCCGTAAATTTTTCTTGAAACTAGACTCATATTTCTTCTTACTACAATTTTTCCAGAATTTTTAGCTTAGCCATTTAGTACAGTTTATTCATTAAAGATTCCCTTGTTTCACTGACCAACGGTTCTGACCTCTCTTGCCCTAAATTCAAATATCTCACTGTACGGTTTTCATATGTTGCTCCCACTTGTTTCTATTGAAAATAGGCTCACTAAGGAATCTGTACATATAACTTATAACTCATAATTAACTTTTTAAAAATTTTAAACAATTTTTCCAAGACAGAATAGGGAACCACGAAGTCAATCAGAACTAGTCTCACTAAAATTAAAATATCACAGAATATAAAATTCCTCTTCCTCCTCTGTTTCTTTCATATAAAAATAGACACAGTAAGCTTTATTTCTATATCTTATTCACTTTCTAACTCCCTTTATCCTATTTTTCGTGATTTTTCAAAATCACGTTACTGCTGCTGTCCAAACTGTTTCATTGCAAAAATATGGTTACCACTACGAATATACGCACGCCCGAGTGGTCACGGATGTCGGTTTCCGGTTTTCCTTCGGTATTTCGACCGAATCACAGAACATTTCATGCAAACTTTCAGAGAGGTATGAGATTACACACCATTTCAAACAGGTATTCGGAAGGGTACTGGATTACACACCTTATTCGGAATCCGTAACACGATACTCTCTGCGGCACCTAAAGGTACAATCGGATAACAATTAGTCCAAAGCCTAATTTTCAACTTCAACCAAGTATTGCGATTGATTAACAATCTATATCACTTACCAACAATCCGAGTCTCTTATTACGAGGGATAGGTGATCGAGCGATTTGGTCCCTAAAAATAAACGATTAGTCATCACCTCTATACCGTTTAGGAAACTAACCGATCAACGAAAAAGATCAAAAAGAACCATGACGAATCCCTTACCTTGACAATAATAGATCCCCTTTCTATCGATTTCCTTAAGGCTAGAAACATGATGAGAGTGTAAGCTAACACTCTACCGATTCAACCCACACCAAGAGAACCAAGAAGATGGAAGTAGCAAAGAATAGATTCGGCCTTACAACCACCGAAAACCCGAGAAGATAAAGAAGCTTCGGCAACCACAAGAACCAAGTTTCGGCTATGAGATGAAGTTGATGTTTCGGTTATGGTGTATAAAAAAGAATGTTTGAAAAGAAAAGAGTAGAAGTCAATAGGCAAATTGAAGTTTCGGTCAAGAGGAAATGCAATCAAAAGAACCAAAATATTTAGAAAGGAAAAAGAAATGACCCCCAAAGATGTGAAAATGCAAAGGAGAGCTAGAGAAATTCGGCTCCCCCTCTTTCCCTTAACCAAAACCATGTATCATCTTTTCCAAAAGATGAGCATTGACCAAATAAAAATCTTTCCAAAGCACCTTCCACACTATAAGCCAACATGTTCCCTTCACATGCCTTTTTCTTTTGATTCTTTCCATCATCAACCCTTATCTTCCTCCATACCATATTTCTTTAGCCACCTTTCCAAAACCAAAAAGTCTTCCTTGCCTTAAATACCACCTTGGCTGACACTTAGGGAAGGAATACAAAAATAAAATCCCAAAAATTGCACTAGGTGGGATTTGAACTCCACCCCTCAAGCCCATACATGCAACGCCACACCACTCCTCCACTAGCTTCACTTGTGCTAGCAAAATGCACACTTATTTCCATAAGCCTTGATGCCACTTACCTTCTTACCTTAAAGTGCTTAAACACAAAAATTTTGCTAAGGCCCAATTTGAACCCGGAACTTCCTAGAACCCCGTAACTTTCCAAAATCACCCTCCTAATAAATCCAACTTGAAATAATGTCGTTCTCAAATTCCCATAAATTTTAAAACGCTTCTACGCTCAAGGTCCAAAGGGCCCAATCCTACTAGGCCCAATTTCGGGTCATTACACTAATTGAATGAGAATTTTAAATTAAGCAAATCGAATGTATGGTTGACAACTAATAAGAGGATGTTATTCAACTCCTTCACATACTCCCTAAATTGAGCCTTGTTAAGAGAACTTATGCAATTTAGCTCAAGCCTCATTCTCAGCATATTATGGGGAAAATTACTCCTTGAATTATTTTCAGAACTCCTCCTAAGTCCTAATTGTGGCCTGACCACAACTTTCATCTATAGACCTACACCGCCACCATAATAGATTGAAATTTGTAAAATATCTAGAAACAATATTTACATTTGCATCATTATCCTTGATGCCCACAGCATGGAAGTATTGCTCCATCTCCCATAAGAAGTTGTCCACTTCCCTTGAGAACCTTCCCCCTTTAAACTTCTCCATTTTTAACATATATATCTCGCGGTTTAGCTTTAAACTGCTCCATTTTTAACATATATATCTCACGGTTTAGTGTTGCACCCAACACCCCTTTACCCACGACAACTCGACACATAGCGAGCTTTCCCTCAAGCTCCTCAATTCTCGTGCTCAAATCCTTTTTCGTGGCCTTAGTTTCCTCATTCAAAGCCATCACCATATCTGCGGTGGAATTGAGCACCTCTCGCATCGCTTCCATATTGGAATCGAGAGTATCCAACACAAATTCCCTGAGTAGCTCCCTCAAGTCCAACCCATTGATGTATCCTTCGACTACCTTAAGTGTCTTCCTCACATCCCTCATGGATTCCTCGAGATGGACTACTTGACTGGCTCAGCTACCGGCGCGCAAACATCGTGGCTGAGAAATAAACATTATTACAATTATAAATATCGTGATACCTACAAGTGTGACAGATCAGTTGTAATATTTGTAGTGTTACAGTGGCTGGAGTATTCCAAGGATCGAACCCAAAAGAGTATGCAATTTAATGATTTCTATTCAACAAGCATACAAGAAAGGAGTCTAGTTAGCTACTCACTAATTTCTATATTATAGCAAAACATAATTTGGAGGTGAATTACTCTAGTTAACTACTTAACACGCAAAATGACCAAATTGTAAAACTAGAAAAATTACAAAACTAACAGAATTGATAACAAACAATGGTTGGTTGATTTCCATGTTGTTGGTTAACCTTTGAATTAGGGATCTAAATAACTAATACTTCTAAATTGGCTTTATTTTACCTCTCGACCTCAATTTCACCAATTTAGACAAATTAATCTGTTTTATCCCTCGACCTCACGAAACTAGCCTGGGAAAATCGAATTGATTCTTGATAAAATCTCCTCCCCATCTCACTTATCTCAGTTTTCCCTTAGGAGCGTCAATCCAATGTTTTGAAGTCTATTAGATTTAGTCCAAATTTTTTGATTTAGTCCCTGTACCAAAAATTAACTAGACAACATTTTCATCAACCAACCACCTTAGATTTAGCCATCCCTAATCATATTTAAGCAAGCAAATGAACATCAATGGCAAACATAATAAAAATGAGAAAATCTTAGAGATAATGAAAATGGCAGCAATGGAAATGTAAAAGAACACTTAAAAATCATATGTTTAACAATCAAACTAAAATGAAATCGAGTTATATTAAAACTAAGGAGTAAACTGAAATTACACAAAGGTTTGAAGCACTAAATAAGTAAATAAAACTAAGCTACAATAACAACTAACTTAACTACCACTAAGAAACTAAAAAAAATCATAAAAGTAAACTAACCTTAAAAAGATGAAAAAGAAAACCCTAAACCTAAACCAAAGAGATGTAAGAAAAACTAAACTAAAAGCTCTCTCTTTTTTCTCGGCCAAAAGTGGCTTTTAATCTATTTACAACCCAATTTTTAGTGACCAAAATGCCCTTCAGCATCTAAATTTGATTAGTGTTGAAGTTGGAAAAGGACTACCATTATAGTCATTTTTTGTCTACTCTCATCAAGGATATCACGATAACATGGTTTGGTATCGTGATACCCACGTCAGTATTGACATGGAAGATCCTTGGGAGCTTGAGTATTACGATACCTAAGGCTGGTATCACGACACCACTGTAGATGGCCTCAATCCTCTTCATTTCAGCACTGTCAGAGGGGTATCATGACTTCTATGCTTCGATATCACGATATCCCCTTTCTAGGCGATTTCTTCGTTCACATTTGGGCCATTGTTGACTCCCTAAAACACTCAATCAATCATTAGGGTCCCTATGGCGCATTTGACCAATTTGGGCCTTAAAAGTAGAATAAAATGCACTAATTCACTTATTAAAGCAAGGAACTAAAACTCAGTAAAAGCACAAAAAATACATTCAATTGCTCGAGAATAAGCTCGTTAAGTATAATGTGGAGCCTAATTTAATGTATCGAATTACGACTGATCACCACTTGACTTTCCAAATTTGACATCATATCCCTCGATCAGCTAGCTTTCCTACCCCCTCCACGGGTCTCTCTAAGCTCAATCTGATCATTTATTCATTTCGTCATCTTGATTGACACCTTCAAACCTTAGCTGTAATACCAACTGTCACGGGGCTAGAATTTTAGTCTGGCAATCCATGTAACCTTAGGCGAATTCTTGGGTTCAAATGCGCCTAAGTCAGCTTAGCTCTCAAAAAGTGAGAATTCACAATAGAAATTTTTCGAGGCACCGAATATAAAGTGAAAGCAACTGAAAAACAAAGAATCAACGAGAGAACAAAAAAACCACAAGAAAGCAACACTTCCAAGGTGTTTGAGTAAATGCTCTCAAAATATTCTATTACCCAATAATGAAGTGCAATGGGATAATTACAAATAAAGGGGAAGACCTCTATTTATAATCGAGCTCCCCCAGATCCAACGGTACAATTTACTTTACATCAATAGTCAAAATTAAAGCCTATCTACAATTGAGATTCTTAAGGGATTTACACAATTCCCTAAGATTACAAAATCAAATCTTATCAGATTACAAATATTCTAAATTTAGTTTCCATATTTACCATGGCAACCCTAATTCCCCTTAAGTCCTTCATTGGACCACAAATGCTTCAAGTAGATAGATTTCTTCACATGTTCCACGAATCAGGTCAGTTCAAGTGGGTCTAATGAGCTCTATTTTATCAATTGACCTCCATGGGGCATTTTGTATGCATTCCTCATGAGTTTTGATCCGCTGCCCATAACATATGTGTGTGAAAATCACGTATTTAGAACAAAAGTTTGTATTTAAAAATAGCATATAATAAATAATGAAATGTAAGGTATAAAAATATAATAACATAGATAATGTGTATGAGATTAAAATAAAAAATAAGTTTAAATTGTCAGTAAAATAAAATTTAATAGGTAAATAAATCATATAATATTAAATGAGCTTTTATTTATTTATTGTCATTTTTCTTGAGTTGGTATCGAGATGATTTGTGTCACAAACCCAATCAACAAAATTATCTATATATACAAACAATGTGGGCCAAACAATTTGTATAATACCATTAAAATGTTAAAAAAAATTAAAATGAAGCTTTGGTTAACGTTGTAAAGAAAAAAAATTCTAAATATGTTGGTGACATGGATTCAAATCTAACTATATGTAAAAATTTTATTGATTTTATTAAAAATATAAAAAGAAAAAATTACCTTCGCAATAATATAATTTATTTATACATGATATGCATTTTTGTAATTCTCTTAACCGAGTTGGGACTTGGTAATAATAGTATAAATATTGAAAGATATTAAGTGTTTTGCATTTTTTTCATGTATTTAAGGTATTGTATATTTATATGATTTTTACATGCTATTTATTGATTTTATCATTTTATGTAATATTTATGCATTTCTATATTTTTGTGTCGTGTTCATGTTATATTTCGTCAAGATTTTCCTTTCTAAATTTTATGTCATACCTTAAGTAAAACCATATTTAATATAGTTTTTTTTTTTTTTATGTGTGTTAATGAGTATTATACCATATTTAATATAGTTTTTTTGTTTGTCAATGAATATTATAAATTAATAAATAATTTTCATACGATAAAAATTTGTTATATATTCATATTTTGATACCATGATTATATTCATATAAAAAATGTATATATTAGAGTTGCAAAAAAGTCTGCTAGGTTAGCACAGTTTCGTCTGCTGGTTATCACGTTATTCGATGTTTGTCTAGGGTTTAATGATTTTTTAGGGATATTCGGATCTAATGATTGTTTTGCTAAGGGGTAAAATGGAGGAGGATCTAGCCAACTTGAATATTTCTGAGGAACAAAAAGCTTCATCCCAAGGGCAAGGGCATGTAGATGTGATTGAATAGGATTACAGGCTTTTTTTGGTTGGAAAGGTGTTAACGGATAGTGTGGTGCACTTCCCTTCGATGAGTAGTGCGTTTGCAGATCTATGGCATCCACCGGGAGGAGTTGTTATTTGAGATATTGGGGAAAAGAGGTACTTGTTCCGATTTTATTATGAGATAGATCTGAAGAAGGTGGGTGAAGGTATGTCGTGGACGTAAAAATATACATTTGATTATTTTTCACAAACTGGAGCAGGGGGAGTACCATTTACAATCGCCTCTAAATTATTCGGTTTTTTGGGTTCAGATCCACAATCTACCAATGGGACTTATGTCAAAGGGTATGGCATGCCAGTTTGGGAATTTCATTGGTACTTTTATGGAGTATGACACTACTTAGATCTCAAAGGGGATCGGTAGGTTTACGAGAATACGAGTAAAAGTAGATGTTCGGATTCCATTGAAGCGGAAAAAGCGAATTGTGTTGGATCAAAATTGTTCATTTTATGCTTATTTTCAGTATGAGAAACTAAAGTTGTTTTGCTTTTTGTGTGGGAAGCTTAGACCATATGTGACACACGGCCTGGCATATGGGCATGTAAATTGGCCATGTGTCCCCTACATCTTGAAATTTAGAAACAGAATGCTCTGAATTGAGCACACGGGCGTGTGTCTCAATCGTGTGAGAGACAGGGCCTAGAACATGGGCATGTGACTTGGCCGTGTGAAAACTGTACCTATTTTATGAAAATTAAATTAACCATACGGCCTAGCACACGGGCATGTGGCATGGCCGTGTGCACAAGTCAGAGAGTTACACGGGGTAAGACACGGCTGTAGCACGGGCGTGTCTGAGGGTCACACGGGCGTGTCCCTAGACCACACGGGCGTGTGAGCCCTATACTTGAGAAAAATTCTTAGTGATCCCGATTTAGTCTCGTTTTGGTTCTAATGTTCGTTTTGGGCCTTGAGGGCTCAATCAAGGGACATCATGATTGTTCTCGGGAAATGAATAGTATTTTACTCGAATAATGTGAAAATATTTTGTAATCATCGATAATGCTCCGTAACCCTGTTTCGGCGACGAATACGGGTTAGGGGTGTTACAGAGCCACTTCAAAGCGGCATCGTTTTGCGCAGTCTATATAAGTGAAAAAAATTAAAAAAATTCATTTCAGATAGTTTTTAAAAAAAAATAGTTTCTCTCCATTTTTTCTCTCTGTTTTCTCTCTAGGCACTTCCCAAAATCTGGCCATCGGGCCGCCGTGACCGTCGTAGGCCACCGGTCATCGACGACAGTGTTCGCCGCCTCCAGTGGCCGGAAAAGTCCCTTTTTTATTTTTTTTTCTTTTTTCTTTTAAAAAAAAACCTTTAATCCCTTTTGAGCCCCGATCTAAAGGCAAGGCCAACCTCGACAACGGGGGGAGATGAAAAGACTCGGGTAAATGATTTCTATTTTTATTATTTTTTTCGAAATAAAAAAAAGAAGAAAGTCACCTTTGAAATTTTCTTTAATCTATTTTTTTGATTGTTTTTTTCTCTATTTTTTTTATTTCTCCGCCTGAAAAAATTACAATCGGTTTTTGTGGCTTTATAGCCGATTTCATTACAATATTTTATATTTTTCACTATTGTTTGCTACTATTCTCTATCTGTTTCCTTTGCTCTATTTTCTATCCTTTTTTTTGCAGGTGCTGGGGTCAACGGAGGCGATCTTGCCATTCTGGTGCAAGGCGGCCGAGGCGTCAGGTCTCGGGCAACGTGCGTACTGTAGAAGCACGTGGGTGGCAGCAGTGCAGCAGGAGAGGGATTCAGAAACCCTAAGGTTTCTGAATTAGTTTAGGTTCTTGGGACAATAGGCCTCTTTTGTATTTTGGGCTTGTAATTTTGTTAGTGGACTGTTATTTATTAAGGCCCGGTCAAATTTGGGCATTTATACATCTGTTTCTGTATCTGTTTATGGAATATATCTGATTGGTTTCTGAGAGTATATCTGCTACATTATCAAATGAATCACGTGTGTCTGAGTTATTGTTTGAAATAAGTTACACACTGAGCTCGTAAGCTCACTTTTTATTTGTTTCCTCTTAGGTAATCCACAGACAGAAGGCGGATCAGTGCGGTGGGAGCACGGTTATATATATTTATATTGCATTTCTTTTAACTTTGTTCAAATTAAATCTGTTTTGTTCGTTGGACTATTTTTGGGCTTTTAGGACTGTTTTTAATTCTGGATTTTATTTTCCGTTTTAAACCATTTTAATATTTTTTTTAGATTATATTAATTTTATCTGAAAAATGTTGAATTTCAAAACCAAATTGCGTTTTCCAAAACTTCATTTAACTAAGAAATTCTGCTGCAAAACTAAGTGATCTTATAAGTATTTATCTGCAAAATTTAATGAATTAGTTAATAGAAAGTATTTTCCCTAAATAAACTGAAATTTTATTTATCACAAGCTAGCACTATTTATTTTACAAGTCTCAAAATGGTTTTTGGATTATCAAATGAATTGTGGTAATTTCTCCAAATCTAGTCATATTTGGCCGGGTTTGGAGTGTTATATTTGGTGGTATCAGATTTAGGTTCAGAATGCAGTTTCGGAGTCCCATTTCCATAAATCGAGTCTGTAAATATTAAATAGGGATATTTAAGGAGTTATTATATAGATATATTAAAATTTGGTTAAGTAAATTAGCTCAAAATGTGGTTAATTAAGGTTTAAGGACTAAATTGTAAAGTTTAATCGCTACATAATTTTAATTAGTAAAAGGCTTAGGGACTTAGATAGCAATTAACCAAAGGATTAAAATGGTAAATAAATCAATATTTAGTAGTGGATTGTAACACCCCAAACCCGGCCTAGGAGTTTAAGCCGAATCCAGGATGCTACATTGATCACCGAAGTGATCGTGGGGAAAATTTTACAAACCACTTATCTTAGTGAACCAAAAGTATTTAGAATCGTTTAATATCCAGTCAGTATAGTTCACAATAAGACTTAATATAAAACCCGTATAAATTGTACGATTAAAAACATATATCAGAAACTGTACCAAAGTATTATAAAACCTTACAGTTTAAAAACCGAATAGTAATTAAAATCGAAAATACAAACGATAGTTTATTTCCACCAAGATCGTCCGAGACCTCCAGCGTCATCGAGTCCAGCGTCCAAAAATTCTGAAATGTACCTGTAAGGGGAAATGAGAAGGGGTGAGCTACTCGAGCTCGAGTGTGATATCAAAACCATCTAACTACGAGAATCGAATCTGAGATGACCGTAAGTAATTCAACAAATGAACATACTTACGATTTGTATGAGAAGCGGTTGAGTGCGTTGAAAGCGGACATACCTAGTGACGGCAATATTTAGAGCATATCGAAATCACACTCGCCACACAATCACAAATACTACTCGGTGCGATAACAAAACTCTCAATAGTCATTAGTTTCAATTCGATCGATCGAGATACAATCGAGTTACAAGGTTACTGAAAGAACCACAAATGTACTTTTCATCCAAACAGAACAAACAGATATTCCAACGTATATAAAACGATCAAACAGATGCTTATGAATGCAATTGAGTTATAAAAACCCACCCATCCACCCAACACACCTCTCCGTCCCCCCATCACTCCTCATAAGAGCTGTTTGAGCTTATCCAACCAATCACTCCACATAGGACCTCGTAAAGCCCATCTAACCCTACACTCCAATAATGTCCACGACCCTCTGGGTATTGCGACTGCCCATGACCCTCTGGGTATTAGGGGCTATCGATGTCAGTCTGATGCCATCGCGGTAACCAGCGCAGACGCATACATGCGCGATGAACTGCCAGATCAGATAGTGGTACGTAGCGTAGCTAACGTACATGCGGTACAGTGCAATGCGATAATCTGCTATACCGATAGGTTGCAGTGAAACTGCCAGTTCAGTCAATGGTACGTAGCGTAGCTAGCGTACATGCGGTACGGTGCAATGCGGTAATTTGCTATACCGTTATCAGTAAAGTCTACGACCCTCAGGGTATTGGGACTGCCCACATCCCTCGAGGTAATAGGGGCTATCAGTAACCAGCAGATCAGCTGCCAGTTCAGTCAACCTTCATTCTCTTCAAAATCCCACCCAAAAATAATATATACATATGTATGTATGCAGTCAGATGTACACGATCAGAATACCAGTTTCAGACAGTTAATCAGAAGTTGACACTCACATCCAATCAGTCAGTTACAGAATCAGACATGTGCTCACTCATAACTCGAGTTCAGTATCAAGCTTATCGCACAACCAATCACAAATAACACACACATCAAGCCCAGATCAGAGTCACAACTACCCTCAGTAAAGCTCAGTCGAGGGTTGGAACACACAGAGTTACGACTACACTTACATTTGACCTAAAATCATTGTTTGGCGAGATAGGGCCACACGCCCGTGTGCTCCGGCCGTGTGGAGCAATCTAGGCTGTGTGGGGGTTCAAACGCCCGTGTAAAGGGTAACACACGGCCGTGTGACAGAGGCACACACCCGTGTGGTGTAGGGACATGACCGTGTGAATAGGCCGTGTAACTCAATTTGTCCAATTTCGCTAAAATCAAGTGCATGGCAGACATGGTCGTGTGTTCCGAAACACACGCCCGTGTGGGATCCCTAAATCCCCAAATTAGTCACACGGCCGTGTGGCCAGGCCATGTGACACCAAATCTCTAAAACCCTAATTCCCAATCTCACACGCCTGTGTACCTGAAGGACACAGCCGTGTGAAAATCGACAAAATCCCCAAACCGACCACACGGCCGTGTGGCACCCAATTTGGCCTGAAACCCTAACGCCCAATTCCACACGGCCGTGTGCCGAGGCACACGCCCGTGTGGCCGTCGGGGTGATCATGAAACCACCCTAAAACAGCCCCAAAATCGCCGTTTCAGCCACCAGAACCGTCCCCAACCTTTTCCCTATCAACATATATCAGAAAGTGATGATTTCCCATCACTTCCATCAACTAAAAACCCAAAAGAATGGGTTAGTATACGGTCAATCAAAGTTGAAAGCAAAGATTCACAAAACGAAATATACAGATAAGAACTATGGACAAGGTTCGAATCCCAAACCTATTTGCGATCAGAGAAGGCGGCAGAGGCGCAAAATTCCCGAATCCACAAATCAACCGTTTTAAGAAATATTTAGAAAGCAGAAGAGAGGGGAGGAGAGGAGAACGTGAAAACAGAAAAGTCAAAAATAAAATAAAAAAGAAAAATAAAAGCAGCTTTAGTCATAAAACTAATAATTTAATAATTATAAATAATTATAATTATTAACTAAAAACAAACAAAATAAAATACCTACCAAAACGTTCACACTAAGACTCGAACTCGGAACCATGAGGTTCCCTAACATTCTCTCAACCACCAGACTAGTAGGCCCATTCTGACACTAAACTGCACATCCACACACATATGTGCAACCTCCCCACTGTCCCTACGCTTAAAACTCAAAACTTCTAGGCCCAAAATTCGGGGCGTTACATGGATAGTGGATGACGATGGTAATTAGCATTAGAATTAATTAATGGTAATTAAGGTAAGTTAAACCATGATTAACTTAAATTAACTAAGTTTAATTTTAAGTTAAACTAAGTATAAATATAACATAAGTGGGAGATGACAAAATTGTCATCTTCTTCGTTAGCCAACAGTCCACCTTTGAAGAAAATCAAAGAAAGAAAATTTAGGTTTTCAAGCAATATTCGACCAACATTTCATGTAACGACTCAGTTTTTAGTGGTACTACAAATTACAGTTTCAGGACCCCTTTTCGTAAACCGAGTATGTAAATATTAAATAAAGATATTTATGGAGTTATTATATAAGTGAATTGAAATTTGGATATTTATTTAGCCAAAATTGTGATTAATTAAGGCCCAATGGCTAAATCACTATAGATTTTTAATTAGAAAATGGCTTGAGGACCTAAATTGCAATTAACCAAAGGTCCAAAACAACAATTAGACCATGCCAAAGTATGTGTTATTGGATGGCATAATCATAGGGCCATTAACTTAATTAATTTAAGATTTATTTAACTAAATTAAGTTTATTTAGCTCTCTAAGTCGAGTTAGCATTAGAGCTTTCATAAGCTCGTATAAGACCTATGAATGATTATACGTCGTATCATATACTTATCTTACTTGTATTTTCTTGTTAATTGGTATTAATTGAACAGAATTCGATCGTAGTTACCCCGGCAACGAATGTGGCATCTTGTAGCTCGGACCTGGCGATTGAGTCGGGTATAGGGTGTTACATTTCAAGTAAGTCCCTAACCATTTTTATTTGATTTTTATAGATTTTTTTTTTATCTTGGGAGCTTGATTAAGCTAACCCATATATCAATTTGTTCAATTTCCATTTCCATTAATAGTAGCCTTCTTCTGTCCTCTCATTACAACGAGAGCTCCATAAGAAACCTTTAAGTCATTTGACTCGATAACAATTCTGCAACCATTCGAGTCTAAAATTCCCAAATAGATTATATTTTTCTTTAGATCAAGCTTATACCTGACATCTGACAGTGTTTGTACAGTTCTGTTGTGCATCTTGATTTGTACTATTTCGATCTCAATTATCTTACATAGAGAGTTATTCCCCATCAGCACAACCTTCAACTGAACTATACGTGGAGAACCAGTCCCTGTTGGAACAAATGTGGTAAAAGCACTCTAAATCAAGGATCCATTCAGATGTAATCTTAGAGCTTTCTGTAACACCACTATACCATGTTTGACTCAAGGAACCTGATATAAGAATATTACATTTGGTGCCAAAGTAATTCTTGGCTAATCACTAATAAATTAGAACATAAAAACAGACAAATAATAAATTTAAATAATTTATAATTTAGTCCTTACTACTACTTGGAACATACTTGATTTTTCCTAAGTACATGTCATTCTATTCAAAATTTTAAAACGTACCCTCTTGTTACTTGAAGATGTGATGAGATGAAGACTCGTAATCTCAAATACAACTCTTCAAAATTTCTCATACCTAATCACAAGCACGAAACAAAAAGACGTCTGCGCTGAGTATACACCAGATGGTATTACTATAATTCAAATACTTAAAGTAAAAACAATAAATATGCAAAATTAATCTTACCACTATTTTACTTTCAATAAATCATTCATGCATTTAAAACTTTAATTTTTTTTAGTAATATGTATCTTAAATAGCTTTTCTTCATTTTAATTTATATATCTTCTTACTATATCAATATTCATTTCATGCATTTCATCAATAACCATTTCATAAAATCATTATTTCATATATTTCATATATTTCATTTATATATCTCAATTCGATAACTTATTCTATTTCATATCTAAAACCTTACAACATTAGTCTTTCAATAATTATTTAAACCAACATTTTTCAATAAAAATAATTATAATTAATTCATATGATTATATTCAATTAACTCATACACTATTTCATTATTTCTAAATCATTCTATTTTCACTTCTTATTTCGATATTTTAACAAATTCATGAACCTTAAGTTCATGCTTCAAATCTCAGGTCTCAATTTAATTCACAATTCAACTTATAATTTCTTTATCATATTTTTAATAGTACGATCAATCAAATTTGTTTAATTTTCTCATTTCAGTTATTCACCCTATTAACAAACCCGGACCTTGGCGGATACACGGATTCCAACCAAACACACCAGTACGGCAAATTGTGCCTAAAACGGTACTCAGTACCTGATCAATATATCAGAAGCAGTATACGACACATAAAGTGCCTGAAACGACACACGTGGTGCCTAATACGACACATATAGTGTTTGATCGGCAAAGCCGATAAATTCCTGTACTCTTCCAATCCTATGGCATGCCAACTATATCTGACTCAACCCGACTAGTTAATAGGGTATTCAAATCATTTTTCTATTTCAAATTCACTTTCAATTCAATCACAATTCAATTCAAATTCACTTTCCACTTTCTAATCAATATACAATTCAATACCAATACATATTTCAGATATTCACATATAATCATACTTCGATTCAATTCAAACCACTTTTCAATCAATACACAATTCACATATTCACACATATTCATAATTTAATTCACTTTTATTCAATTCATATTTTTAATTCATTTTCCAATCAAATTCAAATCACTAATTACTTTTCAATCAATATACATTTCAAATACTCACATATTTTCTTCATTCAATTCAATTTGATTCAATTCAAATCACTTTTAGTTTCCAATCAATATACTTTCAAATATTCACATAATTCATAATTCAATTACTTAATTCAAATCACTTTTAATTTCCAATTTGTTCACATTCAATTTCAATAGCCATAAACATTTTTGAATCAATTTCATTCAAATCAATATTATCATCTCAATTGCTTACCTAATTTTACTTACCATGCATTTTAATTAAAATATAACAATTAATAATAAATAGATTTGAATTATAGTAATACAAACCGTGATTTCTCGTTTTTACTCCTTGTCCACTTTTCCTTTTCCTTTCTTCGCGGATGCCTCGGGTGCGATATTGGCTACGAAAAATTAAGATAAATTTCATAATCATTAATACAATATTAAATTTTCATCTAATACTTGAATTTCTATTCTACTTTTATCTCAATTTCAATTTAATCCCTAACTAAATTCATTTATTTTTCCATCTCAATTCATACCTCATTTCTACTCAAGTTTCAACTAAACTTAAACTTAACTATCTAATTTTTATCATAAATTCCTAATTTCAAAATTCTTGCAATTTAGTCCCTATTATATAAAATTTATAACTTATTTTACAATTTAATACATCTCCCAATTCTAATTAGAATTTTTATTAATTCAATTTCTAATTCACACTTTTACCTAGCAAAATTAATGTCTAAAAATCTAATAACTTCCAAAATTTTCAGCATATACTTAATAATATTTTGTTCTAGGTTCATAAAAACTCAAAAATTACAAGAAAATGACTTAAATTGACTTACCAATTTGAATTTAAACCTTAAAAACCGTAGATTCTTTCTTTTTATTTTTCTTTTTTCTCTCTCTCTATTTCGTCCCTGCTATTCTGTTGTTTTAATTTCTTTGTTTTCTTTCTTTACTTTACTATATATATATAATATAATAATAATATAATATATAATATATAATAAAACATAATAAATATCTTTATTATTTAATAATATAATATATATATATATATATATTAAACTTAAAAATCTCAGATTTTTAAGGAATAACCGCCTCAACTTATGCTTTTGGTTTAATTTCCCTTTTAGTCCTTTTTACTTTCTTTGTATTATATTTGTTTATTAATTTAACAATAATATAATATATAATTATAACAAATATCTATTACTTAAATAATAAGTAAATTAAATACATATATTACAAATGTACATATTTTAATTAACACACTTGTATTTTATCATCACCTTACACTTGTCTTTATTTATTTTATTTCATAATATAATAATAATTAATAAATATCTTTTACTTATTATTTAAGAAAATATACAAATATATTACAAGTGCATTTTCATGTATTTTACACATGTTTATTATCATTATCATACATTTGTCACTATTTTAATTTATTTAATAATAATAATAATAATAATTTTAATATAAAACCATAATAATATTTATATAAAATATATAATCAAAGAAAAATATTTCTTCCCATTTGCCGGCTCACCTAATGAAATAGGCATAATTGCCTATTTAATCCCTTTATTTTATTTTAATCTATAATTAAATGATAAACCTTAATTTACACATATTTTAACTCCATATTTGGCTTACTTTTGGATGAATTTTCATTAGATTTGATGAATTCGATGCTCCTAATCCATTAATTTCATGTTTTATACTCATGAGAGCTTAGGGAGTCGAAAAGATCGAGAAACGGGCCAAAAAGGGACAAAATGGGCCTACTTAGGAAATCAACATGGCCTGGACCATTGGACACGGTCGTGTGTTACGAGCAGGATCAACCACGGCCTGGACTATCGTCCACGGGAAGACCACACGGCTGTGTGTGGCGAGCAGAGTCGAGCACGGCCCAAGCCATCACCCACGGGCGTGTCCCTGCCGACCCTAGGTTTAATTCTATTCGGAAAAGGCTACTTGTGGGCCAAGTAAGGCATCTTAAAGCCTATATAAACACCCTAGGGGGCAACCTAAAAGGCGGACACCGAGTAGAAGGAGAAAATACTCCAAGACAGCCGTCCGAAACAGCTTAGGAGAAGGATCTCCATCAAGACTGAGGATCTCCCATCAAATTCTTTAGAAGTTTTTGGGTTTTCTTATGTTTGTTGTTTTCCCTATTTTGATATGTTCCCTTCTATCAGTATGAACTAAACTCCCTAAATATCTAGGGAGGATGAAACCTAGAACGGATCTTATTATTATTTGATTTATAAGATAAATACTTATTCTTATTCTTAATTGCGAGTTCTTATTCTTGTTTTGATAATTCAGGTTATTGATTCAAGTCGAATGTGCTTACTCAGTGGAGCAAAAGTCCCTGTTTAAGAGTAGATCAACACAATTAAGCGGAGTTGATTGCAACCCTAGAAATAGGGCAACGAAAATCTGTCGGATTAGAGTCAAATCTAATAAGGGAATCCATAGATCGAGTTAATGCGACAATAGGGGTTTTAATTAGAAAGAGATTTCAATTAATCAACCTAGAGTCAGTTGTTTTTAGTCTTGAAAGAGATATTAACATAAATCAGGGATTTTTACGGATTAAGTCAAGTGAATAAATCATATGAATCAAAAGTAATAAGTGAAGTCTAGGTGGATCCTTCCTTAGGTATTGCCTTTATCATATAAGTTGTCTAAAAGTATTTTCCTAATTCTTTCTTGTCGTGTTAATTAGTTTTAGTTTAAAACGAAATCACTCCAATACTTAGGCTAAATAATAAAAAGATAGTAATTACTAGTACTCTTGGTCTTTGTGGATACGATATTACCGGTCTTACCATAACTATATTATTAAACGATAGGTGCGCTTGCCTTTATTGTGGTCATAGTTAGTTTTAGACACATCAAGTTTTTGGGGCTTTGCTGGGGACTAAGATATTAGAAACACTAAAGTTTTAATACTTTAGCCTTTTTTTTTATTTGCAATTTATTTTTTTTATTTCTACTCTTCTAATTCTTTTCTTTTATTTGCTTCTGGCAGGTAAATCTAGTTTATGACTAGAAGAAACCCGTCAGGACCATTACTTTTTGACAGTGAGATTGAAAGTACAGCTCGCAGAAACCGAAGAGAAATAAGGCGAAGTCTACAATACATAGAAGAAGAGCAAGAAGACGAAACTAATACTATAGAAGAGATGGCTGATAATAATTCGATCCCTCCTGTGGTTACCGCAAATTCGGTGAATCAAAACCCTGCTCCTCGTACTATGTATGATTATGCTAAACCTAAATTAACAGGAACTGAATCAAGTATTATTAGACCTGCTGTTGCTGCAAATAATTTTGAACTGAAACCTAACACTATTCAGATGATTCAGCAGTTTGTTCAGTTTGATGGTTTGCAGGATGAGGATCCCAACAATCACTTGGCAAATTTTTTGGAATTCTGCGACACTTTCAAAATAAATAGCGTTTCTGATGATGTCATTCGTCTTCGGTTGTTTCCCTTTTCATTAAGAAACAAAGCTAAACAGTGGTTGAACTCGTTACCACGAGAATCAATCACTACATGGGAGTAAATGACCGAAAAATTTTTATTAAAATATTTTTTGCCGGCTAAAACGGCTAAGTTGAGGAATGATATCTCTTCTTTTGTGCAGATGGATTTAAAAACACTTTACGATGCATGGGAGAGATACAAGGATCTACTGAGGAGGTGCCCTCACCATGGGTTACCATTATGGCTACAGGTTCAAACCTTTTACAACGATGCGAACCCCTCGACTAAGCAGTTGATTGATGCATCCGCCGGTGGTACACTAAACAATAAAACACCTGAGGCTGCTTACGAATTCATTGAAGAAATGTCACTGAATAACTATCAGTGGCAAGTTATGAGGACAAAGCCAACAAAAGCCGCCAGTGTTTTCAACCTCGACGCAGTAACCATGCTATCAAACCAGGTAGAACTGTTAAATAAAAAGATTGATGGTTTGTGTGGTTCGCAGGTACATCCAGTGATGCAGTGTGATACAAATGGAGGGGGGTCGAACAATACAGAATACCCACCCTACAACCCTGGCATAGAAAACGAACAAATGAACTATATGGGTAATAATTCTAGACCTCAAAATAACCCTTATAGTAACACTTACAATCCAGGTTGGAGGAACCACCCAAACTTTTCATGGGGTAGCCAAGGAAATCAAAGACCACAAATCCCTCCAGTTTTCCAACCACCCTATCAGCAAGAGAAGAAGTCGAACCTTGAAGATATGCTAGCAAAGTTTATTTCAGTGTCAGAGACTCATTTTCAGAAGACCGAAATAGAGTTGAAAAATCAGCAAACATTAATTCAAAGGCTTAAGAATCAAATTGGACAGCTGACCAAGTTAGTTTCCGAAAGGCAACCAGGTAGTTTACCTAGTAATATCGAACCTAAACCAAAAGAGCATGTGAAATCAGTAACACTAAGGAATGGGAAGGTATTAGTTGAAGCTGAAAAGAAGATGCCACAAGAAACTGATAAGGAAAAGGGTGAGGAAGCAAACGAGAATGTAACACCGATACTTAAAGAGTAAAAACCACCGATCCTCTATCCGGCAAAGTTAAAAAAAGACCGCATAGACGCACAATTTGGTAAATTTCTTGAAGTTTTTAAACAATTACATATTAACTTACCTTTTGTTGAAGCTATTTCGCAGATGCCAACATACGCAAAATTCCTAAAAGAGCTTTTAACGAATAAAAGAAAGTTTGAAGAGCTATCAACCGTGGAGCTTAATGAGGAATGTTCAGCTATTCTCCAAAATAAGCTACCAACCAAATTGAAAGATCCAGGAAGTTTCACTATTCCCTGTTTAATTAGTAGTTTAAATATTGAGAAAGAATTAGCTGATTTAGGTGTCAGTATTAATTTAATGCCTTATAAAATGTTCAAGCAGCTTGGTCTTGGGGAACTAAAACCCACTAGGATGAGTATTCAATTAGCTGACAGATCTATTAAATATCCTAGGGGAATTATAGAAGATGTTTTGGTAAAAGTTGATAAATTCATATTCCCTGTTGATTTTGTTGTGCTTGACATGGATGAGGACGTTGAGGTACCTTTAATTTTAAGACGCCCATTTTTAGCCACTGCTAGGGCCGTTATTGATGTAGGTGATGGTAAACTTGTGCTCAGGATAGGTGACGAGGAAATCATTTTTAAAATCTATGATGCTATGCGATACTCTAGAGAGCAAGATGATTCTTATTATTTTATTGATGCTATTGATCATTCTATTCAAGATTCTTTTCAGGAAATCATACATAAAGACACGTTGGAACTGTGTCTTGCCCAAGGAGAGGAGGCCGATGACGATACCAATGAGATGGGGGAGATAAAAAATTTCTTCCCCAAGACAAAAGAAGTATGAGGGCATTGAAATAAATGACGAACTAAAACAAAAACCCTCTATTGAAGAGCCCCCCAAATTGGAATTGAAACAGTTACCAAATCACTTAGAGTATGCATTCCTCGAGGATAATTCTACACTACCGGTAATTATTTCTTCAGAATTGGAACCCAATAAGAAAGATAAGTTAATAAAGATACTAAAGGAGCATAAAAGAGCCATAGCTTGGAAAATTTCTGACATTAAAGGGATAAGCCCATCATTTTGCACCCACAAAATTTTAATGGAAGATGAATATAAACCATGTGTGCAACCTCAAAGACGATTAAATCCCAACATTAAAGAAGTTGTTAAAGCTGAGGTAATTAAACTTCTAGATGCTGGAATTATTTATCCTATTTCGACAAAGATTTGGGTAAGCCCCATGCAAAGTTGTTCCAAATAAGGGAGGCATGATCATTTATAGCCAACGAGAAGAATGAATTGATTCCAACAAGGATACCACAGGTTGGAGAGTTTGCATTGATTATAGGAAATTAAACGATGCCACGAGAAAAGATCACTTTCCTTACCATTCATTGATCGATGTTAGAAAGATTATCTGGGCATAGTACTATTGCTTCTTGGACGGACTCTCTGGCTACTTCCAAATCCCAATAGCTCTTGAGGATCAAGAAAAGACAACATTTACATGTCCATATGGTACGTTTTCTTATCGTAGAATACCTTTTGGATTATGTAATGCTCCTGCTACTTTTCAGCGATGCATGCTAGCCATCTTTGATGAACTTGTGAAAGATATTATGGAGGTATTTATGGATGACTTTTCAGTATTCGGTAATTCTTTCCACCTTTGCCTTAAAAATTTAAAAAGAGTTCTAATGAGATGTGAAGAAACGAACCTTGTGCTTAATTGGGAAAAGTGTCACTTTATGGTTCGAGAAGGGATTGTGTTAGGTCACAGAATTTCTAGTAAAGGGATTGAGGTTGATAAAGCAAAAATTGAAACCATAGAAAAATTACCTCCTCCTAGTTTAGTTAAGGCTATTGGAAGTTTTTTAGGACACGCTGGATTTTATAGAAGATTTATTAAGGATTTTTCTAAAATAGCTAAGCCCTTAACTAAATTACTAGAAAAAGATGTGCCTTTCAATTTTGATCAGGAATGTTTAGATGCATTTAATACCCTCAAAAATAAATTAATAATTGCTCCGATTATAATTGCACCTGATTGGAATTTACCCTTTGAACTAATGTGTGATGCGAGTGATTTTACAGTAGGTGCAGTTTTGGGATAGTGAAGAGACAAGCATTTTCAACCAATTTATTACGCTAGCAAAACATTGACGGCCGCACAAGAAAATTACACCACCACGAGAAAAAGAGTTGCTAGCTGTGGTTTTTGCATTTGATAAATTTAGACAGTATTTGATATTATCTAAAGTTGTCGTTTACACTGACCATTCAGCTCTTCGCTATCTTTTAGCTAAATCTGATGCAAAACCTCGACTCATAAGGTGGATTTTACTCTTACAGGAATTTGATTTAGAAATTCAAGATAAGAAAGGAGCTGAAAATCTCGCGGCAGACCATCTTTCTAGGCTTGAAAATCCACATATCAAAGAACTCGATGACAGTGAGATAAATGACTCGTTTCCTGAAGAACAACTCTTTGCTATTTCCGATTCCGAGGTACCTTGGTTTGCAGATATTGCGAATTATTTAGCTACTAACATCCTGCCAAAAGGGTTAACACATCATCAAAAGAAGTGATTCTTTGCTGATGCGAAAAATTATTTTTGGGAGGATCCTTTTCTTTTTCGTATATGTGCAGATCAAGTAATTCGGAGATGTGTTACAAAGGCAGAAGCAAGCAAAATCCTAGAACATTGCCATTCAGGACCAACAGGAGGACATTACAGAGAGACTAGGACAGCACATAAAACGCTTGAATCAGGTTTTTATTGGCCCACTATGTTCAAGGACACTAACAGGTATGTTACTTCATGTGATAGATGTCAGAGAACAAGTAATATCTCTAAACGCGATGAAATGCCTCAAACGTACATGCTGTCATGTGAAATATTTGATGTATGGGGTATTGATTTTATGGGTCAATTCCCTAACTCATTTGGGAATAAATACATCTTAGTAGTAGTTGATTATATGTCAAAATGGGTGGAAGCTCAAGCTTTACCTACTAATGATGCTAGAGTGATAGTGAGATTTCTTAAGAAACTCTTCTCTCGATTTGGAACATCTAGAGCAATTATTAGTGATAGGGGTAATCATTTTTGTAACACTCAATTTGATAAAATCTTAAAGAAATACGTAGTGCACCACAGAACAGCTACCCCTTATCACCCTCAAACCAGTGGATAAGTTGAAGTAGCCAATCGAGAGCTTAAGGGTATTCTAGAGAAAACCGTAGAATCAAATAGGAAAGATTGGGCATTAAAAGTAGACGATGCTTTATGGGCCTATAGAACCACATTTAAAACTCCCATAGGAACATCCCTATACAGACTTGTCTACGTAAAGAGTTGTCATCTACCATTTGAATTAGAGCACAAAGCATTCTGGGCCATAAAATTCTTAAACTATGATCATCAACTTGCAGGCGAGAAAAGATTGATGCAGTTGAACGAGCTAGATGAGTGGCAAGCTAGTGCCTATGAAACTCACGTCTATACAAGGAAGCAACAAAGCGACGCCATGATGCTCGTTTGAAGCAACCAAAGCAATTTGAAGTTGGAGACCTTGTTCTACTATACAATTCGAAGCTCAAATTGTTTCCTGGAAAGCTGAAATCAAGATGGTCAGGTCCATTCGTAATCAAAACCATTTTTCCCTATGGTACAATTGAGGTAACTCATCCGACTTATGGCACATTCAAGGTAAACGGTCAACGACTTAAAATATATAATGGTGAAGATTTTAGGGATATGAGAGAGGAGCTTCAGCTCTGTGAACCTTCGTATAGAAATGAAAACAAGGTAAGTCTAGCTTAAGACTTTAAACAAGTGCTTCTCGGGAGGCAACCCGAGCACTAACCTCACTAACATCCATATTTTATATTTTAGCATCTAACTAAGAACTAACCAATTTAATAGGCGCAGGATTTCCTACCCACACGGCCAAGCACACGGGCGTAGCCGTGGCCGTGTGGACACCACAGGAAGAGACATCAGCGTAGCGAAGACCGTGCTAGCCAAGGAAGAAAAACTTTTCCTAACACGGGCTACGATAAAAAACCACGGCCGTGCAATGCGACCATGGTCGAAATTGACTCGAAAACACGGGCTGCGATAAAAGGGCCACGGCCATGCGATGCGGTCGTGGTCGAAACTGAAAGAATTACACGGGCGTGGGACACGCCCGTGCCTTTAGGCTGTGGTCGATACTGACTAATTACCACGGGCATGTGACCCTAAACACGGGCGTGGGAGAAACGAATGAAACATCACACGGCCGTGTGACCCAACACGCCTAGGGGACACGGGCGTGGGACAATGATCAGACGCGCCCTATTTCAAAGTTTACGAACCACACGGGCTAAACAGTAGGCACACGACCGTGGGCCTTGACCGTGTGCCCCAATTTCTATTTAAACCACACCACTATTCATCTTCCCCCCCAAAATTTTTCCCTTCCCTAAAAACCCTAGTCGTTCTCCACTCTCTCTACTCAGCCCGGCCACCACGCCGACCAGCTCATGCGGCAGCTTCACTGACTGACATTTCTGAGCGCCTCACTAGGTTCGAGCAGTATTGTATGCAGCAATTTAATGACAATGCTCGACAATTCGACGGCATCGAGGCTACGCTGCAACAGATTTGTCAGCATTTTCACATATCGCCGCCACCCCCACCTCACAATCTATCTGGGGATGAGGACCTTTGAGTCCATTTATTTTCATTTTTCTTTTCGTTGTCTTTATTTTAAGTTTTAAACTATTGAACTATTTCCTTTTATTGTCTTTAAGTTATATTAATTATGTTGATTTCTTTTTATATTTGGTTGTTTATTATCGAGTAATCATAACGAAATCCATTTAATAAAACCCCCTAAAACTTTACTAATGACTCCGCAGTTTCAAAATGTTCAAGGTGCTACTAAGGAACTGGAATATTCTTCCCCACCTTCACCTCTGCCTAGTTCATCATGCTATTCATTGGCTCCATTGCTACAAGTTTCATTTTCAAGGATTTCATCCATGATTTAGGAAGTTTCTCTCCTCTCCATCTCTTATGATTTTCTTACTATATTATCTATCTTTGTACATTGAGGACAATGTACATCTAAAGTGTGGGGAGGTTAACTATAGTACTATTTGAAAATCCCTGAATTATATCTTGTTCTTAAGTAATTGTCTCATATCACTATTAGAATGAAACTTCTATTGATGTATGATTTTTATTGATATATTTTGGATTAAGTCATAGGTAATTGTGCATCGATGATTTGTACTTTAAGACATTAGAGAATCAAGCATGATAAGTCTATTTTCAGAATTAAAAATGTCTAGGTTGTTTACCTAAATTTAAATATTACTTTGAAGTTTGAAATTTGCAAGGTTGACATCAAAAACCATAATTTTTGTGATATTTTGAGCCTTTTAGAGCATATATTTTTCTTGCTCACTTTATTGATTATGAGTGTGTCAACATTGATTTGTTATTCTAGAACTTGTTTCGATTATACATGTCGAGACCACACATTTGATTTGATATACAGAGATGATAAATGCACTTAGGATTTAACCCACTTACTCCATAAAAAGCCTACATTCATAATTAACCCTTAGTGAACCCTTTTAGCCTAATAAACCGTTTCTTGACTCACCCATTAATATTAACCCAAAACCAAATTTTACTTCTCCTACTTTGACTTCCCTTATGTCGAGATTTGATTTGATCAGCTACCTAACTATTTTCTTTATTTCAGTTATTAAATTCTTTCTTATTATTGTATGTTATTCTTAAAAAAAAAAAGAAGAAGAAGAAGAGAGATATTCATTATTAGTTTATGAGCTTAAACTATTAATTTCACATCTTTAGAAGAAGCTCGTGTTATTAGTGATAATTTTTCAATCAATGTAATTATGTAGTATTAGTTATTTTTCTAGTTAGGTAAATGGTCAATTCGATCCCGATTCTAACCCTCTAATTCAGCCTTTATCCACACCTTTAACCCAAGCCCCGTTACAACCCTTTTTAAAGACCTTTTGATTTATGTATCATCTCATTTTATAGTGGTGGAGATTTGATTTTCATGCAAGCCTATGGTAATAACTCTTCATGTTTGACTTTTGAGTGCTTAATTTTTGAACCTTAAACACTTTGAGTGATTTGAGTGAATCTTTAGTGAGGATGTCAATACCTGTCGGTTTTGAATCAAAGGTAATTATTTAGGTAAGGGGAAACACCTATATTTTCATGCTATAAAATTCTATGACTTAGATTGTTTGAATCTCTAGGACTCTTCTAGTTAAATTATCCATGTATGAATTATCTGTGAATTATGATGAGACATTATTGATGAGGATTATAAATCGAGGAAGTTAATTCTTATTGTGAGTTGAGGATTTTGCTTGAGGACAAGCAAAGGATTAAGTGTGAGGATATTTTATAAACCTTAATTTACACATATTTTAACCCCATACTTGGCTTACTTTTGGATGAATTTCCATTAGATTTGATGAATTCGATGCTCCTAATCCCTTAATTTCATGTTTTATACTCAGGAGAGCTTAGGGAGTCGAAAAGATCGAGAAACGGGCCAAAAAGGGACAAAATGGGCCTACTTAGGAAATCAACATGGCCTGGACCATTGGACACGACCGTGTGTTACGAGCAGGATCAACCACGGCCTGGACTATCGTTCACGGGAAGACCACACGGCCGTGTGTGGCGAGCAGAGTCGAGCACGGCCCAAGCTATCACGCACGGGCGTGTCATACAGACGTGTCCCTGCCGACCCTAGGTTTAATTCTATTCGAAAAAGGCTACTTGTGGGCCAAGTAAGGCATCTTAAAGCCTATATAAACACCCTAGGGGGAAACTTAAAAGGGGGACGCCGAGTAGAAGGAGAAAATACTCCAAGACAGCCGTCGGAAACAGCTTAGGAGAAGGATCTCCATCAAGACTGAGGATCTCCCATCAAGTTCTTTAGAAGTTTTTGGGTTTTCTTATGTTTTGTTGTTTTTCCTATTTTGATATGTTCCCTTCTATCAGTATGAACTAAACTCCCTAAATATCTAGGAAGGATGAAACCTAGAACGAATCTTATTATTATTTGATTTATAAGATAAATACTTGTTCTTATTCTTAATTGTGAGTTCTTATTCTTGTTTTGATAATTCAGTTATTGATTCAAGTCGAATGTGCTTATTCAAGGAGCAAAAGTCCCTGTTTAAGAGTAGATCAACACAATTAAGCGGAGTTGATTGCAACCCTAGAAATAGGGCGACGAAAATTTACCGGATTAGAGTCAAATCTAATAAAAGAATCCATAGATCGAGTTAATACGACAATAGGGGTTTTAATTAGAAAGAGATTTCAATTAATAAACCTAGAGTCAGTTGTTTTTAGTCTTGAAAGAGATATTAACATAAATCAGGGATTTCTACGGATTAAGTCAAGTGAATAAATCATATGAATCAAAAGTAGTAAGTGAAGTCTAGGTGGATTCTTCCTTAGGTATTGCCTTTATCATATAAGTTGTCTAAAAGTATTTTCCTAATTCTTTCTTGCCGTGTTAATTAGTTTTAGTTTAAAACGAAATCACTCCAATACTTAGGCTAAATAATAAAAAGATAGTAATTACTAGTACTCTTGGTCTTTGTGGATACGATATTACCGGTCTTACCATAACTATACTATTAAACGATAGGTGCGCTTGCCTTTATTGTGGTCATAGTTAGTTTTAGACACATCATTAAACTTTTACCCTTTATTCAATTTAGTCATTTTTCCTAATTTCTCCTAATTAAGCTAAATTCACCTAATTAAAGCCTAATTAAACACACTACTAGACTCATAAATATTTCTAATAATTATTTACGAATTCGGTTTATTAAAACGGAGGCCCGATAATGCAATTTTCCGATGCCTGTAAATTTTGGGTCATTGCACTTTCGCTCGTAGACACCGACAAGAAATCATCACCTCTGTCCTCGGTTACACTAGTATCAGCAACTTCAGCTTTCTGCTTTCCTTTCTCGTCATTTTTGGTATCCCTCTTATTTTTATTTTGAAGTTTGTAACATTATGCTTTAATGTGGCCTATCTTCTTGAAATAGCCACATTATTTGTCGCGTTTCCTAGATTTTGATCTTTCCTTGGACCTACTTCGATCTGATTTTCTGGATTGTTGTTTGCCCCTTGCATTTAGAAATGAGGCTTGCCCGTCTGACTTTTTATATTGGCCTAACTCGTTATCGAGTTTTTCTTTGCTCAGTAGATTTCCTTTCACATCCTCAAAATAAAGTTTATCTCTCCCATAAATCAAGGTCTCCTTGAAAGTTTTGTAAGAAGGGGGCGAAGAACACAACAACAACAACAACAACAACAACATAACCTGATCCTCGTCACTGATATTTGCATCGAGATTCTTTAGGTCATTGAGAAGGGCAATGAACTCACTTATGTGAGCCCTAATGGACTCACATTCGATCATCCTGAATGTGTAGAGACGTTGTTTTAACACTAACCTGTTGGCCAGAGATTTCGTCATGTGTAAGGTTTCCAGTCCAGTTTTCTCCATAGCGTAGGCGCTACTTTCTCTATCAATACCTTGTGTAACACATTATTTGTAAGGCATAGTTGAATGCAAATAAAGCTTTTTCATCAAGCTCTTCCCATTCTAACTGGTCCACATCCGCAGGTTTCTTCCATGTAACAACTTTTTCAGACCCTTTTAGACCAGTATTACTGTCATACGAATTTGCCACAAGTTGAAGTTTTCAATTCCATCGAACTTCTCAATGTGGAACCTTGTCGTTGCCATCTCTGGCTGGGTTGAATGCAAAAATCAAACCAAGATTTGATACCAATTTGTTGGGGATAAACCCATGTAAGCAATGAACAAGAATAATAACGAATAAATTGGAAAGATCGAACACACAAATTTTACGTGAAAAAACCCCTTCGAAGAGGATAAAAAACCATAGGCAAAAGAAGATTTCACTAAAATGAGAAAAATTCGAAAAAATGAGAGTACAATATGGAGAAACAAATAACCTTGAACTCGAAATACAAAGATTCTCCAAAATTCCCACAAACTCTCTTAATTTTTTTCTATGTATTAAACCTAGGGTAACTAAGGCCTATTTATAGGCTGAAATTCGTAGCTTTTATGACTATAATATCCTTAGGTTAATCAGAGTTTAAGTGGGAAACCCAAATAGATTGTAACTGAGAGAAGAAAATTGAGAAACTTGAAGAACATGTTGTCACATTGTGACGTGGAATTCATGTTGTCCTGATGAGGAGGTGTCGCGTCATCAAGACGAAGGCTTTCTTCTCGTCGTGACGCCGGCTGCTCGTCGCGACGTCACTTACTATTTTGTCTGAAATGCAAGGCATACTCCACAATAAAACTTGTTCTTTATTCTATTGAAGTAATTTTAAAAATTGCCATCACATTTCAGCTAATAAAGTGCTTAATGAACCAAACGTATCAATGTAACTTTTTCGGGATTTTAATTTGTACTTCCTCTTGTATACCAAATGTTGTAATGTTACATTCCTCATAATCACATTCATGAGAATTACAATCTATTAGAATATTAATATGGAAAAGTCCCAATCTCTACCTTAGAGATGGCAATGAGTGAAAAATCTAAATTTTTGTAAAATTCGAATGCAAAGCCACATATTTGTTTTAAAATTCAATTTTGTTATTATTTCTTATTAAACCCGAGTATTACTTATCGAATATGAATATTAATTGATTAAATTATTTGTTGAATATCTAATTTCATTAAAAATTCACACTTAGGTATTGCTTGATAAACTGAAAAAATTAAGTACTGAAAAAATAATTGATGAAAATGTAAATGTTGAAAATTTAAATACTAAACTTAAGTTATAAAATTTGTTTGATATATTACTTAAAATTAATTCCGGAATATACTTAGATTGTTTGATAAATATAGATTTTAAATTATAAAAAAATATTATTCTATATTTTATCTTTAGTTTTTAATCATTTCACCTTAATCTAAAAAATCAAAATTTAAACGTAAAATTTTTATAGAATAATATAATATTAAAATAAATAAAATATTATTGATTAATTGATAAGTAGATCTTATCTACTTATTATTTTTCACACATTTTTTATAAAAAAAATATATCGAGTTGTTTTAATTTTGAATTATCAAATACATGTAAAAAATTTAAACCATTGAAAATAATTCAATGAAATTAATTTGTCAATACTTTACCAAACTCAGCCTTAGTAACTAAAAAAATTATTTAAAATAAAATTGTAAAGAAATAAAGTAGATAATAGATTCAAATATACGAATCTAAATTCATTATCCACGAATATTAAAAAATTAATATATGCTTCGATTTATTTAAATTTAAAAGTGAATATTTACTTAAATTTAAAATTCAAAACTCAACCTTAAAGTTCAGGTGAAAGAAAATGCAAATGATGCTTCAAAGGTGATAAGATCACCTGCAAGATAAAAATCTGAAACAACCAATCAATTTTCTTAGTTAGTACATCCCATGTTTTCAATATTTTCAGCATTCTTTTTGTGTGTTATCCTTCCTAAACCCTTAGCCTCTCATCCCCTTTTTCTGTTAGCCACAGATAAAAAGGAAAATAAGTTGTTGATATTTTGTTGCAGGAAGATTATGTATTTTTATTTATCATTGTAATTACATATTTAAATATTTGAAAGGTATTGTTATTTGAAGTGTAGTCAGTAATGTTGCTAAGTGTGTAGGAGCACTACATCTGACACTTGGAGACAATTGTTAAAATTATGAACACGATACACTTCAACATACTTATAGGGTCTTACGAAAAAAATAATCCACTAACATAACACAGTCAATGTAAGATCTTTTAAACATTACTGCAGCTTTAATGTCGTACACCCTGGTGTGGATGCTTGTAAGATCTCTTTGCAGTAAAAAAAAAAGAATTGTAGTTATTAGTCAGTGATTTCATCACAGCAACCACTGTCGAGCCGAAATGATCTCCAGCTTTTGTCCAATGTGACAGTCGCTCGCCCCTTGACAGTGTACTTGCCCCCAACTTTGTCACCGATTGGGGACAAGAGGGAGGTTGATAATACTGCCTTTGGTGGTGATGGAGAAAAAGAATAAGTGGATTATACCAGAAAGCCCTTGAGTTTCTCCCTACGATTATCATGTTAAATTTGCGTATTGGTTTTATAAAGCATCCTCTTTTGGTGAGCCAGAACTTAAACTTGAGACCGCATAACCACCGTCAAGTGGTCTCCCGAGTCATACTCCAAGCCATGACCACACATTAACATCCGTCAAGTAGGACTCGTAGTTAGACTATAACCCGTGACTATATAAGCACTGCGAACTCGGAGCGCCACCGCATCATCGTGAATTCAAACACACCTTAAAACTAGCACACTAGCTCCCCCAAGCAGAAATAAATCTATCAATTGAAAAAGTTAAAAAATTGAAAGTAAAATATAAACAATGGTGTAAAGAAGTTTTTAGGACTGAGGGTAGGTGACTGAGAGAGTTGATACACTAGGAGGAGCAAAACCCCCCTTTATAGAGGGAAGCAGATGGCAACGAGTGAAGGAGGGAAATTTAAATCATGCTTATGGATGTTTCAAAATATCCTAGGAATCCTGGGATATCTGAAAAAAGGATTGAGATTCCCAGGGTTTAGCAAAACTTTTCAGGTGAGTTAAAAATGGGAGAGTCAACCGAAAATGCGTCCAACTGGGCATGCTTTTAGTGCATCTTTCTGCCACATCATTGAAAGTGCTCCTTAAGCAAAGCGTTTTCACTCTCCCATTTTCAGTTCACTTGAAAAATTTCACTAAACCCCAAGAATCTTGGTCCTTTTTTCAGATATCCCGGGATTCCCGGGATATTTTCAGACATTGAGAAGCATGCTTGTTGTTTTTATTTTGAAAACGCTTCTACGAACACGCGTTTTTTTATTTTTAGACGTGTTGTACCGATGTGCAGTTATGTTCGATATTCGGGGTAGTATTTGGTATAAAGTGAGTGGCCATTCTGCTAGAGACGTTCGAACTTGAAATACGAGAAGATTGTCGGTAGAAGGAGATTTGCATAAGGATAACCATATTTACATGTAAGAATTGAATTTCACAAATCAACCCAAAACACAGTATATCAAGTAAGTTTCATTATTATTGTTAATGGATAATCAGTACTTTAGTTTTTTGCATAATGTTTTGGTTTCAAACTTGTGAAATAGATTTTTTGGGTTGAAAATGACTGGACGAGTTAATGTTGTTGTTTATTACAACGGTGAAATTTGTGACACCGACGTCGTGTCGTTTTTCATCACCACTACAATGCAATTGGCTTTCAACCCGAACATCCAATTAAACTCAACAACCATAGCAAAAATATTCCATACTCACGTAACACGGGATTCAAACACAAAACCAAGAGGTAAGCTAAAGTTCTTACCACTGAACCAATAGATTCATTCTATCATAACTTGCACCGAAATAGGATTTAAGTCAAATAATCAGGGATAGGAATAGAACCAAAAATTAACAAAATTTTCAAAGAAAAGACTTGAACCCAAAACCTCACATACACAATCACAATCCTCAACCACTAAACCAAATTAAATTAGTTAGTATAATTCAGCATTCCAAACTTAAGAAAAATTAGGGCGTTACATAAAATATCAAGTTACCTAACAAAATATCAAAATAAAATTAGTAGTATAGAAGAGTATCATAAACTCAAAAATACATTGATTGTCAATCAAAGATCCAAGCATCGATCATATTTGCATATTCTCCCCATTTTTGTTATAAATGTCCAAAGAGCTAACTTCCTTCGATTGTTGCATCACTAAAAATTAACTAAAGTATAAATAGAAAACATATATATTCTAGCAAAAAGAACACCATAAATAAAAAAAATAATAATAGCACTATTACTCATATTTTTGTCAAATAGGCCACAACAATGGCTCCCCTTAATAAAATGCTTTTTAAAATAAACTAAAAAAGTAATGACATATTTGAAACACCAAGTGCAACATCTGGAGTAACACCAACACAATCAATATGTTACACAATCTTTAATTTCCTAGAGATTCTAATTTTAGAAGGAATATACTCGAGAAAATCCAAATCCTTCTAGATGTTATTTTGTCGCATTAGAATCCCACAATTTAGTGAAGGAAATACAATAAAAACATGAATGACTTAAACTTTAACATGTGCAATAACCTTCAAACATAAATCTTCAAATAGTCTTCAAATGTAAGCTCATTACATTAGATGAAGGTGTCTCAACGAGTGGTGCAACATCGCTAGTAATTGGTATCTCATCCTTAGCAACAATTTGATCACCAAGTGTTATAACTTCAGAAATGACAGTTGGTTCTACTTCATCCCCATCCCTTCAAGAATTTAAGAGGAGTCTTGTTCTTTTTTTATTCTCATAGCCTATCAATTCATTAATCACATTAAATACATTAGCATTTTTTTTTAAATCATTGCAAGACTCTGGTGTAGTTGAAGTATTCAAAACTGAGATTTTACCTCCTCTTATATGATCCATTGACAAGAACAAGAGCAGTGATAGTAGCAATAAAGAATAAAATTAAGAACCATTAACTGGGGCTTTTGACATAATGGAAAAAGTGAGAATCCACAGAAATTGGTGTACACATAAAACTATAAAAAAAAAAGAAATTATTATGAATCAACTAAGTAATGAATGTCTCTCCAAAAAGGAAAATAATTTCTTTTGAAATAGGGGGAAATATTGTGTTGAGATGAAATTGTTTTATTGTTACTTAAATGCCTCTTGAAATAAGTCATCTTGCACAAACATTTGATCATACCCCGAGTGATTTTTTTATGGTTTCCATCTTATTTGAAATTGGAAATAACATTACTAACAAGATTATTTTTTACAAACCCCTGATGAAGAATTCATGGTAGTTGATACTCTTCAATATGTTACGTAAGTTTTTCGTCTTGTGTTGCAACATCATTTTTAACACCAACGCCAATCTTCTGTAGATCTTCACAATATGATACCAATTGATTTGGATTCTCAAAATTCTTTTTCAAAGATTAAGTTTGAGACAGTTTGGAATTAAGAAAATGGTAAAATATATGTTTCCCACTAGACCCCGAGGTAAGGAAGATTTTCTCTACTAGACTTCTAATCAACTTGAAAATGGAAACTTAGATAATTAGAATTTAAAAAAAAAAATTGAAAATGCCACAAAACACTATGGTGTGATAAGTTAACAATTCTTGAAATAAAACTAAGAAGAATCCTTCCTTTTTAAAAAATCTCAAATTTATTAATTCTCAAACATATGTAAAATTGCAAAACATAATGTCTTATATATAAACCTAAGGAAAATAAGGAAATAACCCTTCTTTGCAAGCATGGTCAACCCTTGACTTAGTCATGGGCTTATTCTTTAAGTTAAAGTAACCATAGTTATTTTGTAATATTGACTTCATGCTTATATCAATCATTGAAATCACATGAAAACCATATGATCCTTATTTAATAAGGTAATCCCCACATAAATAATAAATGAACTTAAAAAAACATTTAATAATATTTAACTATCTAATTTCGGCCCAATAATGGTACTCAAGCTAATCTGTGCATCTTCCTTTTTGTCTTTCGTATGTATTATATAATGGACTTTGATGTTTGACCTAACTTGCCTGTCAATGAAGGCCTGCATGGATATTTATAGTTTTTTCCTTATTTCTTTAGCTTCAGCCCTTATTACCGAACCTATTTGAATATTCAAGACTTTAAGTGCATCCGCTCCATGCCTATGAACTTAACTTGGCCCTTGAGTCCTTACTTTCCATCCACATTCGTATCATAAGTGGATCATCATTTTTCACCCATACATACCCTCTTTTTCTTGTAAGATCTTATCGTTTTCCTCCATGTTGGAGCATTTCTAGTAACATTATTAGCTTATCCCCATCTTAGATCATTGAGAAACTTATATCATCAAGGTTTGATATGACCAACTTTACTACCCTAATGACATATTTGCCTCTTTTTTATCTTCTTCTTGTTTTCAAGGAGTGTCTGAATCTGCTTTCATTTCATAAAAACAATGGTTGAAGGTGATACTTTTCTAGCGTAGCTTAGGCCTCAATAGTTTCCCTAGGTTTCCCCTAAGGTAAAGATTTCGACTAAATTTTCAGTCTTTATGCCCAACTTTTTCAATATATTGTTTGTTATAATCAAATTTTCTTTTGTAACATTTAATTTTCTCTTTTAATAAGAAAAAGCATAACATCTTCTTCTTTGGCAACCTCTATGTAACAGTCCGATTTTAGTGGTACTAAAAAATGCACTTTAGAAATCCTATTTCCGTAAATTGAGTCTTTAATTATTAAATATGAATATTTAAGGAGATAATATAAAAATATATTGAAGATTGGTAAAGCAAATTTATCAATTAAATAGTTAATTAAAGCTCAGAGACTAAATTGTAAAAGTCTAGTCGTTATAGAATTTTAATTGACAAAAAATTTGAGGGCTTATATGACAAATAACCAAAGGTTCAAAATGATAATTAAACCAATTTCTATTAATAGATAGTGGATGTTGATGATGACGGTTACTTATGTTAATTAATGGTGGATTAACATGATTGAAGCTTACTTTGTATTTACAACTATCATTAGTGAGATGGAATCTTAGAGCATATGTCTTTTCACTTGATTTTTTTTTTTTTTTTTGGGATTGTTAATGGTGAGGTGCGTTTCCAGCATCCCACTACATTGTCTCCTCAATTTTCAAATACAGTGAATTGGAGAACTGGGCAATTAGTGGAAGGGGTAATCCCCCTTTTTTCCCCTATAATTTATTTTAAAAATTTATATTTTTTAATTTTACTTTATTATTATTTTAAAATTAAATATTATTTTAATTATTTTTAACATTTCAAAAATTAGATATTAATAAAACCTCTTGTAATCATAAAAAGTTAAGAGTGCTTTCTCTCAGTGTCCTAAAGAAACAGTGTTTGCTGTGGTTGAATTGAAGGAGGGTGGTGACTTTATCGAAATTGGAATAGGGAGAGTTGAGATCTCCCTCCTAGAGGAAGAGTTGGTTCAGTTAACGGTGAAGAGTTCACAAGTTATCCCTAGTGATAACCCGACATTGATATGCTCTGTTTGGACGCGAAAGTCTTACAATCCAGATAATTTTCAGGCACAATTGAAGAGTATTTGAAAACAAAGAAGAAATTTGAGATCCGAGTAGCGGGGCAAAACTTATTTTTGATCTCGTTTGAGTGCAAAGATGATTTGGAGACAATTATGGAGGGTCACCCTTGGCTTTTTAGGAGACAGTTGATTGTTTTTTATCGTCTAAGAAACCCTATAGATTGATCGAAAATCAGGCTTGTCCTTTCCACTTTTTGGCTAAAAATCAATCATTGCCAGCCGAAATTTGATAAAAAGGATCTTTTACATGTGATTGGATCGACTTTTAGAGGCGTAATAAGGTCAAAAATTAAAGGGGAGTTTTGCCGACTTTGGGTTCAATTGGATGCACAAAAGCCTCTGCGTCGGGGTATTTATTTCGACGAATGGGAATGTAAGGGTTTGGATCTCTTTAAGTACGAAAATTTGGCGACCTTTTGTTTTGGTTGTGGGAGAATAGGACATGGGGTTCAAGAATGCAATTTGATCCCGTTGGAGTAAGGGGAGGAAGTGGGCGAAGATTTCCCGTATTTAGTTATGCTGAGGGCTGAGACTTCGTTGCTTGGAAAGGAAATTTTGCAATTCAATTTTTCCACCAAAATTTCAATGCGTGAGTGTTTTTACATAGGGAATATTGAACTATCAAATATGGGTGAAGGAGGTGATGGTGGAGGAAACCATGCGGTACAATTTCCAGCGGTGGGGGAAACCCTGCGGTACAGTTTCCGACGACGGTTCACCATTCAGTTGACAATAGGGCTTTAGGAGAGTTCTTACCAAATATAGTTACTGATAATTTGAGACGTGATTTGGAGGATTCTAATATGGTTTCCTCACCACTGTTTGAGGGAATTAGCACTAATTTGGGGGATTCTTTTGAGTCAATTGTTGCAAATGTTGGGATGGACTCTAAAATTGGGGAAGGCCAATTTGGGAAATTAGGCTATATGGACGGTAAAAGTGGGAATTCTAATAAAGTTCGACAGAAGAGGATAGTGCAAGGGATGATGGCTACACAATAAGGGGAAGGGATTTTCAGGGAAAAAAGGAAGTTAAGTTCGAATAAGAACGATAAAGATGATGAACTTCTACATGATGGGGAAGGTAACAAAAAAAATAAAATTTGGGAATAAAAACCCTGTAGTGTCGATGCTTTCGGATGCTGAAAGGACTGCTTTGGAGTATCATTCTACTCCTTTTATAATTGGATCGGCGGCTAACACGAGTCAAGCCGACTAGGCACAATGAAAACCTTATATTAGAATGCTCGTGGACTGGGGAATCCACGGGCGATTAGAAGGCTTCGGCACATGCTGAAGCTACATGTTCCCCAGATGGTCTTCTTAACAGAGACAAAAGTAGATAAGAAACGGATGGCAATAATTAGAAGTGGATGGGAGTTTGTTAATGAGATTGATGTATCGACAGAAGGTACTCATGGCAAATTATGCCTGGCATGGAAGGATTTGGTCGTAGTTACTCTTCGCAGTTTCTAAAAAAAACATGAGGATGTAGTGGTCAAAGAAGCGGATGAAGCTTGGGAATGGAGATTCACTGGGTTCTATAGGGCTCCGTGTGCAAGTAATAAAGAAGATTCGTGGAACATCCTCAAAAGTCTAAGGAGGAATCATGAACTCCCATAGCTTGTTTACAGAGATTTCAACGAGATAATGTGCTCATTGCTTATGAATTATTACACACATTCTGGCAAAAAAGAATAGGAAAAAAGGGCTTTATGGCACTCAAATTAGATATGAGTAAGGCATATGATCAGGCTAAAAGGGAATTTCTTAAGAATATGATGGAATGCATAAGGTTTGATTCTAGGTGGGTCGAGGTCATTATGAGATATGCATCAACTATATCATACTCAGTTAGTATCAATGGCCGAATGAGAGTTTCTTTTTTACCTTAAAGAGGACTTAGACAAGAAGACCCGTTAAGTCCCTTTTTTATTTCTAATTTGTAATGAAGGTTTATTCACCCCCATGCGCCTTGCTTTGAGGGAAGGATTTTTAAAAGGTGCGAAAACAAGCAAAAGAGGTCCCTAAGTTTCCCACTTACTTTTTGCTGATGACTGTCCTTTTTAGGGAAGCGAGTGAGCGAGTTGCCCAAATTTTGAAGGAAATTTTGATGAAGTATGAAAGGTGCTTGGGACAATGTGTCAACTATAATAAATCTACAGTTTTTTATAACTCAAATACTCGAGAATTAGATCGTGAGCTGATTTTGCAACAGTTGGGAGTGCATTACTCAAACGACCTGGAGAGGTACTTGGGCTTACCAAATATGGTTGGATGGCAGAAAAAAGTTGCTTTTTAAACATTAAAGGGTAGAATCAGGAAGAGGATTGATGGGTGGAGTACACAGTTCTTTTCTCAAAGGGGGAAAGAGGTCTTTATAAAATCGGTGTATTGCAAGCCATCCCAACCTATTCGATGGCCTATTTTTTGTTACCCAAAACACTAGTAAGGAAATTGAAAGTATATTGGCAAGGTTCTGGTCGCAAAAGGGGCATGGTAAGAAAAGGATACATTGGTGTGATTGGGTTCAGCTTTATATGTTGAAGGAAGATGGAGGTTTGGGTTTTCGCAATTTGGCAAATTTCAATATTGCCCTTTTAGCCAAACAGGGCTGGAGACTCATTAATCAACCGAATTCCTTATTAGCTTGTGTTTCAAAAGTTAAGTATTATCCTAGTTCTGATTTTTTAAATGTACGACTAGGTAATCTACGTCTTACTCGTGGAAAAATATTTGGGCTGCCAAGAGTTTGTTGCAAAAAGGCTTGTGTTGGCGGGTCGGTTCGGGGGAAAGCATTTTAATCTCATAGCATGCATGGATTCCAGGTTCAATTATTACAAATTATGTGATGACAAGTAAAATAATGATGTTTCCTTTGTGGCCAAACTTATTGATAATATTACGAGGGATTGGAACAAGGAGATTGTGCTCAATACCTTCTCGTTTGGGGATGCGAACCAAATTCCAGGGATACCGTTGGCCAAGGAGCGACATGATGACTTTGTGGTGTGGCGGGGTGAACACTTGGGGGAGTTCTCGATCCGGAGTGCCTATAAACTATTACAAGTAGGTATTTTTGGGCCTAAGTTCAGTGATTTACAGACCATTTCTAATGTTTTCTATAGGAAGTTTTGGAGCCTTAAACTTCCCACTAAGATTAAGATTACAATCTGGAGAATTGCTAACAATTGTATCCCTACATTTACAAATCTGAACCTTCGAACCTTGGTGATTAATACCGTCTGCCCTCGATGTACGGAGGGTACGGAAAATTGGGACCATGTTTTTAGAAATTGCCCTGTATCAGTAGAAGTATGGTCAAAATTAGGCCTTCGTTTGGTTTTAAGCAGAGCAGATTTGGGCCAATTTGAATGGCTTACCTGGGTGTTTAGGGAGAGTAATCATCATACTAGTAGGATGTTTGGAGGAGCACTATGGGCAATCTGGTCGGATAGAAACAAAATAGTTCACGAGATGCAGTCAAAAACTGGACGGAAGATCGCAGATGATTTACTTTGCTACTTAGTGGAAATTGATAAATCAGAGTTAGATGGGCCAACCAGAATAAGTGCGAATGACCAGTGGATTCCCCCACATGGTGAACTCATCAAAGTTAATTTTGATGGGGCTTTTGACAAAGATTGCTTTCAATCTTGCTTTGTAATTGTGGCAAGAAATGCTGGTGGTCGGGTTCTGGTCTCACGAACAGTACTTCATGAAAATGTTGCGTCCGCTTTCGCTGCAGAGGCCCTTGTAGGTTCTTGGGCAGTACAAACAAGTATGGAAATGGGTTGGCTAGATCTCATCTTTGAAGGGGACTCGTTATCAGTTGTTAATAAATGTCGAATAAATTCCCTTGGTAAATAGGAAATTGGTGCTTATATAAGGAATATTCAACAAATATCGAAAAAATTCTGGTGGGTTCGATTTCAACATGTGAACAGGAAAGCCAATCAACTTGCGCATATACTAGCGACGGAATGTTTAAGAAGGAAGGAGAAAACTTACATGGAAGGTGGGGTTTCCAGATTTGGCAGACGGAGAATGGAAGACGACTGATCGTGCGAACCAGATTGAAGGAGCTCTTGTGTTTAAGGGATGGAATTTGTTCTCTTGGAAGATGTAATCACCTGGTCTTGAAATATGGAAATGAATTGATTGGGAGGGGGTTTCATCATTGAATGTGGCTAGTCAGTCTTTTGGTCTGCTTTTATTTATTGTTTTGGAACAGATATTTTATGCTTTCTCTTTTTACTAATGTGTAGGTCAGTCCTTATTTTGTTTTAGGACTGGTTGGTTTTGGGTATTATGTTGTTGGGTCAGGTCATTTATGCTTTCTTTCTTTGCTTTTAAGCCCGTGAGTTTTGGGTCTTATTCTGTTTTGTTTTTTCTTTTGTATATTAATTAAATCCAGCCCATTTATTGATTCAAAAAAAATATTATTTTAATTATAGGTTAATATTAATATGTTTTATTAATGAATATAAATATAATTTTTAACAATTTCTTAATATAAATACAATTTTAAAAATTTTAATTTATAACATATTATTTAATATAAATATAATTTCAATCATTTTGAATTTTTATTATAAGTATGCTTATTTTAATCTAGTGTTCTTAATGATTATTTTATACTTTCACCTTACTTTTATCACTACGATTGAATTCAAAAACTTCTGTCATATATCACTTCTAATCTAATATTCTTAATAGTCATTTTCTATTCTCACAACACCGCTACAATTGCGTTTGAGTCCAACACACACCCCACCGTTGTTTCTAATCTCACCGCTATAGTATCCAATATCATCACTATAGTAACTAGTCTCACCCCCATCGCTGTTTTTAACATCACCGAAGGTAAACACACCACCCTTCCAAACTAAACCTAAGCTTAGGGTGGGTTTGGATAGGCGATTGAGTGCAGTGCGATGCGTTTAGTTTACTTTTTGTCTCACGCTACAGTATCGATACAGTATCTAATCTCACCGCCACCGCTGTTTTTACACTAACCGCAGGTAAACTCACCGCCCATCCAAACTCACCCTTAATTAAGTTAATAAAATTAGATTAATTAAGCTTTAAACCTAGTATAAAAGCTAAAGTTAATAGACAAAATGCATCATCTTCTTTCCCCTTCACCATCCACCATTGTTGAAAACAAAAGAAAACCCTTCAAAGCTTTAAAGCTTTCGGCCAAGGAGAAACTAAGGAATTAGGTCATTTTTCATGTAATTTTTATAGATTTTGGGTCATGGGAGCTTGATTTAGCTAGTTCATGTACCGATTTGATAAACTGTTAAAGTTTTGAGAAATTTTCATTGTTGATTAATTGATGAATTATACTTGAAATTGATAAATTTTAAGTTTAAATTATGATAAAGATTATATTGTAAAGTTAATTTAACTTATTTGTTAATTTTATTACTTTAGGAACCAAATTGAATAAATGTAAAATCAATCATGAAATTATATTAAAAATAAAAAAGTATAAAATCCCTACAATAAACAATAAAAGGTATTTACATTAATTAATATGCATATCATATAATAATAAATTTTACCTATAATAAATCTAATCATATATATATAATAAAATAGAGTTTTTAGTAATAAAAAAAGAAGAAGGGAAAATTCAGTTCTGAACCACTTCTGAGCTTGAAATTTGGCATATCAATTGTGTTAACACGTCAGCAATGAATCTTGATTACATGTTCAACATAGGCACTGATTTTGCCAATTAACTTTGACAACGGCAATTTAGGAATTTAAAATTGTAATGTATTAATGGTTTAGGAGGATAATCTTTTTTTTTTTTTTTTTCTGCAAACTAGAATGGTAAAGATGTGAAGTAAATAATGACAGTAAAATGCATTAAACAAAATAGTTTAGTTATAATTATACAATACTTCACATACTCAAAGGACAATCAAAGATTACATTGAAGGTATATGCTATATATAAAAATCAATTTTCATTAATTACATTTAAGGTTGTCATTGATATGCTTCAAATTTTGCTCAATATTTATTGACACTAAACCTCATGTGATAGCTTGATGGTTAAGGATGTTCACTGTTTTAGATGTGATTTGGGTTCGAGTAGCACTAGTTACATTTGTTGTTCGGGTTTTGCTTTGTTATTATAATTCACAAATATATAAATATATTGACACTCTTTAAACATTTCTAAATTTTTGTTTGATGAAAAATTCAATGGCTTTCATGGGTTGGTAAGGAAAAGAGTTTCATTTCAGTTTATCAGTGCTTAAAATAGCAATGCATTAACATTTGCACTTTTCGCGGGGTGTCGTGGAGTGCAGAGAAGATTATCAAAGGTGCGCATAGTTGGGCTAATTAATACATTTCCCCTCACAAAGAAGGGAGTTCTGTGAGATATAACTAGAAGGAGGAGGCGGTGGCAACAATAAGGTGGATTTGTATAAGATCTAATGGAGCTGTTAAAATCAACACAGGTTGTGCTACTGCAGGTGGGGTATTGAGAGATCATAATGGCGAATGAATCCTTGATTTTAATCGCAAATTGGGGAAATGCTTTATTTTTTAGGCTGAATTGTAGAGTATTCTAGATGGTGTGACACTGGAATAAGGCAGAGAACATGATAGAGTTTTGGTGCAGACAAATATTATGGAAGTTATTGGAGTTATCAAGGAATCATTATTGAAAGGATCAAATTCTACTTTAATCAGGCTTATTATACAACTCTTGCAAAATGAGGAAGATTAGTCAATTGATTATGTTCCTAGAGAAAAAAACATAGAAACTGATAGTATCACCAAACCGACCTTTGGTAGGGAGGAGGATTTATAGTTATATGCAATCTATTTTCTTATTTCTTTCTAGCATTTTGTAAAATTTCTCTCTATTAAAAAAAATAAAAAAATAGCAATGCATCAAAATAGCTTAATAATATAGTTTTAAAAATTAATTACATGACATCGCTACATGCTTCATCAACTTATTGCTTTGTACATACGATGGGGTGATCAATTTCTCAAGAGATTCTCTATGGTGTTTTACGTTAAATTGGCTAATTGCTTTGTACTCTATTTTATTATTATTAATACAATGACCATTGATGAGAAAAAAAATATCTTTTAATGAATTAATTTTCTATTTTATAATGTTTATTTATAAATGTGAGTATATGGTAGGGTTAATATTTGCTTGTTTTCATAGTATGTGCATATTTAGTAATCTGCTTCCTTTCTTTACAGTGGAAGAAAAACACACACGGTTATATATACTCAGGATGGGTTTGGATGGGCGGTGAGTTTACTTGCGGTTAGTGTAAAAATAGCGGTGGCGGTGAGATTAGATACTGTAGCGTGAGACAAAAAGTAAGCTAAACGCACCGCACCGCACTCAATCGCCCATCCAAACCCACCCTCATACTCCTACATATATTCTCTTATATATTATTATGATTTTTCTTTAATATAAAATTATAAGTGTAATGATTCAATTACATTGATACATATTATCATCGAATGGGATACACAAACTAGTAAACACATACATATATATATATTATGTTTTTTATAAACTAAATTTAAATTGTGTTGTCATTTTTATAAAATTAAAATGAATAATTGCATTCGAAATTAAATATTTATAATTTAAAAAATTTAAAATTATTTAAAATTATTAGAGTTTACCCCAATTCAAACCCAAATTTAAAAAAATCCAAACCTTAGAAAATTCCAACCCTAGCCTGCCCGTTTGGCACCTCTACCCCACTCCCTACCCCTTACTATTCCACGAAACGAAGTCGTTTAGATAAGCTTTGATTTTTCATCTGCTTATCCCACAAAACGATGCCGTTTTCTGTTCTAAGAACCAACTGAAATACTCGAACGCATAATATTTCGTACTACCCGCATCAGAGCCGCCGCCACCGCCACCACGACTACCAGCGGCTTCGGCCATCGTAACTTTCTCTTGAAGGTTCGGTCGGGGTCTCTTATATTTTCTTTAGGATTATGAATGCTTTTTACACTTTTCTTCAGGCTCATAGCTAATGCGGGATTCACATGAATCATGATTCGACGGTTTAAACTTCATTTCAATGCTTCTATGTTCTTTGATGAATTATCCTTCTAACGGGTGATTTTTCAGGATCTAATTACTTAATTTTATTGCATTTTAGTTTGATTATAATGGGGAACGAAGCTAGATTTAGATTAGCTTAATTTTACTGTTTGTCTTCTTATTCACTCATTTTCTACGAAATGTAAGTAATTGATGTCACTTATCTTAAATGGGGAAAGATATACTTTTTTAAGTGGGTATAGAAGTTTGTTTTAGTTGGTCTTTCTTATCTTACTTGAACTTACTTTAATTCTTCCATAAATAGCATGAAGAAGCTTTGCTGAGCTTTTGTTGTTAAACTGAGTTTAAATTGTTTCATTAAGGATTGTTCTTTTTTCACTCGCTTGGGTAAACGGAACTATTCTGCAATGGAGGGGGTGGCATTCGCTTCCTTTACAAGCTTCGCAACAAAATCTTTGCTCTTTTCTTCTCTATCACCATCTTCTATCATAACCCATCGCCAAAAGAGTCGGAAAAATACTCTAAAGACAATATCTCCCCGAAACCTTGTTATCCGCGCTTCATCTGCTTCTAGTTCTGGTCCTTTTTCATAAATCTGGTTCACTTGGTGGAAGATAAAAGAATATAACAAATATTTGTTAATTTTATATTATGTTTTTCAAATCATTTTGTTGTCTTTTTTAGGTTCAGTTGTGACGTTGCTTGATTATGGAGGTGGAAATGTTCGGAGCTTAAGGAATGCGATTCGCTACCTTGGGTTCGAGATAGAGGATGTAAGCCATTTTAGCTTTAAGAAGATGATGATAATTTGTATCATTCTATTTTTAGTTGCTTTTCATAAAAGGATGCATGGAAAGTTATAAATGTATTCTTCCTTTTGAATTATAATGTAGGTGCGAACTCCAAAAGACATTTTGAATGCAGATCGCCTTATCTTTCCTGGTGTTGGGGCCTTCGCTTCAGCCATGGATGTATTGGTCAAGACAGGGTATGATTTCTACCGACTTTTTTATGAAAATAATTATTTAGAGCACCTTTCTTTTTCCATTTGAACTTAGAAGTATTAAATGTTCTTCAATGTGCCTAGATGGATTTTGGACTTGGAAGAATTATTATTAGAGAATTTCTTGCATAACTTTCTTCTTGTTCATATGATAGTGCAATGTATTGAAGCTTAGGACCTTAGGTTTAATTTTTTAATTCTATTTCTAAATTATTTTAATGTAATTGGAGATAAATAAAATGACTCATGGATGAAATCTGATTTGATGATCGTTGAGGTTTTGATTTGATTGGCCAAACCATGCATCTTTATCTTGATTGGCCAAATGGCTTGAAAAATCTTCAATTAGTTTATTTAGCAACACTAAATAAAATTTAAATAAAAGTTCGAACAGTATGCAACTTTGTAATTGGCTTGAATTTTTTCTCCTTACAGACTTTTAATGATAACTAAATATCTCTTCTCTTTGGCTTGGAATTCTAACTTAGTTAAATTGTCTTTCATTTATCATATTCTTCAGGATGGATGAAGCACTATGTACCTATATAAGAAATGACCGCCCATTTCTAGGCATTTGTCTTGGACTTCAACTACTTTTCGAGTACAGTGAAGAGAATGGACCAGGTCAATTTCTAAAAACCTGTCCTTTTTTTATTATTGTAAATCTTTGATAGACATATTATATATTATGATCATGACTTGATAAAGTTTCTATGCTTGTAAACTGTGTTATGAGTAGAGTTGTTCATGACTCATGACTATCTTCCTCACTGTATCTTATGTCATATTATGTGGTTTAATGAACATCTTTCTTTGGCATTTTAAATTTTATTTTATGTTATTTTATAACTAAATATTTATCGATAGCTTAAACAAGAGGTGAAGCATGGGAAGAAGGAATCAAGAAGAGAAAAAGGAGATACCAATTAATCTTCATTTTGCAAATAGAGAAAAATTTAGATGTTTTCTTTTCTTTTCTAGTTCTTAACTTTTCAACTTGACCTCACAGTTTCTATTTGTTTCGGTCAAGGGTCTTGGTTTGATACCTGGTGTGGTTGGGCGGTCTAACTCTTCTAATGGTTTTAGAGTACCCCATATTGGCTGGAATGCTTTGCAAATTGCAAAAGACTCTGAAATTTTGGATGAAATTGGAGATCGTCATGTCTACTTTGTTCACTCTTATCGAGCCATTCCAGTATGCTCTTCCTTGTCAACCTCTTAATTTGTTTCTCACCCTTGAATGTGCATGTTGAAAAAGCTTTCAATAAGCATGTTTTGTGCAGTTTGGTAACCTATATGATCATATGTTCGTTAGTCAGATGATAACAAGGAATGGGTTTCATCTACATGCAATTATGGTGATGATTTTATCGCATCTATCAGAAGGGGAAATGTGCATGGAGTTCAGTTCCATCCAGAGAAGAGTGGAGGCAAGATATTTTGTGCCTTCAGTTGTTATCTTTTGTTCTTTGCATATTCCAAAATTCAAAATATACAAGTTTCTTCCTTGTGGTATTGAAATGATTTCACTTGTAAATGTCAGTTGAACAATGTTTTACGTTCATCTTCTGGTTTACTGTGTTATCATTAAAAGAGAATGAGGTAAGCCAGAGGGGGATTTCTGACATGTTTTTCCTTGCTTATGTAATTAGTTCATATCCTTTACAATCTACTTACTCGGTCAATTTGATTATTGGACAATTTTCTTTACAAATTGTTTTTTTATTTTCAGAACAAATGTCTGGCATAACAACTAACCTGTTTATTAACAATTAATAAATTAATAAAATTGTTTCAGATGTTGGTCTTTCTGTATTGAGAAGGTTCTTACATCCAAACTCGCGGGGGACAAAGGTAGTGTTTGTACCCTTGGTTTTAATTCATCTAGCAACTTTTATCAACTCTTATGTTCATCCATCTAGCAATCTGATTGATTCACTTAAGTACGGAGTCCTACTCAAGGGAAGGCTTCAAAACTTGCTAAGAGGGTAAGAGTTTCTAAAGCTAGAATTACTTTGTATATTATTCTTGATTTTATTTGCTATGCACCAACTGTTCTTCCAATTTTAAATTTTTAATTACATATCTCTTAATTACTATTGAAGTTTTCTGCTTGATTTTGTGTATCATTTGGTTCTGTGCTGACTGGTATTTCTTCCACTCAGGTTATTGCTTGTCTTGATGTTAGGACAAATGATAAAGGGGATCTGGTTGTAACCAAAGGCGACCAATATGATGTAAGAGAGCAAACAAAAGGGAATGAGGTAAGCCCGAGGAGGTCATTCATTGCTATAATTTCCTGATCTATTTGATTTTTAGTTTTAGATGCCTCAATCAAAATTTTGTTTTGCATACCAATGCATGGTACTTATCATACATGAAAAAAGTGGGATATGCCCTTAGATATTTTACTGGATACAGGAATTGAAAGAGTTTAATCATGTTGAAACACTCACACTTGTTTTCTTCTTGATCTCCTATATATTATATTTAATCTAGAGAACTTACATGGATCTAGATGCTGTTTTAACTCATCAGAAACTTTTATAGGTGAGAAACCTTGGCAAGCCAGTAGAGCTTTCTGGACAGTATTACAACGATGGGGCTGATGAGGTATGCTTATACCTTTGAGGTGTTTTATGTTTATACTGCAATATTGGCAATCATTTAGCTTCTCCAGAGTTTCTTTTTATACCTTGAATTTTTTTATTTCTTTCTTACTTTAAATTTCAGGTTAGTTTTTTGAACATTACTGGCTTCCGAGACTTCCCATTAGGCGATTTACCAATGTTGCAGGTTCTTGACATTTCTTTTTGATAGATTAACTGTGATTTGACATAGTATGTTTTTTTTTAATTCATTCTTTAATGGTTTCTGTGTTTGTATATCTATATTTATATTAGTTTTTGTGCTTTGCAGGTATTAAGACACGCTTCACAAAATGTTTTTGTCCCACTAACAGTTGGTGGTGGTATATGAGATTTTACAGATGCAAATGGCAGCTGTGCCTCTATTTTATACTGTGATCTAGTTTTCACTCATCTTAAGATTAAGACTTGATTTCTATTCAAGTGATTTATTAGACATTCTCTGATACTGCAGTTTTAAGTGATCTATGTGTAATTAACCAACACAATTTTGTCTAGGAATTTATTATTTGTATATTTTTCAGGTACTATTCTAGTTTGGAAGTTGCTTCAGAGTATTTTAGGTCTGGGGCTGATAAAATTTCCATTGGAAGCGATGCAGTTTATGCAGCAGAAGAATATTTAAAAACCAAAGTTCGCAGCTTCACCTCTTTAGGACTTGTAGCTTATCGGAGTTAAGATGTTACACATGCATAAATATCTTTACCACTAATAGTCCTGTAAATGTTTCTTTTAGGTAAAGACAGGAAAGAGCAGCTTAGAACAAATTTCTAGAGTTTATGGGAATCAGGTGATCCTTATTCTTGTTTTTGATGTGTTGATGCCTGTACTAATATGCATCCGTGTATATTTGTTGGTTTTATTGTGAGCGTTGTATTTTCCCAAGAAAGTAAAAGAAAACAATGAAGCTGAAAAGAAATCAAAGAATGAAAGAGTTTGAAATAACTCTTTCTCTTCTAAACTCTCTATTGAATCAGAAAATCAAGAGAATCATATCTTCTTTAAAATGCTAGAGGTTATTTATAATGCTGAATTGAAAACCGAACTTAACAACTTCTTAACAAACTTCTGATAACAACTTCACAGACTAACTACCATCTCAATGATCTGCAAATGTCAGCTGCTTCAACTAAGTAACGACCTTAAACTCCTAGCTTAACCTCTGAAAGTCAGTCTTATTTGCTATCCGTGTCAACTGCTAACACTTCTCTATACTTTATGCTTACTTCAGGCTCTAGCTGATTGTGTAGCTTTTACTGCTGCTTGCCTGATATTTAATTTTACCCTGTCTACAGAAATAGATTTTTTTCTAGGAAAAATAAATGTTAAAGAAAAAAAGAAGCATACAAATGGAGGATGGATATATGAAAGATTTAATTTGGTTGGGCCTGTATAATAAAATTGTTCTTCTGTTGCTTTGTATTTTAGTTTAGTAACATGCAAGTTAGGAGATACCGATGAAAGTTGATGACTTTTCTTTCATTGTAAGCATTGATCCTCACAGTGTGTACCTTTAATTTGCAGTAAATGAATTTATAGTGAATTGATTGAATGCTTATTTGACAGGCAGTAGTTGTAAGCATTGATCCTCGTCGAGTGTACGTTAAAAGTCCTAATGATGTTAAATTGAAGACTATACGGGTCACAAAACCAGGTAAAGAAGATTTTACTCGTTTGTATTACCATTCATATGAAATTTACAATGAGTCCTTGGAAAATTCTACTCTGTGAATGGAAGATAAAATTTTCTAACCACTGTTTTGAGAAATCTATAGTTTTTAGATTTTACAAGGACTTTTAATGGATATGCCTATCTGGTGTCAGGTCCGAATGGAGAAGTGTATGCTTGATATCAGTGTACGGTAAGCTTCATTGCTCTCTGCCTTTTGCATGATCATTCATAAAGCATTTATCTAGATAAACCTTTTAAAACTAGTGATCTGCCTTAAGCGCATCATGGAATTAGATCTTATACAATGCAAGCAAATATCTTGTATAGAACTAAAACCCATCAAACACTTAATTCTATGCTACAAATATTAATCACAACAACTCAAAATGCACACTTAAGGCCTAGGACCTAAATGCAGTCAATACCCATTCATGCACATCAATGGGCGATCATCACTTTAGTAAGTTTTTTTTTTAGAATATCTAAAACAAGTCTGTTGGTATAAAGAGGAGGGAGAGAGAGTCAACAAAACCTAGTTTTAGAGGGGAAAAAAGGAAGAAAGAAAATGCATGAGATAGGCATCTGGTTCGGCACTTGACCATGAGTATGAAGAGCAAATATTCAGGAGAAAAGAAGAATAAGAGAAACAAGGGAGGCACTTGACCATGATTTTGTGATCATATGAACTCTTGAAAATTAAATAAAATTAAATGTGCAAACATAACAAAAGAAAAACTGAGAAATCAGAAAGAAAATTAGCTTGAAGGTGCAAACTAAATATTGTAATGTTATAAGGAACAGTAGCATGTAAGTAACATTCGAACCCGTTGATATAGAAGAAAAACATGTGAAGAGATAGATGTAGACAATGATAAACTAACAGTCTCAAATGAGAGGTGCTTTGCAGAACTTTGAAATCACAGCTGGCACCAGTCCTGTAAAACCCCATTGGAACCTTCAGCTGTTGGAATGGGAGTAAAATAAAATCTTAAGCAGGACAAAATACTAGAAAAATGTATTTGTAAATTGAAGAACGGTGCATAGTTGATCAATATCAAGATAGATGTTACTAAAATGACACTAGTCTATAATTCAAGTGCATGTTCATGGTCACCGACATAAAATCCAAATTACAAAAATGAAATCTTCATTATCTCACTATGCTAACCCTAAAGACTTCCACATGCTAACATGGATCCTCAACAAGCAATCAAGAGCGCATTGGGATGATTAAGCGAGAACGGATTGCAATTAACTAAATGTACCTAATTGGAAACTTGCAAATAAATGACAACTGTTTAGGAACTAGCATGGGAAGATCACTCTCATAAGAAAAAATATATGTTTTGCATTTTAACAATAGCAATATGAATTCTGTCATATTCTTAGGGCCTGTTTAGCAGCTTAATGCATTCATAAATATTACATATACAAGGTTAAATGATCATTGTTTGCCACTTATATCCTTAAGTCTTGTGCATATCTTTAATGGCTTTCTGTTCTTAAGGTTAATGGTGGACGGGAAGGTCGACCAATTGGAGCTTACGAGCTTGCAAAAGCAGTTGAAGAACTGGGAGCTGGAGAAATACTGTTGAACTGCATTGATTGTGATGGTATAAATAACTTTCCTGTCAAACAATTCGCCCTTATAAGTATTTGTTTAAGCATGGCATTCCCATTTCAGATGATTGCTTTGAAAATTACATAAAGAGTTTTTTTGGTTTTTGTTCTTTTTTTAAATATATAGTGATGGTTAAGTGTTACTGAGAATACCTATCCAGAGTAAGCCAGTTTTTTCTGCTACACAGATGGTCATCAAAGTTATATGGCTGTTGAATGTTATCAAACACATGGTCATCAAAATGACTGAAGATGGATATTATATAATTGTGATTATATTGTTTAACCTACAAGAATATTTGGTTTATTCCTAAATCCTGCTCCTCTTTTATTGTGTTTAATCCCTACTTGCTGATTCTTGCAGGTCAAGGAAAAGGATTTGATATAGATTTAATAAATTTGATATCAGATGCTGTTAGCATCCCTGTGATTGCAAGCAGTGGTGCTGGTGCTGTCAAGCACTTCTCGGAGGTATTCACTAAAACAAATGCGTCAGCAGCTCTAGCTGCTAGCATTTTTCATCGGAAGGAGGTGAGTATTCAATATAGAATTTCAGTTTTCCCAGCTTTATGGAACAAAGAAAAATATTTATTTCCTTCTTATATAGCACCATGCAAGGTTCCATTAATTTGAACTGTGATTACAATGCTTTGATTCTTTGGGTTTTAGGTTCCCATTCAGTCTGTAAAAGGACACTTGTTGAAGGAAGGCATTGAAGTAAGGATCTAATAATATCTGCCGACTTGTAGATTAAGAGCTTGAAATTTTATTCATAAAGTCAGGAATGATAGAAATTTGCAAACATTCTAAATCTCATCTGCTTTGTATATTTTAATGCATTTTTGCAGTTTTGGGATTGATTTCAAAATGTTTTTTTTCTTTTTCTTTTTCAAATGTATTCAGCATGAATTAGAAGTTTATGAGTGAAGCATTCCTAGGATTGGCAATTTTAAATGTTCAGAAACTCAGCTGTGTTCTCTGTTCTCTTTTCTTTTGTTGTAAAAGTTTACCTTCTGCAACTTTATAAACGGCAAACTTGTGAAGCTAGAAAGTCTGTAAAGATCGGGTTCCAAGATGTCTACCTTGTGTTGTCCTATGGATTGGGATATGGTTGTGCCTTTGTTTGCGCTTATGTTAAAGGTATTATCCTTTTTGGGCACTCAGACTTATCACTTGAAGGTGCGTCTCCTTCAGATTGAATCTACCTCTCATGTATAGAAAACCTCTTCATTGTAAATGCCGGGGCAACAGTCGTATCTAGGTGCGTAGTATGAAACTATAGCTGCAAGCTATCAAAATTGATTAACAGCTAGAAAACTAACAAGTATACAAGAAGAATAATGATTTGAAAAACTTATATTGATCAGAAACTTGCACGGCTTATATACACAGTAGTGGTGGTTGATAACAGTATAACAGAAGATAACAACCTTAACAGACTTAAAACAACCCTATCAGACTTAATTGATCTGTTAGTTAAACTACTAAGTTGAGCTGCTTAATACTCTAATATTCTCTTGGTTTTTTACTCTTTGTCGATTATTAGACACATCAGCAAATGGTAGCACTTGAAGAGCATTCAAGCATTGCGCAAGGAAACAAATTGCTTTGGTGTGACCGACTTTGTAAGAACATTGGCCACTTGATTTGCTGAGGGAACAAAATTAACTTGCAAAACCCTAGCGTGGAGATCGATTTCCACATGTGTAACCTTAGCGTATACATTAATGTGCTGGTTTATGTTGATAATTTGTTTATTTCTGAGAACAATTCCGCTGCTTTGAAAACTTTTAAGGGGTATCTTAGTTATTGCTTCCATGGTCTTGGTGCTTTGAAATATTTTTTGGGGATAGAGGTAGCTCGTAGTTCTTTGGGTAAATTTCTTTGTCAAAGGAAATACACACTTGATATTATTTTCGAGACGAGTCTTTTGGGAGCAAAGCCCGCAGGATCACCAATAAAAAAATCATAAATTTGCGAATGCTATAAGGGCGATTTTGACCGATCCTAAGTCGTACAAATGGTTAATAGGCCATTTGGTTTATTTGCCTGTGACCAGACTTGATTTAACATACTCAGTTCATGTCTTATCTCTGTTTATGCAGTAGTTGAGGCAGGAGCATTGGGACGTGGCTTTGCGTATTATCCAGTACTTGGAAGGCTCTCTTTGCCTAGGGATTCTATTTAGATCTGATAGTGATTTGTCCTTAAAGGAGTGGAGTGATTTGAATTGGGCTGCTTGTCTGTTAACTCGACGACCGCTTACTGGTTGACTATCTTTCTGTGACAATCTCTTATTTCTTGGAAAACTAAGAAATAACATATTGTTTCTCGTTCTTTTGTTGAGGCTGAGTATAGGTCTATGACTTCCATCACTTGTGAGCTCAAGTGGCTAAAAGCCTTGCTATTAAGCTCAGATGTTCATCATCCTAAAGCTATTCCTTTATTTTGTGATAGTCAATCTGCATTGTATATTGCACAGAATCATGTATTTCACGAGCGTACTAAACATATTAAAGTGGATTGTCACTTTGCTAGGGATGCAATCCAGGATGGGTTGATTGCACCTTCTTGTATTTCGACCTCCGTTGAGTTGGTTGACATTTTTACAAAGGCGCTTAGTAAATCGTAATTTGAATACCTTCTTAGCAAGTTGGGCATTTATGATCTGCATGTTCCAACTTAGGGGGGTGTTAGGATATTATGATGTGATGTTATCTTTTAGGAATGTATTATATATTATTGTATATCTTTACGCATATATTTAAGAATATATTATATATTTTTCATATTCCTACGTTATTACTGTTGTATAAATATTATGTATACTCTTGAGGTCTATCAATAAGATTAAAAAGGGTTACCCTATTTTTGTCATCGACCTGCTTCTGCAATATCTTCATTGATATTCCGACAAAAACTATTAAGCAGTAGGTAAGTGTCTTAACATAAAACACTCTCTTGACAGTAAACTCTACCAAGCCTACAAGCATAACAAGTATGAACCCGATAATCAACATGAGGACGATTGGTGGTATCATGGTGAACCAAAGAAAGATAATCAAAGAAAATTTTGTACTATTAATCTAGTTAGACAACCTCGACTAAGTGATATATAAAGGTAAAATGATAAGAGTTTTATCAGTATTCTTGATACTAGCTTTTCTTGTTAGAAAAGTAAAGTTTTGAACCCTAACTATTTCAATTCTCATTCTTTTTTCTTCTATTCTCCTTTTTTTTTTCCAAACATTTTAAAGAATTGAAAAAAAAATGATAATTTAAAAAATGCATAAAAAAATTCAAAAAATTTTAAATTTAGAAAAATTAAGAAATATATATTTACAAAATTTAAAGATAAAAATGAATTAAAACATAATGAAATCATTCAATTTTTTTTTGTTAAATAGTTTTTTAAAAAAACTAGGTTTTCCATAGTTCTCAATTTTTTACCTGTTCAAAATGGTTATTTTTGATTATATGTTATCAGTTGGACTATCGATTTTCAATTCACTAGGTTTAATCGACCAATCTGTTTTGATTATGAGGACAGTATTCAAAAGTGTCTCCTTTGAGCAATAAAGATATTTTTATCAATTCAAAAGTTTTACCAAATTCATACTTTCATGTATTATATATTATAGATTTAATTTAATTTTGTTATACCCTACACTTGAGTACCTCCTATGCCTCCCATGCAGGTGCAACCCTACACTTGACATCAATGAAAATTTTTGAATAATTCAGTGGTAAAATTGTAATTTTTTTAATTAAGTGGCCAAAACAAAAGCGTACCCGTAATTTAGTGATTAATGGTGTAGTTTACCAAAAATAAAAACATTTCTAATATTCTGCCACGTATACTAATAAATTTGAATATGAGTTATGGAAAAAGACAAAAGTCAACGAGGAAATTCAGTTTCGGTGGAGATCTCAACGACGAGGACGAACTCACAAACTTAGTAGAGCTTTGAACTTCCCTCCAAACAACAAAAATGAATATTATTGTAATTGGAGACATATTATTAATTATCATTTTTATATATACTAAAGTCCAGTTGTCACATTCCAAAAATCGGGTTGGAAGAAATTGGGTTAATGAAACCTAGAGGGGTCACATTATGATTTTTGAGTTAATATTCTGAAATTATGTTAAGTAATTTGTTCTAGTTAAGTGGTTAGGGGCTGTGCTTATGTGAGGAAGGTTTTGGGTTTAAATCGTTATGCTTGTAATTTTGCCAATTTTGTCTAAATCACTAGTTTTTGCTATTTGGTTTAACAAATATTTGAGTGCAACTATTAATAAGAATGAGTTTGTTTGTTTGATGGTAAGGTGATTGAGAGCTTATTTTTGGATCTTGTGTTCGAGTCCTTCTGTAGACAAGTGGAAATTGTTTTTGTTTTGAACTATATGGGAATCTGGTGAGTGATTATTTGTGGGACTTAGTGGGATGTGGGTGGTTAATAAATTATACCAAATTGTCTCTCCCACTCTCACGTTCTTTTTTCCCCTTTTCTCCATTTTTCTTCTTTCTTTTATTTTATTTTCTTTTCTCTGTTTCCATCGATTTTGCTTGCTGCCGTTTCAATTTTCTTCTGTGTACGTGTGTAAGTTTCTCTCTTTGATCGTAGTTCAAAGCGTGGTGTAAGTTTGTCAAGCTATTTTTCTGTTATTTTAGCTTTAATTTGTTCTTGAATAAGATTTGAGGTGGTGGTGTTTACTTTTCATCCCACGTTGTGTTAAGTGTGTTCGTGATTTTCATTAGGCGAAAGGTACGAAAACCAGAACCCTCCAGCACAGTAGATACGGTTTCAACGTTGTTTCGGAGAAGTAAGTGTTTGAATTTCGTATTAGGGGCTGGATGTTTGATTTATGGAAGTTATTTTTTGGATAAGTTTTGATGATTAATTAGTGAGGTTTGATGAATGATTGTAGGATTCAGAGTGCGATATTTACGTGGTTTATCAAAAGTTTTATCAGGTGTGTGATTCTAACCCAAAACATCATTTAGAACTCGAAAAACTCGAGAAAATTGAGGTTGTTTTGAGACTGTTTGTCACACGGCCTTGTGGAGCACATGGGTGTGTGCGATTACACGGGAAACTTGGGTAGGCCGTATGGGGCACACAAGCGTGTGTGCTCACACGGGCTAGTTAGGTAGGCTGTGTGGGTGCCATTTTTTGAAAAATTTTCACTTAGGCCCATTTGATTTAGAAATACGTAATTATATCTTTCGTGGGGTCCGTTTGGCTTAAATAAGACCCGAAATGTGATAGTTGTCAATATGTGGCAGTACGTGATATGGTTAAGGTACGTGAAAAATGTAAGTACGATCTGTGTTCTGATAACTCTGAAAACGTAATTATGTGTTTAATTACGCATGACATCCTTATGTGGAATAACTGTTAGTATAAGAACTAAGATATGATACGAGTTGTATAAGTTATGTGTTGTGTTGTGCTCTGTAAAATATGTGTTTCGGTATGCATGACATATCACCTATGTGTTATGTACGTAAGTTCATATGAATTTGTATTTGCATTGGGGTGGATTTTGACACGATTGAGGAAGGTTTTCTGTCAGTATTACTACAATTTTGACTGTTAAACAGCAATATTTGTCTGGCAGCTCAGTTGCATCATTATGAGTGACATACCACCATGACCCGATGTGATTGGATGGATAAACTCTTGTATTCCTATTTGTTGTGATTGGTTAGATGGAGTTAGTGTGTAGCGAATGGGGGTAAGATTTGTTTTGTTTTGATATGACATTATGATCTGATATATATATAAATTTCTGAAAATTATGACTGTCCGAAACGATATATGCTTCTGGATCTGTTATGACATTTTGATATGTTATTTGTATATGTGTACGTTATGAGTAAGAATCTATTTCGATACCGATGTCTGCACTTGTATATGATTATAAATATATATATATATATATATGATTCTGTATGTGAGCATATGTCAAATCTGTAATTGATAACGTGTCCATTATTTATATATATTTGTTTGTGGGTCGGGTCACACACTGGGCTTCTAGCTCACTCGTTTGTTTAATTCGTTTCAGGTGTACTTCCGACTTAGGACTTGGCGACAACTTCAAAGCCCGCTTCACACAATTTGGTAAAAGTTGATTTGTTTTTTTTTTTTTAATTTCGGACTTTACGGTCTTTCGGATTTTAATTTGTTTTGGAACATTAAATTCTTGATTTTGGCATTTGTTTTCACGGACGTTTTATTTAAAACTCGTAAACACACCCAAGACAACATAACTAATGGATCTTATGATTTTAAGAGGTAAGAATTTTAAAAGTATTTTTCCGCTGCAAGGTTTTGAAATTAATTACGGCTTTTTACAATTCAATTGGTTAAACATTCGGGATTATTTTTATAAAATTAATAAAACAAGATTTCCGTCTAAGTGCTTATAAGCGATCTTTTGAGAATTTGTGTTTTCGATAATTAAATAACTTTATTACTCTGGAATTAAAACTAAGTTTTTTTTTTTCTTTGTGTAAGTTAATCGACAATATTTTTACGAGCATTGTAACCTCTATAATCTGACCTTAAAGTTTAGGCCGAGTTTTAGGTATTACACCAATGGTTTAAGACATAGAAGATCGAAGAAGAAAAGGAAAATGGATTCAAAGATAATTGTTTCCATCATTTATTTCTTCTTTTATTTTCTTACAATCTTTCATGAATCTTACGCTCGAACTACGGTTTCTGTATCGCCGCTGGTATAATAATTTCTTTTAATTCCTTTAATTTCTATTTTTTTGGTTAATAATATTTTGTTACTCTTTAGACTTCTCTGTCTCCGTCTTCGTCATCGGCGCCAGGACCTAGTAAGGGCGGATGTTGGCTTCAGTTATTAATTTGTCAGAATCAGAGCTTAACGACATGCGTCAATCTTTCTTCAACCGGTTCGTTCAAAACTTGACGAAAAAAAAAGTGATTTTATCTCAAAATTATAGTACTATTTTTATCTACATTTAAAGAAATTATATTCCCAAAAGATAATTCTCCTATAAATATCTTTTTAAATATCAAATTCTTTAAAAAATCAACACTTTATATCATATCATGCATTTGGGACCAATGAACCGGAAATAATGAATTTTACCATTCTTGAGTTTTTCACCCTATAAATACTATAAAATTTATCACACGCATGTGCACGTGAAAATTATATATTTAAAAAATATATATTTAAAAATAACATTCAATAAATAATGAAATATATGGTTTAAAACTAATTAATCATAATAATATATTTGTTAAGTATGATTCTTATTTCAGTCAAATTTGAGAAATAATCTTCTAGTTAAACTCTGTTTATTTGTTTCAATCAAACACTGATTAATTTAGATTATTTTATTATTATTTGACCTATGAATTTAGCTTATAAATAGGCTCTTTTACAACCTTAGAAAATACACCCATTAGAGATTAGAACTCATAACACATTTAGAGAATTTTGTGTTTACGTTTTGAGGGTTCTTTGTTTTCGGGTTTTCGTGGTTTAGTTTTTATCTCCATCTTTTGTACTCTTCGTTCTTTTGTCATTATAGTAAAATTATCTTTGCCTGTGGTTTTTTATCCTTTTTGGAGGGGTTTTTCCATGTTAAATTTGTGTGTTCAATTTTTCAATTTATTTCGTTATTTTTTTTACTTGTTGCTTAATCGGGTCGATCCTAACAATATTAAATATGTACGATATTAAAATAAAAATTAGATTAAATTGTAATTAAAACGAAATTTAAACATATAAATACATCAAATTAACAATACTAAATACACTACAATTCTTTATCATGTTGTCATCAATTATGAGTTAGTGTCGAGTTGACTTGTGACTCTAACTCAATTAACAATATTATTAATATAGATATACAATTCATGGAGGTAATAAAGTGTGCATAATAAAATTAAAATGTATAAATAAATTAAAGTAAAACTTTGGTTGAGTAGTAAATTTAAAATTTTACTAATGTAATTTGACATGGTTCAAATTCCACCATAGGTTTTTTTTTTTTAATTTTAAATTAAAAAAGATTAAATACCCTCAAATAATATAACACATTTAAATATGGAGAGTTATTTTTATAATTTCCTAATCGAGTTGGTATCTGATTAACTCGTGATACCTACTTGGTCAAGAATTTTATTAATAGTATAGATATAAACTGGCTGACTAAATTGGTGTCATGAGTCAATACCACCAAATTCATATAAAGAACCCTTGCCACTCCACTAATACTCATTTGTTAATATATTTTTATAAATCTATTTTTAATATAAAATATTTTCATTCACCCACATCGTAGATATGATAAAATTTAATATATATAATTTGAATGCAAGTTTGGATACGAGATTTTTAAATTTCTAGAGGTTTTTATAATGTTGGCATTTTGAAAAGCATCATTTTAAAATGTTAGTATTTCTAATTATTTTGTTTGGTTAAGTAATTTTAAAAAAAATTAAATTAATGAAATTTAAAAGATAATTATAAAAAATAATGATATTAAAAATAAATAATATAAAAATACGCAATATAGATATATTAGATTTATAAAAATATAAAAATATTTTAATAACATAAAATATATATTCAAATTAAATAAAAGTCATATATAAAATTAACGAAATTTTGAAAAACCACATCTTTGTGTGGAATTTGAGTTACTCAAGATTTCTTTTCAGACCATTTTACCAATAAAGATCCATTTTTAACTTTATTTACGGAAATTGGCCAATTTTTAAATTATTTAACGGAAAGGGCCGAAATATGCAAAACGCATTCACGTAGGAGCGTTTTTGGGTGAAATTTCAGCAAATCGCGTCCCTGGGGGAGCGATTTTGCCATGTCAACACAAAATGCGCTGACGTGGCAAAATCACTCCCCCAGGGACGCGATTTGTTCCGTGTTTTTTTTTTCCAACAGCCATTTTAATTTTTGACCGTTGGGGGGTCCAACGGGAAAAAAAAACTATAAAACCCCCTCCTATTTTTTTCACACAATATTTCTTCCAAATTTGGCAAAAATCTTTCAAATTTCTCCCTAAATTTCTCAAAGCTCTCTTTAATTAATTATTTCCTTTAATTTTTTTTCTAAATTAGTATTTTTTTATAATTTCAAAAATATTTGATCGTGTTAGCAATGGCCAGGGAATTAATTCGTCTCGATCATAAACATATCTCCGTCGATGAAAATGGTAAGGGTTAATTTTAATTTTTGAATATTATTTAATATTTTTTTCATTTATGTAATTTTAATTAATTTTTATTTTATAATTTTTTATAACAGTCTGTAGATCGGGTGTTACAATGTTATATTTGTAATATGTCTGGTCCTCCATCACCGTTGATAGAAAATTACTTAAGGGAAGCGAGTTTTTGGCACGTGGCCACTATAGGCCGAGGGTGCAAGTTGGACCCGAAACTCATCAGCGCGTTAATAGTGAGGTGGAGACCCGAGACGCACACATTCCATCTTCCATGCGGAGAGTGTACCATCACTTTGGAGGACATGCGGTTATAATTGGGATTGCCGGTGGATGGATCCGCACACACCGGGTCCGTTCAATCTGCTGATTGAGGAGCCGTATGCTACGATCTTTTGGGTGTTGATCGCTGTGAATCAGAGTTTTAAAATTTATAAAAGAATGATCGAACCTGGAAACTAACTCTGACAACGATTAAAGGCAAGTGCACCTATCGAACAGTAGTATAGTTTAGGCAAGACCGGATTATCGAACCCAAAGGAACTAAAAGTACTAATACTAACTTTCTTTTTATTATTTAGCCTAAAATAAGTGAAGTTGTTTATTAATCTAAATTAATTAACTACTAAACTAAAGACTCTAAGACAAAGAAGAATGAATTTGGAAAATAACTTGGGAAAAACTCAGTTGATTTGGACGATACCTAGGAAGAATCCACCTAGACTTCACTTGTTATCTAACACCTGAACCATACGATTTATTCACTCAGTTTGATCCGTAAGACTCCCTAACGTATATTAAACCCTCTCTCGAGGCGAATAACGTCTAACCCTAGGTTAATTAGTGGAAATCTCGTTCTCTTATAATAACCCCTAGAATAGCGATGAATCGATCATGGATTCCCATATTAGGTTTCACCCTAATCCGCAAAATCTCGTCATCCTATCTCTAGGCGTGCGATCAACTCCGCTTAATTATGTTGGATCTACTCTTGGCGTAGTCTATTCCTCCTCCACCTAAGCACATTAAATCTGGATTAAGCTCACATAATTAAGAACAAACTAAGTATTTATCATATAATTCAAATAATCAAATAACAAGATTCATCATAGGTTTTATCCCCTTCGGGTATCCGAAGGGTTTAGTTCATAACAATAAAGGAAAACATCTCAAGAGAAAAGATAAAATAAAACATAAGAAATCCCTAAAACCCCCTGAAGGAATTGAAGAGGAGATCCTCCATCTTGAGTATAACTCTGGCTTCTTGAGATGGATCAACTGGCTATCCCTAAGTGAATCCCCACAAATCTGCCTTCTCTGGCCTAGCACGACGCCCCCAGACGATGGCTTTGGGCTCCCTCGACAGAGGGTTTCTGTCGAACTCCCCGATTAAGTTGCCCCCTAGGGTGTTTATATAGGATTTGAGATGTGTTACTTGGCCTCCAAGTATCCTAATTTGAGTGTAATTCCTAATTGGGGGTTTAATTAGACTTTGGAGTGTGTTTCTTTGCCTCCAAGCATCCAAATCCGAGTGAAATTGCTCTTTCCAGCGACAGGGACACGGCCATGGCACACGCCCGTGTGGATCGTGGCCAGGCCGTGCTCGGACTTCTTTAATGAGGCACGGACGTGTGGGCTAAGGTCCAGGCCGTGTCGATTTTATCCTTTGGCCCATTTGTCTTGTTTTAAGCCCGTTTCTCGTTCTTTTTATCCTTGGGTGCTTTCCTGAGTATAAGACATGAAAAGAAAGGATTAAGAGCACCTTTTTACATAAATCAAGGGATAATTCATCCAAAAGCATACTAAATGTGGGATTAAAATATGTTACTATTTCGGTTTATCAGGTGCTATTCTGAATAATATTTACGAAGGTTGGATCGAGTTGGGCTGGTTACGAGACACATTCCTGGAGCCGGGGAATGATTCAATTTAAGGAGAAAGAATACGATATGCTCGGGCATACATCCTTGAGATGATTGGAGGTTATTTGATGTCGGACTTGTTACGAAACCTCGTACATCTGAGGTGGCTGCTGAAACTTGTTGATTTTAGAGCAGCTGGAGAATTTAGTTGGGGGTCTGCTGTGTTGGCAACATTGTACCGGGAGATGTGCGGGGCGACACCACCAAATATGTAACACCCCTAACCCATATCCGTCGCCGAATTAGGGTTACGAGGTATTACCGATCAAATACACAACTTAGAACAGTCATTTATTTCAATTCGTGCATAAAGTTATAACAATCCCCTTTACAAGAATTTCCAAAATCAAATAGTAACCATTATTTTAATTCATCTAAAACAAACTCGCATACTTAAACTACTTAACCAACTAAAATCAATTAACTAATCCAATTTCGAACCAACTAACATTCATCAAAGCCATAATACACATGCTTCAAAATTACAACATTCGAACCATATAACCTTCAATTTCATTACATTCAAATACCTAAGTTAAAATCAAGCATATTTCAATTCATATACCAAGTACATATATCACAACATTCATTCATATATATATCTATTTTTTTAACTAATTATCCACATACCATTTATAAGTTTTCGCACATGCACTTATTAAGCCAATACTAGCCATATCATATAGCTTAATAAACATCCATATATGAGACATTAGCAACATCATCAAATAGTCAAATACAATTCTTGTACATTACAAATTCATGCGCAATTTACCATATTATCATGGACCATTTTTTATTACAAAAACAAGTTAAAGCATACCTAATTCACATGCGAAATATCATGTCTAAACATCCTATGTTTGATCATCCAATGAACCATTAATTCGGTCATCAAAATAACCTCAAAATTCGTACCAATTCCATGGCCCAATATTAAGATAATTATACTATTTCATAACCGAATATAAACATCAATATGTCATTTTATAACTATCCATATAACCAACAAAACATACCTAAAACATAGTCATTATTTACTAATAAGTAACCGAATCAAAGTGGCCAATTTTACTACTATAATTCACCATTAACACTTTATGCTCATAACAAAAATCAAACATTAAACTAACCAACTTGACCTTTAAATACCAAACCACAAACAAACATGTCATATGTATATGTATTTAATTTATCTTTCATTAGCCGAATATGAAAACCCATCATTTACCAATTCCAAGCCAATATACAAGACAAATTATACATCAAATTATAAGTCAATAATAAGCCATTCAAATAGCCATATTCACATTATATAGCAAAGACATCACCTAGTTTATAAAAACATGTATCTCAAATCGAAAACACATCCATCAACTACGTAATTACTCGAGCCGAATCACATGTTCATCAAACATACTTCCCAAAATGAGCATATTAACAAGGTCGATCATTCACAAACATTAACATCATTATCAAGCCATTTTCGCATGGCTATTTATATACAATTCAAAACAAACCATATTAAAACTAGCCTATACATGCCATATGTCAAAAGTGCAAGCTTTCAAAATACAAAAATAGCGATCGATAGTGTGATGATGATCCTTAACGATCCTCGAGCTCGAGCTAACTATATATAACTACAAAACAGAAAAAGATTGCACAAAGTAAGCTTTAAAAGCTTAGTAAGCCATAAGCAAATAAATCATCACAAGAACATTAATAATTCAATTCGAATAAGTCACATTTAACTAACCTCTTACACATATACAATCACTTTTCTCATATAATCCATAATACCACAATAAGTAACTTCACTTACCTCATTTTTCAATGCACATATAAACCTTATACGTACCTGAATTATTTAGCTCAAATTCACATTTGGATTCGTTTGACATTGCCCGATGAACCATTCGGAATCGTTAAGGAAACTTGGAAACACATATATCACTTACAACGCCATATCTCAGATATGGTCTTACATGTTATCACATATCGATGCCTCTGTCCCAGACAGGGTCTTACACGAATCATATACGATGCCAATGTTCCAGACATGGTCTTACATGAAATCGCACCTCGGAAGTCCTAATGTCATGACATCAGTATCCTATACTATTCCTAAGGCTCATACGGGGCTTTCGACTTTGTAATTCAATCAATTCATGCTCGAAATAATTCCTCCAATGCTCAATTCAATTCGGCAATATATATATCTATATACAATTCAATTCGGCAATATATACATTTAAATTTAAAAATGTTTATTTGCATATGAACTTACCTCGTACGGAAACGAACGGATCGGAACGACTATTCAACAACTTTCGACTTCCCCCGATCCAAATCCAATTTCTTCCTTTCTTGATCTAAATCAATTTAAATTTAACTTATTTAATTACAAGTTCATTCAATTTCATCCAAAAATACATAAATGAGCATTTTGCACTTTAGCCCCTAATATTTCACATTTTTTCAATTTAGTCCCTATTTCAAAACAACACAAAATACAAAAAATTTCCTTAAACCCATGCTTGGCCGAATCTTCCCTAGGTCCCTAGCAGCCCATTAATTCTATTTATTTTACATTTCGATCCCTAAATTTTCAAATTTCACAATTTAATCCACAACAAGCATTTTTATCAAAAATCACTTAGTAAAACATGATAATCTAACATCAAACTCTCATAATCCATCATCAAACAACAAAAAGCTTAATTATTCATCAATGGCATTTCATGAATTCATCAACAAATTCAAAAATTTAAGTATGGGCTAGCTAGTATACGAAGCAACGATATTAAAAACGTAAAAATTATCAAAAACCGAGCAAAGAACATTCCTAAATCAAGCTTCCTAGGTGCCGAACCTAAAAGCTTCAACAATGGTTTCTTTTCTTCTCACATTCAGCCAACAAAAAGATGAACATGCATGTTATTTTATGTTTTATTTTATTTATTACATATTAATATTCGATTTACCATTTTATCCATCATTTATACATTATAAATTCACTTATTTTAAGTCTAATACTGTCCATGCTATTGTTGAATGGCCAAATTACAACATAAGGATCTCTTAATTAATTAATCAAAATAATTAAGCATTTTAACATATAATGATAAACCGTAAAAGTAACATATTTTAATCCCACATTTAGCATACTTTTGGATGAATTATCCCTTATTTTATGTAATTTGGTGCTTTTAATCCTTTATTTCATGTTATATACTCAAGGAAGCACCGAAGGATGAAAAGAATGGAAAACGGGCTTAAAACGGGCCAAGTGGGCCAGATCACGAAATCGGCACAGCCTGGACCCAAGACCACACGGCCGTGCCTCATTAATAGAGACCAACACGGCCTGGCCACTATTCACACGGGCGTGTGCCATGGCCGTGCCCCTGCCGTGGCAAAGAAAAGTTTCGTTCGGATTTGGATACTTGGAGGCAAAGAAACACATTCCAAAGCCTATTCAAAATCCTATTTGAATTAGGATACTTAGGGGCCAAGTAAGGCATCTCAAAGTTTATATAAACACCTAAGGGGGCAACTTAAAAGGGAGTTCGGCAGAAGCCGGAGCCCAAGGCTATCGTCTAGGGGCGTCTTGCTAGGCCAGAGAAGGCAGATTTGTGGGGATTCACTCGAGGATAGCCAATTGATTCATCTCTGAAGCGAATTATACTCAAGACGGAGGACTCTCCTTCAATTCCTTCAGGAGTTTTAGGGATTTCTTATGTTTTGTTTTATCTTTTCTTCTCGAGATGTTTTCTTTTATTGTTATGAACTAAACCCTCAGATGCCTGAGGGGGATGAAACTTAGATGAATCTTGTTATCGTTTACTGAATTATATGATAAATATTTGACTTGTTCTTAATTATGTGTGCTTAATTCTTGTGTTGATATTTCCGGGATATTGATCCAAGTTTGACGTGCTTAGGTGGAGGAGCAAAAGTCCCTGCCTAAGAGTAGATCTAGCATAGTTAAGCGGAGTTGATCGCGCGCCTAGAGATAGGGTGACGAGATTTTGCCGAATTAGGGTGAAACCTAATATGGGATTCCATAGATCGAGTTAATGCAATTCTAGGGGTTTTAATTAGAAATAGATTTCAATTAATCAACCTAGGGTTAGACGTTATTCGCTTCGAGAGAGGGTTTAATATACATTAGGGAATCTTACGGATCAAGTCAAATGAATAAATCGTCTGTTCAGTTGAGTTAGATAACAAGTGAAGTCTAGGTGGATTCTTCCTTGGGTGTCGTCTTAATCAATTGGTTTTTCCTCAAGTTATTTTCCCAAATTCATTCTTCTTTGTCTTAGAGTCTTTAATTTAGTAGCTAATTAATTTAGATTAAACAACAAATTCCCTTTAGCCATAATAAAAAAAGAGTTAGTATTAGTACTTTTAGTTCCTTTGGGTTCGACATTCCGGTCTTGCCACTAAACTATACTACTGTTTGATAGGTGCGCTTGCCTCAAATCGTTGTCATAGTTAGTTTCCAGGTTTGATCATTATTTTTATAAATTTTAAGACTTTGACATCGCGAAACCAACGATCAAGTTTTTGGCGCCGTTGCCGGGGAACTAAAATATTAAGAAAGCTTAATTTTTATTACTTTAGCCAATTTTTTATTATTATTGCAATTTATTTTCATTTTTTTTTACTTTGCTAATTTTTCCTCTAATTGCTTTTGGCAGATAATTTTAGCTTATAGAGAAGATGGCACCGAATAATTATCGGTGGCAAGTCATGAGACAATTCCCACTAAAGCAAAGACACCCAAAGAATGCAATATGACTTGAATCTAGGAGGCGTGGCGAATCCTCGAGTACCCACCCTACGGATATGGCATGGAGAACGAACAAGTCCACTATATGGGTAACTATTCTAGACCTCAAAATAACTTTTATAGTGACACTTATAATGCAGGTTGGAGGTACCATCCCAATTTCTCGTGGGATGATCAAAGTAGCCAAAGACCGGAACTTCCTCCAAATTTTCAACAACCACCTCACCAACAGGAAGAGGAGTCGAACCTCGAGGAGATGTTGACAAAATTTATAGCAGCCTCAGAAGTACGTTTCCAAGACACAGAAACACGTTTCCAAAATATAGAAACAAAACATGAGGCATTGACACAGGAGTTCAAGGATCAGATCGGGCAGCTTACTAAGTTAGTTTTTGAAACACGATTAGAAAGCTTACCTAAGGAAAAAGAGCAAATTCAAGCCGTAACAGCTCATGACAATGAAAGGTTAGTGGAATCTGACCCAAGGCAAGAGCCTGTGGTAAGTGAAGGTAAGGTTGAGGTAAGCCAGGATTTACCAAACCCGGTAATTACAGAGTACCAAGCTCGTGTGCCATACCCCAATGCGATAAAGAAAGACCACACAGAGGAATAATTCGGCAAGTCTCCTAAACTTCCAAAGAAATTTCATATTAACTTGCCGTTTCTTGAAGCTCTTTTGCAGATGCCAGATCCTAAACCTCGTGTCGATAAAGAAGAAACATGAGGAACAAAGGCTTTGGATCGATGAACTAGACGAATGGAAGACACACTTCAAAGAGAGACTAAAAACACACGAAGAAAAAACGAGGCAACTCCACGACGAACTTAATGATGGGACCCAGCTTAAGATAGGAGATCAGGTACTCGAAATCTTCCCAGATGGAACAGTCGAGGTAACTAGTCCTAAAATCAACACCTTTAAGGTAAACACTACTCGACTTAAGCTTTATATCCATAACTAAATTGATTGCATGAGAAAGGATTTCCACCTCCTCAAACCACCATGATTGTGCGAATAACAGGTAAGTCTAGCTCAAGACTTTAAACGAGCGCTTCTCGGGAGGCAACCCGAGTACTAACTCTACTAATTAGTTTTGTTTTATTTCATTTCGTATTTAGGCGTAGATTTCCACACCCACACGGCCTTGCATACGGCCGTGGCCGTGGCCGTGTGGACACCACGGGTAGGCACATGGGCGTGGACCGTATCTCTATTTAATTATTTACTTTTATTCCTATTTTTATTTTTATTTTTATTTTTATTTTTATTTTTACTTCCTTTATTATTTTTCTTTTTCTCAATGGCATTTAGATTTAGCTTAGGATACATTAAAATCAGACCGGCTACTTTGAGAATTCAAGTTCAAACGGTTCGAGGCGCTTCCCCACGTTCACCTCCAATCCTATCCGGTTTCTTTTCATTAACTTCATCCAAAATTCAGGAAGTTTCACTTCTCTCCACATCTTATGATTTTATGATTATTTTTCTATTATCTATCTTTGTACATTGAGGGCAATGTACATCTTAAGTGTGGGGGGGATAACTATAGTATTATTTGAAAATCCCTGAACTATGCTTTGTCTTAAAGTAAGTTTCTCATATTATGATTAGAATGAAATTCCCTGTGATTCATGATTTTTATTGATATATTTTAGATTAAGTCATTGATAATTGTGCATTGATAATTAAATTCTAAGATACTAGAGAGTCAAGCATGACAAGTCTATTTTTCAAAAAAGAAAAAAAAAAATTAGGTTGTCTACCTGAATTTGAATATTACCTTGAAATTTGAAATTTACGAGGTTGACATCAAAAACCCATAATTTTTGTGAGATTTTAAACCTTATAGAGCATATATTCTTTTTCTTGCTCACCTTATTGATTATGAGTGTGTCAACATTGATTTGTTATTCTAGAACTTGCATCGATTATACATGCCGATACCACACCTTTGATTTAATATACAGAGATGATGAAGGCACCTAGGATTTAACCCACTTACTCCACTAAAAACCTACCTTCATAATTAACCCTTAGTGAGCCCTTTTTAATCCTAACAACCCCATTTATTGACTTACCCGCTAATATTAACCCAAAACCCTTTTTATTTGTTATCACCATCCTTTTTGACTACCCTTATATCGAGATTTGATTTGATTAGTTGCCTAACTATGATTTTTATTTCAGTAATTTATCCTTTATTATGTATGTACTTATGAAAAAAAATCGAAGTATATTCATTATTAGTTTTGTGATTAAATGAGCTTATATGTTTGAATATTGAAGAAGAAGCTCGAATTATTAGTACTATTAGTTTTCAATTAGTGTAATTACTAATATTCAGTTCGTTGTTTCTGGTTAGGTAATTTGTCAATTCAATCTCGATTCTAACCCTCTAATTCAGCCTTTATCCATACCTTAACCCAAGCCCCATTACAACCCTGTTAAAGACCTTTTAATTTATGTATCATTTCATATCATAGTGGTGGATATTTGATTTTCATGCAAGCCTATGGGATTAACTTTTCATTTTTGACTTTTGAGTGCTTAATTCTGAACCTTAAACACTTTGAGTGATTTGAGTGAATCTTTAGTGAGGATGTCAATCCCTGTCAATTTTGAATCAGAGGTAATTATTTAGATGAGGGGAAACACCTATGTTTTGTGCTACAATTGTATGACTTAGACTGTTTGAATCTTTAGAACCCTTTGAGTTGAATTATCCATGTATGAATTATCCTTGAATTATGACGAAACATTATTAATGACTATTATGATTTAAGGGAAGTTTGTTTTAATTATGAGTTGAGAATTTTGCTTGAGGACAAGCAAAAGCTTAAGTGTGGGGGTATTTGATAAACCGTAAAAGTAACATATTTTAATCCCACATTTAGCATGCATTTGGATGAATTATCCCTTATTTTATGTAATTTGGTGCTCTTAATCCTTTATTTTCATGTTTTATACTCAGGGAAGCACCGGAGGATGAAAAGAATGGAAAACGGGCTTAAAACGGGCCAATTGGCCCAGATCACAAAATTGGCACGGCCTGGACCCAAGACCACACGACCGTGCCTCATTAATAGAGTCCAACACGGCCTGGCCACGATTCACACGGGCGTATGCCATGGCCGTGCCCCTGCCGTGGCAAAGAAAAGTTTCGTTCGAATTTGGATACTTGGAGGCAAAGAAACACATTCCAAAGCCTATTCAAAATCCTATTTGAATTAGGATACTTAGGGGCCAAGTAAGGCATCACAAAGTCTATATAAACACCCAATGGGGTAACTTGAAAGGGAGTTCGGCAGAAGCCGGAGCCCAAGGCTATCGTCTAGGGGCGTCTTGCTAGGCCAAAGAAGGCAGATTTGTGGGGATTCACTCGAGGATAGCCAATTGATTCATCTCTAGAAGCCAGAATTATACTCAAGACGGAGGGACTCTCCTTCAATTCCTTTAGGGAGTTTTAGGGATTTCTTATGTTTTGTTTTATCTTTTCTTCTGAGATGTTTTCTTTTACTGTTATGAACTAAACCCTCAGATACCTGAGGGGGATGAAACTTAGATGAATCTTGTTATCGTTTACTGAATTATATGATAAATATTTGACTTGTTCTTAATTATGTGTGCTTAATTCTTGTGTTGATATTTCCGGGATATTGATCCAAGTTTGATGTGCTTAGGTGGAGGAGCAAAAGTCTGCCTAAGAGTAGATCTAGCATAGTTAAGCGGAGTTGATCGCTAGCCTAGAGATAGGGTGATGAGATTTTACCGGATTAGGGTGAAACCTAATATGGGATTCCATAGATCGAGTTAATGCAATTCTAGGGGTTTTAATTAGAAAGAGATTTCAATTAATCAACCTAGGGTTAGACGTTATTCGCTTCGAGAGAGGGTTTAATATACATTAGGGAATCTTAAGGATCAAGTCAAATGAATAAATCGTCTGGTTCAGAGTTAGATAACAAGTGAAGTCTAGGTGGATTCTTCATTGGGTGTCGTCTTAATCAATTGGTTTTTCCTCAAGTTATTTTCCCAAATTCATTCTTCTTTTTCTTAGAGTCTTTAATTTAGTAGTTAATTAATTTAGATTAAACAACAAATTCCCTTTATTTTAGGCTATATAACAAAAAAAGAGTTAGTATTAGTACTTTTAGTTCCTTTGGGTTCGACATTCCGGTCTTGCAACTAAACTATACTACTGTTCGATAGGTGCGCTTGCCTCAAATCGTTGTCATAGTTAGTTTCCAGGTTCGATCATTCTTTTTATAAATTTTAAGACTTTGACATCGCGAAACCAACGATCATATAACATGCTACTTTTACATTTTACGCGATTAAGTCCTTTTATTAAATTAAGCATACAAACGGTAAAATTAAATTACGAAATTTTCACACATATCAAATAACATGCTGTAAATACCAAAAATAATATTAAAATAATTTTATGACCTCGGATTTGTGGTTCCGAAACTACTTTTTTGATTTAACTAAAACCGGGCTGTTACAACTCTCCCCCTTAGGGATTTTCGTCCACGAAAATCTTACCAGTTAATAGGTTTGGATATTGCTTTCTCATAGCATCCTCGGGCTCCCACGTAGCTTCTTCGACCCCGTGTCGATGCCATAAGAATTTCACTAATTAAAATTTCTTATTTCTCAATTCTTTAACCTCGCAAGCTAAAATTCTGATCGGTTCTTCGTTATACGTCATATCGGATTGAATCTCAATCTCAAAGGGGGAAATCACATGCGAGGCATCTGATCTGTATCCTTGAAGCATCGATACGTGAAATACATTATGAATATTTTCTAACTCAGGTGGCAACGACAATCTATAAGCAACCGGCCCAATACGCTCGATAATTTCATACGGCCCGATGTATCTCGGATTTAACTTGCATTTTTTTTCCAAATCTAAGTATTTTCTTCCACGGAGACACTTTCAAAAATACTCTATCCCCAACCTGAAACTCAATATCTTTTCGTTTCAAGTCTGCGTACGATTTCTGACGATCTGATGCTGCTTTCAGACTATCACGAATCATTTTCACTTTCTGTTCAGTCTCTTTTATCAAATCGACCCCGTGAATCTTATTCTCGCTGAGCTCAATCCAGTACAAAGGTGTTCAGAATTTGCGACCGTACAAAGCTTCGTAAGGTGCCATTTTTATACTCGATTGAAAGCTATTATTATACGCAAATTCAATCAATGGCAAGTATCGTTCCCACGTACCTTAAAACTCAAGAATGCAACATCTCAACATATCCTCGAGTATCTGAATAATCTGCTCGGATTGACCATCCATCTGTGGGTAAAAAGCAGTACTGAAGTGTATTTTCGTACCAAATGCATCTTGCAGTTTCTTCCAAAACCGCGATGTGAACCTCGGACGCTATCCGAAACAATAGAAATAGGTACTCCGTGCAATCTCACAACCTGAGAAATGTACAACTCAGCAAGCTTATCAAGCGAATAATCCGTGCGTACCGGAATGAAATGAGCTGATTTAGTTAGTCTATCAACAACCACCCATATTGCGTCCTTTTTGCTCGGAGACAGGGGCAAACCTGATACAAAATCCATCATGATTCTGTCCCATTTCCACTCGGGAATCATAATCGGCTGCAGTAACCCAGATGGTAACTGATGCTCAGCTTTGACTTGTTAACAATTTAAACATTTCGAATCAAATTCAGAAATATCACGCTTCATACCAGACCACCAGTAAAGCTGTTTCAGATCGTTATACATTTTTGTACTTCCCGGATGAACAGATAACCGACTACTATGAGCTTCATTCAAAATCATCCAAATCAACTCTGAATTTCTCAAAACACATATTCGATCTCTAAATCTCAAACAATCATTAACATCAACTTGAAACTCCGAATCAGGGTTCGAATCACATTAAGCTCGTTTTGTTAACAAATTATTATCAACTTTCTGAACTTCGCAAATCTGCTGTAAGAATAATGGTTTCACTTTCATCTCAGCTACAATCGACCCGTCTTCAGATATAGCCAACTGAGTGTTCATCGCACGCAGAGCAAACAAAGATTTTCGGCTTAAAGCATCAGCAACCATATTTGCTTTTCCCGGATGATAGTCTATCACAAGCTCATAGTCTTTTAACAATTCTAACCATCTTCTCTGTCGTAGATTTAGATCTTTCTGAGTCATCAAATATTTTAAGCTTTTGTGATCCGAATAAACATAACATTTCTCACCGAACAGCTAGTGGTGCCAAATCTTCAACGCAAACACGATAGCTACTAATTCCAAATCGTGTGTCGGGTAACTCTTTTCATGCGGCTTTAATTCTCTCGAGGCATAAGCTATGACTTTGCCTTCCTGCATCAAAACACAACCCAGACCATTCAACGATGCATCACTATAGATTACAAATTCTTTACCCAATTTTGGCTGAACTAACATTGGAGCTTCGGTCAATAAAGCTTTCAGCTGATCAAAACTTTTCTGGTACTTGTCTGACCACTCAAACTTAACATCTTTCTGAAGTAGTCTCGTCATCAAAGTTGCAATTATTGAGAAACCTTTTACGAATCGTCTGTAATAATCGGCGAGTCCCAGAAAACTTCGAACTTCGGATATATTTCTCGGAGGCTTCTAATCCAATATTCCTGAAATCTTACTCGGATCTACTCGAATACCCGATGCTGACATAATATGCCCCAGAAAACCGACTTCGCGCAACCAGAATTCACATTTACTAAACTTCACATATAATTGTATATCACGCAAAGTCTGTAACACAATTCTCAAGTGCTCGGTATTCTCAGATTCATCACAGGAATAGATCAAGATGTCATCTATAAACACAATAACAAATCGATCCAAATACGGTCTGAAGATTCAATTCATTAGGTCAATAAAAACAGCAGGTGCATTCGTTAATCTGGAAGGCATAACTAAAAACTCATAATGCCCGTACCTCGTTCGGAAAGCAATTTTTGGCACATCAGAGTCTTTAACTCGCAGCTGATAGTAGCCTGATCTCAAATCTATCTTTGAAAACACTGTAGCCCCTTTCAACTGATCAAACAAATAGTCTATTTGTGGTAGAGGGTATTTATTCATGATAGTCACTTTATTGAGCTGTCGATAATCGATGCACATTCTCATAGTTCCGTCTTTCTTTTTCACAAACAACACCGGTGCACCCCATGGAGAATAAATTAGTCGCGCGAAACCTCTATCTGTCAACTCTTGCAACTGAGCTTTCAACTCTTTTAATTCGGTCGGTACCATTCTGTACGGAGCTATCGATATCAGAATTGTTCCCGGCACTAACTCAATACCAAACTCTACCTCTCGGATTGGTGGCAAAACCGGTAACTCTTCAGGAAACACATCCGAATATTCACACACAACTGGTACTGATTCAATCTTCTTTTCGGTCACTTTAGAGTCGAGCACATAAGCAAAGTAAGCTTCACAACCCTTTCTTATATATTTCCGAGCTAACATCAAAGAAATCACTGCCGGTAAACCATTCAAACCATCTGATTCAATTCGAATAATCTCATTATTCTGGCATCTCAAATCAATCGTCTGCCTTTTGTAGTTTACAATGGCATCATGCAGTGTTAACCAATCCATACCCAGAATTATATCAAATTCATCGAATGGCAACAAAATCAAATTGGCCGGAAAATAAAAACCCCGAATTATCAATGGACATTTCTTACATACTTTATAAACCAAAACACACCGGCCTAAGGGGTTCGATACTCTAATCACAAATTTAGTAGACTCTACAAGCAAAGTCTTACTGGATACTAAAGTCTCACATACATAAGAATGAGTTGATCCTGGATCTATCAATGCAATCACAGTAGTATCATAGAGAGTGAAAGTACCGGTAATAACATCTGGAGATGAAGCTTCTTCGCGAGCGCGAATAGCATAGGCTCTGGCAGGTGCTCGGGCTTCAGATCTCACAACCGTATCTTTAGTCATTCTCTGGCTACCACTCATATTACTCGTGTTTCTGGGTGGTCTACCTCTAGCTGCAGTGTTACTCGGCCTCGTATTCTGCACTGTATCTTGTTCGGCCAACTCAAGACATTCGCGGATGAAATGATCTAATGATCCACATTTGAAACAAGCTCGATCGTTCAATCTATAATTACCGAGATGTCGTTTACCGCAATGTTTGCACTCAGGTTGATTTGATCTGACATTTCCAACACTAGCTATTGAAGTAGCTTTCGAACTCACAGGTGGTCCATCTCGATCTCGTCTAGAATAACCCGCAGTAGCCTTTGAACAGCTAAAATCATCTCGAAACTTCTTTGATGTTGACTGAAATGACTTATTCGATGATCTTTTTCGCGGATCTCTAGCTTCAAAGTCAGGTTTTCTTTTCTCTTTCCCGTGTTCTTCAGCTTTGCATGCTCGCTCAACGAGTACCACAAACTCTTTGATTTCCAGAATCCCGAGTAATAACTTGATGTCTCCATTTAAACCATCCTCGAATCTCTTGCACATAATAGCTTTAGTCGAAACACATTTCCGGGCGTATCTGCTGAGTCTCACAAATTCCCGCTCATATTCTGTCACGGTCATGCGACCTTGTTTCAACTCGAGGAATTCTTTACGTTTCTGATCTATGAATCTCTAACTGATATATTTCTTTCAGAATTCAGTCTGAAAGAACTCTCAGGTAACCCGTTCTTTTGGAACCACCGATACCAGTGTATTCCACCAGTGATACGCAGTGTCTCGAAGCAAAGATACGACACATTTAATACATTCATCAGGGGTACAGAATAGTTCATCGAACACCCAGATCGTATTATCAAGCAAGAATTCAGCTCGCTCAGCATCATCATCAACGGTAGCTCTGAACTCTTTAGCCTCATATTTTCTGATTTTATCAATCGGAGGCTTATTCAATCGCATCGGATCGTTAACTTAAGGTATCACAGGTATTTGAGGAGGATTAGGCGGGGGTGGAGGTTGTTAAACAACCAGATTTGTCTGGATATACTGTGTGAACCATTCGTTCATCATATAAAAGAAGGCATGTTTAGCCTCTTCCTCCTGACTACTTGTAATCGGCCTAGAATCAGCCGACGCGGCCCCTTGAGCGGGAGCGGGCGCATTACTTTCCACATCATCAGTTACGGCTCGATCGGGATCCATTTACTATACGAAAACACATTTTAATTATCAGGAATCATCATACTATCACAGTTTATATATATGGCATGTATAGCTAGACTCTTACACGCTACATTAGTCCTAGAATCGACTAAACTGTAGCTCTGATACCAATAAAATGTAACACCCCTAACCCGTATCCGTCGCTGAATTAGGGTTACGAGGCATTACCGATCAAATACACAACTTAGAACAGTCATTTATTTCAATTCATGCATAAAGTTATAACAATCCCCTTTACAAGAATTTCCAAACTCAAATAGTAACCATTATTTTAATTCATCTAAAACAAATTCGCATACTTGAACTACTTAACCAACTAAAATCAATTAACTAATCCAATTTCGAACCAACTAACATTCATCAAAGCCATAATACACATGCTTCAAAATTACAACATTCGAACCATATAACCTTCAATTTCATTACATTCGAATACCTAAGTTAAAATCAAGCATATTTCAATTCATATACCAAGCACATATATCACAACATTCGTTCATATATATATCTATTTTATTAACTAATTGTCAACATACCATTTATAAGTTTTCGCACATGTACTTATTAAGCCAATACTAGCCATATCATATAGCTTAATAAACATCCATATATGAGACATTAGCAACATCATCAAATAGTCAAATACAATTCTTGTACATTACAAATTCATGCGCAATTTACCATATTATCATGGACCATTTTTTATTACAAAATCAAGTTAAAGCATACCTAATTCACATGCGAAATATCATGTCTAAACATCCTATATTTGATCATCCAATGAACCATTAATTCGGTCATCAAAATAACCTCAAAATTCGTACCAATTCCATGACTCAATATTAAAATAATTATACTATTTCATAACCGAATATAAACATCAATATGTCATTTTATAACTATCCATATAGCCAACAAAACATACCTAAAACCTAGTCATTATTTACTAATAAGTAACCGAATCAAAGTGGTCAATTTTACTACTATAATTCACCATTAACACTTTATGCTCATAACAAAAATCAAACATTAAACTAACCAACTTGACCTTTAAATACCAAACCACAAACAAACATGTCATATGTATATGTATTTAATTTATCTTTCATTAGCCGAATATGAAAACCCATCATTTACCAATTCCAAGCTATATACAAGACAAATTATACATCAAATTATAAGTCAATAATAAGCCATTCAAATAGCCAAATTCACATTATATAGCAAATACATCACCTAGTTTATAAAAACATGTATCTCAAATCGAAAACACATCCATCAACTACGTAATTACTTGAGCCGAATCACATGTTCATCAAACATACTTCCCAAAATGAGCACATTAACAAGGTCGATCATTCACAAACATTAACATCATTATCAAGCCATTTTCGCATGGCTATTTATATACAGTTCAAAACAAACCATATTAAAACTAGCCTGTACTTGCCATATGTCAAAAGTGCAAGCTTTCAAAATACAAAAATAGCGATCGATAGTGTGATGATGATCCTTGACGATCCCCGAGCTCGAGCTAACTATATATAACTATAAAATAGAAAAAGATTGCACAAAGTAAGCTTTAAAAGCTTAGTAAGCCATAAGCAAATAAATCATCACAAGAACATTAATAATTCAATTCGAATAAGTCACATTTAACTAATCTCTTACACATATACAATCACTTTTCTCATATAATCCATAATACCACAATAAATAACTTCAATTACCTCATTTTTCAATGCACATATAAACCTTATACGTACTTGAATTATTTAGCTCAAATTCACATTTGGATTCGTTTTACATTGCCCGATGAACCATTTGGAATCGTTAAGGAAACTCGGAAACACATATATCACTTACAACGCCATATCCCAGATATGGTCTTACATGTTATCACATATCGATGCCTCTGTCCCAGACAGGGTCTTACACGAATCATATACGATGCCAATGTCCCAGACATAGTCTTACACGAAATCGCACCTCGGAAGTCCTAATGTCATGACATCAATATCCTATACTATTCTTAAGGCTCATACGGGGCTTTCGACTTCGTAATTCAATCAATTCATGCTCAAAATAATTCCTCCAATGCTCAATTAAATTCGGCAATATATATCTATCTACAATTCAATTCGGCAATATATACATTTAAATTTAAAAACGTTTATTTGCATATGAACTTACCTCGTACGGAAACGAACGGATCAAAACGACTATTCAACAACTTTCGACTTCCCCCGATCCAAATCTGATTTCTTCCTTTCTTAATCTAAATCAATTTAAATTTAACTTATTTAATTACAAGTTCATTCAATTTCATCCAAAAACACATAAATGAGCATTTTGCACTTTAGCCCCTAATATTTCACATTTTCTCAATTTAGTCCCTATTTCAAAACAACACAAAATACACAAAATTTCCTTAAACCCATGCTTGGCCGAATCTTCCCTAGGTCCCTAGTAGCCCATTAATTCCATTTATTTCACATTTCGACCCCTAAATTTTTAAATTTCACAATTTAATCCATAACAAGCATTTTTATCAAAAATCACTTAGTAAAACATGATAATCTAACATCAAACTCTCATAATCCATCTTCAAACAACAAAAAGCTTAATTATTCATCAATGGCATTTCATGAATTCATCAACAAATTCAAAAATTTAAGTATGGGCTAGCTAGTATACGAAGCAATGATCTCAAAAACGTAAAAATTATCATAAATCGAGCAAAGAACATACCTAAATCAAGCTTCCTAGGTGCCGAACTTAAAAGCTTCAAAAATGGTTTCTTTTCTTCTCACATTCGGCCAACAAAAAGATGAACATGCATGTTATTTTATGTTTTATTTTATTTAATACATATTAATATTCAATTTACCATTTTATCCATCATTTATACATTATAAATTCACTTATTTTAAGTCTAATACCGTCCATACTATTGTTGAATGGCCAAGTTACAACATAAGGATCTCTTAATTAATTAATCAAAACAATTAAGCACTTTAACATATAACATGCTACTTTTACATTTTACGCGATTAAGTCTTTTTATTAAATTAAGCATACAAACGGTAAAATTAAATTACGAAATTTTTGCACATATCAAATAACATGCTGTAAATACCAAAAATAATATTAAAATAATTTTACGACCTCGGATTTGTTGTTTCGAAACCACTATTTCGATTTAACTAAAACCGGGCTGTTACAAAATAAAGCCAAAATTAGAGGTTGCCTATCACTACTACAATCATGGGCTCGGTTTCGCTTTCCATTTTTATGTCCTTGAGTGAACCACCCATATACATTCCCACTCGTAACGAGGTAAAATTTATATTAGATTTTACAATTATTACATAGATTTAAAATATAATTGTATGCTAAAAATTTATTTAATTAGGTGGAACCATTCGGCGAGTTATGTTGGAATACCTACCGTTCTTAAAGATATACGGCTTCTATTAGATTAACGGTCGGAAGTGCAAGTAAGTATTAAGTAAAATATATATACATAAAATAGCCGTTTCATATTTAGTATTTAGTATTATGTACATAACTAATATTTTTATCACGTTCATATAGTTTCAATAGACACCATACGAGAATCCGACAATTCGGACAGTAATTCCGGATGAATTCTTTCAAAATCTGAACATTTGGCATGTTAAGGTCCCATTGGTCAACTATGTTACTGTCAAGATGCACCAGAAGGATAGAGTGTTGCGGCAATTTGGATTTCGACAATCGATTCCCGTGTCACCTGAAGTGCTCGATGATGAGCCTAAAATTAACTTACGGCAATCGAATACGAATTAGCCGGTATTCTTCTCAGAATATATCGAAATTTGGAAAAATCGGTATGATCGTATACCTACTCGTGAACCGATCATCATTCTAGAGTTAGCGTGCGCACTGGATTACATGCCATGATTTAGGATCCATGGCAAGCCATATTTGCTGTCGGAAGAGCAGAGGCGTCAGTAAATTCGTGTCGAAAGGGAACGACGGGGCCCTTTAAATCCAATGAGAAGGGATGACGGCACGGGCCCATCAATAGCACCCACACAATCACCGAGCCCAACACCTCAACCGATGACACCCACACCACAGCCTTTTCAGATTATGCCAGGTGCATATCCTAACCCTTATATGTTTCCTTTTCCCAGTCCTATGCCAGGTTGGAATGCATGGCCCGGTGTACCTCCTTTCCCGATTACTCTGACTCAACCGATGATATATAGGCCATCGTTGTAGGAGGGACCGCACGAGGCACCGCCGAAGAGCTCATTTCATTACCAATCTCTATTACCTTATGGGATTCAAACACATCTGTCGTGGGTGATGCAAACACCTCTGCATTCTTTATTCTATCAAGGTAGGTCATCCTCCCAACACCCACAACCACAACCTCCGCTAGAAGCTGAACCAATGAGGAATCCAGCGCGTAACCGTCGACCACCCTCATGTGGCACTGATTCCGATCGGCACATACATTGATTTTTTTAATATATTTGTACAAATTGTTTTTATATTATTTCATTTAATAAAATAAAAGTTGTTTTTAATATTTTAATAGTAAATTATTTTTATATTTTTAATAAAATAGAAGTTCTTTTGAATAAGGCAATAGAAATAATGCAACATAGTTTTATTACAGCAATTATCAACTATTTCGATTTGGACATGATCGAATTGTATGATCTGGGTTCCTACACCATCCGCACAACTTCTGTTAGTTCGTTCTTTCTCGGATTTCCATATTATTATGTATTCTACTTGATCAAGGTCGACTTTTTAAACGAAGCAAGGAATACAGACGACGACTTATGTTCATCTAAGACCAGTGGGAATACGTGTCCCCACATATTGTACATGTATTCTATTTTGTACACTTCGTCGACATATCTCATTGGATCAAAATGGAGATTCTGACAAGCTGCAATTGCATGAGCGCATGGATAACGAAGTGCGTCAAACGTCCCACAGTCGCAAGTCCTATTTCTCAGGTGTACACGATATTGCCCGCTGGTAATACCTTGGTTCAGTCTATCAAACTTCGTCACACGAAACCATAAGTTGTCGAGATCGTGACACACTGTGGGCATGGTGTTGGCCCGCGCATTCGCCTTGTTAATTTCTTGCAATACCTTTTGGCACCATACATGGCCTCCCTGCATTTGGCATTTATAACTCGCTGCTCGCTTTTGAAGTAGTGCCACTAAACGAAAATATGTCTCTCGCACAACTGAGGTTATCGACAAATGACACGTTCCTTTTAGAACAGAATTTATGCATTCAGCCAGGTTTGAGGTCATATGACCATATCGTAGGCCGCCGTTGTATGCTTGTGTCCACTATTCGAAAGGTATGTTACAGAGGTAGTCTGCGCCTTGTTCGTTAGCTGAACGTAAAATCGCCAACATCTCATGAAAACGGTCCTTATTGATCTCATACCCTGCCAATATAAGTTGATAGCAAAAATTACATACAACTCTTCCATTCAGAATAAATTGAATATTACAAACGAAATTATATTAATAGAGATTAAATACCCACGTTGGTCACTTGCCGTCATTTAGTGATAGACCGATATTGCCCGTAGTAGTTGGACGTAATGTGCCTTATACAATACCGATGGTGTGTGCGATCCCATAAGCTTCCCTGTCGCTCAATTGCGGCTAGTATTCCAGTGCCCCGATCTGATATAACGCAGATATCAGGTTGGGGGCAAACATGCCTCCTTAACCTAGAAAGAAAGAAATCCCAGTCATCACCTGACTCCCCCAGTGTTATTACAAACGCAATTGGAAGGGTTCTCCCACCGCCATCCTATGCCACAGCTAGCAATAGTCGATTGTATATCTACCATACATAAAGGTACCGTCAATTTGTACCAATGGCTTGTAGTACACAAACGCGTCTCGGCATTACTTAAAGCTCCAGAACAGACGCTTGAACACTTGGCAACCACGGAGCAATCGGTCGTTGTAGTACGCAGGGCTCGTTTCAAGGTCTGTTATGCAACCTGAGACGTACCTCTCCAGCACCTGACAACACTGCCACACCTCAATATATGAAGCGTCCCACCCACTATGCATCTTTTCCAACGCCTTCTGCTTAGCTATCCAAACCTTGCGGTAAGAGGGCATGTACCTCAATTGGCTACGAATATTGGCAATTAAGACTGACACAGAAGTCCTGAGATCCGTCTTCACTATCGGTAGTATTAACCTAGCTATCATATCTAAATCCATATTGGGATGATCTTGTGAAACACCTATCAACGAAGTACGTTAAATAATGTAACATTAAGTAATAACAGTATTATTCAAAAACCCTAAACACTTAGCGATACTGTACCGGCAACACAGGTATGTGGACCTTTGTACTTTTTTATCTCCCACAAGCCTGTCTTTTTCCTAACCGAAGCCATGAGTTTCCATGAACATGTACCGTCTTGCACTGCACACTTGGCCTCGAACTTCTCAGATTTGGATTTAACCACGTTATCGTTAACCCCGTTCATGATGCTATATTGTTTCAATGCACTAAGAAAACTATCCTTAATGGAAAACTCCTTACCAACTTCCAATCCACCCGAATCTAATGACAAACTTGTACGGTCACGCCTTCTGTGTGGTAGATCTGGATACTCAAATACATTATCTGCTGATAGATCAACATTATGCATGTGGGCTGGAGGCGAGTACGCTCTGAATCGCGCATCTTCTTCTTCTTCATCTGAACCCCCTTCAACATCTTCAGGTTTAGTTAGAACAGGTTCCAGTTCAGAAAATAATGCAACTTCTGCACCATCGGGGCCGGGATTTTGAGGTGGATCCACATCGGACTCATCATCCAACCCACCATCATCTGTAACGTACGAGGTCCCCTCGCCGGTGGACGTCGTAAGGAGTACATTATCCCTTCTTGTGGACGTTTCGTAACGTCCCCAATTAGATATGGATTGCCAACCACTAGAAGTTGATGTCATTCCCCAATATGTATTTCCAGCATCGAATATTGACCCACCATTGTACATGTCCCATCCACTAACCGAGTGTCATGTAGGAGTTGTTTATTCCATACTTCCACCAAACACGGGCGCTTCCGTGTTCTGCCTCCCACTAACGGAGTGTCGGGTAGGGGTCGTGTATTCCTTTCGAACAACATTAGATATTTGAGTCACAAATGCTTCATTTGATGATGAAAATTGTACATATAACTCAAGATAGGGTGATCCATTAGCGAGATGAGTCTGCACCATCGCCTCCAAGCTACGACCACCTTTGATATCAAATGAGTCATATGTCACGGGATCAACCGAAGTACAAAATCGATACTTAATAGACGAAACCCTCATTGGCGTCGTTCCGAATATTTTGCGCCTAACTCTTTTACGAAGTTCTGTCAAATCTATGTTCTGGTTAAAAACCAGTCGCGTTGTGTTATCCGATAAAAAAACAACGCCGTTCTCGGTGTCATGGACCTCACCATCATAGTAAATAACAACACTAATACGTTCACTCATCTTCAATTTCTATTCTGCTTAGCCTCTCTAATTTTCCTTGATGTAACTTATGCAACCTGAGAATGAAATTTGGCTCATTTATAGCCTAAGGCCAAACAGGAACTACTATAGAAAAAAAGCGTCCACGTGGGAGCTTTTTTCATCAATTTTGCTGACAGTGCATCCTGCTTGAAGCGTTTTTGACACCATTTGTTCAGAACCGTCTTCTCAAAATTATTTTTTCAGGAACTACTATAGAAAAAGAGCGTCCACGTGGGAGCTTTTTTTCATATTTTTTTGACGATAGCTGCATCCTCGCTTGAAGCGCTTTTTGACACTATTTGTTCAGAACCGTCTTCTCAAAATTATTTTTTCAGGAACTACTGTAGAAAAAGAGCATCCATGTGGGAGCTTTTTTCAGTAATTTTGCTGAATCCTACTTGAAACATTTTTGACATTATCTTTTCAGAACCGTCTTCTCAAAATTAATTTTTCTAAAACTACTATAGAAAAAAAAACAAAATCCTTAAAAACCTAAACCGAAAAACCCTATGGACTAAACATGTAAAAAGCCCTAACCCTAGAAAAACACGAAGCAAATCGCGTCCCTAGGGGAGCGATTTTGCCACCGCTCCTCCAGGGACGCGATTTGCCGAAATTTCACCCAAAAAAGCTCCTACGTGGACGCGTTTTGCATATTTCGGCCCTTTCCAGTAAATAAAGAACACTATTTTAAGTTTTAAAAAATCATTCATGATAAGTTCGAGTGGTCATTTTTAATAATAAAAAAATCCACATCAGTATTTTAATTGTTATATTAGTGAAATTAACAAAAGAATTTTAACTGTGGTAACAACTAGACTTGAATTTTTAAATTCAAAAAGTAGAGTGACCAAATTCCTAAAAATAAAAGTAGAATTAAATTCCAAATGTACGAAATGTATAGAAACTTGGAGTAGAATTTAATTTTTAAATTCTTTACTCTATAATTTGACCCATGCAAATAATTAACCCAAAGCAAAGCTTGATATGAAATCAATCATAACTGATGAATTTGCCAATGGGATTGAAATTTCCTCTGCTTGGCTCAATGAAATAGTGAGGAACATTTCTTTTTCTGTATATGTAAATTTCATAGTGGAAAACATCAAAAGAAAATTTGCCATTTCGATTCAAAGCAATTGTTACTCTATATGGAGAATGAAGGTGAGGTCTCCCGGGAAGTTACTGTCTCAAACGCGCAACATATCATCCAGGAGTTCTTATTACCAGCACATCAAACCAAAAAGGTCTAGTTTCAAATTCTCCCTGGTTGATTTTGGTTTAGGTTAATATCTCAGCCGAAGTTGGTGGAAATTCACCCATACAAATAGATTCTGGAAATTTTGGATGCGAAATTCACACAGTATCATCAGGAACTGGTGTAGGAATCTGGAGGACGAATATAACCCCCCTCAATGGAGCCTACATACTGTTCCTAACAGGTCTCATCATCGCTGCAAGCAGGGTGATGGAAACCCATATCTAGAGTTGGAAAACAGGCAACCTGATTCACCTTCAGCTATCGGACATCGGATGGTGAATGGATCAGTCGATTTTACTTCCCGGACTCCAAAAAGAGGTACAACAAAGTAGTTGTAGAACGAAAGTTCGACATAAGTACGACCATTTTTAGCGTTCCTTGTGTAACACTTCATGTCAACAGTCTTGAATAAAAGATATTTTTTTTTCAAACTTTCTGATATGATCATATTTTGAGACTGCAGCTTTTGATAGAAAGTGCAAGAACAAGAATTGGGGTCTATAAGAAAATTATAAGGTGGGGACATAAAAGAAAACCACTTGTGTGATTGAGGATGTCAAGCAATAAACAGAGACCATAAACATCTCTTATTCCTCTTTAAACAATATGTCCATTGTGAAACATAATTTGAAAATTTTAGGGGAGGGGGCGGGGAAGTTTTGTGGATGAAAGAAAACCACTAAGATTAAGATACAATCATGTTTCACGGTTAGGTAGCCTCTATTCAATCCCAACTATCATTACATACAAGGTTAAATTCCCTTCCCTGCAATGAGTGGCTTAGGTGGGGACAATGACCTAATTTCAGGTGCAGAACTGGGAAACAGTATATTCAGCTTGTGCATGAGGATGTCAGCTCTTGATGGAATCTCATTCAAAAGAAACTGCTGAACAATCGGTTTTTTGAACCACTCCATAACAGAGTCTCCGGTGGCCCTTAAAACCACCTTACTAACTTCAAATGGGGATTCTACAGAGCTCAGCATCTGTGCAACCACGATCTTCAGAGTGGGTCCTGTAACCAATTTGATACGCCTCGGGACCACTCCGTAATACAACATTCTTTTCCTAAATCTATGGAGGGTGTGCACAACAGCTATAAGAGCAGCTCCCACCGACAAATTTCTAACGTCGAGTGACCAAGCAATATGCTGATCAAAAACTATTGCCTTCGGGAAAAGCTTATTCTCGTAGGCAACCTTCCAAACACAGCGAGCTCTGTTTATCTGCCCCATCAGAACAAGATAGTTTAGGAGAACATTGACAAAGTACCTCGCAGCCCCTTCTGCCAACTCGTAATCAATACCTTGAAAAAACTCCCTCACAAACGATAAAACTGGCTGTTTTCTCTGTTCTGGGCCAGTAAAGAGTCCACACATAAAGGCATGAGCTTTGTGTTTTGTTGCACCAAGGATTGCCATCAAATGTCTCTCATTGTGTTCTTCCTGGCATCGTACCAAATAGGCAAGAATTGATGTGTAAAGAATCAGATCCACCTTCGCAGCAGAGTTCACATAGTTTTCAAGGAGAGGCTTTGCTGACTCGTATAAACCATTCTTCATGCATGATTCAAACAACTGCCTAACTATGAAATTATTTGTTCTGATCCCCGATGAACCCATGAAACTTAACCACCTCAAGGCGAGCTCAATGGAACCATCTTTAACATAAACCATTAGAACATCACTAGCACTAACATCAATAGAATATCCCATGGACTTCATTTCAAGTAAGATTTTTGCTGCGACATCCACAAGTTTCTTATTAGCCAAGAGGGTCAAAAGAGCTGTATACGTGCTCAATCCGGGCCTTAAACCTGCATTTATCATTGAGTTATAGAGCTTCATCGCAGAATCTACCTGTCCAGAGGCTGCATGCATTTCTAAGAGACATGAGTACGTCGACGGAGTGGGCAGAAACCCAGCTTTCTCCATTTCTTTAAATATTGATGTTGCAATATCAAGCTTTCCTGATTTTGCATGGGACTCAATGATCATCGTGTATAAGCCAAAATTCGGCCTAAAACCAGCCGCCTTCATCTCCTCCCAAAGCCGAAGTGCAGTATCTAGCTTCCCAGCCTTTGTGTAGGAGTCGATCAATGAAACAAACATAGTAGCAGATGGCCGAAGCCCAGAGCCCAGCATTTCCATGTAGATTTTCATTGATGTGTCCAGTCTCCCAGCTTTCCCCATTGAATCAACAAGTGATGCAAAGATACTAAAGCCTGGCTGAAACTTCCTTTCTTTCATCTCTTGAAAGAGCTTAGAAGCTGCATCAAGCCGGCCTGATTTTGCCAAGCTAGGTATCATCAACTCATACGTAGACCCATCCAACAAACATCCTGCCGCTTGCATGCTCTCATATATCTCAAATGCCTTGTAAGGCAAACTTTTATTCAAAAATAACATCATAAGGTCATTGTACGTTTGAGTGTCGATTTTACAACCATAATCCTGAGCCTTCTTGAAACAACAAAACGATACCTCCAATTTCTCAGCTTTAGCCAAAAACTGAATCACCCGATTGTATGCACTAAATAATGAAACCTCGTTACCACTCGACTCTTGGACTAACTCCTCAAACAATGATTGAATCGCATCAAAGTCTCTACTTTGATTTAACCCATCAAACAACATGTCATAACACTCATCACTCGGGGCATACCAAGATTGTCGCTTAGCCCATCTAAACAAACTCAATGATGCATCGCTATCTTTGACAACCTTCAAGGCCTGAGTTATATGAGTCATATTAGGCATAAACTGTAGTTTATCCAATTGGGTCTCTAATTCTGGTCCCCATTTCCACCTCTTAACAACCTCAACAATCTTAGCAACTGCAGAGGCATTCAAAAATGGTTTCTTTAACCCACCCACCATAACATGATCGTCAAGCCCCGGCTCGACTGACCGGATACCTTTACCAGAGTATATAACACTCCCCGATTCATCTAAGTACTCTATATCCTCAGTCCACTCACCAGAACAGTAACTTCTTACAATTCTAGGGTTTCCAATAAAATTGGGGGTTTTATAAAGAGTATGGAAGGGGGAAATTTGATTGATACCCATTGAAGAGTTGAAGAAACTAAACCTATTGGAGCACTTAGTGAGTGCATTTCTGCTAGAATTCAGGTCCGTTGAAGAACTACTGCAAGAGTTAGGGTTTAGTTTGAGAATGAAGCAGAGATTTCTAGGGAAAAGTTTACGACTCAAGGTATGAAGCATTGAAATAACTAGGAGGAAAATGCTAGGGTTTGGTAGATGTAGAAATGCTTACCAGACGATCTTCTCTTGTGTTGGTAATCTCTCCAAGGGAGGCCAAAACCTTTAAACCCTACTGAATTGGCAATGGAGGAACCTTTACGGAGCCAAATTACTCATTGTTTTTAGGGTAAATTGCATTTTTTAGTCACCCAACTATTATTAAGTTTTTATTTTGTTCACCAACTATAAAAAATTATAAAATGATCACTCAATTATTTCACTTTTTTTTTTCACCAACTGTTAAATGGTTAATGGAAAGATAGCATGACAACTATTAAAATTGGCATAAATATTTACATATTATTTCAATTAAGTCTTAATTTTTAAAAACTTAGCTCTTAATTTTTACATATTATCTAATTTTATCCTATATTTTATATGAAAATATAATTCAAAACACAATGTGTAAATTAGAAATAAAAACAAAAATATTTTATAAAAAATATTTTTTTATTAAACTAAATAACTTTCAAATACATAGCTTTTCTTTTACTTCAAATAGTTGAGAACTTAATATCTTTCAATGCCAATTAACTATTTTTTTGTTAGCTTGAGTAAACTTAAATTTTTTTTAAAGTTGTTAGAATTAAAATTAGGTTAAATTGACAAAGAGTGTACTTTTATTTTCAAGGAATTGAATTGGCTATCTTCTAAATTTTGGGTCATTTTATTTTTTTTCTGTTGTTTTTCATTTTTCTTTTAAGCCAAATGCAGGGACGACATTATAAAGAGATGAGGTGGCAGTACTATTATAGCTCCTATTTACCAACAAAACTCGTTGTTTGATGTCAGCTCTAGCGATCGATAATGCAAGTTCATTTTCATGGCACTGTTTGAATTTTAGGGTCCCCTAGTCAATCAACTTATCTCCCTGAACTTGATTAAACTTATTGCAGTTTTGACTCTGAAATTTGATGATTTCAAAGGTACTTTTATTTTCTTTTCAATAGTGGCTTAAATGTCTGAGGATTAAAGTTGTTATTATGCCAATTTTAAAAACCAACATGTCATTTTTCAATTAACCATTTACAGCTAGTGATTAAAAATTCAAATAGTTGGGTCACCAGCTGTTTCACTGAAAACAACTTTCAGAAAATGATTTCTAGAAAATGAATTGATTTTCTGGAAAAAGAATTATTATTTTCCGGTGTGTAGATGATTCTGTGTAAAATATTTTCGTTGTTTGATAAATTTTCCTGAAATCATTTTTCAAAAATTATTTTCACTAAAACAAAACACAATATTAAATTTAAAAAAATATATATTTTAATCTAGAAAACTAAAACTACCAAGGCGTGTTAGAATATTTTCAAATGTTTATAGTGATTTAATAACTATAAATAAATGAGTGTAATAATCGGTCAAGAGTTATATCATTTGATTTTTAACAAAATTATAACTATTCAAACAATATTATTTGAATAGTTATTATATTAAATAAATAATTATATGTCTTTTTTAAGATATTATTCAGAAAAGACACCTATTTAAAGATGCCTCTACGAAGAGATATGAAAATTTCTTTAAATAGTAATGAGATTTCATTTGGAAATCACACCAAGAAGTTCTAAAGATCTTTCTATCCTTCCTCATTTTCTAAAATTATTAGATTGTTTTATAAAGAATTACTGCATAAATTCTTTGTAGAAATTGAGTTTCTTGTTATAAATTGCTCAATGCTTAGTGGGCTATTTTCGTCAATGCAAAACGCAAATAGTCATCGGCTTCATTGTATCATCGAGGTTAATTTGCTTGAAACTTTTTGCACTCCGAATATAACCTTAAAGATAGTAGCTCAATATACGCCTTGGAGCCTTGTTCTATTTCTTCATTTTCTGTTCGAGTTTCATTCATATATTTAAAAATTTCCTCACCGGAGCTTTGTACGACAACTTTTGCAAGTGTGTTTGCTAGTCTATTCGCTTCCCTGAACTTATTGATGAAGCCTTAAAAATCTTTGATATGCTAAGCAAGAGGTAAGAGCAAATCAATGATTACCAAGATCAAGGCCGACATCGAACAAGAGCATATGCTCCTTTATGGGTTAATTTATACTATTAATTTCCTTATCCCATTAACTGCCCATTTATGGGATCATGATTGTGGCCTCGTCTTGATGGATTAATTTTTTCCAGTGAGTTAAATAAGTTTGTAAACAGGGGAATCCAACTTAAGATATATATAGATAATAAATGCAACAATATAAACCTGTACAAACTTGACAGCAAAATATTATAAAAAGGCCTCGCCTGAAACTTTTTTACAACACATTTTCATGCATGCGATGGTCCCTCTCCTTTTATTGTCTATCCATGGATGATTAAAATTGCACTTTCCAAAAAGAAAAACAAAATTGTCAACTCATATTCATCAATTATGTCACCATCTATTTTAAGACCATAGCCTTGAATTGATTATTAAAAGGGTGTTGATTGTAGGCACGCACTTAATAGCAAAAATGTAAATTAAGATGAAGTAAAAGGGTAGAATCATGCTCAATAATTGGTAGAGATATACTCACATTGAAAAAAAAGAAGAAAAGAATACAATATAGTGAATTAAGGCTCCGTTTGTTTGTCAGTAAAATATTTTCCGGAAAATAATTTTTGGAAAATGATTTACTTTTCTAGAAATGATTTACTTTTCTAGTGTTTGGATGAATTTGTGTAAAATATTTTCTGTTGTTTGGCAGATTTCCTGCAAATATTTCATAAAAGCTATTTTAAATGAAACAAATATATATTTAAGAATTTATTATCTTTTCATTGTTTAATTGAGTTTATTATATATATATATATATATATAAATAAATTTATATTTTTCTTGCCTGTATTGCATGATGCAGCATGCCAATCTGGTAGAAGCCTAGCAAGCTTTTTCCTTTTAAGCATGCAACCACTACAGCAAAAAAGGGTTTTAGCGGCACTTTTAGTGGCGTTTGGATAAAAAACGCCGCAAGAATTATACATCAGCGGCGTTTGCAAGAAAACGCCGCTAAAAACTTAGAAATAGCGGCGTTTTTGGGTAAAACGCCGCTAAAATTGAACAATAGCGGCATTTTTCTACAAACGCCGTAAACTGAGCAATAGCTGCGATTTTTCCAAAGCGTCGCTAATAAACTGAGCAATAGCGGCGTTTTTGTACAAACGCCGCTAATAAACTGAGCAATAGCGGCGTTTTTGCCAAAGCGCTGCTAATAAACTGAGCAATAGCCGCTAATAAGCTGAGCAATACAAAAACGCCGCTGATAAGCTGAGCAATACAAACGCCGCTAAAAGTTGAGCAGCCATTTTTCACTTATAAGCAATGAGAAAGTTTCATTTTAGTAAATTAATTATGAAAAGTTACAAATTGCTAACTAAACTATTTAGAAGTTTTCATTTAAGTTACAAAGCTATTAAAATTGATTTAGGGTTTAATGTTTAGTAAGTTAATTTTATGGTTTAGGGTTTGTTATTTTAGGTTATGGGTTTAGTGTTTAAAAGTTTGTTAATTGGGGTTTATTATTTAGGGTTTAAGATCTTACTGTTTAACGGTATTAAGGTTTAAGTGTTAGTGGTTAGGGGTTCAGGTTAAGGGTTAGGTGTTTATGGCCGGGTTAAGGGTTTAGGGTTTATGGTTTTTGTTTTGTGGCTTAAGGTTTAGGGTATAGTGGCTGGGGTTTAGGGTTTTAGGGTTTAGGGTTTAGGGTTTAGAGCTTATATTTTGGAATTTTTTGTTTTTGTTTTATTACATAAAAAAATTATATAAAAATTATGTCATGTATCCAATTCTTTTAAATATTGCTCAAAGTTTCAAGAATTATTTATTTAAAGGTTTAAGACTTACTATTTAAAGGTTTATAGATCACAGGTTTATGGATCATGTTTATGGATTATGGTTTAAGTGTTGGGGTTTAAGGGTAATAGGTTAGGGGTTATGGGATAATGGTTTGGGGTTAATGTTTAGGGGTTACTGTTTTATGGTTTAAGGTTTTAAGGGTTATAATTTAATATTTAAGTTCTACAAGTTACTGCTTCAATGGTTTAGGGTTTAGGGATTCTATGCATGGTAAATGTGTTATGTTCAGGGTTTATGGTTTATAGTTTGGGGTTTAAGTCTTGGTGTGTTTAGGGCTTAGGGTATAATTTTTAGGGTATAGGGTTTATAATTTAGGGATTAATCTTGGATTTTTTAGAATATAAAAAAAAGATAAATATAAATTATTATTTTAAAAGAATATATATCAAAATGGGTTAAATCGCAAAAGCATACATGAACTTTAATTTCATCCAGATCTTGTAAAATATAAACACAATTATTGATATTATTAACATCATTTTTTTATTATTGCATACATAAAAATTTACATTTACTCAATATAAAAATTATTGATATTTTTAACATCATTTTTTATATTTTAAAATAATGTGTATGATTAAATCAAAATTAAAAATTTAATGTATATATATTTAGGGTTTAATTAAGGATTAAGGTTAATGGTTTTAGGGAATTTAAGAAATAATTAAACTATTAAAATGAATTAGTATGAAAGACATTAGTGGCGTTTTTGACAAAAAACGCCGCAAAAACGTACCACTTTAGCCCAAACGGTGTCGTCTCAGATGTGTTTGTTGTAGCATTAGCGGCGTTTTTATTGAAAACGCCACTAAAGATAGGGATTTAGCGGCGTTTTTACTGAAAATGCCACTAAAGATAGGGAATTAGCGGCGTTTTTCAAAAGTGCCGCAAAATGTAAAGTTAAACGATGTCGTTTTTGTTTCATTCATTCCCGAAACCCCTTATCGGACGACGTCGTTTTGTTAAAATGCAAAAAAAAGTTTTAGTGGCGCTAGTGGATAAACGCCGCTAAAACTCAAGCATTAGTGGCGCTGGGGTATAAACGCCGCAACATGTATTTTTATTTTGAGCAAAACGGCGCCGTTTTTGTATGCTCGGTTTTTGTATACCCATTCAAACCCCAAAATCCCTAACTATCTAACCTTATTGTTTTCCCTAAAAATTTCCCAAAATCCCTAACTCCCGGACTGCCTCCTGGTCACGCCACTAAAGACCTCTCCTCCGCCGTTAAGGGACTCGTTGAGAACAGCCTCGACGCTTGCGCCACCAAAAGATTGAAATCATTTGTCAAATAGTACGGGGAAGAATAGTTTCAGTCATCGATAATGGTCGTGGTATTTCACTGCTAATTTCAAGGTGAAATTCCACCATTAGCCGTACAATGTTTTGACCTTTTGTTTTTGTTTGTTTTTTTAAATGTAAACTCGATAATGGCTTGCGGATTTTCCGACCTTGAATCTCGACTACGTTTGGATTTAGAGTGGAGGCATTGATTTCGGTTTGCGCTTTGGGGAGTCTGACTATTGAAACGAGAACGACAAATGAACTCGTTGCAACGCATTTAACTATTTATCATTGAAGCCTTAAAATGTGAGTGCTGTTCATGGTCTTTATTTTTTCTGCCAATTGGAGACTGTAAAATAGGGTTGACATAACGTGTTTATTAGGCTTTGTCCTTAATTTAGAAGCAACATGCATATGAGAACCTTTCCGTAGTAAGATTTGTGATTCATTATCAGGAAGGCACTGAAAAAATGCCTATAAAGTATGACTGGAGTTTATGCAATGCTCAATGCGTTATGCTCAATCCGGTACATGAGGATAATAAAATTTGGTGTTTATTTACTGGAAATTAAGACTGGAAAAGGTTTGATATTTTTCTTAATTTGTTAAGACACAAATCTATTTTGTAAAATAGGATGGCAGTATACTGTCCTTTGTGCTATAAGCCATATATAATTCTAAGTATTGTGTGATTGTGATTCAGATATACATTACTTTGATAAAAGTTTGTAAATGGTTGAATTGAATCTGAAGTGTTCTTTATTTCTCAGCTTGGCTACACTAAAAAGCAAGAGGAAAACCATTTTCAAGGTGTCATCGTGTTAGACGTAAGAATACGTTTCTTTACCTTTTAAATTTTAGGCCATTGTTGTTGTTTTGTATCTGTTAAATGTTTTGAACATTTCAAGTAATGAGATCCTTGCAAGTTACATTGAAGGCAAAGATAGTAGACTTCTATATAGTACATGAACGTTCACCAGGATAAGGCATGGTAATGAGTTAAGTTGGCTAAAAAATCCCTCAAAAAAACTTTGAAGGTGTAAATTATATTATAAAGCCTTTTCCAGAACAAAACTTGAATGAAAATATCCCTAGTACTAGTCAACAATTTCAATGGGTTCGTCAAGATGTGGACGAAGATATTTATGAAATATGATGTAGTAAGATTTTACGATTTTTTATTTATATGTAATATTATAATTTTAATATTGGTCATGTTATGTAATTTAACTATTTTAAATGTACTATTATTGTTGTTATTTGTTACTAAAATTTTGCACTATTTTATGTGTATTGCAGGAAAAATGCCTAGAAGACGATTACGAGAGTTAAGTATTGTCCACAATACTCCAAATTCAGAAGAAGCAAATAGTGAACAACAAACAGTTGTTGGATCTTCTAGTGTGCCGGACATAGATGACGAGCCTGCAAAATTTTAAAGTAATGTTAAGTTTATTTTACATGCATGTTAAATTTTATTATTGATTCATTTTTCAAATTTAATATAATAATAATATATCATTTTTCAGCTGAAGGTGGTGGGACGCGAAGAGGTCGGGGACGTACACTCCTTAAAAATTTATATGAGCTAAATCCTGTCGAGCGTGTTAAAGTAAGAAGAAACAGTCATGGCCAGCCTGTTGGATCTGAAGCTCGACTGTTAGCAGGGTATTTGGGCATTCTAGCACGAAATGCCAATATGTTGCCCATTTACTACGAATCATGGCATCACATGCCTCAAAAATCAGGCTCTCGATAATATTAAGGTAACAAAACGTGAATGTAATTTATAATACTTTGGTTTAACTTTCATTTATATTTACTTTTTAAACTTATGTTTTTTCAGGAGAGATTTGCTTTAAAGGTCTCCGATGACTATATTAAGAAGACATTGGGTAAAAAATGGAGAGACCATAAAAGCACGTTGAAAAAACAATATTTTAAGAAAGACATAAGCCTCGACGAAAAATTAAGAAATGTCCCGCTGGGAATGTTGAGGTACCAATGGGAAGATCAAGTTAGATTCTGGAATTCAAAGAAAGGAGAGGTATTACGTACTTCTAAAGTCTTATAAATTTTTCGATTTATAGTATTTACTATATACATAATACAAATTTCATTATGTAGGACCGTGAGCGAGTTGGAACAAGCGTGATGTAAACAAAAATTCACGCACACCTAGAAGTCCGAAGTTTTGCTTGTGTAGCCGAGGCCGAGGTATTATAATTTATTAATTCAGTCAAATATCAATAACTTTATACTATTAAATTATATTTTTACTGCTATAATGTAGGAAGTCTCCTCTGGTCAAAAAGTTGGACGCGTTCAGCTTTTTGACATTACGCATAGGAAAAAGGATGGATCTCCGATGACATCCGAAGCTGCAGAAATTATGGTATATTTACTTAATAAAGTTTGATTTATTATAAATATTTATAATGTTTAATTATAATAGTTTAATTCATCGTTTGTAGTTTTAAATTTATAATGTTAAGTTATGTTGCATTCCTTCTTATTATATATTTTCGTTTCTAACTCTTTCATTGATTTATTAGGATAAACTAAAGGAGAAGAAGGCGGAGTATGAAGCGACTGCTTCGACTGATAGTTCTGTTAATCTTCAGGAAATTGATAACAAAATTATTACCGATGTTTTGGGTCCTGAAAGGTACGACTGCTTCGACTTATAGTTTTGTTAATCTTGAGTATATTTATAAAAGAATTATCACTGATGTTTTGGGTCTTGAAAGGTATGGTCGGGTTCGATTTTAAGGATCTGGTGTTACCCCGACCCAATATTTTGGATCCGACTCCCAGCAATACATGCCTTCCGAGAGTTAATCTCGTGCTGAAGTTCAGAGGCTAAAAGACAAGATAACTCAGATGCAAGCGAGCACGGTTGAGCAGAGGCAGGAAATTGCTGATGTTCAAAGAAAATATGAAGAACTCCGAAAGAATAAATTAGAGCGGATGCAAGGCGCAAGATGCGAGGAGGCAAATGACAATTTGCGAGGAGGCAGAGGCAGCATTGATGCTAGCAGAGCAAAACAGAAAGTACGATGAGCTTCATTTCTGACTTGACATATGATGCGAGATGTTTCAAAGATCGCATAAGCCACCATCTTAGACATTTAGTTTCTCGTTGTAAGATTATTTTTAACATTATTACACTTAACATTATTGTAAGAATATTTTCAGTTATAATTCATTTAATTTATTGAATTTCAAGTATCATTTAGAATTAATGCATTTGGTGTGATTTTTATGCTACATTTGTTGTTTTGGGTTGGAATTATATGCTATATTTGCTGTTATTGGTTGGTTTTAGTGCAGGAGGGGTATGATATTGGACACATTGTACACTGCAAATCTGTACAAATTAGCGGCGTTTGTAAAAAAAGCGCCGCTAAAAGTCATTACCTTTAGCGGCGTTTGGGGGGAAAGCACCGCTAAAGGTCATGACTTTTAGCGGCGTTTTTGGGGAAAGCGCCGCTAAAGTTTGCGGCGTTTGCTTTAGCGGCGTTTTTTGCGGCGCTTCTAAAAGCGCCGCAAATACTATTAGTGGCGCTTATAAATGCCGCTAAAGGCCTAAAAAAACGCCGCTAAAAGTCTGTTTTGCTGTAGTGAACAAAGCCTATATTGCAATCAACAAGCACTCACTCAAAAATGGTTAATCCCACATTTGGAAATACCACCCACAGTTTCAATGATTCTAGTTCTCTTAGCCACATCTCAAGAGCTAATCCTTCTTTAATTCCAACGAAGGGCACCAAGCTTGCTCAAACCTCAGAGAACACTAATAAGTCCTTAACAATATACACCACCATATCTGCCAACATCATAAGGATGCAGTGGTTAAGCCCTTTGTTGGCATCACAAAAACTAGGATTCAAACCCTGTAATTGTCATCCCCTTCCCCGTTTGTAATATATGAACCATATCTAAACTCATATGTAGGAACACAACCCCATCCATCATCTGCCATCTCAGTGCATAAATTACAACTCTGAAGTTCCTAATAACTAGCAATGTTCACTTGTAGAAGATAAACTTCCTCTGATAGAGAAGCATCCTTTATTCCTATTATGCTCATACTGAAATAATAGGACCAAGAGACCTCAACAACTTCAAGGCACAGAGGCCAATTCTACAACATACAAATAAGTTCTAAGACTATTCAAGAGGATCCCAGTGCAGCTAGCAATTAAAATAAATAGAACTTTGCAGAAACATAAACTGTAGAAATATAATCCAAGTCAATAAGATGCAAATGATTATGATTATTATTGAAAAAGATAGAAACACTAATTGCATAATTTACACTGGACTTCAACTGGAAAAACCAGTTAAGGTTTTAGTTACAATGCAAGCAAAAGGAGAAAAGTCACAGCTAAATCAACAATACCTTTTTTTTTTTTGACAATGTATACAAAGAAAATTCAGGCTCAAACTCTAAGTAGTGTACATCCATCAACATTTTTTTCCAATTATTTTGTTTTAATTAGTATTCTGTCCATTCTGGACACCTAGGCCATACAATACACTTGCATATTTCTCTGTGAAGCCGTTGAAAAAGTTATCTCTCAACTTCCTAAAGGTGCACAAGGTGAGCAAACTATTGGAACCAGCTTGATGGCACACATCGACTCTTTCCACTTCCAACAACTCGGCGAGCTTGTTCAAACCACCATGAAGGCTGTTGTAAAACTTCATCATGTGCTTGATATCATATACCATGGGGAAATATATCTTGATCAAATAAAAAAACCCAGCTTGACTATCATGCAAACTCCTGCAAGTCAAAAGCTTAAGCAAGTACCCGAAGTCGTATCCACTATGATTCATAGAAGTAAGATTATGGTTTGTCTTTTCTATGAAAGTCTATGATCCGAAAGAAGAGATTTTAGCTTTTGTTCACATGCACTCTTTTGGTTGTTTTTTGGCTTCTACAAGAGAAACCAATCATGGTTGTCCATCAAAAGAGATGTTTAATGATCTTACCCGTTAATGTGGAGCAGTACTCTTGCGGTTGTCCTATGTATGTGTTCTGTAAGATCTGGAACAGAATCCACCTGGCAATAGAAAGTAACTTAATATCAGAATACATAAAATTCAACATATACATATAATTATTAACTTGGAAAACCAATAATGAATTTCACTAATGTATTAAACAAATGGAAACTTATTTGATACAATCATCATAGGTATCTAGCAGAAGATGGTAGAGCATATATTTTCATAATTTACAGATTCCCACAACTAATTTTTCAAAGAATCTTGCTTGGTTGGTTGGATTTACTATTCACATATTTTTATCATATATTGCACTGAAGAATGATTTCACTGAATTCGATATGTATGAAGTACAAAACAAATGCTTGAATATATTATGATGTGTTCAATATGTTCAAAAAGGTTCAATCAAACTAATATAAGCCAGTAAAATGGGAATTTAAATTTCTTTTATCAAGCTTTGCATCCTTTAGCTCTTTCAGTGGCATTTACTTTTGCATTCTACTTGGATTAGTTATCTGGGTAAGCTTGTACCTGTTTGTATGATAATTCTTCTATTAGGTCTTTACCCTTTAATTATTTCCATTTCACTGTTGGTTGATTGACTATGACCAGCATTTTGACTTTTTGGACAGAACACAATGTATGAATAAAGATAAATGATTAAACTTTGCACTTTTTGATAACTTATAGTCCTCCAGGTCACCAATACTCTATTACTGACCTCACAAAGTCACTTAGAAGATTTAGTAAAGTGACCCCCATTCTTGTCTAGACGTACAAAGTACTTGCTTTTCTATGGAAGGTATAACTAAAATCTTGATCGCTTACAGCATTGACCATTTATTTAAAAAAACTCATCTTTTTTGAAATACCTCATTACACAAATCAGGACACTCTTGTGAAGAAGAGAGAATTAACCTTTTCTTATTACTAGTATTTTTCAGTTCCAATTAATGTGGCTTCACAGTGGCCCTATATTGTCAATTAATAACTATTCTGGTCTTATTCAGACAAAAAACAAAATGTACGTCAACATAAATCACTTAAGTTTTGCATTTCCTTAACCTACATGATTGAAAATGAGAAACATACCACATCTTCAAAAAAATCTTCAACTATAGCTGTATTACTCTTAAGCAGCAATGATTAGAGATGAGTTCTAGATCTATGCAATATACGAGAAACAAGGGCTAAAGTATCAGCACCAACACATCTTTCCTGCAACATACGGGTCATGTTATTTACGGGGACATATATTTCCAAATGCTTCATTCCAGTATCAAGAACAAAATACAAAGAAAGGAACCTTAGTTTGAAGTAATCAAGAATTCGAAATAGTATGTATATTTATGCATTCAATGTATTCTTTTTGAAGAGTTAGTGCATAGCATTTTTATGAAAATTATTGCATCAACAATCGAAATTCTTTTCTAGTTCTTAGTTAATATCACATTAATACATCTACCCAAATAATACAGAAGGTGAAAAGAGAACAAGAGAATCTGCTAACCATGAGCAGTTTCGCCTATCCAATCCAGGGAAAAATAGAAATTTCAGGAAGATGCATATCAATATCATCCTATCAATTAGTAGATCAGAAAAGACAATACCCTTTCCCCATATCAATTTTTTTCGTCCTTACCTTCGAGAGAGGAAGATGAACACCAGTGCAGATTTTAACAACGAAAGGCAAAAATGGGGAAAATCAAAGATAAACGTCGGCATCTGGTGTTAAGAATCGTTGTTAGCTGACGGCAAGCAGAAGATCGGGGTGTCAAGGATGGGGGAAGGGGAAGGGGAAGGGGAAGGGAAAGGGAAGACCGGCTTCTTTTCCTGAAAATGTCTTACCGAAATAAAAAAAGTAAGACATTTTCCCAAATTAAGGGTTTCTTTTCCCGTGTTATGTAATACATTTTACTTTAGGAAATTATTTTTAGCCAAACAAACACTAGAAAAGGCTGAAAAGCTTTTTCGAAAAATGTTTTACTAGTAAACAAATGGACCCTAAGTGAAACAAATACAATATATAGTTATTGTAATAACTCATTTTTCCCGGGCCCATTTTATTCAGAAAAAAAACAAAACAAAAATAAAAATAAAACTCAATGTTCAGTAAACAGTCCATTTACAGGCCTGAATAACACCCAAAACCCAAACAACTCAAAACAGATCCCTAAACCCATTACACCCGAGCCCAATTACACCCATACCCAAAACCACTTACTACCCGAACCTAAACCAATAAAACTACCCAGACCCACACACGGCCCAAGTGGCCCAAAAGCTTGCGGACGCAAGAAACACTAGGTTTCCATTGCACCGCAAGCGCCCCAACGGGAACCCAATCATCGCGTTGCAGCACCCCAGCCCTTTGCGCCGCAATCAGATCCTCGCACCCGTGCCTACGGTTGTGCCGCAATCTGCGCGCGAATATTGCACCACCGCCAAGACTTCCGTCAATCGCCTGCACAAACAAGGAAACAAACAACAAGCAAATAGGTAAAACTCATGTATTTCCTGTTTTAAATCTATTTTAGGGTTTATATAAACCCAAAAAAAAACTTGTAAAAGGAGGACACGATATGGACAGAATACACAGAAAAAATACAAAGATACAATAAAAACAGAAAAAAAATGAAGGTGATTTCCGAATTTCTATCTTCGTTTTCCTTTCATTATTCTTCTCTGATTTATGTTTTTTTTTACAAAAAAATACTAAAATAAAAGAAGGTTACGAATATACCTTTTGATTCGCGTGAAAAAGTGAGTTTTCTGGCTTCAGACCGCCGTCTGCGGTGGCGCGTGAGATACACGGGCGGTGGTCGGTCACTGGAGTCCACACCGGAGTCTGGTCGGAGACCGAGGGGAGGAGAGAGCTTTTTTAGGGGCTCTGTTTCATTTTTTTTTTAGGCTGTTAAAATATATTTTTTTGTTAAAATCTGACTTATATAGGCTAAAGGAACGACGCCGTTTTGAGGAGGTCAGTTAATGACCAAAACGACGTCGTTTTAAGGCCTGTGACCCGCGCGTTGACCCGACCCGGGGAGGATCCGCGCGTTTTTGATAAAAGGGCTAATTGCCACTTTGGTCCTTCTGCTATTTTAATTTTTTAAATTAAGTTCAATTTAAATTTTTATTTTTGATAATTTAGCCCTAAATCTCCCTTTCTGTTTCAATTTGGTCCGAAGGTCACTGAATGGCTAATATCAAACGATGTCGTTTTAAAAAAAATTGGCACAACTGCCATATTGATCCTTATAATGTGACGCGTGTTTTAATTCAATCCTTTTATATTTATTTAATATTCCTTTCTTTGTTTTATTATTATTTTATTTTTTTTAAATTATTCTAATATTATATTTAATTATTTTACTATATTATTATATTATTATTTGTATAGAATTCATATATATATATATATATATATATTTATTTTTTATATGTATTATTTTTTTAAAATTATTATTTATCATTTTATTTGTTTAATATTATTTTATTATATATTATTTGTAATTTATACATTAGTTATTATATTATATTTTTAAAATCTTATATATTATAAAGTACTATATTAATATCATATAAAATCTTATTTTTGTATAAAATTTATTTATATTATATAACATGTTTCACTTATATTATTTATATTATATATTTTTTAAATATCTTTATTTAAAATTATTATATATTATTTATTATGTGTATTAAACTATATATTTATTATAATTTTTTTATATACTTTAAATTTTTATATTGTTGTATTTATTAATTGTTTTACAAAATTATCATTTTCTCTTTACATTTTTATTTTGTTTTGTTATAATATTTATTTAGTGTTTAAATATACTATTAATTTATTTATTTCTCATATTTGATCTTATTTGTATAACTTAATATCCATTCCTTTTTTATGTTTCCTATAGATTTTAAATTATTATTGCATGTTCTATAACTTGTGATTATTTATTTATGTCTTTTTATTGCTTAATATTGTTTTAGCATAATTTATTTATTATATGTATCATTCAATATGTCATATTATTCTTTTGCTAATTGTCTAAATTTAGTTAATATGATTCATATTTATAGTGAGTTGTTATTTGGATATTTATATTTTGTAATATTGATGCAAAATCAAATTCATAAGAGAGTCAAGCCGTAAAATTGATTATTTTCTGTCCTTTGTCGGAAATTTGAAAATTTTGATTTGAAAATTTAAAAATTTTGGTTTGAACATATGATTATTATTTTCTTGCACACATTGCATTGCATGACCGTTGTGGTTGCACCCTTAAGTAGGAGTGAGAAACTATGCCTTCGTGAGGTTTTCACCTCCGCATGGGCTAGTGGACTGCTTCCGGGATACATCCGTACCTATGTCTTCGTGAGGTTTTCACCTCAGCATAGCCATAGGGAAATGTATTCCCTCGAATCGAACTCTCGGTCCTTATGAGCCTATAATGGGTGAGGATCGAGGAATCTGCTGGTTCGGGTACCTCAACTTTAGAGCTGAACCACATATAGAAAACCTAAGAGCCAACCCTAGGTAGAGCTATATTAAACCCCAGTGGTCACCTAGATAGGTGTTCTATGTTATTTATTCCGCCTGTGCTAACGTGTTTTGTTTTGTTTTGGTTGCATTGCATTTACATCATAGAAAAGAGGTGTTGATTTAAATTCGATTGCTAAATAGAATAGTTTGTCATAAGAAAATGGATTTTTTGATAAAGTGGATTATAATACGGTCGTCCGAATATGGTCCAAGTAAACGAGAGAAGACTGATAGTCCGTGAAGGAATACAAGACTTTATTGCCCAAGGATTCAAGATGACAAAGATTATTCGAGAATTACCACGTCTCGGCTTTCTTGAAGAGACTAACGAGCATTGCGAGGATAAGTGAGTAATGAGTCGCGACCCAAGCAAAAAGGAGCTAGTGGAGGCATCTATTAGAAGTTTGCAAGATTTGACCTTTACGAAGGAGGGGATTGATGTTCTTGCTTGGAATATGAGGGCAAGGTCGTGTATGTAATCCGTTTTATGTAAAGGAATTTATTTTCTAGAAAAGTTGTTCTAATGTAACTGAATTCAGAATCAACGCCTCTCTTTCTTTGCATTCATGCATTTGCATTACATCATATCATATGCATTTAAGTCCATAGAGAGAGCCTAATTAGTTGAAATTATCCCAGAGAGAGAGGGAGAGAGAGAGAAAAAAAGGAAAATCTGGAAGCTGAACATCTTTACGGTACACGTGCCAAATCAAAGAAAATGGAACTAAGATTGGAACAATTCCAAAGAGATATGCAAGACCAGATGCAAGAGCAAATGGTAAAGCTCCAACAAGAAATGAGGGACCAAATGTTGGAAGCTCAAAGGAGCATGATGGCTCAAATGGCCCAAATGCTAAGTGGGGCAATGGACAAAGGGAAGGGTCTCATAGTTAACGCTGATGACAATGAGGACTTTCCTCGGGGTTTCACCCCACCATATGTACAACCTAAGGAGTATCCTCAAAGGCCACCTGTCACGATTAGGCCTCAACAGGGGCAAGCTGATACTAGACCACCTATGAACTTCCAGGTCAATTCAGGATCTAACCTAAGAGATAACCCTGCCAATCCCGTTATCCCTGATTTGGACATAGCAGAGAGAGAGAGAACAAGAACTGAATCTTCAAGGCAGTTGGAGGATCGCTATAGATGGTTAGAAGAAAAGTTCCAGGCTTTGGAAAATTCTGATCATCACCATGGTATTGACGCAAAGGACTTGAGTTTGGTCACAGATCTGGTGCTTCCTCATAAATTCAAGATGCCGGAATTCGAGAAGTATAATGGGACTAGAGCCCTGAAGCCCACATCACTATGTTCTATAGACGGATGACTGGTTACGTGAGCAATGATCAACTTTTGATTCATTGTTTCCAAGACAGTTTGGTGGGGGCAGCGTCTAGGTGGTACCATCAACTCAGCCGCACTAACATTAGCTCCTGGAGAGACTTAGCTCAAGCCTTCATGAAGCAGTATAATCATGTTACTGACATGACGCCTGATAGAATCATGTTGCAAAACATGGAAAAGAAGTCAAATGAAAGCTTCAAGCAGTATGCGCAAAGAGGGAGGGAGGTCACCATGCAAGTTCAGCCACCACTCATAGAAAAGGAGACTACAATGCTCTTCATCAATACCTTGAAGGCTCCATTCATCACTCATATGATAGGAGGTACCACCAAGAGTTTTGCGGATATAGTGATGGCAGGAGAGATGATTGAAAATACTATAATAGGTGGTAAGATTGAAGTAGGGGAAACCACTAAAAGGTCTGCTCCTAGAAAAAAGGATGACGAGGTGAATAATACGAGTATATACAACAAATGGTACTCAAGAGCAATTACTATTAACCAGCCAAAGGTAATCACTGCTGGGCAACAAGGGTCGGTGAGACAAGAGTCGGGCACAAGGTAAAACTCTAAAAAGCTCTAATTTACGCCAATCCCAATGACGTATAAGGAGCTATATCAAAGTTTGTTTGACGCACATGTGGTGTCCCCATTTTATTTGAAACCATTGCAACCTCCATTCCCAAAATGGTATAACGAGAATGCCCAATGCGAGTACCACGTGGGAATAAAGGGTCACTCAATTGAAAACTGTACTACGTTTAAAAAGTTGGTTGAAAGGTTCATTAAAATGGGAATTGTGAAGTTTGACGATTCATCAAAACCTGATCACTTTGACGAGGCAGTAAATGCGATAATTAAAGGAGGAGACAAGAAAGTTGCGACCCCTTGAAGAAATCAAAAGCGAAGAGAGAATCGGGGAACGAAGTTTCCAAGCCCTTGTATACTTGGGAGTGTTTTGAATAATGGAACTGTGGAAGAGATCTCTGTATTTTTAGAGCTAATCTAGAATAATATTCAAAACACGCTTGTTGCCTTAAGTCTAGAGGCGATAAGAACCCTTTTGTGAAATAGGCTCGTGTCTGAAATATTTATTTCAATAAAATACATCTTTTTGAGCAAAATATTCTTTTATTTTTTTCCATTTCATACTGTACAAACAATTGTTCTTAGTTTTTTCTTTTGTTTGTTCTTTGGACTTTCTTTCAAGTATTCTTTCATTTTTCATTCATAATCATACAAATAATCATTCTTTGAATAATTTATTCTCTGGAATCTTTCTTTGAACCTACAATAAGGTCTCCAGATATCAACGATGTGAGCAACGCTGCTACTGACTCAGAGTCTCCTTTCGAGTAAGATATGTGTCTAGAGGGATCTCAGGATTTTGAAAATGACAGAGATTGTGACCTACCTTCTGATTTGTTAAGGATGGTAGAGCAAGATGAAAAACAGACCTTACTCTATAAAAGGTCAGTAGACATTATGAGAGGTGAAGATTGTAGCCTAACTCACCACAGAGATAAGACAAGACATCATTGAGTTATTTTCAAAAATTCAAAGATGTTTTTGCACGATCATATCAAGACACGCTTGGGAAAATCTTAAAAGAGGTCCATAAGGGTGTTTAGAGAACATGCTAATGGCTATACAATAGTCAAGCTAATCATAAGGTTTGGGTACTGTTAATCTACATAAAAGGGAATGGTATCAACTATGCCGTATCCATGTGCCTTCTCCAGTTCTTCACAAATTTTCCATATGTGGGGTATGGATGTGATGGGTCTAATCTCGTCAAAAGCTTTTAGCCAATATCGATTCATCGTCGTGGTCGTCGTTTATTTCACTAAGAGGGTGGAAGTAGCTTCATATACCAATGTTACAAGGTCGAAGTCATTAATAAAAAAAAAAGATCAGGCACCGACAAAGAATGGCAAAAAAAAAAAGGCAATGTCAAAATTTTGTAGTCTGTTCAAAGATCAGACGCCATATCATAGAAGCAACAAAGGCAGCCAAAAAAAAAGGATTGTGGAAAAGATGACAAAGACTTGTAAAGATTGGCATAAAGAAGTTATTATTTATCTTCTATCGAACGTTGGCCAAGATTTTTACCGGGGCAACATCTTACCTATTGGTTTATGGAATGGAGGAATTGTTTCCAATTGAACCTAATCGAAGAAAAGGTTAAAAGTTATCCATCACAGTTAGATGATGTGAGCTTACGAAAAAGAGGTTCATCCTAGAGAATTCCACAATGGGAACCTGATGTTGAAACAGATACTTCTTATACAAAAGGATTTCAAAGGAAAGTAGATGCCAAACTGGGAAGGACCTTATGTAGGGCCTGTTCCAGAAGAGCATTGATATTGATCGAGACGGATGATGAAGACTTGCCCAATCCGGCGAATTCAAGTTCAGGCAAGAAGTATTTTACCTGAAGGGGGAAAGGCCAAGGTGAAAACTCGCAAAGGGCGCCTTGAAATCGAACATTTAAAAAAAAAGAAAAGAAAAAAAGAGAAAAAAGAAAAAGGAGAGGCCAAAGCGAAAACCCGTAAAGGGCGCTTTGAGACCAAAGGGGTTTTGAGCCGAAAACTCGAAAAGGGCGACTCAAGTTTTGATCAAAGATAGGGCATTTGGTAGTCTTTTTATGCCTGAATTAACAGTGCAGAAGTATGCTACGTCTTGGGGCATTGACAAAGTACTCTAGATCCTCTAAACACGTATTGAGCTCAAAATGGTCCTTAAGAAGTTTGTATAGAGAAGCTCAGGCTGCGATATCTGGGGCACCTAACTTCTATCTTACCTATTTTTTGAATTTGCTTTATACACCCCAATCAATTTTCTTTTATTGCTTTGGCTATCTTTGATTAACCTATTTATTTCGAGCTATGCTCTTGATTAATTTCTTTCTCGTCCATTGTTATGATCTTTTTCAAGCATTTTATATTGAAATAAAGATTAATGGACTAATAATACTTTCATAAAAGGAGTTTCGCATATTATTCTAGAAGCTTCTAGATAATACAGGAGACTGAAACATGACAATTATTTAAAAATTTCCATGTGTAAGGATTGGAAATACTTGAGAAAAAGTCTAGATTGGGACTATTTCTTTGAATTTTCTGTCCAAATGGTGATTGGACAAAATAATGAGTTGAGTAATATCAATCCTAAAAGAGGATCATTTTGCAAAGCATTTTCATTGGGTCATAACATTCGATGGTATGACGGACCAAATTGATGGGAGAAGATTCAAAACCCTTGAATTACATTGGAATGGATTGAAGTTGAAATAGATCTTGTACCCTTAAATTGCAACAGGAATGGATTAAAAAGTTTCAAATTCTATAAATCATGGTGGGATGGTTTGAAGGTGGTACAAGCCTTGTGTCTCACGGTTCAAGTAGAGTGGGCCCTGAAATTACCATGGGGCAAATTATTTGAGCAGAATATGATAGATACTTCGAGAGGAACAAAAATGAAACCCTGAGGAGTGATGACACTTTAGATAGGAATTATTCTCATGACATTTTGCATAACACATTCAGTTATGAGCATTTGATTCATTCCGATCATAACATTCTAATCATTTTACATAAGCATATACCCATTCTACAGGTTATGTCCCTTAGAGGACAATGTAGTAGGGTAGATTGAAGATTTTAGTCTGGCATTCCTGAGTTTGCAGGAAGCAGATTGAAGATAGCAGATCTGGCATTCTTGAAGTTGCAGGAAGCAGATCGAAGATACCAGTCTGGCATTCCTGAGTTTGCAGGAAGTAGATTGAGGATAGCAGATCTGGCATTCTTGAAGTTGCAGGAAGCAGATCGAAGACATCAGTCTGGCATCCCTGAGTTTGCATTGGAGCAGGCTGAAGATTGAAGTCTTCCTGAGATAGTAAGGAAGCAAATTGAAAAGTTCTGATTTTGTTCCCTCAAGATGGTAGTGGAGCAAACTGAAGATTGAAGTCTTCCTGAGATAGTAAGGAAGTAAATTGAAAAGTTCAGATTTTATTCCCTCAAGATGGTAGTGGAGCAAACTGAAGATTGAAGTCTTCCTGATATAGTAAGGAAGCAAATTGAAAAGTTCAGATTTTGTTCCCTCAAGATGGTAGTGGAGCAAACTGAAGATTGAAGTCTTCCTGAGATAGTAAGGAAGAAAATTGAAAAGTTCAAATTTTGCTCCCTAGAGATGGCAGTGGAGCAGGCTGAAGATTGAAGTCTTCCTGAGATAATAAGGAAGCAAATTGAAAAGTTCAGATTTTGTTCCCTCGAGATGGTAGTGGAGCAAACTGAAGATTGAAGTCTTCCTGAGATAGTAAGGAAACAAATTGAAAAGTTCAGATTTTGCTTCCTAGAGATGGTAGTAGAGTAGGCTGAAGATTGAAGTTTTCCTGAGATAGTAAGGAAGCAAATTGAAAAGTTCAGATTTTGTTCCCTCAAGATAGTAGTGGAGCAAACTGAAGATTGAAGTCTTCCTGAGATAGTAAGGAAGCAAATTGAAAAGTTCAGATTTTGTTCCCTAGAGATGGTAGTAGAGCAGGCTGAAGATTGAAGTCTTCCTGAGATAGTAAGGAAGCAAATTGAAAAGTTCAGATTTTGTTCCCTCGAGTTGATAGTGGAGCAAACTGAAGATTGAAGTCTTCCTGATATAGTAAGGAAGCAAATTTAAAAGTTCAGATTTTGTTCGCTCGAGATGGTAGTGGAGCAGGCTGAAGATTGAAGTCTTCCTAAGATAGTAAGGAAGCAAATTGAAAAGTTCAGATTTTGTTCCCTAGAGATGGTAATGGAGCAGACTGAAGATTGAAGTCTTCCTGAGATAGTAAGGAAGCAAATTGAAAAGTTCAGATTTTGTTCCCTTGTGATGATAGTAGAGCAAACTGAAGATTGAAGTCTTCCTGAGATAGTAAGGAAGCAAATTTAAAAGTTCAGATTTTGTTCCCTCGAGATGGTAGTGGAGCAGGCTGAAGATTGAAGTCTTCCTGAGATAGTAAGGAAGCAAATTGAAAAGTTTAGATTTTGTTCCCTAGAGATGGTAGTGGAGCAGGCTGAAGATTGAAGTCTTCCTGAGATAGTAAGGAAGAAAATTGAAAAGTTCAGATTTTGTTCCCTCGAGATGGTAGTGGAGAACACTGAAGATTGAAGTCTTCATGAGATAGGAAGGAAGAAAATTTAAAAGTTCAGATTTTGTTCCCTCGAGATAGTAGTGGATCAGGCTGAAGATTGAAGTCTTCCTGAGATAGTAAGGAAGCAAATTGAAAAGTTCAGATTTTGCTCCCTAGAGATGGTAGTGGAGCAGGGTGAAGATTGAAGTCTTTCTGAGATAGTAAGGAAGCAAATTGAAAAGTTCAGATTTTGTTCCCTCGAGATGATAGTGGAGCAAACTGAAGATTGAAGTCTTTCTGAGATAGTAAGGAAGCAAATTTAAAAGTTCAGATTTTGTTCCCTCGAGATGGTAGTGGAGCAGGCTGAAGATTGAAGTCTTCCTGAGATAGTAAGGAAGCAAATTGAAAAGTTCAGATTTTGTTCCCTAGAGATGGTAGTGGAGCAGGCTGAAGATTGAGGTCTTTCTGAGATAGTAAGGAAGCAAATTGAAAAGTTCAGATTTTGCTCCCTCGAGATAATAGTGGAGCAAATTGAAGATTGAAGTCTTCTTGAGATAGTAAGGAAGCAAATTGGAAAGTTCAGATTTTGTTTCCTCGAGATGGTAGTGGAGCAGGCTGAAGATTGAAGTCTTCCTGAAATAGTAAGGAAGCAAATTGAAAAATTCAGATTTTGTTCCCTAGAGATGGTAGTGGAGCAGGCTAAAGATTAAAGTCTTCCTGAGATAGTAAGGAAGCAAATTGAAAAGTTCAAATTTTGTTCCCTAGAGATAATAGTGGAGCCGACTGAAGATTGAAGTCTTCCTGAGATAGCAAGAAAGCAAATTGAAAAGTTCAGATTTTGTTCCCTCGAGATAATAGTGGAGCAAACTGAAGATTGAAGTCTTCCTGAGATAATAAGGAAACAAATTGAAAAGTTTAGATTTTGTTCCCTCGAGATAGTAATGGAGCAAACTGAAGATTGAAGTCTTCCTAAAGATAGTAAGGAAGCAAATTGAAAAGTTCAGATTTTGTTCCCTCGAGATAGTAATGGAGCAAACTGAAGATTGAAGTCTTCCTGAAGATAGTAAGGAAGCAAATTGGAAAGTTCAGATTTTGTTCCATCGAGATGGTAGTGGAGCAGGCTGAAGATTGAAGTCCTCCTGAAGATAGTAAGGAAGCAAATTGGAAAGTTCAGATTTTGTTCCATCGAGATGGTAGTGGAGCAGGCTGAAGATTGAAGTCTTCCTGAAGATAGTAAGGAAGCAAATTGAAAAGTTCAGATTTTGTTCCATCGAGATGGTAGTAGAACAGGCTGAAGATTGAAGTCTTCCTAAAGATAGTAAGGAAGCAAATTAAAAAGTTCAGATTTTGTTCCATCGAGATGGTAATGGAGCAGACTGAAGATTGAAGTCTTCCTGAGATAGTAAGGAAGCAAAATGAAAAGTTTAGATTTTGTCCTCTCGAGATAGTAGTGGGGCAGACTGGAGATTGTAGATCTGGCATTCCTGAAGTTGCATGAAGCAGATCGAAGGCATCAGTCTGGCATTCCTGAGTTTGCAGGAAGCAGATTGAAGATAGCAGATTTGACATTTCTGAAGTTGCAGGAAGCATATCAAGGACATCAGATTTTGTCTCCCTGAGTTTGCAGTGGAGCAGATCGAAAAATAGTAGATTTGGCATTCCTGAAGTTACAGGAAGCAGATCGAAGACATTAGTCTGATCTCCCTGAGTTGCAGTAGAACAGACTAAAGATAGCATATTTTGTCTTCTTGAAGTTGCAGTGAAGCAGATTGAAGCTATCAGATCTATTCAGAATCAAGATGAAGTGCCAATACCATTGCAGTGGAGTTGGAAGCCATTTGAAGAAGTCGAGGATCAAGAAGTCGAGGCTCGGCCAAGACCGAGCAGAATTGGTTCTTCTATTGTCTTTGCTCTATTCTCGTTTCTCGACAATGAGCAAAAAGGGGCAGCTGTAATAACTCATTTTGCCCGGGCCCATTTTATTCAGAAAAAAACAAAAAAAATAAAAATAAAACCCAATGTTCAGTAAACAGTCCATTTACAGGCCTGAATAACACCCCAAACCCAAACAACCCAAAACAGATCCCTAAACCCATTACACCCGAGCCCAATTACACCCATACCCAAAACCACTCACTACCCGAACCTAAACCAATAAAACTACCCAGACCCACACACGACCCAAGTGGCCACAAAGCTTGCGGACGCAGGAAACCCTAGGTTTCCATTGCGCCGCAAGCGCCCCAACAGGAACCCAATCGTCGCGCCGCAGCACCCCAGCCCTTTGCGCCGCAATCAGATCCTCGCACTCGCGCCTACGGTCGTGCCGCAATCTGCGCGCGAATATTGCACCACCGCCGAGACTTCCGTCAATCGCCTGCACAAACAAGGAAACAAACAGCAAGCAAATAGGCAAAACTCATGTATTTCCTGTTTTAAATCTATTTTCGGGTTTATATAAACCCAAAAAAAAAACTTGTAAAAAGAGGACACGATACGGACAGAATACACAGAAAAAATACAAAGATACAATAAAAACAGAAAAAAAATATGGAGGTGATTTTCGAATTTCTATCTTCGTTTTCCTTTCATTATTCTTCTCTGATTTATGTTTTTTTTTTTACAAAAATATTACTAAAATAAAAGAAGGTTACGAATATACCTTTTGATTCGCGTGAAAAAGTGAGTTTTCTGGCTTCGCATCATTGTCTACTGTGGCGCGTAAGATACATCGCCGGCGTGGCGATCCACACCGAGTCCACACCGAGTCCGGCCGGAGACCGAGGGGAGGAGAGAGCTTTTTAGGGCTCTGTTTTTTTTTTAAGTTTGTTAAAATGTTTTTTTGTTAAAATCTGACTTATATAGGCTAAAGGAACGATGCCGTTTTGAGGAGGTCAGTTAATGACCAAAACGACGTCGTTTTAAGGCCTGTGACCCACGCGTTGACCCGACCCGGGGAGGATCCACGCGTTTTTGATAAAAGGGATAATTGCCACTTTGGTCCTTCCGCTATTTTAATTTTTTAAATTAAGTTCAATTTGAATTTTTATTTTTGATAATTTAGCCCTAAATCTCCCTTTTTATTTCAATTTGGTCCGAAGGTCACTGAATGGCTAATATCAAACGATGTCGTTTTAAAAAAATTGGCATAATTGCCATATTGATCCTTATAATGTGACGCGTGTTTTAATTCAATCTTTTTATATTTATTTAATATTCCTTTCTTTGTTTTTATTATTATTTTGTTTTGTTTTTAAATTATTCTAATATTATATTTAATTATTTTACTATATTATTATATTATTATTTGTATAGAATTCATATATATATATTTTATATGTATTATTTTTTAAATTATTATTATTTATCATTTTATTTGTTTAATATTATTTTATTATATATTATTTGTAATTTATACATTAGTTATTATATTATATTTTTAAAATCTTATATATTATATAGTACTATATTAATATCATATAAAATCTTATTTTTGTATAAAATTTATTTATATTATATAACATGTTTCACTTATATTATTTATATTATATATATTTTTTTAAATATCTTTATTTAAAATTATTATATATTATTTATTATGTGTATTAAACTATATATTTATTATATTTTTTTTTATACTTTAAATTTTTATATTGTTGTATATATTAGTTGTTTTACAAAATTATCATTTTCTCTTTACATTTTTATTTTGTTTTGTTATAATATTTATTTAGTGTTTAAATATACTATTAATTTATTTATTTCTCATATTTGAACTTATTTGTATAACTTAATATCCATTCCTTTTTTTTTATGTTTTCTATAGATTTTAAATTATTATTGCATGTTCTATAACTTGTGATTATTTATTTATGTCTTTTTATTGCTTAATATTGTTTTAGCATAATTTATTTATTATATGTATCATTCAATATGTCATATTATTCTTTTGCTAATTGTCTAAATTTAGTTAATATGATTCATATTTATAGTGAGTTGTTATTTGGATATTTATATTTTGTAATATTGATGCAAAATCAAATTCATATCATTTTTTTATAAAAACATTTTCGCAAAATTGTCGTATTTCATTTAAAGTTAAAAAACGGCGATATGTGATATTTGGGGACTTCGAAAAGAATTGTGCCCTATCTTACTGGGTTTCGATTTTTTTTCTCGTGGAACTTAAAGTATTAAGATATCCCTTCTCTTTTAAAACCAAAACTTACAAATTTCAAATCAAAAACTTATTCTTGGGAATTCAAAATGTTGTGTCCTAACTTACTGGATATGATGTTTTGTGTCTCGAGGTAGAAAATTTCTAAAATAAAGACGTACCTAGTTTCAAAGTTATGAGATGCTATATCCTAACTTACTAAGTATAGTGTTTTATTTCTTTGAGATGGGTAAGTCTTGGTTTATTCTTCTAATAAAAGGATCATATTTTAAAAATTTTCAAATTTTCAACATTAGAACATGATTTTATCAATTAGGTACCAATTTTTGGACGTTATGAGGGTGCTAATCCTTCCTCATACGTAACCGACTCCCGAACCCGTTTTCTTGTATTTCGTTGACCAAAATTAATGTTTTAAACAAAACATGTTTTATAAGGTGATCTGATCACACCTAAGCAAAAAAAGGATCGGTGGCGACTCCCGTTTTCATTTTTGCAAGTCGATCCCCGTTTTTAAAATCAACTTTAAAAATGGTTTCGACAGTTATCAATAATTACTGGCATCAAAATTTGCATCACTCATTACCTTCAAGATAGGAATTACTAACACCCATCAAAACTACTTTCTTTTCTAATTTTATCTGCTTGCCATTAATCTTCTCCTTCAAGGCTACATTGCCAAATTCTAATGACCCAAACTGAATCCTGAAATTCAAAGGCCATCAGCAAAAACTCAGTCCGTACTAACATCGAAAATTAGAAATCTCAAAATTTAGACTCCAAACCACATACCATAAAGACAAAATCAAAGCCCCTAATAAACAACTCCAATCAATAGCCTAAAAGAAATCATCAATACCTTAGTAAAACTGACTACAAATCATTGCTAAAAATATATTAGAAATCTATTTTCTTGCCACAAGTGACCAAAATTTCAAAACAACAAACAATTGCATCTTAAGAACACCACTCAAAAAACATCTCACCTTAACTAAACCTAATATTAAATAAAGTCATAGAAGACTTTTTGTTGACACATTTGAAGGCAAGGTTCACTCTGTGGTTGTTTCTGAGGCTGAAACAGTGGCCACAAATTCAGACATTGTTTCATTGTCATACTTGCCCTTTTGAAGAGTTGGTAGATTTTAGAAAAAAAAAAGCACTGGTGTAACACCCCAAACCCGGCCCAAACACTACAACCGGATCTGGTATGTCACTAAGGAATTTTATAAATTGTCACACTTTGGAAAACGAGTATCAGGTTTAAACATTTTAACCGAAAAAACCTAGTAATTCAATATTCTGTATAAAATGTAAATTTAAATGATACGTTGGTGAATTAGGAAAAAACTAAGTTGTTACATGCCTTAGCTTAATTTTAACATGAAATTTAAAAGTCTAATAATGAAAACCCAACATGAAACCCAAAATAAATATGAGTCTAGTGGCCCATGGCCTTATTACATTGAAACTTAAAATCCTCTTAATAAAAAAAATATTAAAATAACTAAATGATAGAAAGCCTTTTTGCTGAATCCAAATACTCTCTCGCATGGCCACCTTGCGCTCCACTCCAGCCCAGTCCGATGCACTAGGTGCTACCTGAAAATGTTAAATAATAGGTTGAGTCGCGAGACTCAGTGTGCAACCCTCATGCACCATTAGATTTGGGCCTTAGCCCCACAGAATAGAATAACAGATTAGTATATAACAAAAATTATGCAAGCCCAACCCAAACCCTAGGTTTCCATCTGCTACACACCACCCTTACCTACCAGTCACACCGTTGGGGATTTCTACAATCAATCCACACCGCTATACACCATCGATGGCAGTCATGCTGCTCATCGTCAGATCATGGCCGTAGCCACTACAACAGGTCATGGCAAAAGCCACTACAACAGGTCACGGCAAAAGCCGCTACAACAGGTCACGGCAAAAACCGCTACAACAAAACACTTCCCCTTTTCTTCAAACCCAACCCCATGCAATCACAGAAATCGGCATACTTATCACATATGTCATCTTAATAGGAACATTCACTTAGGAATGACAGAGATCACTAACCTGGGATTTTGGCATTTTACAGAATATTTCAGATTAATAAACATATATTTTTAAACAGGCAATCTAAATGGTGTGGAAGTGTTACACACCTGATATCGCGTAGTTTTACACCCTTAGTCAATATCCTTACTATCTGGATCTACAACCCTTAGTCTGAAACCTTGCTCAAAAGCCAGAAGAACTCGAAGATTTGGGCTCCCCTACATTCGGCCAAGGGTTAATAAATACCCAAATTGACACGTTTAAAAATTAATCGATCACCTTACTTTGAAATCCCGAAAGTAACACGATTCGTGTGTTACTGAACTCTGACTTAGAGATCTATGCGATTGACTCCTCTTCAAATCCCGGAATGCCGAAAATAAGAGAAAAACTCAAGGTCAGTTTCCCTATAGCCATTCGGCTAGAGTCTCTTAAAAAAAATCGAAAAGGATTGAAGCCTTATGAATCGATACTTACCTTCAGTTTCCTTCGAGATTTAGCACAAGCAGATACCACAGAGAGGATTCGGCTTCTAGGAATGAAGATTCGGCTATGATGAGACTTCGAGAAATAGAGACTGAACTTTTGGAGATTTCGGCTATGGAATGGAATAGGGGTGTAGTTTCGGCTTTTAGAGTATGAGAGATGAGCAATAATAAAGGTCAAAGGATTCGGCTAGAAGGAGGTTTCAAAGAAGAATACAAGAGGAGAGGGAAGTGGTGATTTCGGCTTTTTAGAGAATGAAGATGAGGAAAGAAAGAAAAAGATTAATTGCTTAGGGTGGCCTTTGAAATTTCGGCACATCCCTTCCCTATACTAAACCGATTCCTCCCCCTTACTGAGTTTGATTTTCGGCCAACACTAGCTTCCACAAGATAGCTCCTATCCTTTCCCTTATCTTAATCTATTACTCCTCAAAAATAGCCCTAATTAGCACCAACTCCTCCCTCCTTTATCTGCCTTTTATCCTCATAAATTAAACATTAAAAGTCCCAAAAAAATAGCCTTGTTGCCGTCCCCCCTATGGCTTCCTTTTAAGTGCCGAACTTGGCCCAATTACTTGGGCTTCAAGCAACAAAACTAGGCCACCTCTTTCCTTACTACGACGCCACTTCTAACTCCCTATAGCGCCACTTTACTTTTGGGCCACAAGCCCATTTTGTCATTTAAACCACAGATAACTTCCTTTTAAAATGCTAGAGTGTCTACGCAGAGATTTAGTCAAGGACTCAGCCCAAACCTGAACCCAATTTGCACTTCAAATTCTCAAATTAATCATATTAAATGTACATCACATAAAATGCACAGACCCAATAATTTGGGATGTTACAACTGGACTATTTATTTTTATGATATTGGATGAGTAAAGCCCAACACATGAAGACTAAGTGATTTGAAATTGAAGACTTGAATATTGGTTTCTTGCGGATTAAGCTAGGTTACTTGCAGAACAAGTAAAGTCACTTTCTACAGTTGAAGACTTGGAATTACACCGGGACTCTTATGAAAGTTTTATCTTATGCTAACTTTTAGTCTTACTCTATAAAAAAGTGATTAGATTAAAACTATTATGTAAAGAATTTTGCCTAGGTTAAGTAACTAACCGAGAGATTTAGCGTTTGATAGAGCACAAATTTGTTTGAGTTAGGAACATGTATGTGTGCATTATTTTTTTAAGCAATCAAGAGAGTTGTAACACCCTATACCCGGGCTGGTCGCCAGGCCCGAGTACGGGATGCCACACCACTATCTCGTCTTATGTACATCAAATATGAAACTAGATGCAATCAACACAATCATCTTCTGTTAACCGAATAAGTTTTAATTCGTCCAAATAGTTAAATATCATTATTGCATGCAAATCATTTGTTAAACGATCATATGTTTAGTCAAAACTATGCTTAGGGGCTAATGAGTAAAATTCCATAAAGAGGTCCGTAAGTATCGATACTGATATCCAGGTATCGATATTTCCCTTGAGTGATATCGATACCACTTGGAAAAATGAAACCAAATGAGCATACTGTTTCACGATGAAAACCCCACTATCAGAAATTATTTATACCACCGAACCAAGTATCAATATTTCTTCCCCGAGTGTCGATACTCGAGCAAAGATATCAATACCAACTCTCTATTCTATTTCCTGTACGTTTTAATTCACAGAGGTATCGATTTTTCAAGCCCAATATCAATACCTTTTCTACTGGAGCTAAAAATGCAGTATAAGGGAGCAAATAATTCATCTCCAATAGTTCCTAATCAACATGCATCAACTACTAAGTTTAATAACCAATCATACGACATAAGCAATAGTACAAAATACCAAAAACGAGTCTGAACAATTATCAACATGCCAACTTCAACGTCTACAATCCTAAGTAGTAGTAATAACATAATATCCTTAGAAACCAAGTCAATTGTTTAGAAATCAACGTAACTATAACTATCCTACCACATTGCCTGTTTTCCCAAAAACAAATAAAAATAATGAAGCACCTACGAAGAATAACCAGACTTCCTTGGATCACTCCCTTAGAAACCACACCGCCCACACCATGACGACACTAATCTGCATACGTTGAAATGAGGGGGTGGGCTTTAACGAGCTCAGTGAATGCAAGAATTTCTACAACGCAAACATGTCATCATGCAATACAACCAGTCATTTACTCACAAGTACCACATTCTTAAGTCTAGCATCAAATAGTATTAAATCATGCATAGTCTAAAAAGGTCATTCTCATAACACATATACATATTCATTCAAGCATAGAACATATTCCACACAATTATATAAAATACGATAAGATGACACTTGGATTATGAAACATGTAGTGAGCTCTATCATCACACATCGGATACACGGATCTCCTTACACCACATAGACTCGTAGAGTTAAACATGTCCCAAAAGTGAAACGTATAGCTAGCACTCTCCTTACTTCCCCTCATATGGCCCATTGAATAGAGCTTAGCTCACATTCCCTTATCCCTCCAAACATGTCCCAGGGCCTCAACGCCCAAAACCTCTATACATATAAGTGAATACTCGCAATCCTATGGCATGCTCATTATATCCAATGGCTCCAAGATCATAAGGCCAAAATATCCAAAAAGTATCACATATTACTTACCGACTAACTGTGCACTAACACTGCATGTTAGCATCTTTTGCAAAACACTAGCATTGTCATATAACATGTATATTACACATTTATTGCATGTATATAATTGCACTTTACACAATAAGCACCATATCTACATATCACATATCATTCATATTATATAACCATATACCACAAGACAAGTATAGTTCAAGAAAACTTACACTCGAAATTTAGAGTAGGGGGCTTAGGTTATATCTAAATTTCCAACAACACATGACTTGTGTTTACGAGTAGCAATTCTATACACTCACCACTTTATGCTTTTGTCGAAAACCGAAAGCTTAACTAACGCTTCCCTAGCTCATAGCAAGCTCTAACGAATCCAAAGCTTTACATACATGAATCATGCAATAACCATAGTCAAATATCAACTAAGAATCCACTCAAACCAACCAAGCACAAGCTTTAAGCTAAGTTCTCATGTGACTTAAGTTATTAAAACAACAAACTCTATATACTAATATCTTGATCTATACTCAACGTTTTTGCTTAAGATCAGTTCCGTTCATCTACTTAATCATCTATGCCTAATTCACAACCTTCAAACTAGACAAATCTACTCAATTCATGGTATCGACATTTTTCGACATCTTTTAGGCAATTTTCACAAAATACATTAAATATGAGAAATCATTAACGAAACTTCAAGATAAGTTTAAAAACTTTATACTCATGCTAAAATAAGTTGAAAAACACTTTGAAACCAAGTTTTTATGCAAAATCTCGAAATCTACCATTAATGGCTCGATTTTCGGCTTTTATTTAAAACATGTGATTTGAGGGCTAATAATTCAATTCTAAAGTTTAAATAATGTTAACAACCAATGGATACATGAATGATTACCTTTTTTGAAAGAATGAATGAGTTTTGAAGTAAATCCGAAAACCTCATGTTTAAAGAATATGGTAAAATTTATGGAGTTTGGGGTTTTTTTCTTGGAGATTTATGGTAATATATGACTTAGGAATGATATAAAATCAATGTATTGTGGTTTGGGAATCAAGAATCAATGAAATAGCTAAGGATATAGTAAGGGGCGACACAAGTTTGAAAGGGAAAAGAAACAGGGATGAAAAACATATTTATGGGGAAGAAATAGGTTCAACTTTACAAAATGGTAAAACTGCAACATGAATGCCTACTATTTTGACTTTGTTATAAATCAGTCATTTTTCAAAATTAAGGGCTTCTAGAACACTTTTTCAAAAATTGATTTGACAGTTAAGATGTCATAGTCGAAAACACTATCAAGTATCAACCTTATGAAATTTTGAGCTCATTTAAGCCAAAATTCCTAAAATATCCCTAAAACTCTGAAGCCCTATTTTAGGGTGTTACAAGAGTCTCTTGAGTTGCAAAGCTAAGCTTTTCAGGGGGAAGCTTAGTGTGAGAGTGATTTAGTCTTTGTACAATGGTGAGGTCGCTAAATTGGTGAGAGTTAGACAAGTGTTAGGATTTAAATCGTTGGTTGTATTGTGAGAAAGATAGTGCATCATTGCTCTAGGCAAGGCCCCGCAGATGTAGACTATGGTCAAACTGCATAAATAATCTCAGTGTTCATCTTTACTTTTTCTGCACTTTTGATTTCGTGATTGAAACTGTGATCATAGTTCCAAGCACCATTTTAGCTACAGTTTCAATTTGCAAAACAAGTAACCCTTATCATTTCTACAATTGGTATTAGAGTCTCTCATTTAACACAAATAGTGATTATTCTGGTTAATTTACTTGCTTGCAATAGAAGGATCTTCAATCTCAAGTCCCCCTATGATCAATGGAGCAAATTATGCTTATTGGAAAGCTAAGATGAAAGCTTTCATTAAGTCAACTTATGAACAAGCATAGAGAGTTGTTTTAATTGGATGCACCCATCCATTCACTTGAGTTGAATAAGTAAAAACTCCCACGCCCGTGGTAACTTGGACCACTGAAGAAGAAAGGACTGCTAATGATAACTTCTAAGCACTTTATGTGTTATTTTTTGTAGGGTAGATGCACAAGAGTTTAGGAGAATTTCTAAGTGTACTAAAGCCAATGTGCTTGGGAAATGCTAGAGACAATTCATAAAGGGACTGATACAATGAAACAATCCAAGCTTCAAATGTTGACAACTAAATTTGAGACTTTGAGGATGTAAGAAACATATACCATTGGAGAGTTTTATGCAAAACTCTGTGACCTGGCCAACGAGAATTTTGCATTAGGGAATGAGTACTCAAATTCTAAACTGGTGAGAAAAGTGCTTAGATTACTACATGAGAGGTTCAACATAAAAGTAATTGTAATTGAGGAGGCCGGAGATATCAATGTTATAGGATAGATGAGTTAATTGGATCTCTTCATACCTTTGAGATTAACTTAGAAGAGACTAAGAATGGCAAGTTGAAATATGATAAGAACATTGCCTTTTTAGTAGCAAAAATTGTATCCACTGAACAAAGCACTGTTATCAAGGAGATGCAAGAATAGTTGGCTTTGCTTACTTAAGGGTTCAACAAGATTGAAAATAAGCAGTTTGGAAGGAGTAAACGATCTAAGTCATTCAAGGCTATCCCAAAAGGAAAATTCAAAGACAAATTTGAGTCAAAGAAACTTGTTAAGGAGAATAAATAGAAAATTCAATGTCATGAGTGCCATGGATTTGGGTATATCCAAGCGAAATGTGCTAATACCCTTAAAAAAGAAGGAAAAGCCTTTATGTGTGATTTGTAGTGATGAGGAAACTAGTTGAGTCTGATGATGAATAGGTGAGAAATTTTGTTGCTTTCACAACGAAGGTAAATGAATCAGATGTTTCTAATTGTGAATTGATGGAGTACAATAAAGAAGAGGCACATAAGAAATTATTGTCGCGTGTGGATATGTTATGCAAATTATGCAAGTATACACGTCGAATCAAGTAATAAAGTGATAAGTGAGATAGTCTCTACAAGGATTGAGTTAGGTATAGAAATGGTGAAGTTATGCTAATGATTAATGTTATGGCAAAACCGAGTTAAGTATGTAGTGATAAATTAAAATAATAAAGATGAGTGCGAAATGTATGCTGACTTAATATTGGAAAATGCTAAGGCAAAGCAAGAGTAAGAATGCAATGGCAATTATGAGAATAAATTACGTGAATAAAACACGATAGAATAAATAAATAACTAAGACTGCTATGGCAAAGATGCTGCGACAATGGTTTGAAGGTCTACGATGTTGATTTGGAAGGTTGGGATTACTAAGAATTTGCCCTTACTTTCAGTAATGCCTTAGCAAAATCATACTTAATCTACTACTCAGAAGAGACCTAAAGTGACCTGCTTCTTTCAAGAGCAAGGTCTCAAGTTACCTGGCCTGTGTCTATATACCTTAGCAAGGTACCCTATACTGTTTTGTCTTCATTCCATATGAACGTGCTCTATGTCTAGAGTCTACTACAAGTATCTATCGAGTACTTGCTCATATCATTCAATTACAGTCCAACTAATCCAACCTTTTCAAAATTAGATTCAGTTTTATGGGTATACTGCACATTCATCTATATCTAAAGAATATACGCATACACTTGAGAAATAAAACAATTGAATGAAACAGTAAATTAAGTCAAATATATGCTTCAACTATTAAAGAAAATAAAAGTTTAATCATGTAATCCCAACCCTGTGAGATTTAGCTCATGGGTCGGCGATTAAAATTCAAGTTTGAAATAACACCCAACATCGTTTTGATCAAATTAATTAATAGAGAATAGAATAAGAAATAACGGAAGAACTTAGGAAGATGACTCTTGCCAAATCAATCTGCAATCCAACAGCACAATGTCCTGTTATGGCTGAGAGGGACTGCCTTTGGTCTCCCCTTTTCGTCTCTACTCAGCCGCTACCCTCAATTGTTGCTTCTAGATCTCATCATTTAGGGCTTCCTCCTTCGACTTCTTTATAAGCTTTTTCTTCCTAGAATAGCTCTAACAGCCCACGATATCTTCTCCTCTTTTTAGAATGGTACAAGTAGAGTTGGGCTGAAATTGGTATGCGCTAAATGTTGACTCGATCATCTTCCTAAATTGCCACGGCATACAAGATGACAAACTGTCCAACCTTTTACCCCAGCAAACCTTCACTCCTTTATTTCTTTCTCTATATCTTACACCTGCCAAACCACCAAACACAAGCCTTCCACACGTAATTAAAAGTATCTAGCATGTAAACATAGTCCAAGCTCCTAATGCAAATGATAAAAATACTAATAAAATTTCCTAAAATGTCACTAAGTGTACCTAAGTACAAACATTTAACTAGGTCTAAAAGTATGAAATATAACTCTTTTCAAGAGTTATCAATTATTAAAAGGATACAATCTCATGTTGGAAAAATGGAATCTTCTTAGTGAAGTTAACTCAAAGCTTTCAACTAAGAATAATTTTCTGAAGAAAGAAGTCTCCATGCTTAAAGGACAAGTAAATGCAAAGTTAATGAAGCTTGATGAGTAATAAAAAAGGGTTGAAAACCTTGAAGAAGAATTGAAAAAATGTAAGGCAGACTCTTAAGAAATTCAATTACAGCACTAGCAAATTGAATGTGATGATAGAAATTGGAAAAAGGGATCAAAAGAGAAGAAAACTGGGCTACATAGACAAAGGTAAACCACTATCTTAGAAAATGCTCTAAATAGGTAAAAGCTTAAGAACAACCTAAAATCTAGAAGAAATCAGCTCCATCTACCAGAAAAAGAATCATTTGTCACTCCTGTGGTGTTTCAAACCATACCAGGATTCGTTGCTTCAATATGCTCAAAGATATTCAATAGAATAAAATAGTGCTACAAGTTGTGCCCATTACTTCTAGCACTATTTGAACGAAGAGAAGGCTTGTATGGAGAAGAAAAGATCAACAGTGTTTGTTTGTTGCACATCACTCACTCAAAGCTTTAATTGGGTACTTTAACAGTGGTTGTTCACTCCATATGACTGGTAACCTCTCATCAGGTACATATTGGCAATGTTATTTTTTGCAATGGGAAAAAGGGGAAGATCTATGGAAAATGGACATTTGCAGTTGATAGGATGCTTAATCTAAAGAATGTAATATATATTGATGGCCTAAAAGCTAACCTGGTCAACATTAGTCAGCTTTGTGATTAGGGAATGCTTGTGAACTTCACATAAGATAAGTGTGCGGTAATCTCAAGGCAGAATGAACTAATCATGGAGGGTGCTAGGACTTTTGAAAATTGTTATAAAATCCTTCCATCCAGGTGCAACAAGGCGAAACTGTCTGATCTAGAACTATGGCATGAAAAGTTAGGACACATTCACTATCATTGACTGCAAAGACTGGTTGAATATGGTGTAATTCAAGGCTTGTCAAAACTAAGAGGAACTGTACCTAAAGTCTATGGAGATTGTCTCAAAGGGAAGTAACATAAAGAGTCCTATAAATTATTGGTACAGATTCAGACCACAGCTCTACTTCATCTATTTCACATAGGTCTTATTGGACCAATGCAAATTGAGAATATTGGAGGTAACAAGTATGTGTTGGTATGTATGGATGACTTCTCTAGTTACACCCAGGTAAGATTCTTAAATGAGAAATCAGAAACTCTCAGAGAATTTAAAAAACTCTTCCAAAGGCTCACGATCGAGAAAGAAAGAACCATTGAAGTCATTGTTAGGATTAGAAGTGATCATTGAAAGGAATTTGAAAACTAAAAGCTTATTGAGTTTTTTGATGAGAAGGGTATTTCCCATGAATTCTCTATTGCCAAGATTCCTCAGCAGAATAGAGTGATTGAAAGGAAGAACAAAATCATTCAAGAGATGGCTCAAGTAATGTTAAACAACAAGGTAATAGACCACATGCTTTTGGGTTGAAGCAGTTCACGTACTACTTAGGTCATTAATAGGGTTCACTTAAGACCAAAGACTTGCACAACTTGTTGGATCTGGTGCCCTAAGTGTAGCATTTTTGTCTATGTACAATTCTAATTTTTTTTTGAACAAATTGGTTAATAACATAATTCATGGATTACATTAATATAATTTATATAATGTCCTCATGTGGTTTTTGCATACAAAGTAAAATAGAAGCAAATATTGGCTCACTGATTATCTAATGTTTAAATTAATACTAAGCGATATTACGTGGTCAGTTCATAACACGAAAAGACAATTTGTGTTAGTATATGAGCCTAAACATATCCTTAGCCTAATCGAAAATGAGCAAACAGATTGAAAGACTAATATATCGTCTATCAAGTCCAATCGGGGAGATGCTTTGTCTTAGGTATTGGAGTAGATGACTCCTCGAAGATAGAGACATAGATGTGACTGACTGGACTGACAGTACATCAGACTGGACCTAAGAAGAATAGATCCTGAATTTTTTTATGAATTTATTCACTTGTGATGTTCAAAGTGTGGCATACCTTAATACTGAGTGGATGACAGACTATGTATGTGTTACTCGTATACTTTGATGTAAGTAAAAGCTGAGTTCAAATAGATAAGGAACCGAAAGCTGGTGCGTTAGGTATATGACTTCTGCAATATGTAGCGTCATTCATAACAGTGGAATTCATAGCTTGAGATATGGTAAATGATATCCTCTCATTGGCATTACATGGATGATTAAAAGTAAACATGACTACATATCGTTTGTCTTTGTGATGAATGACTTAATTAGTATTTGATAGTAACTGAATTTTCATAAAGGAAGATGTAATGGTCACCTTGAGATAAAATAGGATCATATTAGGAGAATGAATTTATCTCAAAAAGATTAAGGATATCCTATGAGGATAACACACTTATGACAAGGTCATTGGACAAACATTGATCGAGTTGCTTCCGTAATGGTATGTCGTTAGAGAGAGCTCAGTCATGATACTATAGTGGAATAACTTCGTGGCTAAATGAATTTATAATTAATAGGAGAAAAGCTAGAACTTAACTATAAATCATTTTAGCCCTAATCGTATATGTCCAATCGATCCCCCCGCTAGTTCGTTGAAACCATAAATGAATTGCGTATTGAATCAAATGAACAGAAATGGATGGGAATTGTAAAGTTAGAAAAATGGGAAACATTTGGAAATGAATGTGGTTTTCTCTAATTGAAAATTAATTTATGGCTTTTGAATTAAATGAAGTTCGAAAATGGAAATGAATTATTTGGTCACAGTGAATCCATTGAATATAGAATTATTAAATATATTTTCTCATAGATTCTTTTACGGTAAAATCGTTATGATTTTAACAGAATTAGAATTGAGTTGAGAAAATTATTTAATTGGGAAAATTAATTTATTTAAATTAATTTATGATATTTATTTTGAGAAATAGAAAAATAAATATTGGGTTGGATCGAACTATAAAGTGTTGGGTTTAAAATTCAAGAATTACTTATAATTGGACCCGATATGGGAGAGGCCAAAAAGCCCCTCATGTTTAAAAAGAGAGATGGCAAACCATAGTTTGTTTAACTAGGGTTGTTGCCCCACCTACTCCTAGTTATACTAGGAGTTCATTTTTTTTTTATTGAAATAGACTTTTACAATTCAACAAGGGTTTCACCTCTTCTCCCTATAAATAGATGGCATTGGTAGGGATGAAAACACAACTTTGAGATATTGTTATTCTGCCAAAAAATAGTGAGAGTTTATTCTCTATGTATAAATTCTATTTTCCGAAATAACAATTCTATCGGTTTCTATTGAGAGAGATTTTGCTTTCACACTGAAAGTAAAGAAAACTATTTCTAATTCTGTATTTGATTCGAATCATTCAAGCTTACACTCAAAGCAGTTCGTGTGCAAGAATAACAGAGAATGTCGTTTGCTTGAATGTAATACCCCGAAATTTTTTTACAGTAAGATATTATCTTTGATATAGTAAAATAAGGAAATAAAGCGACAAAAAGGGGAATTTGGGAGTTATGACAACATTGAGAAGTATATTATGATATATTACAATATTAATTCAAGAAAGGACTAAATTGTAAAAGTGAGAAAAGTATTGTTGCCCAAGAGTAAATATTCAAAACTTGAGGGGTTAAAGTGTAAATATAAAAAAAGTTGAAGGACCAATAGTGAAAATATTTTAAGGGTGGAATGATCTAGAAACTAAGGAAATTGGATGAATTAGGACCAAATTGAATAGGTAAAGAATTATGAGGGACTAAATTATAATTTTACCAAATTATATGATGATTCAAGGATGGAATTTTAAAAGATCACAAAGGGAAAAATGGTCAATTAGAAGAGAGAGAAATCTAGAAAGTAATGATGATGTTGATGATATTTTATAATTTTTTAATTAGATAAATATTATTTCATTAATATTTTGATAAGATATTTTATTATTTTATCATTATTTTATTATTATTTATGTAGTATATAAGGAAGGAAAGATGATGAATTATCATCATCTCTTTCCCATGCAATCCAACGTGAGAAAAAGAGAAATAAAAGAAGTTTTCTTTTCTTTACAAATTGGTCCTTTTACCAAAAATTCACCATTTTCACTTGAAATTCAAAAGAATTTCCATAGCCATCAAGAGAGAAAGATGACAAGGAGACTATGGGGAGCAAGAATATCAAGTTAGATTCAAGAAATAGAAGCTGGAGGAGAGATAAAATCAAGTTAAAGATTGAAATCAATAAAACAAGGTAAGAACATCAAGTTTCCAATATATTTTTAAGTTTGATATTGTGGAAAAAGCATGGAATTGATGTTAATGTAGAGTTTTCTTATATAAGTTTTTATACTCTTGATATGTTAGAAATAAGAGAAACTGATGGGAAATATTGTAGAGAAAGGAAATAAAGGTGTTATAAACTTGGTAATTAACATTTTGCACAAAAACAGTTTTGGACAGCAGCAGTAGTCTAACTTTAGAAAATTACCAAAAATTTTAGAAATCGAATTAGAGGATGAATAAAATATGGAATTAAATCTTATTGAGTCTAGTTTATTATAGAAGAAACTTTGTAAGTAATGGAATTTTAAATCACGAGATATAATAGGTTTTGTGAGGCAAGGTCAGAATGATTTCGGGTTCCCCTGTTCTGACTTTTTAAAATCATAAAAAATTGGAGAAACATGATTATGGGATTAAATTTATATATTTAAAATCCTGAATGAGTCTATTTTCAATAAAAACAAACGGTAACATCATCTGAATCTCGTATGAGGAGATAATTAATTTTTAGTGAAGAAGGGTCGGAACTGTCAGACAGCAGAATAGGGGTGAATTTAAAGAATAAACTGTACTTATTGGCTAAACTAAAAATTATGAAAATTTTATGGTAAGAATATATGTGAGCCTAGTTTCAGGGAAAATTAGCAGATCTTAATTTTGAGTTCTGTAGCTGAAGTTAAAAATAATTTAGCGACTGTGACACGGATGGACAACTTGAATATCCATATAAGTAAATAGTGAAAATTATAGATAATGTTACTTACAAGTGTGTTATTTGTACTAAGGATGTGGTATGGAGAGGAGGACGAGGAAAAAAAAATATACGAATATTCAACTAGCATGGCTAATTTGCATGTTCTAAGCTCAGGGACTAAATTGAATAAAAGTAAAACTTTATGGGAAATTTTGTAAAAATGTCATAAATGACCAAATTGCATGAAATGGATTATTTTATTATTTAAATTACAAAATTGAATGAAATTATTAATTTAGATCAAGATCGGGTGAAAACATGTTTTAGGGATTAAATTGAAAAGTGTTGAAATTATGAAAAATTCTGATATTTCATAGAATTCATGGGCTATTATCAATATATATGAGAATAATTAGGTTTGAAACAAGGATTAAATTACAGGAATTTTATTTTTCTGAGCCTAAGGATGAAATTGTCATTAATTAAAAGTTTAGGGGCAAAATGGTAATTTTGCCTAGAGCATAAATTGAATGTATAAGAATATGAAATGAATGAAAATGATGATCAAATTTATTTATAAAGATTCGGATAATTCAAATACGAGACTTGAACGTGGAAAAGAAAAGACATCGGATTAGTGAAATTATAAACGCGAACAAGCAACAATGTAAGTTCGTGTAACTTGAATTATATTCTTAAATATTTGAAATATATTTTTATTGATGTGAATATGATTTGGATGTTTATTGTATGATAATTGATGAAGCATTGATATTCTTGATGAAAATGGAAAATAAATCCCGGTTGAATGAAAGGAAAATTCGATGGATCTCTGAAAAGGAATTGACGGTAAAAAGGATCTAGCCCGGACGGGTGATCCTATCCTGATATAGCCCTCCCGAAGAATATGTGGAAAATGGATTTAGCCCGGACGGGTAATCCGAATTAGGATCTGAATTTAGCCCGACCGTAATTCGGATCCAAGCTCATTAGAGTAATTGTCGTTGCGAGGATTTAGCTTTGGGTAGTAATCCCATTGTAAGAAATGAGGTTCGCGAGTGTGCTCTCTTACAGAGATTTAGCTTTGACCGTAATCCCATTGTAAGAGATGAGGTTCGCGGGAGTGTGCTCTCTGAAAAAGGATATACCCATATGTATGCGAATTGACGGATCCGAATTGTACACTATAAGTGTACTCTTGGAAAATCCATCAAAATTTCGAGAAACTCAACGGGATAAATATAGAAAATGGCAAGTACTTGAAATCATGAAATTAAACTTGAAATACATAGAAATGATAATTATTTGATATATTGAAATATGACATGGAAAATACATGTATGTGAAATTTGCCTGATAATTATGCATATTCAAGATTATGAATTGATACTAGACTAAATATACACTAAACTCATGAAAATGATGGTACATGAAATATTGTCATAATAAATTGAATAATTTATATTTATGAAGAAACAAAGAAGAGAATGATATGTATCATGACATGTAAATATAAGACTATCTTTGATACGTCGATACAAGGAAAATTGTGTATATTAGGACAAGTAGTAAATTCAAGTGAGAAATGTTGAGAAAATAAGTTTGTTAATATTAAAGTACGCTAACCAATGTAGGAAAATTTTAGGATTTTGCGAAAAATTTTCTATAATCCCGATTTAATCTCGGTTGGTTCCTAATGTATGTTTTGGGCTTTGAGGACCCAACAGAGGGACGTTATGATTATTTTCAGAATATGAATAATAAATGACTTGGAATTATTCGAAAATGTTCAGTAAACTCCGGTAATGCCTCGTACCCTATTCCGGCAACGGATACGGGTAGGGGGTGTTACATTGAAAGCCAGAAATGACAATGATTCGTCTAGTCAAAAACACAGATGCAATTTCGGTAGAAGGTTGTTATAAATATACAAAATTGGATTGATTTTCAAAAATTTTATTTTTCGCTATGAAAGAAACCTATTTTTGAACCGGATTTTTTCCAACACAACTCTATATGAAGTATACAGTGGTAAAAAACCTAATGTTAAATATTTTCATATATTTGGCAATGTATGCTATATTCTTAGAGACAGGGAATACCAAGGAAAGTTCAATACAAAGAGTGAGAAGGAGTCCTCATTGGGTACGCATACAAAAACAACGCTTCTAGGGTCCACAATAAGCGTCTCAAAAATATGATGAAGTAAATTAAGATTGTGGTGCAATGTGAAACAATTCAAAAGGTTGTTGATAAGGAGGAGGAATGTGTGACACAAACAGTGTCTGAAATTGTGCCTATTGTTTCTTGCACGAAAAAGGTGATTGAGCAACCTGATTTAGAAATCCATAAAGTCATAAATGTTGATGATGCTAGTGATTCTTTTGATTCCAATAAAGTTGTTCAACCTTAAGAAAAAGTTAGAAAGAATCATCTCATGGAGTATGTTGTAAAGAATCATCTCATAGAGTATGTTGTAGGTGTCCTTCAAAGCGATGTTTGAACTAGAGGGAAGTCAAGGCCTAACAATAGGGATATGATTAATTTGGCCTACTATACATCTTAGATTGAGCCTAAGGTTGAAGAAGCCTTAAAGGATGCTGATTGGATCCATGCAATGTAGGAAATGGTTCAACAGTTCAAGAGAAACCAATCTTGGGAATTTATATCAATTAACCTTTTCTCGAAAAATAATTGTGCTTTTTCCAAGACGAAATTGTATTGTTCCTGGATTTCAACCGAACGATCTTCTCTTCTATCCTCATACATTGATTTGTGCTGAGTGTGGGCTCGAGCAACAGGAACAAAACAGAACAAGAAACAATTTAATTACTTTCACTAGAAAAGTAATTCTCTTAATAGAAACCAATAGAAATTGTAATTCTCAGAAAATAATTTTTTTTCTTAGAAAAAAAGTTCCAACCATATTCTAGTAGAATAAAATTATATAAAATTTTTGTGTGTGTGTTAATCGCTCTAACAATGACATCTATTTATAGGAAGAAATAAAAAAATCTCGGTTAAATAAAAATAGAAAAATAATATTTATTTAATAGAAAACACTCTCTTAGTCTAACTAAAAGAGAGGGGCGCACACCCTAGATAATAAAACTAGGGTTCCCATCCCTCACATGTTATATGAAGGGTTTTGAGCTTCTCTTATATTGGGTCCAATTATACGTGCTTCCTAGACTTTTGATCCAACACTTTATAATTTAATCCAACCCAATAATTATTTTTTATTTCCCAAAATAAATATGATCTAATTTAACTAATCAAATTAACTAAATTAACTAAATTAAATTTTTAATTAAATAATTTTCTCAACCAAATTCTAATTACGTAAAAGTCATGAAAACTTTACCGTAAAAGAATCTGAAGAAATATATTTAATTTTCATATTCAACATATTCATAATGACTAATTAATTTAATTCCATTTCCAAACTTCAATTATTTATTTATAAGTAATTAAATAATAATTCAAAATTCTTAAATTAATTCTCAATTCATTTTTGTAGTTAGTGAGAAAATGTATTCACTTGTGAATGCAACCCATTTCCTAACTTCATCATTTCCATTCATTTTTGTTCATTTGGTTCTACATGCAATTGACTTTTGGTTTCAACGAGCTAGCGAAGCGACCGATTGGAAATATATAATTAGGGCTCAAATAATTAATAATTAAGTTCCAGCTTTTCGCCTATTATTTATAAATTTATTTAGTGACGAAGTCATTCCACTATAGTATCGTGACTAAGTACTTCCTAATTACATACTATTAAGAAAGCTACTTAATAAGTTCTCATCCAATGACCTTGTCATAAGTGCTTTACTATCATAGAATATCCTTAATCTTTTTGGAATAAATTCATTCTCTCAATAAGATCCTATTTTATATTATGGTAACCATTATATCTTCCTTCATGATTACTATCAAATAGTAATCAAGTCATTTATCATAAAGACAAATGACTCGTGGCCACGTTTACTTTTCATCTATTATGTAATGTCGATGAGAGGATATCATTTACCCATTAATTTGGATACGAATACCACTATTTTGAATGATGCTACATACTACAGAAGTCGTATACCCAACGTACTAGCTTTCTATTCCTTATCTATTTGAACTTAGGCTTTTACTTACATCAAACTATACGAGTCACGCATACATAGTCCTTCATCCACTCAAGATTAAGGTATGTCACACTATGAACATCACAAGGGAATAACTCCATAAACGTATCTAAGATCTATTCTACTTGGGTCCTATCCGATGTACTGTCAGTCCAGTTAGCCACATTTATGTCTCTATCTTCTAGAAGTCATCCACTCCAATGCTCAAGACAAAAAAATTTCCCAATTGGACTTGATAGATGGCGTATTAGTCTTTCAATTGGTTTTCTCATTTTATATTAAACTAAGGACATGTTTAGGTTCATCTACTAATACAAGTTATCTTTTCGTATTAAGATCCGACCACGTAATACCGTTAGTATTAGTTATACATTAGATAACTAGTGAGCCAATATTTTCTTTGATTTTGCTTTGTAGGCAAAAATATTGTAGACAATATACAAAGAGTATTAATGTATTTAATGAATATTTTTATTAAACTAATTTTTTAAAAAAATAAAAATATACAAAATGAATATACTACACTTAGGGAATCAGATCTAACATTTAGAACTTCATCTACATTTGAACTTTCTTCATCACTCCAAGTGATTAAGAGTGACTTCTCCTTCTTCTTAGTATTTTCACATTCTAATTGAATAGGACCAAATCTCTTGCATTCATAGCATTGAACAACCTTCTTATTTGGTTGTGAATTCTCTTCCTTCATGCGAGCTTTCTTTCTATGGCTTCCAACATCTGATTTAATTCCCTTTTGAAAGATTTTCTTCATGGCCTTCATGAGTAAAGTTATTTGCTCTTTGATTTCATCAATAGCCTCCACTATCTATTTCTTTGTTCGGATCGTCTTTTGAACATTGAATACAATGTTCTTTTTAGGTTTCATTTTGTCACATTTTGCTTCCTCAAAATTCAACTCAAAGGTTTGAAGTGAACCTAATAACTCATCCAACTTGAGGGTGGTAATATTTTTTGCCTCTTCTATTGCTATGGCTTTTATAGCAAATCATTCTGGAAAAAACCCCAGCACTTTGCGTACCAATTTAACTTTAGAAAAAGGTTCACCAAGACAGAAAGCCTTATTAGAAACCTCACATAATCTTTCATAAAATTCATAAATAAAATCATTCTCTTGCATTTCTAAATTTTTTAACCTGGTTTTCAAAATCTAAAGTTTTGACATGCACACGACATTATTTCCTTTATTATGATTTTGCAAAATCGTTCATGCTTCTTTAGCGGATTTCACACACAGAGATAACTTTAAGTTGTTCCAAGTTAACTCTAATGAAAATTGCATTTAGAGATTTTGAATTCCCTAACCATTCGATAGTGTAGCACAAAATTCCCTTTAATTTGTTGCTTAATAATATTTTAGAGATAGGCCATGTTAACTAAATATGTCAAATATGCCAACACACAAACTTGAATACTTCAAACTAGCTTGTTCTATTACTGCCCAAACATGAAATGGGGCAAGCAGACATAGTTACCAACATATAAGATACAATTTTTTTAATAATACCTAGATTTTATTAAGGTACATTGAAATAATTTACAATTACATTCTTATGAATAACATTTGGATAATCAAAATAAAACCAAAAGTTATTTTTAAGTTGAAGACCTAATAAAATTATTGAGCTAGCCTATGAGCCACTTTATTGCCTAACCTTTGAACCAAAAAAACTAATAACATTAAAACTGACAAGTAAATTAATTATAAATTATAACAGGTATTAATATAGATTTATTCTTTTTTTAGAAGAGCCACTCTTTTAGAATAACCTAAGCTTTCTGATCATCTTACTGGCATTCAATCTTCATCGTCTTTTTTTCATGTTAACATTATCTCCTTGATCTTGTAACTAATGTTTTACTCCCTTCCCTTTCTTCCTCATCTCTCATTATTACTTGATCATCAATTGGTCTCTTGCGCTTCTGAATGCCCTCATTCTAATATCTAACACTTCATTCTCCTATTGGATCTGATTCCCTAAGTGTAGTATTTTCAACTATGTACACTTTCATTTTTCGAAAAAATGATTTAATAAAAATATTTATTAATTGCATGAATACCCTTTGTATGTTATCTTCAATGGTTTTTGCACGCAAAGCAAATTAGAAGCAAATATTGGCTCACTGGTTATCTAATGGTTAACTAATACTAAGACGTATTACATGGTCAGATTTTAATATGGAAAGACAACTTATATTAGTATATGAACCTAAACATTTCCTTTGTAAACCCAAAATTCTAATAAACCCAAAAATTTGAAATAATTGGAGGACTAAATTGAAAGACATCACAAGTTGGCGGCCTTTATTGGAAGAAACAGGAAAGTTTGTAATCGAATTGGACATGGTTGAGAACCAATTCTGGTTCGGTTAGAATGGAACCAGCCGATTCCTTAGTGGGAGACATAATAATTAACTATGGATGGTTCTCATAAGGTGATGATAACGCAAAAAGGACTATAAATAGTTGGGTAATGAGTTCCTATGGATAATTTCCTTCCTGAATCTATTTGATTTTCTTATGGTCTTCATCTTCTTCAATAGCTCGAAGAATGAGTAGCCAAGGAAGGTTCTTAGCCCTTTCATGTATGTAAAAGATAAGGAAATAAAGTTATGGACTTTAAAACCATTTTAAGTGTTCTACATGTTTTTGAAAAATAGGTTTAAGCTAAGTACATTAAGTATAACCTATAATTTTTTGTTGTAATGCTTAGCTGCCGGGAGAACAGAAGCTCTGGCGTTTGAGAAGGCTAAGCTGTGGAGATGATGAAGTTTTAGGTGAGTTCCAGGCTCCAAACCTACTGTATGATCTATGTTGTTTGAATAGGCCATATTTTCATAAACATGAAATATGATGATATGTGCATGCGTTGCACGAATGTGGGAACACCTCCATGAGAATAAATGAATTAGGATGGGAAACGAGGAGTGACCCTATTAGTTATTGCCTCAGGCGAAGCTCCAGACCTTACGGAGGGAACACTACAGTGTTTGAGCATCAAGGTTAGGTAGTGTAAAGGAGGTAATAGGAGGAGGATTCGAGAAATGAACTCTTGAAATGGTATTTACCACGATTGTGGTATCAACTAGTCCTTTGGGGCTACACCGTAACGACGGTATATGGCGTAAGACCATAGATGAAAGACGCTATGACAGTTTGGTATGAGATACGTAGTGTAAGACCATGGATGAAAGATGCCATGGCATCATGGTACAAGGTAAAACGATATATAGCGTAAGATCATGGATGAAAGACACCATAGAAGCATGGAACAAGGTATAAGGTAAACGATGTAAGACCATAGATGAAAGATGTTATAGCAACCAGGTATAGTGAGTAAAGACCATAGATGAAAGACTTCATGCATCATATGATAGTACGCCAAAATGACGAATCAATGTAAGACCATGGATGAAAGTCTACATGGCATCCACAGAAATAGTCCGCTGCGACAGTAAACATAGAATAGAGATAGTCTGCTGGGACAGTAAACACATAACAAAGATAGTCCGCTGCGATAGTAAACACAAAACAGAGATAGCCAATTGAGACAATAAACACAGATGAAGTCTGACGGGACAGAAAATACGAAGTAAGTCCGTTGGGACAGTAATCACGGGGTGACTCTGTCGCGACTTGAGAAAAGAGGTAAGAAGGGTATCAGATCATAGCTCGACTAAGGCAACACATAGAGTCCATCAGGAAACAAACACACAAAAATTGCCAGGACTTTAAGCACAATGTATAGGCTTGTGCGATAAGTATGAGAAACTGCGCAGGTGGAAGTAGAGTTGAAAGAAAGTGTAAGCGGTGGCAAGCGGATCTGAAGGAATCCACCAAAGTGATGAAAGTAGAAAAGATAGATGTGAAAGCCGACAAGGCATAGGCGAGGACCTAATAAGAATCGAAGAAAGATAGGCAGTGTGAGAGCTAGCCTAATTATGGAAACGTAAGAGGGAAGATCATCCGAGGATCGCAAGAAATGATCCGCAATCAAGAGCCACTAGGAAGGGCTTTATGAAGTTGAACTCCGTAGGAGGATAGAGAAGTGCTTTCCCAAGATAAGTATTTTATCCATGGGACAAAATGTCTGTCAAGACTATTCCTCCTAGAGGAAAGTCTAGTGCAGGTACATCGCCGCAATGATAACCTATAGGGGAAATGAGCAAGTGGAATGGCAAGCTCGTATAATCGTAATGACGATAACCGTTGGTTCAACTAGACAGACCAATCTTCACTTATAGGACAAGAGAGTCCATAAGTAAAAGCTAGTGTGAGGGGCAGATTACTGGAAGTAATTCCACCACTTTTACCAATAAGTTGGAACGAGAATAGGTTCGCTAGAGTGGTGGGTCCTACTGAAGGTCAGCACAATATTGAGATGACAATGAGTCTGCTAAGGAAAGATGAAAAGTAAGGACATGACTCGCTGGTATGGCGAGGTGGCTGGAGTACTGTCAAAGTGGAGAGCCCGACCAGAGGAATGTCTTATAGTGAGATTGTAGCTTGGAGGATTGAGTAAAATCCACCACCCCGATAGATAACAACTGCCTTGAATGAACAGGGAGTTAATTTATGTTTAGTTATTTTCAATCTGTTACCCTCGTGTGATGGGGTTATAAATTATAGCGTAGTATAGGAACTCACTAGGTTCATTTGAACTTATGGAGTTTACTGATTGTTCGCAAGACTTGTGAGGTTGATCGAGGACTTCGAGGAGGGACCCAGCCAGACAGGGATGAGATCAATGATCGTAGGCAGTTAAAGTCATGCACAATAGAAAGGGGTACCATCGGCGGCTTCACCCCAAGATCGATTATGGTGTAACCATATGATGTCCTTAGAGTCTGGATTTTGAGTTAGTTAACCCTAAGTTGAAAACCTTAAGGGGCTCATTGTAAACAAGCAATCTGATTGAAGTTAAAAATCTGAATGACTAAACATTTAGTGGTTGAAGACTTTGGTTGTAAAAAACTATTATTGATTTTATATTTTTAGATAGTTTTATCTTAATATGTTTTATAACAATCAAGTTAGCAAAAATCTAGAATATGTGAACCTGGTCTAATTGTGACGCTCCATACTAGGATCCGGTGAATGGGTTGGGCGTGGGGTGTTACATCCTTAGTCTAATCGAAAATGAGCAAATTGATTGAAAGACTAATATGTTGTCTATCAAGTCCAATTTGGGAGATGCTCTGTCTTGAGCATCGAAGTGGATGACTCCTAGAAGATAGAGACATAGATTTGATTGACTAGACTGATAGTAAATCGGACAGGACCCAAGTAGAATAAATCCTAAACCTATTTATGGATTTATTCACTTGTGACTTTCATAATGTGGCATATTTTAATCTTGAGTGAATGATGGACTATGTATGTGTGACTTGTATATTTTAATGTAAGTAAAAGCCTAACTTCAAATAGATAAGGAACTGAAAGCTAGTGTGCTGGATATACCACTTCTAGAGTATGTACAATCATTCATAATAATGGAATTCATAGCCCAAGAAATGGGTAAATGATATCCTCTCATTGGCATTACATGATAGATGAAAAGTAAACATGACCACAGGTTGTTGGTCTTTGTGATAAATGACTTAATTACTATTTGATAGTAATTGATTTTTCATGAAGGAAAATGTAATGGTTACCATGAGATAAAATAATATCAGATTGGGAGAACAGATTTATCCTAAAGAGATTAAGGATATCCTATTAGGGTAGTGCACTTATAACAAGTTAATTGGACGAGCATTGATCGAGTAGTTTTCGTAATGGTATGTAATTGGTGAGAGCTCAGTCACAATACTATAGTGGAATAAGTTCATGACTAAATGAGTTTATAATTAATAGGTGAAAAGCTAGAGCTTAATTATATATCATTTGAACCTTAATTATATATGTCCAATCGGTCCCTCTACTGGCTCGTTGAAACTAGAAATGAATTGCATAAAGAATAAAATGAACAGAAATGGATAGAAATGACAAAGTTAGAGAAATGTGTTACATTCAGAAATGAATGTGGTTTCTCATTGAGTATGGAAATGACTTGATAATTAATTTAAGTTTTTCAAACTATTATTTAATTAAATAATTAAAGTTCGAAAATGGAATTAAATTAATTAGTCACTATGAATTTGTTAAATATGAAAATTAAATATATTTTCTTATAGATTCTTTTACGGTAAAATTGTCATGACTTTAATGAAATTAGAATTGGGTTGAGAAAATTATTTAATTAGAAAATTAATTAATTTAAATTAATTTAGTAAATAATATTTATTTTAAGAAATATAAAAATAAGTATTGGGTTGGATTAAATTATAAAGTGTTAGGTTAAAAGTCTAAGAAGCATATATAATTGGACCCAATACAGAGAGGTTCAAAAGCGCTTCTCTCTTGTAATAGAATTAGTGGACTAGTTTTTCTATCAGATAAGTATTATTTTTATTCTACTAATTCAACTATTAATCTTCTCTTTTCCCCTATAAATAGATGGCATTGGTAGGGCTAAATAGACACAACTTTGAGATATTATTATTTTGCCCAAAAGTAGTGAGAATTTATTTTCTAAGTATAAATTATGTTTTCTAGGAATTACAATTCTATCGGTTTCTATTGAGAGAGAGTTACTTTCCTACTGAAAGTAAGCAATTGTTTCTGGTTCTGTGTTTGATTCGTGATTATTCGAGTTCACACTCAAAGCGATTCATGGTATGAGAACAGCAGAGAAGGTCATTCGATTGAAAGTCAAGAACGTCAACGTCAATGATCTATCTTGCACAAAACACAAGTACTTTTCAGAAAAAAGTTTATTACTGTAAATATCACAAACTGGCTCAATTTTTAAAATTTTAATTTTTCGTTGTGACAAAATATTATTTTTAAATCGGATTTTTTCCAACATCCCCCACCTACGCCAATCCTTCTCCCTTTTTTTCTTATTCAACATCATTATTATTCATCTCTCTTTTCATGTAACAACAAGTGGCATATTCTATGAACCACTCCCTTTTGTGTCATTTCAGTTGTCAATGTTTTGATTCCCCGATACTATTGTTGTGTTTTAAATGTAGGCTGAACCAAGAACACTATGGTTTTTTATAGAGTAGTCCATGTTTTATGGTAAGCTAATTGTTGAAGATTTTCATATAATACAATCACTCCTCTCTTAGTGGAGTCACCAACATGTAGAAGGTTTTTTGGTAGAGAGAGAAAGTGTTGATAACAAGTGAAACATAATGTATTGGGAGATGACAAAGATAAAAATTAGAATAGATCTGTAACACTGAATGTACTGATGGGTGGTTGTTTGTAAGATAAAGAAATGCTAAGTGTGATTGAGGATAAGACTAAACAAAGAAATAGGCTAACTCTAAGAGAGTTTAGCAGTAAAAAAAATGTCAAAAATATTTTCACAATTGTAAAAGGATCCCATTTATAGAAGTTAAAAGATAGACATTAACTAGGAATAATGAGAAAAAATTTCAGTTGCAAATGGAATTAATACTTTTTATTAGTAAAGCTTAACTATTTTTGGTGAGGGTAAGTAGTGAAACAGAGCCCACTATAGTTTTAAAGAAAGAGAAAAACACTCAATATTACAATGAAATGTTAAAAGGTGACTTCTTAATTACCTTTATACCTGATCCCCCAAATCAATCTCTCCAAAACATTCTAAGAGTAAAGATAACCCAAGAATCTCGTCATACTTTGGAGGTTTTCCATTTCTTTTGCTTTATGAAAGTAGTTTCATGTGAAACATTTTCTAGGAAACATCTCTTGAAAATATGTCTTCTCAATGAACCTTATTCTATGATAAGTTGTTCCATGATGGTCTTGAAACAGCATGTTCCAAACAATTACTATTCTTGAAGAACAACTATTCTAAATATAAAATGTTTTGATCGGTAGTTGTTTTGAATATAATTATTCATAAAGAATAGTTATTCTAAATAATAGTTGTTCCAAATAATAATTATTTTCAATAGAGTTAATTTTTAGTAACAGATAATATTAATGACAATTGTCTTAAGTGAAAGCTCTATTCTAAACATAATTGTTCTAAACATGTCTATTCTTGAATAATGATTATTGCGAACAATAATTATCCTAAAATGGTGTATCTATTATTATTATTATTATTATTATTATTATTAATGTCTTGAATTGATGATAGAAAAGTGGGAAAAAGCCAAGATTTGTGGAGCAAAGTAAGCCTCTAAAATTGAAGTATTCTTTGCAGAATCATTGCTGTTGCTTTGGCCCAATTCTCTCAAGTTTCATAGTCTCCACTTATGAGACTGCATCGAGTGGGTATCTATTGGGAGTGGGACTTGGGAGAGGTACATTTTATTTTATTTTATTTTATGTAAATTCAACTCTTTTAGTTTTAAATTATTTTTTAAAAAAGTTTTTAAATCAGAAGAGCTAAAAATATCTAACTCAATTTAAACAACCTAACTACCCATAATAAATTTGGAGAACTAAACTTCGATTTTTTTAAGGAAATTAATAAATTTTAACTTTCAACGTTTATATTGTTTGTCAATTTAATTTTTTTATTTTTAGTTAATTTTGGTTATTAATCTTTTTGAAAAAAGTTAAATCACTTTTTTTAACAGAAATATTGACTAAAATATTAATTTTTTAATGATGTCATGTTGACATGTCACTATTTGTATTATATGTCACATAAACAAATAATTTCATGCCGGCATGAATTGTTATGTGAGCTGTCATATTTAAAAATTTAATGTTTTACTTAATATTTCTTATTAAAAAACCATCAATTTGATTCTTTTTGAAAATTTAATGATTAAATTTGACTCTTTTTAAAAGATTGAGGGCCAAATTTAACGTAAAAATAATAAAGACCAATTTGACAAAAGATGTAAATTTTAAAAACTAAATTTATTATTATACCTACTTTTAAATATGCATATTTTCATGCTCTATTTAATAGATTATACATGTCAAGTTTGATATAAATTAAAATTTTATAAATATTCGTTTTACGTAGAAAACTTTCAATCGTAAAATTTTTACTAATATATGAAATATTTTATATTGGTATGGTAAAGATATCAGATCAATTTAAAATTTTACATGCATGGTAAGTACAAATATTTTGATAAATTCAACGGTTGAAAGGTTAAAATATTAATTGTACAAAAAGTTACGAAATGGAGTAAAGCTAATTAAGTTTTACAATTGTATAAATGAATTTCAGCCTATTAAAAATATTGATTAAAGACAGATTAAATACGTGAAAAATATTTATAAAGAAGTAAAATGTATTTATGTGAACACATTAATACATCCCAGACACCCAAATACCAATGACGAACCGAAGCATCATAAACTTAAAATGACTGTAACTGAAATGTGTTAAAATGTTACTTTGCTTGTTATTAAGTAGCTCCATATTTGTTAATTGAGTTTTAGCTTGATTGGTATATGTATTGTTATAAGTGGATTCGAGTGCGCTGAATTGTATTATTCTCCTATTTAAGGATTGAGGAGAGATTATGGGTAGTTCTAGACATTGTATAAAAGAAAACAAACCTGCCCGAATGAAGCAATAATATTCCATTTTAGATATCCTTTGCATTTCTAGTCAAACTACCAAACGAGGCATATTAATCGTTTGTTTATTTTAGGTTTGAGATATTATAATATTTAGTAATTATATTGAAAAGGCTATTTATTTTAATTCATAAAACTGTTATTAAGGAAACACAATCTTTTTTATTACAAAATCCTATTAATATTGTATTGAAGTGCATTAATTAGTGCAAGAAAAGAGGTGTCTTTTGTGTGTGTCATTTCCAGATTCCATTGAAGAAGTGTAAGAGAAAATGGAGAGATTATATAAATAATGTAAAAGATGGTATCCCCATGTGCTTAGTTGATTATGACCAATTCCAATCTGTTAGGCATTTCTTGGGCCCAACAAACTTTGATTAAGAATAGAACATTTTGGCAACTCATCTGCTTTGTAATCCATGCACACGCACATGATTATCGATTTTAGATATTCCTCTTCACTCCATATGGGTAAACCAATGTTTTAATTGTCCCTCAGTCAAAACAGTAAAATAAACATCACATTTATCAAAAACCCCCCAAGGAAGAACATGGGGAAAAGCAATCCATGGAAATCAAGACACCAGTCCCTTCTATTGTTACAAGAGGAGAGTGCTTTATATTCCCGACAGTATCAATCAAGTTGTGATCTTTCTATTTCCATGCCTTCAGTAATCTTTAAATTTAATCCCACAACTACTTTTTCAGTCCCCCTCAGCCAGCCTCATGCTTTTGCATCATTATTATATTCACCACTAAGGATGAAACTTGCCTCAAAGTGGGTGCCAATGCCATATGAGAATCTTTCACAGTCTTTTAGCCTCTTTACCTCGCTTTTGACTTGTAAAATTTTTTTCCATCATTCAATCCACATGACTTTGGTATGTGAAAACAATCATTTTCTTTTTATCAACCAAATGAAAACTCACTTTTGCCCTTCACTTATCCATAAACACATTAATCAGTTGGTTATAAGCATACAAGGAAACAATGGCAATGAACAAAAAATTGCAAAAGACTACAGATTAGTTAACCGAGTAACAACAATATCCGAAGGGGTCCCGGAAATGGAACCCGGTGAAAAGGAATCCGGCAAACCTAGCTATAACATTGAGAAGAAATCACAAAAAGGAAAGCTGGTAATTCAAAAGATGAAACAAATACAAGGGATAAAAGGATTCCACAACAAACAAATATTTCTTCTCTTTGATCAAATCAACAAACCGGATTCTTCTTCGCCGGATAACCCCTTATGAAGCTTTCGGTTTCCTTAAAAGTATTCAAGTTAAAATCATCCCAAATCTTCCTGGCCTTCTGAGGGGCATCTGATCAATTCCAATATGTTAACTACCTCTCCCATATCCGGACGGTTCGATGGTACTTGTGACGTGCAGATTAAGCCTAGTTTCATCACTGGAATTGCCTCCTCGGCTGGGAATTTTCCTTGCAGCCTTCCGTCGACGCATTCGTCCACCCTGCCTTCTTCCAATGCTCCTCGGACCATGTCACAAAGCACCACCACATCATCTTCCATGTACTCAACAGGCCTCTTCCCGGTAACCACTTCCAAAACCAAAACACCAAATCCATACACATCACATTTCTCGTTTATTTTCACTGTTCGGCAGGCAAACTCAGGGGCCATGTAGCCTAGTGCACTCTGAATCTTGCTACTTAAAACATAGCGATCTAGCATAGGGAGCAACCTTGCTAGGCCATAATCTCCGAGTTTAGGTTCACCTGAGCCATCAATAAGGACATTGCTTGACTTTAGATTGTAATGAATAATGTTAGATTGGTGCAAGTGAGCCAAGCTTTTCGCTGTCCCTAGAATGATACTGAACCTGTCATTCCAAGAAAGATAATTTCCAACCGATCCTTCATGAAGGTGTTTGTACAGACTTCCACCAGAAACAAATTCATAAATGAGAAGCTGCAGTGACGGTGTCCAGTAATAGCCTTCAAGAGCGACAAGATTTGGGTGCTGTATTTTCCCAAGTTTTTTCACTTCCCTTTCAAATTCTTCTTGGGATTTGACGAGACTTGATACCGTGAGCTTCTTGATCGCCACTGAGCGCCCATCTCGCAAAACTGTTCTATACACAGCTCCAAAACCACCACGCCCAAGTTCACAGTCCTTGGTGAAAAGAGCATGCGCACCTGTGCTGAAGTCAGGCTCGCCAGAAAACATGACAAGTTTGCCAGAATTGGCGTCCGTAGTAGGGGAATGGCTAAAGTCATCCCCGGCAGAAAAAGTAAGGGCGGCTGCAGACCGGGATGTTGATGACCTGACACGGAGATTAAGAACAGTGATGGCAATGACTCCAACAACAATTACAGCAGCTGCACCAATAGCAATGAGGGCAGAGATACTGAGAATTATCCTCTTATGACCGACAGTCGTAGGCAATTCCTCGGAAATGGAATCAGAAGAGGAGTTAGGATTTAACACAATGGGTTTAGGAAGAACAGCAGGGCAAGATTTGTTAACTGCAGAGCCACAAAGTGATGGATTCCCAGAGACAGCCGTGGGCGATATGGTGTTAAAAAATCCACCAGCAGGCAGTTCTCCCTGTAAATTGTTGTGGGAAATATTGAAGGATAAGAGGTGGGGTAGATTGGCCAACTGCTTGGGTAGGGTTCCAGCAAGGTTGTTGTAAGACAGGTCGACGTTTTCTAGGTTGTTCAGTTTTCCAATTTCAGCAGGTATTGGGCCACTCAGGTTGTTTTGTGATATGATCCTACACCAACAACAACAAATAGAAATGAAAAGCAAGTTAGAACAACAAACAGCATCTGCTTTCACCAGAACAAACTTTAAGTAAATGCCAATAGGATAGAGCAGATATCATGCAGCAAGGCAAACTACAATATCATTGCGCAAAAGCCTTCAACATTAGAATATCAAGATGTTTTAGATTTGAAGTAATTGATCCCAATGAAACGCAATCCACTACTCGTGCAACCTTTGAGCAGATAGAACAAAGTTCACCTACTACCAAAATCTAATCTTAGCCCTTAGGGTAAACTTGATGTTTATAGGTCAAGATAGCGAGGAATGATTCAGAATATAGAAACACAATACATTAGATAGACTAAAAAGCACACAGATAGGCTAACTAAAATTAGAAGTTAAAAGCAACAAATCATACTCAAGAACAGGAGAAACTTACAAAGTCGATAGCGAGGTGCAGTTCTCAATTGATGTAGGAATTTTTCCACCTAGGAAATTAGCATTGAGCCTCAGATCTTTCAAGGAGAAAGCTCCTCCAATGTCCATAGGAATGCTTCCATTAAGCTGATTATGACTCAAATCAAGAACATCCAAAGCCTTCAATTCTCCAACAGTTCCTGGAACAGGCCCAATGAGAGAGTTCCTCGACAGGTTCAAGAACTGCAAGCTGCTCAAAACCCCAATATCGTATGTTAATTCCCCAGAAAACGAATTGTGAGATAAATCCAAGACTTGAATCTTTTGAAGGGAGGTTCTTGGTGAAGCTGAAATGGGATTGCTCGAATTTACACCAAGCTTATTCTCTGAAAGAGAGACTTCATTCAGACCCGACTTGAAAATCCATCCAGGAAGATCACCATTCATCAAATTCTGGCTAAAATCCAACGCCAAAAGATTCACATTGTTTTCCATAGATGCAGGCAAACTTCCATTTAAACCATTAGCAGAGAAATTTAACACCTTCAACAACTTAAGGCTTCCTATAGACTCAGGAACTTGACCAGAAAACTTATTCATAGAGAAATCCAAAGTCTCAAGATTTTTCATTTCTCCTATCCATTCAGGGACCTCACCAACAAAAGAATTCATGCTCAAATTCAGATAACTACACAGGCTAAGCTTTTGTATTGTGTTTGGAACTGACCCTGAAAGTAAATTCATGCTAAGATCAATTGACCTCAGCAATAAACAACTCCCAATCCCATCAGGAACCTGCCCAGTGAACCTATTCTTACTCAAGTTAATGGACCTCAAATTATTCAAAGCCTCAATCCCTTTAGGAATCTCTCCTTCCAATAAGTTACCAGACAAATACAATGACCTTAAACCATTCAAACCCCAAATCCCAGCAGGCAAAGACCCTGAAAGCTGATTCCAGGACAAGTTAATATCAGCAAGAGTAGCGCAAGAGCCTAAACTCCCAGGAATCTTACCCGAGAACCGGTTATTAGCTAAAGAAATGGACCTCAAAGAACCACATTGTTTGAAAAAGTCATCAGGGATAAAACCCGAAAGAGAATTCTCACTGAAGTCGATGATTCTCAGACTTTCAAGCTTTGCCAAGTTGGGGCTTATAGTCCCACTGAGATTGTTTCTCGCTAAAGAAAGCTTCCTCAAGAACTTGAGCTGCAAAAGGCCACGACCGATCCGACCCGAAAGAGTGAACCCGTCAAGGTTGAGCTCGGTAACACGGCTCGACCTTGGGTTACATTTGACACCAAACCAGTTACAAGGAGTGTCGTCATCTTCATTCCAAGACGAAAGCTTTTGGCTTGGATCTTGAATGTCTGCTTTGAAAACTATTAGTCCCAAAACATCATCGTTCAAAGATGGGCTTAAAGATCTTACCGGGAAAGAAGGAACAAGCAAAAGAACCACCCAAAATAACAGTAAAGTTGACAGATTTTTCATGTTCATCTTCCCCTTTCTTCCTTTTCAGTAGTTCAAAACCTCCATTCTTACTTAGCAGAGTTGCAGAGATGAAAAGGTAAAAAGAGAGAAGCCAAAATGTAGCTTAAAACAAAGAGATCCTTTTGGCAAAGCAAACACAAGACAGGACACAGGTGGAAGAGAAACAAGAATTACACTCCAACAAGCTACGGTTTTTGAAGTTTTTCAAGGCTAAATCTGAGAACTCAAATGATGAAAAATGTTGGGTTTCAATCAAATTTCAACATTTCAAGGAAAATCCACTTCTTACAAGACCACCGCCGGTACGATTCCTGTAGAAAGTCGCCGGAAAACCGAAGGAAACAGAGAAAAGAGTGAGAAAGGTGAAGGCGTGGTTCTGTTTTCCTCTAAGAGAGAGAAAGAGAAAGAAGAAAGTGAAGAACAGTGAAGATAGAGGGGAATGGCTTGGGTTGTAATTAATGTAAAAGGATGCTTTTTTTAGTTATTTTTTATGGATTAAAAATAACGGGAAAGAGAAGGTGGTGGGGCCCGGGAGTGGGTGGGGGCAATTTAATGTTCTTAGGGACACGTGGTTCATTTTAAGAGGTCCCCAGATATCCTACGTGGCGACACGTGGTCGTTGTCAGTAAACACTATGCTTTTGGAGGATGTGCATGTAATGTAATGGGTTGAATTAGGTTTGGGTGGGTTATGGAATTGACCCTACATTCCTTACGGAATTACGGATGGGCCATTTTTAACGGACCAATGTTCTGAACTAAACTCAACCCGAGGAATGAACTTTTAGACTTACTGTTTTTTTTTATTCTTTTATTGATAATTGTTTTTTATAATTGTATTGGCAGAATTCCAAAATGCACTCCTAATGTTGGTGGGTTCTTAAATTAGGGTGAGTTTGGATAGGTAATTAAGTGTAATGCGGTATGTTTAGTTTATTTTTTGTCTTATGTTATAGTATTACTATAGTATCTAATTTTACTGTCACCGCTATTTTTATACTAATTATAAGTAAACGCACCGCTCATCCAAACTCACTCTTAACTCATTTTCACTCCTACTCAAAATTGTAAGTCAACTAACGGTCAATATTTTTGTCCACCATGACATTACACCTTAACTAATGACTCTACTAACGTGACTTCACATACTAAAAATTCAAAATCATAAAATATATTTTTATAACTTATATTCACTTTTTTAATTTTTTAATAATTTATATTTTTTATTTTGAATAAATTTAACGTAAAATGTTATATTATTAATGGCATGTCACGCCACGTTAATAGAGTCATCACCAGATGCATCATGTTATGTTGGACAAAAATATTGACAATTAGTTGATTAAAAGTTTCTGTTAATTTTAACATTATTTGAATTTTTTGGTAACATTGTGAGCAAGAAAGGAAAAATAAGTTAAAAGGCAAAAGTGAAAAATACCAAAAGAATATTAGGGATGAATTTTGCAATTCTACCAATTGTATTTAAAAGTTTTAAGATTAAAATAATTTTTTATTTGAATTATTTCTAGGTTAGATTAATTAGAGTTGAAGTTAATTATATTATTCTTCACATTTTATTTAATACATATGGTTTTTTTTATAAAAAAGAAAAAAAAAAAGAAATTCATACAAAGCAAAGGTTACAAAATATCAAGGATAAAAATCAAAGAGCCCGTAGCTGACCCCCAAGAAAAAGTTTGAAGGTTGTATAAACCAAAACTCAAGCCCTCAAAAACAAAGTCGAAACAAGTAAAACAAAACCATTCACATTTCAAGCAAATCTTACGAAGAAGCAACGATCAAGAAGACGAACAAATTGTATCGTGATAAAGCAAATTGGAACGAGATTAGAGATGAAGGCCAGCATTGTAACATTGAGAATACAAGGAAGCGGGGAATAATGCCCACTGGATAAAGCGACTATCGTACAAGCTAAGGGCCCCCACAGTCTTACAATGAATCTTAAGTCTCGGTCGAACTTATCTTCCTTAATTGGCACCAAAATAAAAAGATAGAAACCACAACCCCCGACCTAGTTACATGCAGCATAAGACAGTGGCTTCATCAACCAAGTAAAAGAGGGCTCTCGGCTCATCTTGACCCGAATTGCGGTTATACGATATTAGAGGAGCATTAAGATCAATGAAGGGTCGAATGGCCAAAGAAGCAACCTCATCATGAGCTAGGCCCAACCAAAATAGTGAGTGCTAGAGGGTTCATCCTCTCTCCTTCAGAAAGCGAAATCCAGCAAGTCATAATCTCGACAAAGGAGGACAGAAGTAAGATTAATAGAAAACAGGCGAAGAGAGGATGAGAACTTGAGAGAGAAGTATGGTGGTGAGAAGATGGGTCAAGAGGCAGGATGGTCGCTCATGCTAGGAAACAAAGGTTCTCTCTCTAGTAGTGTTTGTTGAGAGAAAAATGATCTTCTAAGTTGGATAATTTTATTTTTATTTTTATTTGTGTTTAACCCCTTTTTTAGTAGTAAATGCATGTTATTTTGCATTTGAATGTTTTTTTAAGAGATGAAAGTTACACAATGTGGTACATAAAATTTAATTTCTCTCCCTCCCCTATGCTCTTTCACAACCCTCAAACTCGGGATGTGATTCATAATAGATAGAAAGTTTGTGGAAATGTCATATCTTTACTCAACTCATTGTCAGCTATTTATAGGAATGAAATTATGATTAACTTCCTATTATAGGTATTTATTCCAATAATTTTAAAACAATAAACATATCTTAATTTAAATAATTCAAAAACAAAAATAGGAAGATGTGGTCATTTAAGTAACAACTGTCACAAGAAGTGCGTGGTCTTCAACTACAGGTAGCTTAGCCAAATGAGGATGCAAAGATTCCTTTAAAGTGGCTTCGTGAAAGTATCAACAAATTGATCTAAACTTGAAATATGATTGATTACAAGTTTAAGTTATTTATCTTTGATCTATTGCCAGACATAACGAAAGTTGACATCAACATGTTTCATCCAATTGTTAAGAATAGGGATGTTACATAACACCTAAGTTATCACAGTATATAGTATGTGGTTGTGGAAGAATGACACCAAGCTAAGCTCCTTCAGAAGATTGTTAACCCAAGTTGTTTCATCAAAAGCATAAACAACAAACATGGTTGTAGTTGGAGTTGTTGTTTATGGAACACCAATAAGCAAGAGCATTAGGGCTAGAGATGGCAACTAAGTGGGGTGAATTTTTTTTCCTACCTTGACTCCCACTCGATATGCCCCATCCTAACTCGATTTGAAATTAAATATTAATTTTATTATAATATGAATTAAATGGTAAAAAATGTAAAGTTTGAATTGTCTTTAATTATTGAGTGAATGTAATGTATTAAATACCCATGTAGACAAGATGCACACTAGTAGGATTTAGATGGTATGTCATTAGCAAATTTTTATGTGCGCTAGTGATAGTGACACTTCGGTGCAATCTAGTCATATCACACTTTGATGCTAGTGACAATGGCACTTCTATGCATTTCGTTAACTTTACACTTCCATGTAAGCTAGCGTATGAACATTTATGCTAATGATTCAGTGTTCACCGTATGAACATTTTTACATATCCTTCGTGTTATATCGAGTACAATTGGACTAAAAATTTAAATGGTAAGTGAACTTATTAGTGAAATAGATAAGTGGCTTATAGGATGTTAGTTTGAGATTTCTCAATGGTTATTCTCTATCTAATTCCATTGTATATTATTGTAAATCATGTATTTATATGTTAACAATGGTTAATTTCAATGGTAAGTTTAATTCTTGATGTACTTACTAAGCTTTCACAAAGTGTTACTTTTCCAACGCGTAGGTAAAAGCTAGATTTAAAGCTCTAGAGTGAAGAGTGAAGTTCAATCTCAACTCATCTCATTAGGAGTGAGTAAAACTGGATTCGACTCGAAAAAATCGATTTTTTTTTTCAAATTTTGAGTTAAACGAATCGAATTATTCGAGTCAACTAGAATTTTTTTTTAAAAATTTCGAGTTAGAATTGAGTTGAGCTTTCGAATAAATCAAATACCAAAATATAATATTTTACATTTTTATCCCAAACTCCTAAACCTTTTTACTTTCCCTCCAAAACTTTTACTCCCTCCCATTTTCCCACCAAAAATTTTACTCCCTCCCATCCCACCCATCGTCTACCCCAGACCCATTTTGCCCCAAAATTTTTTGAATATCCCCCCCCAAAAATTTTACTCTCCCAAACCTTCAAAACTTTTTATTTCCCCCCTAAACTTTTACTTCTCACAATTTACCATTAAATCAAAAATCAAAATCATCCAAAAAAATCCCTAAACCTAGTTAGTAATAATTTTATTTATATCTACTATTTATATTATTAAATTAAATTTCACATTTTGTACTATTTATATTATTGAATTGTTTAATCATATTGAATCTTTATAAATTTCTATTAAAATTGAATTATTGATAATGCCATAAAATATCCGTGTTAAAATTTTATGTTGGTATCAATTTCACATTTTATCTTTAAGATAACTTTTATTAAAATATCACATTTTTTACATTTAATATATTTTTTAATTTCAAAATATATAGTGACAAGAATCAAAAGATAATTAAAGCAACTAAGTAAGCAAATAAGCTAAATCGTATATAAAAGATTAATAAAAAAATTATGAGGGGATGAAAGTTAATAACAAATTTGATTACGGTGGGTGACAGTAGTTACAAGGACCCAAAGTCATTTTTTTAAAAATTTAATTCGAACAAATGTATTCGATTCGATTCGAATTCCATCTCACTCGATTCGATTTGAGAAAAATTCAAATCGAGTTAGGATGATAAAATATGATTCGTCAACTCGATTAACTCAAAAAAAAATTCATTCGATTCGATTCAATTCGATCAAACGCTCACCCCTACATCTTATCACATCTCAAGGCTTGGAAGAGAGTATGGTTTTAATCCTTTAATATTAGGCTATGACATATATATAGGTTAAATCAAAGTTTATGTATAAGATTACTAGTGAAAATAGTTTGTGAATCTTGAGTATTTTGCTAGCCTTAACAACTTAGCTAAGCTTTGATTGAGATATATGTTGAATTATATGATATTTTGATGGAGTTTTATGTTGTATAATGTTTACAAGTGTTATGAAATTATTGAAGATATTTTAGAATTAATTTTAGATGTTTCAAACATGCTTTGGGCAATCTGTCCCTAATGTTACAACATCCACTTTTCAATGTTGCGGCATTGGGCCATGCCGCAACATTGGATGTCATTGGAGTATTTTGTTCTCAATGTCGCGACACCCATTTTCCAATGTCACAACATTGACATTGTTTACCCTAGTTTTTACCCGAAAAGGCCCTTACTAGTCCTTGTTTGTAATCAAACTTTAAAGGTAGCCTAGAAATAACTTGAATAGCTTTAAATATGCTCAAAAATGTTAAAACAAAGTTTCGAAATTGATGTTCAAGTTAAGTAGTCATAATGTCCAAATGTGGCATCCCTTGTTCGTGATATATTGATTCAATCCAAATAAAGAGTGTTACACCCTTTTCCATCGTTCCTTAGAGTACATATAGGGGAAAGGTCTCTTGTCCAATAGTGTTATTATAACCCCCCCCAAAAAAATAGGGCCTAGGAGTTTTAGGGTATTTTAGAAATTTATGCCTTTGAGTGTTCGAAATTTTGTGACATGGCATATCGGTAATGTTGTCAATTATGGTTTTTAGAAAATTAAATCAATTTTCGAAAATAAGTTTTAAATAGCTTTAATTTTGAAAATAGGACTAATTTGTAAAAGAGTTAAAATTGAGAGTTTTTATGAAACAATTTAACCAGATTTTAAAATCCAAGCTAAATAATCTCCCTTCTCCAAGTTATTTCACATAAAAACAACCCCAAATTTTGTGCTTGTTGTCCCTTATTTTCTCTTGCTATTTCAATCAATTTTGAACTTCAAATCCTAATTCCTTTTTATTTCTATATCCTTTAAGTTATAAACCTCTATAAAAACCAAGAAAATCACCCTAAACACGATAGTTTCCTCCATTGTCAAGCTCGTGGGTTTTTTGAGTTTTCGAACAAACGCTCTGTTTTTTGTTATCGAAGATAATGATTTGATTCCTTATGAGTTATTAATGTTATCTAGTCTTTAAAAATTAAATTATTAGCCTTTAAATCGCATGTTTTAAATAAAAGTCAAAAATCAAGTTTTTTATGGTGAATTTCGGGTTTATGGATAAAAATGTGATTTCAAAGTGTTTTTTAAATTAGTTTTAACATGATTAGAAAGTTTCTAAACTTACTTTAAATTTTCGTGAAGGATTTCTAAGGATTTAATGGATTTTCATGAAAATTGCCAAAAAAATATCGAAAATTTTGATATCATGAATTGAGTAATTTTGAGTAGTTTAAAGGTTGAGAATCAGTCGTAGGTAAATAATTAGATAAATGGAATTTGTTTTAGGCAAAAATATTAAATATAGACCGAGATATTTGAGTTTTAAGTTTGTTAGTCGAAATTTCAGGTTCTTGAGGAATATAGCTTAGGCTTGCATTTTTTGTTGGTTTAAATGAGTTTTTGGCTGAATTTTGATTCTGTATATTGTGTGATTAATATGTGTGAAGCATCAAAACCGTTGGAACCTTCTACGAGGAAGGCGAAAGATAAGGAAAAGTTAGTTTAAGCTTTTGGCTTTTCGATGAAAGCGTAATTGGTGAGTGTTTGGAATTGCTATTTTGTAGACATGATTCTTAGTGTTGATTGGGAGCTTAGGAATAGCCTAAACCTCTATCCTAAGTTTCGAGTGTAAGCTTTCTATTTTCCTTATTTTATTTTTGGCAAATTATGTGAATATGTAAATAACTATGAATTGATTATTATGATGTAATATTGTGAATTTTATTGTATTGTGGGAACATTAAATATGCTGAATGACAGTAATGATGTTGTGTTAAAGATTCAAAGATGTGTAGTGAAAGTGTGCAAAAGCTGTAAGTATGTACGTGTTGCATTGTGGAATATGATGCTAATGTAACAGGTTTTTGTATGTGATAAACTGATTTTAATGCACTCATATGTTGACTGATATATGATGGCTCAATGAGCATTATTGTGGCACTTTAAGTTCAATTAAATGTGAATTCAATAAGCATGCATTGTGTACAAGTTTGTGATGTAAATAGACGAATATGAACAGAGATGATGTGCATTAAATCAGTAATTAACAATGTGTAATTATGATGTGGATATTTTGGCCTTGTGACCTTATGAGACCGTTGGATATAGTTGGCATGCCATAGGATTGTGAGTACTCACCTATATGTGTTTTGTGATTTGAGCGTTGAGGCCCTGAGACATGTTGGAGAGATAAGGGAATGTGAGCTAAGCTCCATTCAACAAGACATGTTTGGTGTGTTGAATAGTGCTAGCTTTATGCTTCACCTTTGGGATATGTTCGACTTTATGAGTCAATTGGTGTGTTGGAGATCTGTGTATCCAATGAGTGATGATAGAGCTCACTTTATGTTTCATAGCTTCAAAAGCCAAATTATCTTAAAATGTTTATATGTGTACTGTAATATATGCCTAAATAAGGATGTGGTTGTTATGCCAATTTATCGTTTAAATATGTTCTTATATGTTATGATAATATGATAAGAGACGGATGCTTTTAATTGTGAATAATATGTTAAATGAGTTTATTTAAGTTACATGAAAATGTTAGTATGTTCTCATAGTAAATTGCGTATGTAATTTTGGATTGGGTTAATTTCATATAACTTGTGAATGTCTGTGAATATATAAGTTAAACTTGTAAGTATTTAAAGCATGTATATGTTGTTTTAGTCTTGACGAATTATTGTTAAATGAATTAATGAAGCATGAACATGTAATTCTGACTCAAATGGAATATGGTTGTGAATGTGTTGTAGTATGCTCTTGATTGACCTTTGATATTGTGTGTACATTGTGGTTACTCTGAGCATTCACTGAGCTTATAAAGATCACCCACTCATTTCTTAAACTTTGCATATTAGTTGTGTACTAGTGTGAGCGGTGTGGCCTTTCGAACGGTGATCCAAGCAAGTCTTTTCTTTTAGTAAGTGTTTAATTATTGATTATGTTTTGGGGAATAAGGCAATGTGGTGGACATATGTTGATATTTGCTATGTTATTATGGTGGTTACTTTAGAGTCAATGCTTTTAAGATTTATGAGACTTGGTGCTTGATTAATCATCTGGTTATACGGATATGATTCAACGTTTAAAACTAATTATATAAGCGTTATGATGATTTTTAGGAGTTATAATCGTTGCATTTTGATTTTGTATAAGTATGGATGATTAGAATGCTCACATATGTTGTATTTTTCTGGTCTGAAGCAGAGGTATCGATATTTGTATGTTAAAAACAATACATCTGGAAATTTCGAAGTGCAAGAAGTCAGTCTTGCTAATTGGTATCGATACCTTGGCCTGAGTATCGATACTCGGAGGCGAAATTATCGATACTTGTTCAATAGTATCAATATTTTCTGATAGTTGGGTTTTTTTATTGAGAAATAGTAAGCTAGTTTGGCACCGATTTTCCAAGCGGTATCGATAGTAGATGGGAGAATTATTAATACCACCTGTATAGTATCGATACATACGTGACATATTTGTAAATATTGCTAAATAGTCCTAAAACATGATTATTTGATGTTATAAGCTCATTTGGAATATAATTAGTGATAATCATCATGTGTTCCTCATAAAACTTAAATGAATGTTAAAATGGAAGACGTTTTGTTGGGAATAAGCTTTTACTTGTTGTATTTTACACGAGACGGTGGTGTGGCACCTTGATATTCAGGCTTGGCGACCAAGTCGAGTATGGGGTGTTACAGTTATGTCACCAACAAATTCGAGACATGGTGATCGTGTGGGCAACTAGGTGGCAAGGTCGTTATACATGGGTTGTCATCAATCATGGTACTACTTTGACATTCTCCTTGTTGAGGTAGTATAATGTTGTTACGCTTCAGTGGTCCCCTAGTGGTCACAATTGGAGATAGGAGCATTCCCGCTAAAGGCGACTTGCCTAATACTGGATGGCCCAGTGAAAGGTGAGATGCCCAGATGGTTGGTAGAAAATGGCACTTCAGCTCACATCATCCGATCGATCACCAGGGAACCAGCCATCCAGGCCTCTCACCTTTCATTAGGCCACCCGCTTTTACCTACTTAGTTTACCTATAAATCAATATGAACCAATTGAATTGGTTTTACTGGATTTTATATTTTTATATATATTGTAATTTTATGAATTTTTAGTAATTTATTTGATTTAATTAATTTAACTATAAATCCTATTCTAAAAACTTAAACATAAATTATTTTCACACTACTTGATATTTAATTGACCTCAAGAAGTGGTATTTAAATCTTAAGTGAGCTTTTTTTTTTGTGAAAATAAAATGGATACAAACACAATTAGCCTAGGTCCTCAAAGGAAGATCATCAAACAATCTTAAACCTGGTCTTTTGTCTCGAACCATTTTGACAAGACTATCAGCAATTTTATTTTCTTCCTAAGAATTATGTTGGATCTTCCATTGATTTACCGTCAGCACAGTTTGATGTATTCTTCTGACTAGAGCAGAATTAGATATTCCAGCTGAATCATCTTGAATGGTAGTAGCTGCTTCCAGATTATCCATTTGAATTAAGACCTTTTTTACTCTCCTGTCTGAGATGAGCTTTAACCCATCCAAAATGGCCCAAAGCTCCGCCTCTGTCGCTATACAACTTCCCAAGTATATGTCAAACCCAATGATCCATTTACCATTTTGGTCACGCACTAACCCTCCAGCTGCAGCAGAGCCCTCATCACACCTAACTGAACGATCTGTATTTAGGCACACCCACCTTTTATCTATGCATAGACCAGCAAAAGAACTTTGGATCATATGATTCGGTACCTTTAAAGCTGAAGTGTACTGCCTTGCCCAGCTAAGAGAAACTTTAAGAATCTTATCAATACTCCATGAAATACCTTGAAAGGTAAATAAGTTTCGGTTTTTCCAAATGCGCCAAGCAATGATCCCAAAGAGACATAGCCAATCAACCCTTTTTAGACTGATGATTCTATAGGTTTTCCATCATCCATTCATGAAGAGATCCGATGTAGAAACTTAGAAGCGCTCTATTCGGGATAAGCTTATCCCAAATACTCCTAGCAGCAAGGAAGTCTCTAAGGACATGTATCACCCTCTCATACTCATGCCCACAAAAACCACATGCACTGACTGTCCCAACTCCTCGCTTTACTCTTTCAACATTTGTGAGAAAACATTGTTTAAGAGTAAGCCAAATGAATAAACGAATCCGATGTGGACCTTTGAACTTCTAAGGTAGCTCCCAAATTGGTTCTTTTAGATTCAATGTACCCTCTCAGATTTTACCATAGGCGTTTTTAATATAGAAAGAGCCTGTCAAAGAAGCCCCCAAATAACTCTGTCAAGGCCAAAAGAGGGGTGAGGTGGAGGAACACAAATGATTCGATTAAGAACCTCTTTTAAAACACAAATTCTAAAAAGATCTAAATTCCATAAACCATCATCAGTAGTCATATTCTTGATAGAGATATCCATGCTAAGATTAGAAATAATAGAAATATGATTACATAGAGGTCCAAAGTTTGGAATCCAAGAGTCCAGCCAACAATTAATAGAGTTTCCATCCCCAACAAACCATAATAAATTTTCGCAAAGAAAGGGCCATAATTTAGAAAGGGATTGCCATAAGAAGGAACAACACCCTCTTGAAAGGTTTTCAGGTATACTACTTGTAACCCTATACTTTGACTGGAGAACCCGAACCCAAAGTGCATTGGAGTTTGAAACAATGATATATCCAATCTTCATAATGAAGGACGTGTTATGATCTTTCAAATGCCTCAACCCAAGACCATCATGCGATTTAGGTTGACAAACAGAGTCCTATCTAACCAAAGCCATCTTAGAACCACCATTATAAGACCCCCAAATAAACTTTCTAACCATGCATTCAATCTCATTGCATAATCCTTTGGGGACCATCATTGTCTGCATAAAATAGCTAGGAATCGAAAGCAGGACAAGTTGGGCCAAAGTCACCCTGCCAACTAAGCAGAGTTGTCTGGCGTCCCAGCTAGATAATTTACTCCGCACCTTGTCAACCATGAACCGCAGCATGTTATTAGTGACCTTGTCATGAAAGAGCAACACCCTAAGATAAGATCCCAGATTATTAACCTCCAAAAAAATAAAATATCTGCTTATGTGTGTCCTTGAGCTATCCTCTACACCTTTTGAAAAAAGGATATTTATTTTCCGCATATTAATCTTATGACCTGGGAAATCACAAAACTTGTCGAGAATGCTTTTAATGATCTATGCTTTATGTTCATCAACATGACCAAATAAAATCAAATCAATTGCGAAAAAGAGATGAAATAGTGGTGGACTGGTGTGAGACAAACGAATAGGGGACTAGTTTCCAGAGTCAATGGCAGAATGGATACTATGAACCAACCATTCCATAAAGAGAACAAACAAATAAGGAGATAACGGACATCCCTATCGAACACTCCTAGCAGGCCAAAATTTCTGAGTTGGGACACTGTTCCACAAAACCTGCATAGATGAATTTGAAATTGCAGACATAATAACATTACGTAAAAAATTAGGGATACCTGCAACCTATAAAGAGGCGTCAATGAAGTCCCACTACACACGATTATACGCTTTCTCTAGATCAATTTTGATGGCTATCCACATCCTATTTTTCTGCGTACTCCTCATGAAGTGAATAATCTCTTGTGCAATGACTATATTATCAGTAATGTTTCAACCTACTACGAACCTAGTTTGTTCAAGAGCAATGATTTTTGGAACGACCACTTTAAACCGGTTTACAATAACCTTCATAACTAGTTTATAAAGAACTAGAACAGAGACTGATAGGTTGAAACTAAGAGAAGTCTTCCAGATTTTGCACCTTAGGAATGAGAACAATAAGTGAGTTATTCAAGTATGAATCTATAGTTTCACCCTAAAAAACACAGTTGACCCAATTGCAGACAGAAGCACCCACATGTTCCCATTGACTCTGATAAAATAAAGCATGATATCCATCACTCCCAGGAGCTTTCAAAAGAGCTATATCGAAAAGGGTAGATTTAATTTCCTCGTCCATGATCGGGTTATTCAGGAGAGTAACATTTCCATGATCGAGATGAGGAAAGGCACTAGGGGGCAACCCTCTCATTGGCCCAGGGTTTTTACCATACAGCTTCTCAAAGAACTTAACTGCTTCAAGTTTCAATTTCTCCTAATCCAGAACCTATTCACCTATATCGTTCTTCAAACCAATAATTTTGTTCTCTTTCCTCCTCAAAGTGCGCATATGAAAGAATTTAGTGTTACGATCCCCTAACACTAACCATTCACAATGGGCCTTTTGACGCCATAAAACTTCCTCATGGTGCAACAAAGATTCTAATTCCTCTCGTACCTCCACCTCAACCTAATTCAAATAAGCAGAGTTCACTCCACCAAGTGCTATCTCAATATTTTTTAAATTCCTAGTCAGTTGCTTCTTACGGGTGTTGATGTGGCCATACACCTCTTTATTCCATCTTTTAACCCAATTTGTAAAATCTAAATGAATTGCCGGCATAGTACTAGAACTTTTTTAATTACACTTAACAAAAATTGAGAAAGTTGGGTGCTCAACGCAACCAGCTAGGAACCTGAAAGGGCACCCTATAGAGAGGTAGAACTCAGGCCTTAACGACAAAAATAAAGGTCTATGATCTGATTTAAACTGTGGAAGATGTGTCACCATGGAGTTTGGAAAGGCAACATTCTAAGCACTATTAAAAATAGCCCTATCCAAACGTTCAACAATTCCTCTGATCTGCCATATGAACTTCGAGCCTCCGAAGCCCAAATAATGCAATTGAGTCGAATCCATAAAATCTCCAAATAAAAGACACATTTTCCCTAAACTCCACCCTCCTCTCTTTTCATTGTAGGAAAGAATAGTGTTGAAATCCCCAATCGCCATCCAAAGAGATTCATCCCTAGGAATAGTTCTATGTAAGGCCTCCTAAAGATATCTCCTTTTACGACTATTCGGGCTTCCATAAAAAAATGTATCCAAAAAAGGCTGTCTAAAATTATTACTAGAGACTTTGACTAAAACAAATTGGGGATGACTTTTGAGAATCTCAACACAAAACTACTCTCTCCAGCCAATCCAAATACCATCCAAAAATCCAATTGCCTCCACTTAATGCGAGTATTGAAACCCAAGCTTCGCAATAATCAAATCTGCTTTCTTACCACTGACCCTCGTCTCTAAAAGGCCAATTAAATATTATCTATGTTCACTATTATACTCACGAAAGACACGAAAAAACTTTGAACTAGCACAACTCTGACAATTCCAAGATAAAATAGTAAAATTCATAAATAATTACAAAGAGGAGAGGGAGCCAACTAATAGGAAGTTGCAGATGCTTTGACACTACCAACTTGGCTATCGGTCTTATCTGATGCGGTTTCCATTTAAGCACTAAGGATTTTAGCCATAGAAGTCATGGCTTCTGGAAGTGGAACCCGTGAATTACAAGCAAGTTTAAAATGACCCCACATCCACGATATTTTTTTTGTTCAACGCCTTTCAAGTATGACCATTTAATCATTTATTCCAAAACCATGGCCTTTAGAAGAGATAGAATTACTATCGTAGACAACTCTTCCTTCGGTCCTGATTTTTTAAATAAAATTTTCACTCCACAATCATCTATGGACTGAACGTTTCATCTGATGTCGTCGGAGCAGACCCTTCAACCACCGTCGCGAAAACTCCCCCTAAGCCACCATCCGTATTGCGACTTGTCAAAGAAGAAAGGCAATGATTTTTTAGGTGTCCATATCTGCCATAGGTAAAACAAATCGTAGGTAGAGATTCAAACTCTACTCTTTGCATTCTGCCATTAATTAGAACTTGGGATGTTAACGATTTTTCCAAGTCAACAAACATCGCCATTCTGGAAAATTGTCCCCTTGCTCCACTACCAATTTTAATATCCAACTTGGTCACTTTCCTAACCAAACTTCTGATCTCCTCTAAAATCCATTTCTTGTATAGGAATACCGACAATCCTGAAAAATGGATCCAGGTCAGAACCACACTCGAAAAGGGCTTTGGCGGATTAAAGTTTACCATCGATGGCTAGATTATGAGGTAGTGCCACACACTATCCACAGTCCTTAAGTCAAAGCCGTCTCATAATCGTTCTTGTTTTGGAAACGGACCAGATAGTATCCATTTTCTACGTCCATTAAGGAAAGGATTGATAAGGTTTCCAAAGACTTTAATCCAATTGAACAGAATTCCATACCTTATGTAACACCCATAACCTGTTTCCGTCGCCGAAATAGGGTTACAAAGTATTACCTTACTGTACAGAACTTTTCAGAACACATAGCTGCCAATCATTTAATTAAATAAAAAAAATCATATTTAATTCAAAGTGGAATAATCATACATTTACGGATCTTAAATCAAACTTTCAAGGCCTTAAAAATAGTTTAGAAACAATTAGGGTGTAACAGCCCGTTTTTGGTCAAATCAGAATAGTGGTTTTGGAACCACAAATTTGAGGTCAAAATATTTATTTTATTATTATTTTAATGTTTAAATTGTGATAAAATTATTGTGTGAAAGTTTCGTTAAGAAATTTTATCGTTTGATTAGTTAATTTGATAAAAAGGACTAAATCGCGTAAAGTGTAAAAGTGGAGTTCTATTAGTTAAAAGTATCTAATAGCTATAGAACCTTAAAGTAAGGGTCCTTGTGTTGAAATTATACCATTAATAGCATGAGTGGACATATATGGACAAGAATTAAAGTGTTTTGATGGTATTATAATAAGGTTAATATAGTAATTAATAAATAAAGGTTAATAAAACAAAACAAAAATCAAAATTTTTTCCATATTTCTCTCAATTGCCAAAAATTGAAGATAGGAGAAACCAATTTAGGGTTTAAAGCATACGGCAACTTCAAGCTTAAATTGGTGAGTGATTTTAACTCGATTTTTGATTATTTTTATGCTTTTGTGATCGTTGCATCTACTACTAGCTAGCCAAGGGACTATTTTGCAAAAATGTTAAAGATTTTGAAAGTTTCCATGGAAATATGTGTTTCTTGATGTTTGATGATGAAATATGAAATCTTGTTGTTAGATTAACATATTTTGTAAAGTGATTTTTAGTGAAAATGCAAAATAAGGATTAAATTGAGAAATGTTGAAACTTTGTGGTTAAAATGTGAAATAAATGAAAAATATGGACTGTTAGGGGCATTATGGTAATTCAGATAGAATGGGTTTATTATGAATTTCATTAATTTGTGATTTTATGAAATAAAGACTAAATTGTGAAAAATGTGAAATATTAGGGGCAAAAGTGTAAATGTGTTTTAAAGTGTGTTTTGGACTAAATTGAATAGAGAGATGATTAAATAAGTTAATTTTGATTATATTTAGATCAAGATAGGAGAAATACGGACTTGGATAGGGGAAAAGATAAAGTTATCGACTAATCGACTCATTTCGTCGTTTACACGTCCGAGGTAAGTTCGTTTGTGATAAATTTCTATACGAGGGTATTTAATATGCTTTGATATTGCATAAATTGTGAATACGAGAATGTGGATATGAACGTTACTGATTCGATGATGATTCGATATCCAAAATCCCGGTTGAACCTTAGGAATAGTTTAGGATGCTAGTGACATGTCATTAGGGATTCTTTGATGTGGCTTCGGGCCATGAGTTAGCACTTCGGGTGCAAGATATACCGATTTGGCTTTAGGCTATGCATATCGGCTGATTTGGCTTCGGGCCATGATATCAGTATTTCGGATAAGTTACATTGATTTGGCTACGGGCCATGGTATAGGTACTTATCGTGTGAGATCATTGAGTATCCGACTTCTATTTCGAAATACTGATATCATGGCCATGGTATAGGTACTTATTGTGTGAGATCATTGAGTATCCGACTTCTATTCTGAATGGTTCAATGGGTAAATGAAAGACGAGAAAGTGTATGAGATTTGTACGGGATGGTACATGTATATGTAAAAACTATTCTACCATTGAATCGAAGAAATGATGATGAAAGTATATAGTTTGTGAATGAGTATTTGAAAGGTTTGTTAGTTAATGTAAGATACATGTTGATGTATTCAAATTAATGATTTATATTCATGCGATTGCATTAAGTTATTTCATATGAGCTTACTAAGTTCTATAGCTTACTTTGTGTATTTTTCCTGTGTTTTATAGTAATATCGAAGCTAGCTCGAACTCGGGGATTGTCAGAGATCGTTTCACACTACCATATATCACTTGGTACCTTTGAACTTTGGAATTTTGAGTATATGGCATGTATAGGTATTTTGAGTCATTTTGATTATGGATTGATAATGGTTTTGGTCATTTGTAATAGCTTGTAAATATAGCCATGAGATTTGGCTTAATTTGGTGGACTTAGTTATGTCCTTATATATGTGCATATATGGTTGATAATTGAGTTCATGGATGGATAGGTGAATGACCTACATTATGAGGTTGTGGAATTGGCATCATGCTTGTGAATTGGTACAAAATGATGTATGTTAGGTAAATGTTTAACTAGTTGATTGGTATATGTATTTTGGTATGTTTTGGTTGAGTAAAATTTGAGGTATAAGCATGTTGGTTGCTAGTATTGGAAATAGTATGAATTAGCCTTGATTGTGGCTAAATTGGAGGTTTATTTATAATGTGGATTGGTCTCATTTTGGTTGTTTAGGTGAGCATAAGTGTGGGTGGCAAATTGGCTTGGTAAATAGCCTATTTTTGTCTACACGGGCGTGTGTCTCGGCCGGTGTGACACACGGTCATGTTACACGGCCGTGTGTCCTCTGGTGTGGTTTTAAAAATTAAGTCAGTATGCTTGTAACACCCCAAACTCGGCCTAGACGTTATGGTCGAATCTAGCGATGTCACATGATAGTACTTTAGAAGATGTAATTACGATAAAACCATTTTTCAATATCTTAGGCTACCGTCAAAAGCGTGTCGTTCGTTCATTCTTTATCCATTTTCAAAACATTATACGTTGTCCATTTTCCAAAATATTTATACTACGCGGAAGCATTTAAATTCGTTTGCGTATTTGTGGTGTTTTGATAAAACATTCGTTTATTTTGAAAACTCGAGCTTTCCTACTGCTAACGGTAAAACCATAAACGTTGCAAGTCCCAACTTAAACAGAAATCCGTAATGGCCATATTACATAAGGTATACCCCGATATAAATAAAACCATAAATAAAATAAAGAAGATAAAACCATAAAGGTTCAGAACCGTGGTCACCGCCGAGTCCTTCGCCGTATCGATCCATCTACTGCTGGGGATTACCTGAATAGATTAAACAGAAATGGGTGAGTTTTCGCAACTCAGTGTGTAATCCCCACAGAAAACACGCACACAACATACTGTTAGAACACAATCATGCATTTACAGTTCGGGTCTGAGCCCATTATAGAAACGGTGTGGACCTTAGCCCACTCAGATACAGAATAAGATATATTCTAAGGCTATAGCCCATTTCAGACATAATAAACAGATCATAGCAGAAAAGCAGAGTCCTACCCACCAGCCTTTACACACCAACTCCGTCTAACCCTACACACCATGTGGGGATAAAGTCAACCCACCCATCCCTACACACCATGTCAGATGCAAAATGCGGCATAATAATCGAGAAGTTGCAAATGAGTTGCTAGATATGAGCTTAAGAGCCTTTCAGATACTTCCTCCAAATATCATCAACCCACCCTGATGCAATGCAACATACAAAGAATGTCATGCTATTATGCAATTAACAATACATATATTCAGATATCATAATTCATGCTTGGTACAGAAATCAGACAGATAGATCATCCATATAGGGGTCTAAGTATTGCTTACCGACCCTACGGTAGGTCCACAGTCGACTTGGGCGACCCGTGCAACCTTACAGAACATTTCAGAAATATGGGCTCACACACCCATGTGGCCTGCCCGTGTGGGCCTACATGCATGTGTGGCCCACACGGCCCAAATTGGCCTTGGCCGTGTGGATCACACGGCCTGGCCCAAAATCCCACACGCCTGTGTGGTTCACCCGTGTAGGCCCACATGCCCGTGTGGCCCACACGGCCCAATTGGTTGAGCCCGTGTGTCGCACATGGCCTTGCTCAGCCATCACACGGCCGTGTCACTCGCACACGGCCTGACTCGTCAATCACACGGCCGTGTGGTGACTTACAGTGTTGCACACGGCCTACCACACGGGCGACCACACACCCGTGTGGCGTGACAGTAAGGTTTTTGGCTTTCACCGAAACCTCATTTTCTGCATTTCCGGGTACACACCTGGTTTCGATTGAAGCTAAGACTATCACTTAGCACTCCAGAACCTAAGAATTGATATTTCAACGTCCAAATCAGTGTTTAAAACAAAACTAAATCGAGATGTTAAACCCGATACCTTTCAAAAACCTTACCTTAAATCGAATAACAGCGTTTCCCCACCACTTCAACGTCGATCAACACGCTCCGACCCTTTAACCTTCACCATAACAAACGAATCCCAAAAATTACTAACCCAAAATCCAAAATAACAGTACTTACTACACATGTCGAGACTTACCACACCCGCGTGAGCACCAACAGTGTAACAAGACAAGGAATGAAGGGGCGAATTCAGAAAAAGAGGGAAAAAGGAGAGGGGGACGGTAGAGGGTTTGGAGAAGAAGAGAAAGCCGAAATTTGTTTTCTTTTTTTTGTTGGGGAGAGGAAAACTGAACAATTTTTTTATAATCCCCCTATCAACTCCCCAAATCTCTCCCTACTATCATATTTTCAGTCCAACACAAACACTCTAGACATGATAGGCAAAAATAATGCTCACGCAGGGATTCGAACACAGGACATTCAGTACCTTGACACATCTCTTAACCACCAGACCAGCAGGCCCATTCTGACATGTTTTAAAAAATAAATACTTATAAGCCTACTAACCAAAGGTAGGGCTTTATTCCATAAAGACCCAAAATTTTCCCAAGCGAAGGCTTGAACTTGGGACCTCACACACACACCCAGAACACATAACCACTGAAGCAGATACATAATTGTGTGTCAATTTTACAAAAGCCAAAACTAAGAAAATTGGGGCGTTACAATGCTCCACACGGCCTCACACACAGGCATGTGACTTGGCCGTGTGGCATAAGTCAGTATACCCTACAGGTTTGACACGGCCTGGCACACGGGCGTGTATGGTCATTTTTAGGGCACACGTGCTAGTTACACGGGCGTGTGTGTTTGCCGTGTGACCCAAGTCAGAGAGTTACACGGGGTCAAACACGGGCTGGGATACGGCCATATGCTCTAATTTCGAATGTCCACATGGCCTGTGACACGGGCGTGTCTAGTGACCGTGTGAGACAAACGGCCTGACCACACAGGCGTGTGCCCCCTATTTTGAGAAAAATTTTCAAAGTTTCGTGAAAGATTCTTGAGTTATCGGTTTAGTCCCGAACCATTCCCAAATCATGTTTAGGGCCTCGTAGGCTCGTATAAGGGACAAATTGATTGAAAATGAATGATGATTGTATGTATTGATTGAATATAGGAGAAAAGTATTGTTTAAATGTATTGTAAGTCTGGTAGTGCTCTGTAACCCTATTCCGGCGTTGAATATGGGTGGGGGTGTTACATAGCGACCAATTTGAGACAAAACATAAAATTTAGGATAAAAATAAATTTTCCAAATAGGGGTCACACGGCCATGTGTTAACCCGTGTGAGAACTGCACCTATATTGTTTTTAAACACACTCTAGGCACACGCACGTATGGATTACCTGTATTCTTCACATAGTCATGTGACAACCCGTGTCCCAGGCCGTGTGAGCCCAAAAATGTCCTACTTCAAGCTCAAATTTCACCCAATTGCATAGGTACCTAAATCAATACATAACATGTGATCACAAGGCTTCAAACACATACAAGAACATCCAAAACAATGCTAATTCAATCCATTTAAGACCTAACCAATGGATCAATAATGACACTTCATCTCAATTACCCAACATTTCACTACTTTATTTTCATCACACAAGTCTCAACATACTCATATTTAACTTACCTTCAATTCACTTATATCATACCTAATTCAAGTCACACTTACATTTTCATGATTGTTAACTTATACTATAACATGGAATTAAACATACATACCACATTTAAACTATCCTACAACAACATCAAAATGCACCATCAAACACAATACATGTCCTTATGGACAATACAAAACATAACCAAATTTCCTATTACATGCCATATAAGCCAACATAATTTTAAGGGTTACCAATAATCCCTAGATAGTGTGATTTTTTCGTGCTGATTTGATCTCTCGATCCACAAAATGTATTTACAATTAAACAAGACAAACACACGAGTAAGCTTTTCTAAAGCTTAGTAAGTTCGTCGATTGAATGGTAAAGCTTACTATATTATGCATAGTATTTCAATTAAAAAAATTTATAACCAATGTTTCCAACAATAAGGTCATGAACAGAGTTCCTAGCGATAAGGTTCTTAACAGATTTCCTGTCAATCACAACTCACAACAGGTGAGTAATGCTCAATACAATAGTACTAATTAGTTTCCACATTTTAATAAATTTTCAAAGATCAATAAAATATAGCTCGATGAATGATATACGGATACGAGTACACGATTAACCATCCAACACACCAGATGCTCAAATAATAATTTCTAGAAAACATACATGTCCATAACGGAGTCAATTCAAGATACCAAGTACAAGTCATGCCATGCAAAGTCATTAAACAAGTTATTTAATACAATAATTACGACCTGATGAATGACTTACAGATACGAGTACACAAGTAGTCCAACCGAAACACGCCAAACACTCATAAGAGCTAATCCAACCGATAACATGCCTCGACACTAAGTGCCTAGCCTGTAGGCTATACATCCGCCCCCGTAACATTCAAGAACAGGATAGTATAACACAAGAGTTCGCAAAAAATGCTGAACCTCGGTATACTTGAGAAAAATATATATAAAGCACGCCACATCAATCTCCACTCCTACCCTGCATAACACACCATCATTCAGTTGTACTCTATCTCGTGTTCATCCGGCCCAAACATAGTAATTCAATAGAAATTTTTCGAGTAATTTAATATCATTAATATAATAATTAATATCCATTATTCCATAGCATATCATTATACAATTCATATAGATATTAAGTTACAAGCCAAACGAACTTACAAGACTGATTTCCAGTAACGATACAGAATAGCTCAATCAGGGCATATAATACATTTAAAAATGTACTAAATTTAAACCGTACGAACTTACCAGACTAAATAATTGGTGTGAACTTACCAGACGAGGCATGTATGACGAAACTACTGTTTCTAGCACCATTAAAAATTGAGTTGTTACACCATATATTGCATTCAAATATTTTCACAACAACCGTGGCTTCCATATCTTTAACCAATAATTTTTTAATCCGCTCAAAAAAGTCAATGGTCGAAATACCATTGATGGTAGATCTTAGAATGACACCTTCTTCAAACTTTAAGTCCACATCAATAAAATCATCTGATATCATGGAGGAGTCTAAGGACCCAGTACCTCTCCCTCTCAACAATTTGTGTAACACCCCTAACCCGTAACCGACACCGAACTAGGGTTAGGAGCATTACCGGACAGATCGGAAACTTACATAACATTTCATACATTACATTCATCATTAACAATCATAATGTCCGTTAGATTAGTCATCAAGACCCTAAGCATGCATATAAACCGAGTTGGGACTAAACTAAAACACATATATAATTTCATGAAAATTAAAAACTTTTCTAACTTTCAGGGGAGACACGCCCGTGGGAGGAGACCGTGTGCCCTCCACGGCTTCTAGACACCCCCGTGTGTCCATCCGTGTTTACATAACCGACTATATCAACACGGTCACTAGGCACGGCCGCCGTGCCATGACCGTGTGCTACCGCACCATATCGACTTTTCCAACACGGCCACCAAGCACGCCCGTGCCATGGCCGTGTGTGCTTAGCTAGCTACTCGACTTGTACACCACGGCCACCGACACGCCCATGTCGAGGCCGTGTGCTATTTAAGCTACATTCTTCCAATTCAACCACGGTCTTAGGCACGCCTGTGCCTGGCAAATCATGACATTATAGGCCATTTACAAGGCCAAAATGCCACCCAAAAAGGGTCATACCTACAAGCAACATTATCCACCTCATTTCATGCATATATGGCAATAAAAAACATACCAAATTGAACATTTCATCAACACATTCAATACCAATTCCATTCATACCAAAATACAAACTAAAACCCACATCATCTCAAGCATATACCATCCATTTGCTTAACCAAAACTTAATCCTTTCATAAACATCAAAACATATCAAAATTTGCATCATAAAACTCATTCATTCAAGCATATTACCAACTCAAATCTTGCCAAAACACATGGCTAAGTTCACATCATAAATATTTACACATATCTAGCCTATACATGCCATATTTAGCTATATTCATTATCAAAAAGGTACCGAAATAAGTTTAGTAGTGTGATGATGATCCTTAACGATCCCGAGCCTTCAGTAGCTTGACGACCTATAAAACAGAGAAAACACACACACAGAGTAAGCTTTTCAAAAGCTTAGTAAGTCATATACAAATAAATTTAATAGACAAGTATATAAACGTATAGAAATATAGGCATATTTCATATACATAACATCTTCTCACATATATACTTTGGTTCATACTATTGGTCACATTTGTCACATTCATCAATTCCAAAAGTCTCTTATGCATAATACTATTTCAAAAGCTCATAACCATCATAGCAAGGTTACATAGGAACTTACCTTATGTACACACTTAGTGTATGAATCAACGTACCTGAATTGGATTCACTATTTACATGGCTATTTCGTATCACAAACTTGCCCGTTGAACCGTAAGGAATCTAGTAGGATACTCAGAAAGCTCAGAATGGTTGTACAATGCCAACGTCCCAGACGAGGTCTTACATGTACTCAGACATTGATGTCGCTGTCCCAGACAGGGTCTTACACGTATCAATACGATGCCGATGTCCCAGACATGGCCTTACACGTAAAGCTTATATCGATGCCAACATCCCAGACGTGGTCTTATACATAAAACTTATATCGATGCCAACGTCCCAGACGAGGTCTTACACGAAGTCTCAAATCAACGCCAATGTCCCAGACGAGGTCTTACATGATAAAATAGAACAGATACCTATGTCATGATTTAGTCAATCCTATCTATTCCTAGGTTCGTGCACGGGGTTTTCTGGACTTAATCGAGATATCGAACTTATCTCTAATTCAAATGCATAACCTCTCATAACATAAGAATTCATTATCATCATTAATTGTATGAACAATTACAATTGCATACATGTACATTTATTTGCATAGTGACTTACCTCGGATTTGGTTTATTGGAATGAAAACGGCTACTCGGTTACTTTCGCTTTCCCGCGATCTAAATCCATTTTCCTCGGTTCTTGATCTTTAATTTTGGCTTGTAAGTGCCGAAACCCTTAAGCTTTTATTCTTTCTCTTTTTCTTAATATTTTCGGCTAGAATGGATGAATACATCCACTAGCTCTTTCATTTATTTTATTAATAACATATTTTTAACCCATTTACTAAAATATCCATCCAATTAATAAATAAAACAAATATGTAATAAGGGCATATTTGACTTTCATTCATCCTCTAACTACATAATGGTCTATTTGCTTCATACGGCCTTTTCTTTTAAAAGCTACAACACATTGGTACTTTAGCAAATAGCAAGCAAATTTCACATTTTATGCATTTTAATCCTTTTGTTATATTAAACACACAAACGGACAAATTAGCTTACAAAAATTTAGCGCATGCTTAATCACATATTAACTGCACAGAAAATAATATAAAAATATTATACGGACTCGGATTTGTGGTCCCAAAACCACTGCTTACGACTAGGTGTAAACCGGATCATATAATTCTCCCCCTTAGGGATTTTCGTCCCCAAAATCTTCTTCATAAAATGTAGATTCGGATCATCTTTGTTTCATTGAATCTTCCGGTTCCCACGTTGCCTCTTCAATTCCGTGCCGATTCCATAATACTTTCACTAACGGAATTTTCTTGTTTCTCAACTCTTTTACTTCACGAGCTAAGATACGGATCGGTTCCTCTTCATATGACATGTCAGATCGGATTTCAATTTCAGATAGGGCAATCACATGTGACGGATCAGATCGGTATCTACGGAGCATCGAGACATGAAACATATTGTGGATCTTTTCTAATTCAGAGGGCAATCTTAATCTGTATGCAACAGGCCCGACACGTTCAATGATCTCATACGGTCTAATGAACCTCGGACTTAACTTGCCTTTACGTCCGAATCGAAGCACTTTTTTCCACGGAGACACTTTCAAAAATACTTTATCACTGATTTCAAATTCTATATCTTTTCGTTTCAAGTCCGCATACGACTTCTGACGATCAGATGCTGCTTTCAAACAATCTCGGATCAGTTTCACTTTCTGTTCTGAATCTTTTATCAAATCAACACCGTGTAGTTTATTTTCACTGAGTTCAGTCCAATACAGAGGGGTACAACATCTACGTCCGTAAAGAGCTTCATATGGTGCCATTCTGATACTCGACTGAAAACTATTATTATATGCAAATTCAATCAAATGCAGATACTGTTCCCACGTACCATTTAACTCAAGTACACAACATCTTAACATATCTTCAAGAATCTGAATGATCTGCTCAGATTGACCATCTGTTTGCAGATGAAAAGCTGTACTGAAATGCAATTTCGTGCCTAAAGCTTCTTACAGTTTCTTCCAGAATCTCGATGTAAACCTCGGATCCCTATCCGACACAATGGATAGTGGCACTCTATGCAATCTAACAATCTTGGAAATATATAGCTCGGCTAATCTATCAAGTGAATAATCGATCTTACTTAACAAAATGAGCAGATTTCGTCATTCACAACTATGACCCAAATTGCATCTTTCTTTCTCAAGTCCGAGGCAAACCAAACAAAGTCCATTGTTACTCTATCTCATTTCCATTTAGGAATCGAATCAATGGTGAAGCAATCCAGACGGAACTTGATGTTCGGCTTTTACTTGTCGATGACTAAAACATTTCAAACAAAGTCGGAAATGTCTCGTTTCATACCGCATCACCAAAGAGTGTCATTTCAAATCCTCGATACATTTTCGTACTTCCCGATGAAAAGATAGACGATCGCTATGTGCTTCGCTCAAAATCACCGAATCAACTCGGTTTTCTAACATAGATACGATCTCGGAATCTCAAACAATCATCAACAACTCGAAATTTAGATTCGGAATTCACTTAACACTGAGCTCGTTTCGTTAGCAATTCATTATCTACCTTCTGAGCATCACTTATTTGCTGTACAAACAACGGTTTCGCTTTTAACTCAGCTAACACAGAACTATCATCAGATAAATCTATTTGAGCATTCAAAGCGCGTAGTGCAAACGATGATTTTCAACTCAGTGCATCTGCAACAACATTTGCTTTACCCGGATGATAATCTATCACAACCTCATAATCTTTTAACAACTCAAGCCATCTTCTTTGATGTAGGTTCAAATCTTTCTGAGTCATCAGGTATTTCAAACTTTTATGATCTGAAAATACGTGACATTTTTCACCATATAGGTAATGGCGCCAAATCTTAAGTGCAAACACAATCGCAGCAAGCTCAAGGTCGTTTGTCGGATAATTCTTTTCATGAGGCTTCAACTGTCTCGAGGCATAAGCTACCACTTTGCCTTCCTGCATCAAAACACATCCCAGACCATTTAACGAAGCATCACTATAAACAACAAATTCTTTACCCGATTTCGGCTGTACTAACACTGGAGCTTCTGTTAACAGAGTTTTCAACTGATCGAAACTTTTCTGGCATTTATCTGACCATTCAAATCTAACATCTTTCTGAAGTAATCTAGTCAACGGAGTAGCTATGGTTGAAAAGCCTTTTACAAATCTACGGTAATAACCAGCTAAACCCAGAAAACTGCGGACTTCAGATACATTTCTCGGAGGTTTCCAATTCAGAATAGCAGAAATTTTACTCGGATCTACTCAGATTCTAGAAGCTGACACAATATGTCCCAGAAAGCTAACCTCGTGCAACCAGAATTCACATTTGCTGAATTTCGCATATAATTGCTTTTCTCTCAAAGTTTGCAACACGATTCTCAAATGCTCAGCATGTTCAGCCTCATCATGAGAATAAATCAAAATGTCATCAATAAATATGACAAAAAATCGATCTAGGTATGGTCTGAAAATTCTGTTCATCAGATCCATAAAAATAGCAGGAGCATTGGTTAGTCCAAATGGCATAACTAAAAACTTATAATGCCCGTACCTCGTTCTGAAAGCAGTCTTCGGAACGTCTGAATCTTTAACTCTCAGCTGGTAGTACCCCGATCTCAGATCGATCTTGGAAAATACAGTAGCTCCTTTTAACTGATCAAATAAATCATCTATTCGAGGTAATGGATATTTATTCTTTATTGTCACTTTATTCAACTGACGGTAATCGATACACATCCTCATCGTGCCACCTTTCTTTTTCACAAATAGAACAGGAGCACCCCAAGGCGAGAAACTCGGTCTAGCAAACCCTCTATCAGTCAATTCTTGTAACTGCGACTTTAACTCTTTCAACTCTGTTGGTACCATTCTATACGGAGCTATTGAAATAGGCGTAGTACCGGCAACAACTCAATACCAAATTTAACTTCACGTATCGGAGGTAAACCCGGTAACTCTTCAGGAAACATATCAGAAAACTCACAGACAATAGGCACTGATTCAACTTTATTTTCGGATACCTTTGAATCAATCACATAAGCAAAATATGCCTCATATCCCTTCTTCACATAACTCTGAGTTTTCAAAAGAGTTATCATAGCAGACAATCCAATCAAATCATTAGATTCAATTCGTACAATCTCATCATTCGAACATCTCAAATCAATAGTCTTTCTTTTACAGTTCACAACAGCATCATGCATAAACAACCAATCCATACCCAGAATAATATCGAACTCATCAAATGGCAAAAGCATCAGATCAGCAGGGAAACAGATATCTCAAAACATTAACGGACAGTTCTTGCATACTTTATCAAAAAGAACACTTTTACCTAAGGGGTTCGATACTTTTATAGCAAACTCAATAGACTCTACAGGCAAAGTCTTACTGAACACTAAATTCATGCATATATATGAATACGTAGAACCAGGGTCTATCAAAGCAACCACAGAAGTATCATAAAGAGTAAAAGTACCCGTTATAACGTCAGGCGACGAAGTTTCCTCTCGAGCTCGTACAGCATACGCTCTGGCAGGCGCTCTAGCTTCAGATCTAACAACATTATCTCTCGTAGTTCTCTGACTACTACCAACATTTCTTACATTCTTCGGAGGTCTACCTCTCACAGGTGCATTATCAGATCTCGGATTCTGAACAATCTATGGCTCGACAGATTCAGGGCAATCACGGATAAAATGATCCAGTGATCCACATCTAAAGCAAGCTCTGTCATTTAATCTACAGCTTCTCGGATGCCTTTTTCCATAATGTTTACATTCAGGTTTCTCTGATCGTATATTTCCAACACTTGCCATCAAGTCATTGGAGCTTTGGAGCTCATTTGCGGTCTAGATTGATTTGCTCGAATATCTCACATTATCTCTCAAAGCGACTTTGATTATCTCGGAATCTTTTCGAGTAGATCTGAAATGATTTGCTCTGAAATCTCTTTCTCATATCTCAAACTTCTGATTCAGCTTTTCTTTTATCTTTTCCAAGTGCCTCAGCTTTGCACGCTCGGTCAACAAGTACAACAAACTCCTTTATCTCTAAAATTCTGACTAGCAAATGAATGTCTTCATTAAGCCCATCTTCGAACCTTTTGCACATTATAACTTCGGATGATACACATTTCTGAGCATACTGACTCAGTCTCACGAATTCTCGTTCATACTCAGAAACAGTCATTCTGCCCTGTTTAAGTTCCAAAAATTCCTTCCATTTCTGATCAACGAATCTCTCACTGATATATTTCTTCCGTAACTCAGTCTGAAAGAAGTCCCATGTAAGTCGTTCCCTCGGAACAACAAAAATTAGGGTTTTCCACCATTGATAAGCTGCATCTCGGAGTAACGATACAACACACTTTATGCATTCATCCGGAGTCAGAGACATTTTGTCAAATACCCGAATCGTATTCTCTAACCAAAACTCAGCCTTTTCAGCATCATCATCATTGGTAGCTCGGAATTCTTCAGCCCCATACTTGCGAATCTTATCAACCGGAGGCTTATTCAACAGATTTACACCCATCATCGGAGGCACAACTGATGTCTGAAGGGGATTACCCGGGGGCGGAGGTTGTGAAACAGTCGGGTTATTCTTTACAAACTGAGTGAACCACTCACTCATCATCTGGAAGAAAGCTTGTTTAGCTTCTTCCCCTTGACCTCTAGTAGCCGGTCTCGATTCAGAAGGCGCTGTCCCTTGCGCGTGATCAGGCGCATTGCTTTCTACGTCATCAGCTACGGCTCTTTTGGGATGCATTACTATACAGAAATCACATTTATACGTCAGGATTCATCACACTATCACAATTTAGAAATATGGCATGTATAGCTAGACTCTGACACGCTACGTTAGTCCGAGAATGGGCTAAATCGTAGCTCTGATACCAACCAAATATAACACCCCTAACCCATAACCGACATCGGACTAGGGTTAGGAGCATTACTGGACAGATCGGAAACTTACATAACATTTCATACATTACATTTATCATTAATAATCATAATGTCCCTTAGATGAGTCATCAAGACCCTAAGCATGCATATAAACCGAGTTGGGACTAAATTGAAACACATATATAATTTCATGAAAATTAAAAACTTTTCTAACTTTCAAGGGAGACACGCCCGTGGGAGGAGACCGTGTGCCCTCCACGACTTCTAGACACCCCCGTGTGTCCATCCGTGTTTACATACTGACTATATCAACACAGTCACTAGGCACGGCCGTGTGCTACCAGACCATATACTGACTTTTCCAACATGGCCACCAAGCACACCCGTGTGCCATGGCCGTGTGCTTTTAGCTAGCTACTGACTTGTACACCACGGCCAGCTGACACGCCCATGTCGAGGCCGTGTGCTATTTAAGCTACATTCTGCCAATTCAACCACGGTCTTAGGCACGCCCGTGTGCCACAACCGTGTGACATTATAGGCCATTTATAAGGCCAAAATGCCACCCAAAAAGGGTCATACCTACAAGCAACATTATCCACCTCATTTCATGCATATATGGCAATAAAAAACATACCAAATTGAACATTTCATCAACATATTCAATACCAATTCCATTCATACCAAAATACAAACTAAAACCCACATCATCTCAAGCATATACCATCCATTTGCTTAACCAAAACTTAATCCTTTCATAAACATCAAAACATATCAAAATTTGCGTCATAAAACTCATTCATTCAAGCATATTACCAACTCAAATCTTGCCAAAACACATGGCTAAGTTCACATCATAAACATTTACACATATCTAGCCTATACATGCCATATTTAGCTATATTCATTATAAAAAAGGTACCAAAATAAGTTTAGTAGTGTGATGATGATCCTTAACGATCCCGAGCCTTCAGTAGCTTGACGACCTATAAAATAGAGAAAACACACACACAGAGTAAGCTTTTCAAAAGCTTAGTAAGTCATATACAAATAAACTTAATAGACAAGTATATAAACGTATAGAAATATAGGCATATTTCATATACATAACATCTTCTCACATATATACTTTGGTTCATACTATTGGCCACATTTGTCACATTCATCAATTCCAAAAGTCTCTTATGCACAAAACTATTTCAAAAGCTCATAACCATCATAGCAAGGTTACATAGGAACTTACCTTATATACACACTTAATGTATGAATCAACGTACCTGAATCGAATTCACTATTTACATGGCTATTTCGTATCACAAACTTGCCCGTTGAACCGTAAGGAATCTAGTAGGATACTCAGAAAGCTCAGAATGGTTGTACAATGCCAACGTCCCAGACGAGGTCTTACATGTACTCAGACATTGATGTCGCTGTCCAAGACAGGGTCTTACACGTATCAATACGATACCGATGTCCCAGACATGGTCTTACACGTAAAGCTTATATCGATGCCAACGTCCCAGACGTGGTCTTATACATAAAACTTATATCGATGCCAACTTCCCAGACGAGGTCTTACATGATAAAATAGAATAGATACCTATGTCATGATTTAGTCAATCCTATCTATTCCTAGGTTCGTACGAGGTTTCTCGGACTTAATCGGTATATCGAACTTATCTCGAAATTCAAATGCATAACCCCTCATAACACAAGCATTCATTATCATCATTAATCGTATGAACAATTACAATTGCATACATATACATTTATTTGCATAGTGACTTACCTCGGATTCGGTTTATCGGAATGAAAATGGCTACTCGGTTAGTTTTGCTTTCCCACAATCTAAATCTGTTTTCCTCGGTTCTTGATCTTTAATTTTGGCTTGTAAGTGCTGAAACCCTTATGCTTTTATTCTTTCTCTTTTTCTTGATATTTTTGGCTAGAATGGATGAATACATCCACTAGCTCTTTCATTTATTTTATTAATAACATATTTTTAACCCATTTACTAAAATATCCATCCAATTAATAAATCAAACAAATATGTAATAAGGGCATATTTGACTTTCATTCATCCTCTAACTACATAGTGGTCTATTTGCTTCATAAGGCCTTTTCTTTTAAAAGCCACAACACATTGGTACTTTAGCAAATAGCAAGCAAATTTCACATTTTATGCATTTTAATCCTTTTGTTAAATTAAACACACAAACGGACAAATTAGCTTATAGAAATTTAGCGCATGCTTAATAACAAATTAACTGCATAGAAAATAATATAAAAATATTATACGGACTCGAATTTGTGGTCCCGAAACCACTGTTCCGACTAGGGTGTAAACCAAACTGTTACAATTTGTCTTTCCAAGAAATTCCACTCGTCGGAGCCATATAAACCACCATGTTATCTACTGATTCGTTTCCTACATCTTTGAATCTGACTTTCTTTATGTTACGATCCTTGTTGGAACCATCGCTGGAAAAAATCGTAGAGCTGTTCATTGCCGGAAAAATTCAGGGGTTTAATTTTATTTTTCAACTCGACTTTAATTTCATTTCACTCGACTCGATTCAAAAAAAATTTAAATTGAATTAGGATGATAAAATAAGACTTATAAACTCGATTAACTCGATTTTTTTCATCTTAAGTGAACTTTAAATCATATAGTTTGCATTCTTGTCACTTAAATTGAGTAATAAAATAACATTGAAATTAGGTGTTTAACCTACCTTTTATATAACCCAAAACATTTATGTCATGTATTATTAAATAGGGTATGTTTTTTTTGGTACACATGGTTTTTAGGCTTTTTAATTTTACAAAAACAAATAAAATTTATATATATATATATCTCAGTTTTTAAATTAATTTTTTAAATTTATGTTTTTAGAATAAATTTAGACTTCTTTTTTTCATATATATTAGTTAAAGAAATTATTTATTAAACTAGATGTGTTATTCAATTACTTATAAATAGTTGAAATCAGGGTTTGGAGGATCCAACTTTAAAGTTGACATCCCCGTAATATGACTCCAATTATGGGCATAAGGAAGTCGACACCACCACATGCCAACTTCACCTTCCTCATAATATTTTTTTTTCCTTTTAAATATAAGATTATATAATTTCATAAATAGTCCATGCAAGCTCATTAAAATTTTAATATAGTTCATCCATTTGTAGGTTCAAAAGTAAATCATAACATTTATCATAATAATTGTACTTCTTTAACAAGTAAATCTTAAACTTTCATATTGTAACACCCATAACCCGTATTCATCGTCAGAATAGGGTTACGAGGTATTACCAACCAATACACATCATTTAACATACAATACTTATACATTTATGCATTCATACTCAAATACCATTCAACACAATCATATTGTCTCTTATAGGGGCCTACGAGGCCTTAAACATGCTTTAAAAGTGGTTCGGGACTAAACCGATAACATGCAAAATTTTTGGAAAACTTAGAAATTTTTCAATCATTCAGGGGTCACACGCCCGTGTGAATAGGCCGTGTGCCTCACACAGCTTCAGACACGCCCGTGTCATAGGCCGTGTGGAAACAGATCATACATACTGACTTGGGTCACACAGCCAATCACACGCCCGTGTGTCTAGCCCGTGTACCCTTCGAAGTGGCCACACACGCCCATGTGCTAAGCCGTGTACTAGGCCGTGCCAAACTTGTAGGGTATACTGACTTATGCAACACAGCCAAGTCACACGCCTGTGTGCTAGGCCGTGTGCCATTTAGGGGGTATACTGACTTGTTCCACACGGTCGGTCACACGCCCATGTGTGAGACCGTGTGGAGCATACTGTTCATTTTAATACAACACCAGGGGACACACGGCCGTGTAGTATGACCATGTGTCGCACACGGCTGAGACACACGCCCGTGTCTCTACCCGTGTGGACAAAAATAGGCCATTTGCAAGGCCAATTTTCCACCCTTACTCATGCTCACCTAAACAACCAAAATGGTACCATTTCATCATACAATAGGCAGCCAATTACCATCAATACCAATCTCAAATATGCTATAATATGCCATCTAATTTCATACCTAAATTCACATATACAATTCAATCAAATAACCATTCCACACTTATATCATCAAGCACAATTTCATAAGCACATAACTATTCAAATTACCAACTCCAATCACACTTTATAGATCAATTACAAACTCAAAATATAACTAGTTGAGGAACTCTAAAACTATAAGCACATTCATACCAAAACATACCAAAATGAGCCATCACTCATGGCTATATATACAAACTAAAATATATACAATTTACAAGCCAAATCTCATGGCTATAATCACAACCAAAATACCACATCTAGCCTATACATGCAATATACCATATTTATATAACTCAAAAGTACCAATTAGATGTTTGATAGTGTGATGATGTTCCCGACAACTCCCGGATCCGAGCTAGCCTTGATTCACTATAAAACATAGAAAAATAACACAAAGTAAAATTCATAGCTTAGTAAGCTCGTATGTGAATAACTTAATTCATCAAATAAATGCAAATCAACCAACTTTACATAACATCACCATATACACATTAACTACAAACCTTTCTCATGTCTCAAAACATGAGCAAATACCATTTCATCGAACTTTCTCTATTTAATACTCGAATAGGTTCTGTACGTACCTGTATTGCCTCGTACTAACCTCTTTCTCAACCACATCATTCATTTACCCGTTGAACCATTCGGAATAGAAGTCGGATACTCAAAGATCTCAATCAATAAGTACCTATACCATGGCCCAAAGCCAAATCAAGGTAACTTATCCCGGAGTACCTATACCATGGTCCATAGCCAAATAAACGTAACTCCTTTCTGAAATACCTATACCATTGCCCGTAGCCAAATCAAGGTATCACTCGCACCCGTAGTGCCGATATCGTGGCCCGAAGCCAACACATCCGATATGCATGGCCCCAAGCCCTGACTTCTATTTTTATGCTCAAACAAAAAAAGGGATAATATCATCATATATAATCCCTGAAATGTATTAGCATTTCAATTAGTCCATCCACTTCAAAATTATATTTAAAATTTATTAGTTTTATTGAGTGTTTTAGAGTGTGTGTCTTCTTGAAAAGGGTTAAATTATGTATTTATATGATATGGTTACAGTTCATGAACGTGACGTCATAGGTAGGTCCCCATGCATGCCAATACATACCCTACTCTAGGGTTAGTACGTGTTTTCTAGATGTAGGTTTGCCTACATGGTGGTGTAAACCCACATCGTGCGGTCTTATAGAGTATGCGAATACCTGACATACGAACTCAAAGTGCGAACCACATAGAGTACGGGTCAAGACTCAATTAGGTAACCGGGCAGTGGGTCAGTAATAGCGAGTATCATAACAGTTCATTCCCCACTTAGTTCAAAGAAGAGTAACAAAGTGACTTTTCGGGGAACTTGACTTCGCGAGGCGAGAGATTACTAAAGGAGAAGCTTATCACGATCATTTTTACTTTATAATGTCATATACACTTCACCATATGTTGGGGAGTGGTACGGTTGTATACAAATGATTGTACCTTTATTCTCGGATACATGAATCGTTAAAGTGCAAAACTTTTTTTAAAGGAGGTTACTTGAACCCTACAAATCAAACTATTTGAACTTGAAATTTTTTAGAAAGATTTGCCGTCGAGGAGAATAATCGCGTTTCAGAGGTAATTTTTTGAAATTTCCCAATTGCTTATGTGGTTTTTCTAGGTTTGTTCAAGTAAAATGGTTACGGCGAGAGGAAGTGGTCATATTATTTAGTGCGTCCTTTTACAATGCTGTGAAGTAAATACTCCGATGGAAGAGGAAAAAATGAGAAAAAAATGGTCATATTATGTTTGCACCTCAAAAGAGGAAAAAATGAGTCATGCCTTAGCTGCTCGGGGAATTCAATTACCCAATTTTGCCTACGACTTCTCAATCGTTGAAGGGTCAAACCGATTAAGCAACACCACCGACAGAAGTTTTCTACTTCCCTTGCACGTGTTAAAAATAGATTTCCGTCTACCACTCCACCCCTTCTTTAGCCATCTTCTCAATGAATATAGGATAGGCCCGAAGTAGTTATCTGGTTTCTCATGCTAGGTCGTAGTGGCTTATTTCATCGAATGTAGTCGACGAGAAGAAATGACGTTCATCGTCATTTTTCAGAATTTGTATCAACTGAAAGCGTGCAAATCGAGGTTCAATGAGCCTGTTTTATTATTCTGGTCGTGAAGGGGTGGAATCAATTATCTCTAATTGGTCTTCAAACCTTCGCCTAAACCGCTCCAAATACATAGGAGTTAAGTGCAAGTTTAGAACTGGCTTTGATTTTCCAATCAAATGGTCGATACCTAGTAAGAACATGTGCCTGCGAAAAGGAAAGATTATATCTGAAGTAAGGTGGAGTCAGTAATATAGGCTTCGCAATGCTAGATTTGGAGGAAGTGCTAACTGTTAAAAATGTGTTTCAGTACTGTCTCATAAATCTGAGTCTCACTGGATGGCAGCCAATTAATAATAACAATGGTGCAAACACTGTGACTGTGTTGCCCGCGCAATTTGCATGGCCACATGGAGCTATAGATGATTTAGAGGCTATTCTCTTAGGAAAGACGAAAGAGCCTAAGAATTATTTTTATACCTTTTGTATATTAAAGCCTCTTCTGTGGTCCTCTAAACCTACAGGGTATCCAAAAAATGGTGCGAAACCCCTATGATAACTACTACTGCTAATAATACACTTCTTGGTGATGCAGACATAGTTCATGTTGTTGAAGAAAACTCAGAATAATCCACAAGTTTATCTAGAGAGATTGATGAATACATGGACGTTTGGTCCTTCATGCAAAATGTGTAAGGTGGTCCCTCTAGTTCTTCTGCTGGGGAAGGAAGTGCAAGTAGTAGAAAGAAACGAAAAAACTACGGTTGGAGTTGCAAATATTGTTCTAAGTATCAAAGATGAGGATAGCCCTGTAAGGAATCTTCATCGAAAGAAAGGGAATGATTGCACTACAACATCTGGTGATATGGTCAACATTGTTATAGTTTCTGCTGTGACTCATTATCTCTCTAGTTCTCATGGATCTCCTCCTTCACCAAGACCACCTATAGGAAATACTTTAATGTGCACTTTTCTTCTACAGCTGCTTGGGAGAAATTTGTAGAGGAATAGAAGAACTCCAGCAGGATTTACTTTGCTGATAATCCTGTTGAGACTAACGTAGCTTCCATTGTTGGGCGTGAAAGGGATGGAAACGAAGGAAAAGATGAAGAGCTCGCCGACCCTCAAGATACCAGTGCTAATTCATGATTTCATTATTTTCATTGTACTTGTTTCTCTTTATTTTGAAATGGAAAATATATATTTGTTTTACATTTAAACTGTGCTTGATTGTAAAATTATTTGAGAAAAATACATAACTAAGTTTCCCTCACAAATGACTTAATGAATATAATTTAACTAGTGATTAGGAAATTAGCTAACACAGATGAGATTGTTCATGATAGTAAATCAAATGAACTTAGGCTGGGATCTTAAATCAGCGAGCCATTTGGAGCAGCAATGTTAAATCAGTTAACTCAGATAAGTTTGTTCATGATGTTAAATCGAATGAACTTAGGCAGTGATCTTAAATCAGTTAGCAATTTGGAGCAGCGATGTTAAATTAGCTAACTTAGATAAGATTGCTCATGATGTTAAATCGAATGAACTTAGGTTGCGATCTTAAATTAGCAAGTCGATTGGAGCAGTGATTTTAAATCAGCTAACTGAGATAAGATTGTTCATGATGTTAATCGAATGAACATAGGCTACGATCTTAAATTAGTGAGCCTTAACGATATCAGCTGCGATCTTACATCAGCGAGCTATTTAGATTAGCGATAGCAACTCAACTAACTTAGAAAAAATTGTTCATAATATTAAATCGAATGAACTTAGGCTACGATCTTAAGTTAACGAGCCTTAACGATATCAGTTGCGATCTTAAATCAATAAGCTGTTTAGATTAGCGATAGTAAATCAGCTAACTCAGAAAAAAATTGTTCATGATATTAAATCAAATGAACTTAAGCTACGATCTTAAATCAACGAGCTGTTTAGAGTAGCGATAGTAAATTAGCTAACTCAAAAAAATTGTTCATAATACATAAACTAAACAACATTTGCAAATAGTGCATCTTTATTGAAAAAAGGGACAGATCATTGATACATAATTTTTTTTTCAAATGGCATGCATTACATGTGTAAGGTAGAACAAGGTCATCCACTTTTGCTATTCTATTAGCTCTATACCTTAGTTTTTTAACAACTTTATAGTGTCCTTCCAAATTATGGGTCAGTTTTCCTTGTTGTGACGCTGGGAAACTAGCTTTAATGTTTCTCAAAACTAAGTCACCCACTTGAAATTGCTTGTTCTTCACTCTGGAATTATAGTATCGAGTGACTTATTGAGCTCGCGTAACATTTTCGATTTTCATTATTGTAACATCCTAAAAAGGGCCTATGCATTTTCAGTTTAATTGTGCGAAATGACATGTCTTATGTGTTATGAATGTATTCTGAACATTTTTGGAAACTAGGAAATGTAAGGAAATGATTTAGAAATGATTCAAAAGAGGAAAGCAAACATTTCTGGAAACTTGGAAATGAAAGGAAATGTCAAGTTTAAAGAGGAAAACAAAAATTTTTGGAAACTTGGAAATGTAAGGAAATGTCATAGAAATGTTAAGTTTTAAAGTTCAAAAAGGGGAAACTAAGGCAAGGTGGTCTTAAGAGAAAATGTATGTGAAATATGACATACAAATAGCCTTGGTAAAATGGCTACAAGGCACCACTTAGGGCCTAGCAAGTGACGCCATGTCCAAAGAGAAAGGGGCCAAGGTTTGAGTCACATAGGAAGCAAAATAAAAGATTTTTATTTTGCTACAAGGAGCAAGTGAGTTGGACGGCATGAAGGCTCTTAAAAGAGGAGTTTTATCCTCTTTAAATTTCTGTTAAATAGGTGGATAAATGAGGGATAATTATTGGTATAATTAAAAGGATTATTGCTTTTAATTTTAAATTAAAGGGATAAAGCTATCAAAATAGAAGAGTGGTGGCCAAGTAAGGGAGTCTTGGCCTAGTAATTTCGGCACAAGGAGGAGAACTAAGGCCATTCATTCATTCTCTTCCCTCTGCCGAATTTTCCTAGCAAAATCCTCTCTTCTCTACTATCTTGTCAAAACCGAAATCTCTAGCAAAGCAAGCCGATTTCTTCACCTTTCTTCTCTTCCCATTTTTCTTTTTCTCTCAACCTTCCAAAAGCCGAAGGTTGTGAGATCATCATCTAGCCATAGCCGAATCCCTGAAGGTTGAAGTGAAGGTGCAATCGATTTCTTCAAACAAGGGTAAGATCCAAGTTTGGTTTCCATTCTTTTATATTGTAGACTTATCGAAATTTAGGGACTAATCCCTATTATTGATTTTGGCCGAAATATGAAAGGATCTTTCGGGATTATCAGAGTAGGCGACTAAAAGGAGGATTTTTCGGGATTTAAAGCTTCAAGGTAAGACATGTGAATATTCGGCCAAAGGCCATTAATTATGTTTAAGGATGAAATCGGATCTAACATGAGTCAATAGGTATTTCGACAACTCCTAAGCAAGTGAATCTTTTGGGACTTTAGAATCCACAAGGTAAGCATATAAGGTATTCGGCCAAGGCCTATTTTTGGTATTTAGAATCGTTTCTTATTTATTCAAAAGCCGAAACCGACATAGCTAAGTGATTTAATGGCTAGCTAATTTCAAGAAGGAACTCAAAGCAAGTTTTCGGGATTTGATCGGCACAAAGGTAAGTTTTGGTTACAATAATCCTTGAGGATTCAGTCTTATGGCCGAATAGGCTTTACTAAATAGTAAGGGATTGACTAAATGTAGGGATTAAGGATCTAAAGCGATAGATCGGTTTTTCTTTTTTCTGGATTTCAAGGAATACGCTAAGTTAATCAGGTGTGTACCTCACACTACTTCTTAATTTATTTATGGCATTATTTAATTTGTATGTGACTATAAGAATGTGCAAGAATATGGCTAAGGTACCGTGAATGGTACAAAGTACCCGTGCACGTATCCTACTCCTACTAGGATTATGAAACATGTTATATTTAATATGTGATAAGAATGTGAAAGTTGGCATGTTAATGCATAATATATGTTATGGGGCACATGGGTTATTGAAAAGGGGAAGTGAATGTGGTGACCTAAGACCACGAAATCTGAATGTGGTGATCTAAGACCACGATAATCGAATGTGGTGACCTAAGACCACGATATCCGAGTGTGGTGACCTAAGACCACGAATACTCATAAGGGCAATGAGCACGTCATTATAGCGATCGCCTTCCGATGGTGTGTAGCGGATGGAGGGTTGACTTAGTAGTCCCCACGGTGTGCGAAAGTTGGTGCGGGGATGTGTAGCGGATGGCATATAGGTTTGGGTTGGGATTGCATCATTATTTTGATCTATTATGTGAATTTGTATGTGATGTGATTACGTATGCCTAAGTTGTTAAGATTTAGTGTTGTAGTACACATTGAGTCTGTTGACTCACCCGTTGTGGGAACATGTTTCAGTGATGAACAGTGATGGACCGAGAGACAATGAGAACTTGTGGTGGCCATGCTCACTTTGAAGTTTTATTTAATTTGGACATTTTAATTTATTTAAGCACTTTATAAATTTTATTTTGGGTTTTATTTGATGTAATAAGGCCATAGTGAACTATGTTAATTTCTGTTCTATTTGCTATGTGACGAAATTTTATTAGAGCTTAAGTCAATTTAGTTTAAGAATAAACTTTAAATATTTTGTCACTCGAGGTAAATGGGTTTTTAACATAAAACAAACTTGTTTTCAACTCAAGCCCAACCCATAAACAAACTTTCTTCAAAACCCACAGTTTTTCAAAGGTAATAAAGGAAATGTGAACTGGTTTTCTTCAAGGAACATACCAGATCCGGTCAAGGCTCGTGGGCCGGGTTTGGGATGTTTCAGTTTGGTATCAAAGCCCATTTTAAAATCTCGGCCTGAGGTTTAAGGCCCAAAACATTTTCGAATCGAGCCCAAATAAGTTTTATAAAAATATTTTATGAAATCAGCAGGTTTTCTGGCATGGCACCCAAGTCTCCGACCCGAGGTCCACCAGGTGAGTACCCCTATCCCTTGTGTGATTTTTAATATGATCTGTAGAAGGGTAGAAATGTAATGGAACGTAGAATAGTATGATAGGTACTTGAACCGTAGGTCTAGTCTACTCAAACACAAATACATAAGACTTAAATGCCTAAACAAACCTATGGCTAAGTCACCGAGTTAGGGTGTGGTAACCCCTGCGCGCATGTCTAGGATTGGATCCGGAAGAGCCTGGTATTTAAGCAGTCCTAGTGACTCACCTCCTCTTCGCTGGAATCCTACAGTGCGTAGCTTCTTCACACCCTAACCAAGAAGACTCAGTGGGTGTGGCAACCTCTGTGCGCATGTCTAGGGTCAGTTTCGGTGGGAGCTTGGTACTTAAGCAGTCCGCGTGACTCACCTCCTCTCCACTCGAATCCTACATGGTGCGTAGCTTTGGTTCACCCCGACCAAGAGGACTCGGTCATAGGCCAAACACAATAACTAAAACCCGAAAGGGAACTAGCCGTGTTTTTATAAAAAAAAAAAACAAACCTAGTTCTAAAACTCTTAAAATTACCCTTTTTAATTCGTGAGAACTATTTTTACAAAATTTTTCGAAAAATTTTTGAATTGCAAAATTACTAAAATACCCCTAGCGGTAAAATTACAGAAATGCCCTTGGTTTATGAAACTTCCAAAATACCCCCGAGATTCAAAATTTCCAAAATACCCCTGGATAGTAGAAAAACAACAACAATGGAAACTACAACATTTCTCTGAATGAACGGAAGTTCATAATTGATTGATGGATGTATGAATGCAAAGACTGTGTGCATGTATGAATACGAAAGAACCACTCCTAAAATTTCTTTTCATAAAACTTCTTCGCGGGTAATAAGTGAAACAAACACTAATTCATAAAACTTTTTAATCAGATCGCGACGGTAGAAATGAGCTCTAGGGGACGTGGTCATAACGTATGAGGACGCGGTAGAGGTAGAATGATCGTGTCGGAACCCGTTAGATCAGGTCAGGGGTCTGACAACGAGATGCCACCACCACCCCCCAAATGTTGGTGGCGAGCAAGCAGCACGCATGGGATGATCTTTGTGTCGCAGGTGTGTCTTTGCGAGTTCTAGAGTTGGTGGTGGTGCGGGAGGAAATTCGGGAGCCCTGTTGGTACTGGCGACTTCGTGCCAACGGAGCTGAGGTGTTCCGTGGAGTGTCAGGGGTGGCACCCAGTACCACTGAGTATTGGTTGGAATCAACTGAGCGGATCATGGATGAACTAGATCTAACCCCTGAAGAGAAGGTGAAAGGAATGGTGGCGTTCCTATGCGATGAAGCGCACCAATGGTGGCTCACGATTCGTGATGGTGCCACAAACGAGAGATCCGACGTGGGACTATGTTAAGACGGCTTATCGGAAGAAGTATGTCGGTGCCCGGTATAATGATGAGCAAAGGAAGGCATTTATGGGGGGGGTTCAAGGAACAAGTCCGTGGCGAGTATGAAGTCGAGTTTTTAGGTGAGCCGTTATGCTCGAGGAGTGGTGGCTACGGAGCATGAACGGTGTGTCCGATTTGAGGACGGTTTGAGGATGATTTAAAGGTCATTGATAGCTCCGCATCGAGAACGAGTTTTCTACTTTAGTAGAGAAAGCTAAGGTAGCTGAGGGGATTAAGGATTCTACAAAGCGGAACTTCGACCAGAATAGGCAGAAAAGAGGCTTTGGTTCGTCATGATCATCTCGGAATAAAAGGCCTAGAGTTGATAGGCCGCGAGGTCAGCAAGCTGCTACAGGAGGGCAGTATCGTCCTTGTGACCAGTGTGGGAAGAAACACTTAGGAGAGTGTTGGAAAAAGACAGGAGGATGTTTTAGGTGTGGGTCTATGGACCACATGATTAAGGATTGTCCAAAGAAGCCGGAGGAGAGTCGACCAGCAGCTCAGAATGTTCATCAGGCTGGTAGAGGTGGACAGCAGCCCCAACGTGGTCGTGGTCCGAATAATAGAGGTAATGGTGCTTGGCGAGGGGCGAGGAACACCGGCGAGAGTGTCTTTGCTATCTTGAGGTAAGGCAACCGGGTTTGGTTTATGCGGTTCGCCGAAGGGATGATGGAGACGCGCCGGACGTCATAACCGATACGTTCCTTATATTTGGGAAACCTTATTATGCTCGATTGATGTGGGCTCGACCCATTCCTATGTTGCATGTAGTGTAGTGGAAACACTAAGCCTAGACTCGAACTCTCTCGATAGGCGGATGACTGTAGTAAGCCCATTAGGCCAAAGCGTAGTGGTGGATAAGATCTTTCGAGTGTACCCCTAGAAATTCGGGAGTGAACTTTGGTGACTTAATGGAGTTACCCTTCGGAGAATTTGACCTCATACTTGGGATGGGTGGCTAGTAGAGCATCGAGCCGTGTTGGATTGTGCGGCTAAACGAATGGAACTAAGAACCCTGGAGGGTGAGGTGATTATCATGATAGGAGAAAGAAGAAACTACTTGTCTAATGTAGTTTTGGCACTAAAGGCTGAAAGGATGGTTCGAAAAGGGTGCAAGGCGTTTTTAGCCTTCGTAAGTGCGTTAGAACGGAGGTGGACTTCATGGATGTGTTTCCAGAGGAATTACCAGGAATACCCCCATATAGGGAGGTGGAATTTGGAATAGACTTGCTACCGAGAACAGGCTCTGTGTCAATCCCCCATACCGAATGGCGCCAAAGGAGTTAGTTGAGCTCAAGGCTCAGATTCAAGAATTGCTGGATCGTGGGTTCATCCGACCCAGTGTGTCTCCATGGGGAGCACCGGTCTTGTTTGTGAAGAAGAAAGATGGGACTATGCGAATGTGCATAGACTATCATCAGTTGAATAAGTTGACCATCAAGAACAAGTACCCTTTGCCAAGGATAGACGACTTGTTCGATCGACTTAAGGGGCGCCGTATTTTCAAAGATCGATCTAAGGTCCGGATATCATCGGTTGAAGGTGAAGGAGGCGGATATCCATAAGACCGCCTTTAGGACAAGATACGGCCATTATGAGTTTGTAGTAATGCCGTTTGGGTTGACGAACGCTCCAGCCGCGTTCATGGATATGATGAACCGGGTCTTCCAACCCTACTTGGATAGGTTCGTCGTCGTGTTCATCGACGACATCTTAGTAAACTCGAAGTCGAGGGATGAGCATGATGAGCACCTACGGATAGTGCTACAAGTATTAAGGAAAAGAAGCTCTATGCCAAATTCAGCAAGTGTGAATTTTGGCTTAAGGAGGTGGCATTCTTAGGACATGTGGTATCCGCAGAGGGAATAAGGGTGGATCCTAGGAAGATCGAGGCGTTGTTGGATTCAAACCACCTAGGTCCGTGGCTGAAATACGAAGTTTCTTAGGTTTGGCAGGCTATTACAGGAGGTTTGTAGAAGGGTTCTCGTCAATAGCCGCGCTTTGACAAAGTTATTGAGGAAGGAAGTACCCTTTGTATGGACGGATAAACAGCAGAGCTTTGAGAAGCTCAAGAAGGTCTTGACCAAGCTCAGGTGTTAATTCAAAGTGGAGGCGGGAAAGGAGTTTGTGGTATCTTGTGACACTTCACATACGGGATTAGGGTGTGTTCTAATGCAAGATGGAAAAGTGGTCGCTTATGCGTCTCGACAGTTAAGGCCTCATGAGGTTAACTACCCAACTTATGACTTGGAATTGGTGGCAGTGGTCTTCGCTCTTAAGGTGTGGAGGCATTACCTTTATGGAGGAAAGTCGGTGATCTACACAGACCACAAAAGTATAAAGTATCTGCTGACTCAGAAGGAGTTGAACCTAAGACAGCGAAGGTGGGTGGAGCTATTAAAGGATTATGATTGTTCGATCGAGTATCACCCAGGCAAGGCGAATGTGGTAGCGAGATGCCTTAAGTCGGAAAGTGGTGTCGGATCTAAGGGCGATGTTCGCACACTTAAGTTTGTATGATGATGGAAGTCTGTGGCGAATTGCAAGTCAAACCCACGTGGTTGAATGAAGTAAAGGAAAGTCGATTGTTGGATGAGGACTTAAGTGCTAAGCTACACAAGTACTGAGCGGAGAGTTAGAAGATTATGGTGTTAACAATGAGGAGTATTGTGCTTCAAGGAAAAGGTCCGTATGCCAAAAGACGAGGAGTTAAGACAAAGGATTCTTCAGAGGCGCATAGTAGCCCATATGCTATGCATCCCGAGAGGCACTAAGTTGTACAGGATTTAAGGGAGCGGTTACGGTGGCACGATCTTAAGCGGAAAGTTCTTGAAATTCGTGGGAAATGTCGGACGTGTCGCAAGTTAAGGCTGAACACCAAGTTCCATCGGGATTACTTCAGCCAATCGAGATTCCACAATGGAAGTGGGCAAGAATCACCATGGACTTCGTTAGTGAGCTTCCCCTTACTCCTACTAAGAAGGACTCGGTATGGGTAATAGTGGACCGTTTGACCAAGTTCGCGTATTTCATTCCAGTAAGAATGGATTATTCTCTTCAGAAGTTGGCCAAATTATATGTAGCGGAAATTGTGAGGTTGCACGGAGTACCGGTATCGATCATCTCCGATAGGGACCCAAGGTTTACGTCTCGATTTTGGAGGGCACTTCATCAAGCTTTAAGCACTAAGTTAGACTTCACTACGGCTTTTCATCCACAATCAGAAGGGTAGTCTGAACGGGTTATACAAGTGTTGGAGGATATGTTGAGAGGCTGTGTGATGGATTTCCAAGGAAGTTGGGAAGACTATTTGCCTTTAGCTGAGTTCGCCTACAACAACAGCTACCAGGCTAGCATTCGGATGGCACCATATGAAGCGTTGTATGGTCGGAAATGTCGAACACCTACTTGTTGGACTGAGTTAGGAGAACATCGAGTTTTGGGCCCAGAGTTAGTGGCAGAAACTGAAGAGAAGGTTGAGATAATCAGGGCACGGTTAAAAGAAGCCTCTGATAGGCAGAAGTCGTACGCAGACCTTAAACGGAAGGAAATAGAGTTTGAAGTGGGAGATTAAGTGTCTCTGAAAGTCTCGCCTTGGAAGAAGGTGATGAGGTTTGGTCGCAAAGGGAAGTTAAGCCCAAGGTTTATAGGGCCCTACCGAGTGTTGAAGCGAGTTGGACCATGGGCATATCGATTAGAGTTGCCATCGAGTTGAAGCGCATGCGCACGACGTATTCCATGTTTCCATGCTACGGCGATATCGATCGGATCCATCTCACGTAGTGCCGGTTGAAGAGGTGGAGCTAAGGCCAGACTTATCCTACGAAGAGGAGCCGATTCAGATTTTGGAACGAGACGTGAAAGTGTTGCGGAGGAAGTCAGTTCCTCTAGTCAAAGTGTTATGGCGCAACCATGGATCGGAGGAAGCTTCGTGGGAGCCAGAAGAGGCAATGCGACGGCAATACCCTCAATTATTTTAGCTAGGAAATTTCGAGGATGAAATTATTTTAAGGGGGTAGAACTGTAACATCCTAAAAAGGGCCTATGCATTTTCAGTTTAATTGTGCGAAATGACATGTCTTAGGTGTTAAGAATGTATTCTGAACATTTTTGGAAACTAGGAAATGTAAGGAAATGATTTAGAAATGATTCAAAAGAGGAAAGCGAACATTTCTGGAAACTTGGAAATGAAAGGAAATGTCAAGTTTAAAGAGGAAAACAAAAATTTTTGGAAACTTGGAAATGTAAGGAAATGTCATAGAAATGTTAAGTTTTAAAGTTCAAAAAGGGGAAACTAAGGCAAGGTGGTCTTAAGAGAAAATGTATGTGAAATATGACATACAAATAGCCTTGGTAAAATGGCTACAAGGCACCACTTAGGGCCTAGCAAGTGACGCCATGTCCAAAGAGAAAAGGGCCAAGGTTCGAGTCACATAGGAAGCAAAATAAAAGATTTTTATTTTGCTACAAGGAGCAAGGGAGTTGGACGGCATGAAGGCTCTTAAAAGAGGAGTTTTATCCTCTTTAAATTTCTGTTAAATAGGTGGATAAATGAGGGATAATTATTGGTATAATTAAAAGGATTATTGCTTTTAATTTTAAATTAAAGGGATAAAGCTATCAAAATAGAAGAGTGGTGGCCAAGTAAGGGAGTCCTGGCCTAGTAATTTCGACACAAGGAGGAGAACTAAGGCCATTCATTCATTCTCTTCCCTCTGCCAAATTTTCCTAGCAAAATCCTCTCTTCTCTGCTATCTTGACAAAACCGAAATCTCTAGCAAAGCAAGCCGATTTCTTCACCTTTCTTCTCTTCCTTTTTTTCTTTTTCTCTCAACCTTCCAAAAGCTGAAGGTTGTGAGATCATCATCTAGCCATAGCTGAATCCCTGAAGGTTGAAGTGAAGGTGCAATCGATTTCTTCAAATAAGGGTAAGATCCAAGTTTGGTTTCCATTCTTTTATATTGTAGACTTATCGAAATTTAGGGACTAATCCCTATTATTGATTTTGGCCGAAATATGGAAGGATCTTTCGGGATTATCAGAGTAGGTGACTAAAAGGAGGATTTTTCGGGATTTAAAGCTTCAAGGTAAGACATGTGAATATTCGGCCAAAGGCCATTAATTATGTTTAAGGATGAAATCGGATCTAACATGAGTCCATAGGTATTTCGACAACTCTCTAAGCAAGTGAATCTTTTCGGGACTTTAGAATCCACAAGGTAAGCATATAAGGTATTCGGCCAAGGCCTATTTTTGGTATTTAGAACTGTTCCTTATTTATTCAAAAGCCGGAAACTGACATAGCTAAGTGATTTAATGGCTAGCCGATTTCAAGAAGGAACTCAGCAAGTTTTTGGGATTTGATCGGCACAAGGTAAGTTTTGGTTACAATAATCCTTGAGATTCATCTTATGGCCGAATAGGCTTTTACTAAATAGTAAGGGATTGACCAAATGTAGGGATTAAGGATCTAAAGCGATAGATCGGTTTTTCTTTTTTTTCGGGATTTCAAGGAATACGCTAAGTTAATCAGGTGTGTACCTCACACTACTTCTTAATTTATTTATGGCATTATTTAATTTGTATGTGACTATAAGAATGTGCAAGAATATGGCTAAGGTACCGTGAATGGTACAAAGTACCCAGGTACGTATCCTAATCCTACTAGGATTATGAAACATGTTATATTTAATATGTGATAAGAATGTGAAAGTTGGCATGTTAATGCATAATATATGTTATGGGGCACATGGGTTATTGAAAAGGGGAAGTGAATGTGGTGACCTAAGACCACGAAATCTAAATGTGGTGATCTAAGACCACGATAATCTGAATGTGGTGACCTAAGACCACGATATCTGAGTGTGGTGACCTAAGACCACGAATACTCATAAGAGGCGATGAGCACGTCGATCGCAAATGACGCGCTTCGATGGTGTATAGCGGATAGAGGGTCGACTTAGTAGTCCCCACTGTGTGCGTGTTGGTACGGAGATGTGTAGCGGATGGCATATAGGTTTGGGTTGGGATTGCATCATTATTTTGATCTATTATGTGAATTGGTATGTGATGTGATTACGTATGCCTAAGTTGTTAAGATTTAGTGTTGTAGTACACATTGAGTCTCATTGACTCACCCCGTTGTGGGAACATGTTTGGTGATGAACAGTGATGGACCGAGACAGCGAGAACTTGTGGTGGCCATGCTCACTTGAAGTTTTATTTAATTTGGACATTTTAATTTATTTAAGCACTTTATAAATTTTATTTTGGGTTTTATTTGATGTAATAAGGCCATAGTGAACTATGTTAATTTCTGTTCTATTTGCTATGTGACGAAATTTTATTAGAGCTTAAGTCAATTTAGTTTAAGAATAAACTTTAAATATTTTGTCACTCGAGGTAAATGGGTTTTTAACATAAAACAAACTTGTTTTCAACTCAAGCCCAACCCACAAACAAACTTTCTTCAAAACCCACAGTTTTTCAAAGGTAATAAAGGAAATGTGAACTGGTTTTCTTCAAGGAACATACCAGATCCGGTCAAGGCTCGTGGGCCGGGTTTGGGATGTTTCAGTTATCTCTCTAACTTCATCAATAAGATCTAAGTGAGTTGGATGGCCTTCTAGTTGGCACTTTCATCAAAATGGGATGTCCTGTGAGATCGTAGACCTATCTCAACAGGAATTACTACTTCTACCCCATATACTAGTAAGAATGTTGTCTCTCCAGTTACGGTATGGAATGAGGTTTGCAGGGCCGATATAATTCCTGGTAGCTCTTCTAACCAAACACCCTTAGCCTCATTAACCTTTTTCTTTAGAGCTGTGAGAATCTTCTTGTTCATTGCCTCTACTTGACAATTTGTTTGGAGAGTTTTTACAGAGCTTTGAGCGAGACCAATCTATAGGCCCTTGCAGAAGTTCTTGAATTATCCCTGGAATTGGGTTCCATTGTTTATTATAATTAGATATGGAATGTTGAACCTATAAACAATGGATTTCCAAAGAAAAGACTTCATTTGTCTCTCTGTGATTGTAGTCAGAGCTTTAACTTTTATCCACTTAATAAAATAGTCCGCAGCTACAACTATGAATTTCTTCTAAGCTGTGGCTATTGGAAATGGACCCAAAATATCTATTCCCCAAGTTTCAAACAGCCAAGGGCCAGATATTACTTGCAGAGGCTCAGCTGGTGATCGTTGCACTTGAGTATGTTCCTGGAAAGAATCACATGTGCGAACCATATGATGTGCATCTTTCTGTATAGTTGGCCAGTAGTATCCTTGCCTGAGAACCTTCTGCGCTATCAATCTCTCACCTAGTTGATTGTCAGATATTCCCTCATGAATTTCTTTTATAACATACTCAGCTTCCGTAGGGTCGATACATCTAAAAAGTGGTTGGGAGTAACTTTTTTTATAAAGCACACCCTCTAATAAGATATATCTAAAGGTGATAGATTAAACAGTTTTAATTACCTGAAAGCTGAGTAACTTACAGATACAAAGATATATTAATTGTAAATAATAACACAGTACCTTGTAACCTTATATTGTATTTTGGCGAGCTCTTTTTGTTGAGATGGTGAATTTCTCCTTGTAGAGCTTGTACTATAGTGGTAATCCACGTTTCTTCTTGGCTCAAATTGAGAATTTCCTGGGTGTCATAGCTTAGGATGGCTCTATGTTCTAAAAGAATTTTTCCTCTTTGCTCAATAGTAATAGACGACGCTAACTTATACAAAATGTCAGCTTTGGTGTTCTCCGTCCTAGATAATTATCTAACTTGTGCCTTGCCAAACTGAGTGAGTAGTTAGGCGGATATGGCATGGTATTTCTTTAGGCATGGCTCTTTTGCTTCATACTTTTCATTCATTTGTTTTGCTACTAGTTGAGAATCAGTGTGTATTATCAATTCCTTCACCCCCAGCTATAGAGTCAGTTGTAGTCCTGAAATTAATGCCTCATACTTCGCAGCGTTGTTAGATTCTTAGAAGCTGAAAGATAATACATATTTTCACTCATTCTCATCAAGTTCTATAAGGAGAACGTCTACCCCTGATCTTGCCTTCGTTATTGAGTCATCCACATAAGCAGTCCAACACTTTGGTTTCACAACTAAGTTAGTTTGTCCCAATGATGAGCTAACTACTACATCTTGTATAATCAATAGAAAAAATTTTAGAACCAAATATATATTTGTATTCAAATATCATGAAAAAGTTAGTTTGTCCCAATGATGAGCTAACTACTACAACTTGTATAATCAACAGAAAAATTTTAGAACCAAATGTATATTTGTATTGAAATATCATGAAAAAATATGAGTATTAGTCAAGTGAAGTTCCAATAATTTATGTGACATGCTATTGTATTATTTATGTGAGTAATAGTTTTGAAATTAAAAGGTATCAGTAGGGTTTAATGATTTGTCAAATTCCAAATTTTGAGCTTTGATCGCTATTTTTGGGGCATATTCTATTTGTAACACCCCAAACCCGGCCCAAACGTTACGACCAGATCTGGTATGCTACGGTTTTAAGGTTAAAAACTTTTCTTGGAATGATTCTGAAAAACTTAGTCGTTTTTGTAGATAATCTTTAAATAGGTGGCACTGGTAGAAAATCTTTGAAATTTTATTATTTTTTTCCAAATAAGTGTCATTTTAAATAATGTGTGAAAATCCCATTTTTATTTCTTTTAATCATAAGTCTTTGATCGTGAATGAAAAAAAACATAAACATTGACAAGTATCAACTTATAACCTAAGCCATGGGGCCTTATTACATAAATAATCCAAAAAAATTATAACTTAAATAAAAAAAACCGAAATAGTCTATGAAATTAAATAACTTGATGGCCCCTCGAGTCCATCTCGGCTCCTATGTCCACGATCTATTGCTCATCTGAAAGATTAGGAAAAATAATAGGGTGAGTCACCAAGACTCGGTGTGCAAATCCCGAAAACACATAAAAGGCTTTAGGCCCACAAACACATTATGGGCCTTGGCCCATACAAGGGTAACTAAATATGCATCATGGCCCATCCCAGCCTAAAAATCCATCCTCTACACACCAACCTGTACCAACCATCACACCTTGGGGATTTTTACAATCAACCCACCAACCGCTACACACCACATCGACAGACATGCTGCCTATTCCTGTAAATCAGGAATGAATATAACGTGGCTCAGCCACCGATCACTGTTGTGACCTATCATTTATGTAACGTGGGATTTCTACCACCGATCACTATTGTGACCTAACATTTATATAACATGGGATTTCTACCACCGATCACCAAGTGACCTATCATGCTCTTCCCCTTCATCATATCAGTCGCCCATCCCATGCATACATTCATGCAAAATCAAACATATATTACCTAAAAGATCACAGTCTATCGCATACATCGATACACATAGAGAGGTTCTATGATTACGTACCTGGCATTCCTTGCCTACCCTTTCTGGGTAACACGATCGCTTTTCTGACCCACTTTTCGGCTTTTCGCCCATAACATAAACATATATATACACATACAGGTTATTAGTGTGTTAGAGATCTACACACCTGGTTACAGTTAAGACGACACTCTCTATGTCGACACTATCAGAAACTGACACGACTGCTAACTGCCTACTATTCTGTTCAGAAGCCGATCCACAGCCCGGTGGCCAATCTCGAACCACTGACACCGCTCGTTTCTTAAATTTAGGGATTGGGTTTACGAACCCAATCCTCTCCTTTGCCTGATCCATGTTTGATTCCATCAAAAGTCCTTGTCAGAACTACTATAATGAAATAGGGTTGTTAAACCATAACATTTGTTTAAGATTACTTATACGATAGCGAATCTAACAGAAATCTAAAGAGAACCCCTTACCTTGAAATCTCAGAATTAGAGACTAGCGATTTTCGGCTTTTAAATCTAGATGATTAGGTTTCCTTCAAATCCCGCAATGCCGCCCAAACGCAAAAGAGAGGAAATATTAGCTTCATTCGGCAGCCTTAACAACCAAGTGGCCATTTGGCCTTGTCTCTTAAAACCCGAAAGAGAGATTGAAGAGATAGGAAAATCGGCACTCACCTTAACGCGAGAACTCGACTACCCCTTAGAGATTCTGGCTTTTTGAGAAGATCAGAAGAGAAGATGATAGGAAGAAATCTAAGTAGTTTCGGCTTTTAGTTGAAGAAAGAAGAGAAAAGAATAATGGAGTTTTCGGCTTTCGACTTTTTAGAAGAAAGAAGAGAAGAGAATAATGGAGTTTTCGACTTTTAGAAGAAAGAAGAGAAAGAAAAGGTGGAAACCCTAAATGCCGAAAAATAAAGAAGAGAACCCTCCCTATTTATAGAAATTTCGGCACTTACCTATGAAAAATCGAAAGTGCCCTTCCCGATAACTAAAAATTAATCGAATAAAAGGAAAATTCGCACCCTTTTGCCATAAAGAAACCGATTTCTTCACTTCTCTAGGTGATGGAATTTCGGCCAACTCCTAGCCTTGTAGATAGCTCTCTATCTTTTCTCCTTCTTTTTTCTTCCATATTATCAACTATATTATCTACATTATCCCATTCACATAAATCCTCCTATTTTTGAGCCTTGTTGCCGTCCACTCTACCTAACCCTAATGCCGAAATTTAGCTAACTTAAATTAAAAGAGTTGGGCTCCATGTAACTCAAATTTGGGCCCCTTACTCCCTTGTGTGACGTCACCTCCTTGCTCCCTAAGTGGCGCCACTGGCCACTGGGCCACAAGCCCATTTTGATATTTTAAACTCGGATACCACCTTTTAAACCCTATAGTGCCCAAACAAAAATTTAACTAAGGCTTGACCCAATCCACGAGCCCAATTTGGACCCCTAATGCTCAAGTTAACTCATTACACATATTCACCCATTAAATGCATAGGCCCAAAAATTCGGGATGTTACAGGTTCTACCCCTTTAGAAATTTCGTCCTCGAAATTTCCAACTAACTACTAATCGTTACTACCCAAGTCTCACCACTATGCTTTACATTGCGCTCTAATTTAATAATATATAACCATTGCACGCATATACGCTTTTATACCCAAAAATATAGCATCCACACAAAACATATCCGACTTAATGGTGATTGAACAATCCCGAGCCTTATGCTCCTTAGACCCGCATCTTAAACACGTTCCTGACTTCCTCCAACATTCACCCGGATGTCGCCTTCTGCAATATTCGCAAACCCGAAAGTTTGGACGTACCTTAACATGCTTCATAGAACGAGACTGCAACCCTAGAAAACTACGATCTCTTTTTTTCTTACAGTCCACGCACCCAACCTGAAATGTTTCACCGATTTTTTTAACCTCCTTCAGTACCTCCCTAACTAGCTGAGCCAACACATCAGTCCTAATACTTCCACGGCCTCGGCCGCGGCCTCTTCTTCCTTTCCTAGCGCTCATCGTCGATTCTCGTAGTATCTGAATTAGAAATTTTATAAACTATTAATTTCTTTCACTGATTAACCATGAACAATCTTATGGAAAGTAGTTTTAAGAGTAGTTCTTTCAAATTCGAAATTATATCTACAAGTTTCAGTCTCAAGTTTGTCTCCTAGTTCTAGGAACCACACACATCAACCATCAACATACAGACGACATCCATGAACCCACATTCAACACATAGGGTATTTTAGTCATTTCACTACCCAGGAGTATTTTCGTAATTTATCCTACAGGGGTATTTTCGTAATTTTCCAAAATAGGGTTTCTTGGTGATTTTGCGAAATAAGGGTATTCCGGTAATTTTGCAATTCGGGGGTATTTCGGTAATTTTCAAACCAGGGTACTTTGGCCATTTTTTTTTTAAAATCAGGGGTATTCTGGAAAATTTTTACAAATCAAGGGTACTTTTCAAAATTTTACCAAAACTAAGGGGTTTTTTTTTTAAAACAGGGGTATTCTTAGAGAATTTGATTAGTGGCGTTCAAGTGTTTGTGGTTTTTGATTGATATTGTGTGTCGTACGTTTTTTTAAAAAAAACCGTTGACTTTGTGAATCGGGGTATTTCCGTAAATCTAGGGGTATATTTGCAAATCATAGGTACCTTGGTAATTTTCAAAATTTAGCAATTTTGTGAAAGTAGAGTGGCTGGTCCCTTTCGAGTTTTAGTTATAAATTTTGGCCCGTCAGCAAGTCCTTATGACTAAGGTGAACAGTCACTACGCACCAGGTAGGATTCCAGCGAAGAGGAGGTGAGTCACTAGGACTACTTAAGTACCAAGCTCTCCCTGAATCCAATCCTAGACATGCGTATGCCTGTTGCCACACCCTAACCCATCGACTCGTTCACGGGTTTATTTGGATAGATTAAGTCTTATGAATTTAAAGAGTTGTTTTAACTAAGCCTATAGTCCATCAATGCCTAACATACTAGTCTACATCCATCAAGCCCATCAAGCCCACATACATACCACATCCAAAAGTTTAGAATACTTACCTACGTGGATCGGGTGCCGGTAGTCTCGAAGGCCATATCTTCTTCCAGATTTTTCTCAATTTCACATAAATTTTCAAAACACTACTAGACCCATTTCACAGCCCGAGTTTTGAACTGGGCTCTGATACCAAAATGTAACACCCCAAACCCAGCCCAAACGTTACGACCAGATCTGGTATGCTACGGTTTTAAGGTTAAAAACTTTTCTTAGAATGATTCTGAAAAACTTAGTCGTTTTTGTAGATAATCTTTAAATAGGTGGCACTGGTAGAAAATCTTTGAAATTTTATTATTTTTTTCCAAACAAGTGTCATTTTAAATAATGTGTGAAAATCCCATTTTTATTTCTTTTAATCATAAGTCTTTGATCGTGAATGAAAAAAACATAAACATTGACAAGTATCAACTTATAACCTAAGCCATGGGGCCTTATTACATAAATAATCCAAAAAATTATAACTTAAATAAAAAAACCGAAATAGTCTATGAAATTAAATAACTTGATGGCCCCTCGAGTCCATCTCGGCTCCTATGTCCACGATATATTGCTCATCTGAAAGATTAGGAAAAATAATAGGGTGAGTCACCAAGACACAGTGTGCAAATCCTGAAAACACATAAAAGGCTTTAGGCCCACAAACACATTATGGGCCTTGGCCCATACAAGGGTAACTAAATATGCATCATGGCCCATCCCAGCCTAAAAATCCATCCTCTACACACCAACCCGTACCAACCATCACACTTTGGGGATTTCTACAATCAACCCACCAACCGCTACACACCACATCGACAGACATGCTACCTATTCCTGTAAATCAGGAATGAATATAACGTGGCTCAGCCACCGATCACTGTTGTGACCTATCATTTATGTAACGTGGGATTTCGACCACCGATCACTATTGTGACCTAACATTTATATAACGTGGGATTTCTACCACCGATCACCAAGTGACCTATCATGCTCTTCCCCTTCATCATATCAGTCGCCCATCCCATGCATACATTCATGCAAAATCAAACATATATTACCTAAAAGATCACAGTCTATCGCATACATCGATACACATAGAGAGGTTCTATGATTACGTACCTGGCAATACTTGCCTACCCTTTCTGGGTAACACGACTGTTTTTACAGCCCACTTTTCGGCTTTTCGCCCATAACATAAACATATATATACACATACAGGTTATTAGTGTGTTAGAGATCTACACACCTGGTTACGGTTAAGATGACACTCTCTATGTCGACACTATCGGAAACCGACACGACTACTAACTGCCTACTATTCTGTTCAGAAGTCGATCCACAGCCCGGTGGCCAATCTCGAACCGCTGACACCGCTCATTTCTTAAATTTAGGGATTGGGTTTACGGACCCAATCCTCTCCTTTGCCTGATCCATGTTTGATTCCATCAAAAGTCCTTGTCAGAACTACTATAACGAAATAGGGTTGTTAAACCATAACATTTGGTTAAGATTACTTATACGATAGCGAATCTAACAGAAATCTAAAGAGAACCCCTTACCTTGAAATCTCGGAATTAGAGACTAGCGATTTCTGGCTTTTAAATATAGATGATCAGGTTTCCTTCAAATCCCGGAATGTCGCCCAAACGCAAAAGAGAGGAAACATTAGCTTCATTCGGTAGCCTTAACAACCAAGTGGCCATTCGGCCTTGTCTCTTAAAACCCGAAAGAGAGATTGAAGAGATAGGAAAATCGGCACTCACCTTAACGCAGAGAATTCGACTACCCCTTAGAGATTCTGGCTTTTTGAGAAGATCAGAAGAGAAGATGATAGGAAGAAATCTAAGTAGTTTCGGCTTTTAGTTGAAGAAAGAAGAAAAGAATAATGGAGTTTTCGGCTTTGACTTTTTAGAAGAAAGAAGAGAAGAGAATAATGGAGTTTTCGACTTTTAGAAGAAAGAAGAGAAAGAAAAGGTGGAAACCCTAAATGCCAAAAAATAAAGAAGAGAACCCTCCCTATTTATAGAAATTTCTGCACTTACCTATGAAAACCGAAAGTGCCCTTCCCGATAACTAAAAATTAATCAAATAAAAAGGGAAAATTCGGCACCCCCTTTGCCATAAAGAAACCGATTTCTTCACTTTTCTAGGTGATGGAATTTCAGCCAACTCCTAGCCTTGTAGATAGCTCTCTATCTTTTCTCCTTTTTTTTTCCATATTATCAACTATATTATCTACATTATCCCATTCACATAAATCCTCCTATTTTTGAGCCTTGTTGCCGTCCACTCTACCTAACCCTAATGCCGAAATTTAGCTAACTTAAATTAAAAGAGTTGGGCTCCATGTAACTCAAATTTGGGCCCCTTACTCTCTTGTGTGATGTCACCTCCTTGCTCCCTAAATAGCGCCACTGACCACTGGGCCACAAGCCCATTTTGATATTTTAAACTCAGATACCACATTTTAAACCCTATAGTGCCCAAACAAAAATTTAACTAAGGCTTCAGCCCAATCCTGAGCCCAATTTGGACCCCTAATGCTCAAATTAACTCATTACACATATTCACCCATTAAATGCATAGGCCCAAAAATTCAGGATGTTACACTATTCCAAATTCTGCCGATTCAATTCCCCATTTGGTCATTCTACCAAAAGTATCCACTCTAGACAAAATGTCCTTGATGGTTTGATTTGTCATGACAATCACAAGATGAGCTATCAGTATTAAAGAAACAATGAGATTTTCTGTCTTTGATTACCTTTGTTCACCATTCTGTAACACCTTGCTAACATAATACACTAAAAATTGGTGAACCCCCTTCTGCCCTGATAAAAATTGCTGCCACCGTTTCTTCAGAAGTCGCCAGATAAAGATAAAGAGTCTCCCCCACTTGAGGTGACATCAGAAACGGTGGAGACGTGAAATACAACTTGAGCTTTCCAAAAGTAACTTGACATTCCTCTGTCCAACTAAAAGAGGTTCTCAAGGCCTTAAAGAAAGGTAATCATTTATCTATCATTTTGGAGACAAACCTGTTGAGTACAACCACCCTCCAGTGAGGTGTTGAATATCTTTAATAGTCTTTAGGGGATGTATATCTAGAATGGCACAAATCTTTTCAGAGTTCACTTCTATACCTCTTTCTGAAACCAGGAAGCCTAAAAATTTCCCTGCTCTCACACCAAAAATGCACTTCTCTGTATTTAACCACATGTTATAGGCTCGCAGAATAGCAAAAGCTTTAGGTAAATTCTGAATGTAGAGCTCTTCACCAAAATGTCATCAACATAGACCTCAACACTGTGACCAATCAGCTCTCTGAAAATCTTATTAACAAACCTCTGATAGGTTGCACCTGTGTTATTTAACCTGAAAGGCATAACTCAATAGAAAAACAAGTCCTCTTCTGTGATAAGGTCATTTTATCCTAATCTTATGAAGACATAGAAATTTGGTTATAACTTGAGAATGCATCCATAAAACTCATAAACCTATGGCCTGAGGATGTGTCTACCAGTCTATCAATCAAGGGCAAATGAAAACTATCATTCGAACAAGCCTTGTTAAGACTAGTAAAATCAATGCACATTCTCCATTTTCCATTGGCCTTTTTCACCATCATAACATTTGATACCCAGTCCAGTTGTAACAGCCCGATTTTGACCCTAATCGGAACGGTGGTTTCGGGACCATGAATCTTAATTAGAAAAATATTTTAATATTATATTTGACATCTATGATATATGTTTGAGCATGTGTTAAAATTTTGTAGGCTAATTTGTCCGTTTGTGTGTTCGATTTATGAAAAAGGACTAAATTGCATAAGTGGTAAAAGTAACCTTTTATTTAATTGAGTGGTTTAATTATTTGTCTTCTTTTGTATGTGGCCTTATGATGCAAATTAGCCATTTAGAAACTTAGTGGACGGCATTGATATTAATGTGATTATTAATATGTTTTATTTATAATATAAGTTAACTTTTATATTATATTATATGTTAATATTATAAAACAACATAAAATAAAGAAAAAGCATGCATTATCTCTTTCCTTGGCCGAATGTGAGATGAGAAAACACCATTTTTGAATCTTAAGGTTTCGGCATTAGGGAAGCTTAATTCGGATCAAGAACAAAAGAAAACGGACTTGGATCGGGGAAAAGCGAAAATAATCGAATAGTCGGTTTTTGTCGTCTGACGTTATCCGAGGTAAGTCTCTAAGCAAATAAACATCGTAAATTATTTACGTAACCTAATATATGTTGATTTTAGAAATATGGTAACTATATTATGGAATAGTCGAATTTGGCCAAGTATAATATTGAATTTGTTTAAGTTATTCGATTGATATATGTTATTTGAATGTTCGTACAATGAGTTCGAAATGTAGAAAAGATTCGATATATGAAATGATTCATGTGAGACAGTTTAAAGTATTATTATTCAGGCTGTGAGCCTAGCAAGCCTTGTTCTGGTAAATTATATCGGGCTTTATGCCTAGCAGGCTTAATGCCGGTGATTGAATATCAGACCTCGGGTCTAGCAGGCTTAGTGCTGGTGTGTGATTCAGGCTTATGCCTAGCAGGTTTTATACCGGTGATCTAAATTACAAGCTTATGCCTATGAAATGATTTAGTTATGGTGGAAAATTGAGCAAGCTACAGCTTATTAAAATGAATTAAATTATATTCGACCATAAGGTATGTATTTACATATGTGTATGTTTATGTGATGTGGTTGAGTAAGTAAGTTGATAGATGAATGTGCTTGTATTTTTGGCTTCTTGAATATGTGGATAAAATGTTATTTGGATCGATAATGTTTAGTTGCAAACATGAGACTGTTTAATAGATGTACATGTATATATATATACATGTATACATTCGATTATGTAAAATTTTATGCATGTACATTCGGATATGTGAGATTATATACATATATATATATTCGATATGTGGAATTATATATATATGCACATACATTCGATTAAATGTGATTAAATTGTACATGTACTATTATTTTGGTTGTATATGGAAACATATTGAATTATATGCTTTTGGTGAGTTTGTATTCTTAAAGTAAAATAGTGATGTTTTGGATTTGATAAGTGATAATTAAAATGCTATGTAAGGATGGTAATATTCGGCCATGATGGTTCAGTTGTGTTGTGTAATTATATTAATGTTATAAAATGATTGGTTTAAGATGTTAGATTGTTAAATTGAATTGTTATGATTGCTTAAGACTTACTAAGCTAAATTAGCTTACTTTGTGTGTTTTGTTAATCTGTTCTGTAGATTTTGGTTTCAAGCTACGAGCTCGGGGGATCGTCAATAAAGTCATCCACACTATCGACTTATTTTGGTACCTCTAAAGTTTAGATTTTGAACTTAAAGCATGTATAGGCTAGTTTAATAACTAAAAGATGTTTTGATGTTGTAAATATAAGCCATGTGAAAATGGCTAGATCTTAATGTTAATTGATCTAATGCTTGAATGTTCTTAATCATGTTATGTGTGTTTTTCATGCTTGGATTAAAAGTATGGTTGTCATGCGAGTTCATTATATGCTCAAGGATATGTATATGTTTTGATATGTGGTATCTGTTAAAATCTTATTAGTTGAGTTTTAGGTAAGTTGACATATTCGCTTATGGTGTATATATATGTGCATGTATATTAAGTTCAAGTTAGGTGTTCGAATTATGGAAGACATATTTGGTATTTTTAAAAGCGATTATGTTCATTTAGATGTTTTGATCTATGTTTTGTGTGGATGCGAGAGCAATTGGTATATCTTGATCACGGTTAAATAAAATTCTATATTAAAATATATATGTATGATTAGTTTTAGTATTTGACAACTTGCTTTAATAATTTTTAAGTGAGCATGTGCATGTGCGAATATTGAATCTTTATAGACCACATGAATTGAACCCTTTGTATTTGATGAAAAATGTTTAGATGGGATTTGGCTAATGGATCTAAGATATGCTCGAGATGGTTTAAGTAAACTTTGATAATGCATTACTCAGAACACATTCGGTTTTGACTATATGAGCAGTAAATATTTATTATGACTTTTGCTATGTTTGGTAATGCTTTATAACCCTAATCCGGCGACGGATACGGGTTAAGGGTGTTACACCAGGTATGCCACCTTCCTAATAAATCCCATTAAAAGTAGCTTTCCTACCTCTTGCCTAATGGTCTCCACAACCTGTGGAGCAAACCTTCTTCTTTTCTATTTGACTGGCTTGACCTTGGGGGACATGTTTAACCGATGGACAATCACCTAAGGATCCACCCCAGGCATGTCCGCAGCTAATCATGCAAAGATATTTGAATTCTCACTCAAACACCGAACTAAGTCCTCTTTTTCTTATTTTGCTAACGTTGATGAGATCCTTATCTAACGACCCAGAAGTCGGTAGTGTCAAAAAAATGGTTCTGAAACCCTGATTTCGTAAATTGGACTCGTAAATATTTAAGTGGAATGAATTTTGGTTAGGTAATTTCGTTGAATTAGTGTTTAAATTGAGTGTAAGGACTAAATCGTGTAAGTTATAAAAGTAGGAATTTCAATTAAAATTGAATAGCTAAAGGACTTATTAAGTAAATAAACATATATATAAGGCTATAAAGATGATCGGTCTTAGTATAATGTACATATGTGTTTCTTTTTATAAAATTTAAGTTAAAAAATTATGTTACAATAAAATAAAAATAAAATGCAAACAAATAGTATAGTGGAAAGAAAGAGAAACAAAAACATTTTTGTTCCTTTATCGTTTTGCATGCCGAATTGGAGAAGAAAGGAAGAAGAAGCTTCGGCTAGTAACTTAAATCTTTGAAGCTCAATTTAGTTAGTATATTTTGGTCATTTTTACATAAATTTTATGTTTTTGGAACCCCAAGATCATGAGCTAGCTTACCCATGTTGGAATTTTTAGAATTTTTGAAGTTATTGGAATTTGCCATTGTAGATAAATTTAAGCTCTTGCTGTTATTTTGATAGATTTTAAGGTTGGAAGTGAAATGGGACTATTTTGTAAAGTCAATTGTTAATTTTATGCAAAAAGGACTAATTAGTGCAAAATTTTGAAATTAGGGTTGTAATTGAGAAATCGGAAGTCCTATAGGGACTATAGGAATATTTGGCTTTAACATTGAGGGTTAAATATGGAAATTTTGTTAGTCTCGATTTTAGGGACTAAATTGAATTTTATGCAAAATTAGTATAAATTTTGTAATTGAATGTGAATTTGGTTGTGTATTGTTAATTTATTTTATTTGTTTCAGTCCATAGCTAATGTCGTCCCGGAATTCTCGAGAAAGAAAGCAAAAGACAAGGTCAACGACGAATAGCTCGGGATTTATGTTGTGTTTCTATAATTCGAATTATTTTTAATTGTTGCATTTGAACATTTCATTATAAGGTAAGCTACAAAGTTAATTCAATATGATATATTAAAATGGTTGTATTGGTTATTTGTGCTAGGATTGTATCAAGTATTAATGAAATGTGAAATTGGTTATGTTATGGAAATAAAATATGTTAGCTATGTGAATATATACATATGAGTAAATTATTTGGATTGATAAAATTGTATTATGAAATTGAGGAAATTGTTTTATGAAATGAACTAAGAAATACGTTACCCTATAAACTGTTCGGGCAAGATCGGGTATAATTGGCATGCCATAGGATAGGAAGAGTTCAGGGATTTACGACTACGTGTCGAGAAGTGTTGGGCACTCCATTTGTTGGTTATACCGACCAGTACTGGGCACATCTATTTGTCGGTTTTATCTGCCAGCGCAGGGTGCAATTTATTTCTACGGATTTATCCGTCAGGCACTGGGTGCCAAACTTTGGTGTGTTGGTGGAATCCGTGTATCCAAGTCCGAGTCCGAGTCATGTTAATAGGGAAAAATAAAAGGAAGAGATGAAATTGAAAATAGCAATGGAAGTTGAATTTATGGTATGTGAATTGGATGAAAATAAAGATGGTTCTGAATTTTTGAATATATTCGCAATGAATGTACTATATAGAAGTATAATGAGTCATGAAATGCTCATGTTTGAATTGAGTGATGAAATTACAAACATAAAATGAATGAAGAATTATATGTCTCTTTGCATTACATTTATTGCATTTTATTTTTAGCCACATAATTGAGTGATTTATATCATGTTTAATTATTTGGATTATAGATTCTGAAACACCCCAAACCCGGCCCATTCGTTACGACCGAATTTGAGATGCCACTGCGGAAAAACGTTTGAAGACTGATTTCACTTTTGGGAAAAACATTAAAATTTTTGTCATTTGAAAACCAGGTCCAATTAAAAATTCTAAATAATATAAGCTTGACAAAAATATCCAAATTAAAAGCACTTCCAAATAATAATTTAATGGTCGTCTAGCTTAAACATAATAAAAATGCTCAAATAGAAATACTTAAATACTTTAACTGGGCCTTATTACAATAAATAATTAAACAAAAGTTCTTAGTAATAAATGAATAAAATAAAGAAGATGCCTTCTCGCATGGGCCACCTCGTATCCACTCCAACCCGGGCCCAATCACCACGAATCATCTCGCGATGTTTAATAAAAATTGGGTGAGTCATACGGACTCGATGTGTAATTAGTCCACTGAATTCCACCCACATGTTAACCACATATTAACTCATATATCAGATATCAATTATCAAATTCACATGTTATCACATTCTGGGCTTGGCCCATATTCATATCACATTCATCTAATAGGGTAGTTAACCACATAATTTCCACATACCGGGCTTAGCCCATTTCCACACTGATCCACATTCATATACTGGGCTTTGCCCATTTCCACATTAATCCACATATCATATTGGGCTTAGCCCATTTCCACATATGTTCACATATGAAAACATGCAATTATGAAGCCCAATCCAAACCTAGGGTCCATCCGCTACACACCCCCTTATCCAAATTTACCACACACCGGGATTATCAAATCACCCTCTCCTTTTCACTCTAAAGGCAATCATCTGCCGTCCACGTGCAATTAAGCACAATAGTCCACAACGCGACCTCGGTCGGCGCCAATCCACGATGTAGCCGTAGCTAACACCAAAACCACGATGGGACACATAGTCACTCATCAACCACGATATGGCACATAGCCGATATCAACCACGATGAGGCACATAGCCACTCATCAAGCCACGCGAACTAAATCGCAATTAATCCACAACGTGACCTCGATCAACGTCAATCCACGATGTAGCTCAAGGCTAACATCAAACCACGTACTCGAAGTACACCCGTACATTTCTTTCATATCCCAACCCATGCACATGCCACATAAAATAATGATACAATGTAATGATGCATGAGCATGTTCATCAAGCATATTATCACATATTCATATTAATAATCACATATCATCGTTTGGTACTTACCGGATTATCGACATACCCCTTGAGGGTATCCTTATCACAATTTCCACCGCACTAGTTAGCACATTCATAACACATACACATTTCACATACATATCATATAATTCGAAAAACGGTGGGTTAATCACACACCGATCACTTGGAGAACTATGCTTTCGATCGATGCTATCACTAGGCGATACTACGGCTATTTGCCTACTTTCTTGTTCGACGACTGGTCCACACCCCGGTGGCCAATCCCTAACTACGAGACAGATCTCTTCTTAAACTTCGGGATAGGACCTTCCTTTCCCTTCTTGAATGGTATTCGCCTCCATCAACACACTTAATCGTAACAATCGATTTAATCATCAATATACGAATTCTTAACCAAATATCCACAACTTATCATACTTACCGAAGGGTCTTGAAATCCCGAAAAGCTTGATCTAATGCTTAGATCCTTAATCCCTACATTTGATTAATCACCTACTACTTTAATAAAAAGCCATTCGACCATAAATCCAAATCCTAGTAGGATTAGTATACTTAAACTTACCTTGTTGCCGTTTGACTTAAGAATCAAGTCTTGAAATCTCTGCTATACTCTTCTTGCATTCGGCCAAGCACCGAATCAATTAACTTGGTTAGTTTTCGGCTTTTGAATAATTAATGAACACATATATTTACCAAACATGGCCTTGGCCGAATACTATAGACACTTACCTTGTGGATTTTAAATCCGAAACTCACCGAATAACTAGGGAACACGTGGCCTATGGTGTACCTTCGGAAAAGAACTTCTCCTTCCTTGTAGTCGACACTTAGTAAATCTCGAAAGATCTCTTCAAAGTTTTGGCAACAAGATATTAATGGGGTTAGTCCTAGATTTGGTAAATCTTAAGAAAAAGGATGAAACCGAATGAGATCTTACCCTTACTTGAAGAAATCGATTGCACCTTCACTTCAACCTTGTGAGATTCGGCTATGGCTAGATGATGATCTCACAACTTTCGGCTTTTGGAGGATTAGAAAGAAAAGAGAAGGAAGAATAAAGATGGAGGATTCGGCTAGATCACAAGGTATTTCGGCTTGGGAAAAATAAAAGAAGAAGAAGATTTGGTGAAGAGAATTCGGCAGAGGCTTTCAAAGAACAGAAAATAATACAGAATGGCCTCTCTTTTCCTTTTATAGCGAAATTATCATCTAAGGAGTCCCTTACTTGGCCACCACTCTCTATCTCGATAACTTTATCCTTTAATTATCACAAATAAAAGAGTTTAAATCCAACATTTATCTCTTCAAAATAATCCAATTTAAAAAAATCCTTTATTTATCACCCTTTTAATCGAATATTTATGAAAATAAAACACCTCATTTCTAGAAGCATGTGCCGTCCACCTCGAGTCTTCTGGAAGCAAAAATAAAACCTCCTTTATTTGCTTCCCAAGTGACTCGAACTCGTGCCCATTCCTCTTGCATATGGTGCCATTTCCATAGGCCCTAAGTGGCATCTTGAGACCACTTTTCCAAGCCTGTTTGTGTGTCAAATTTCACAAACTTTTTCTTTTCGTGCCACCTTGCCTTAATTTCCCCTTTTAAACCTTAAAACTCGTCATTTCTAGGTCATTTCTAAGTTTCCAAAAATTTTCGATCGGCTCTGTAAACTTGACATTTCCTTACATTTCCAAGTTTCCAAAAATGTTCACTTTCCATTTTCCTTACATTTCCTAGTTTCCAAAAATGTTCACCTTCCATTTTTAAACTTAACATTTCCATACATTTTCGTGTTTCCAAAATGTTCATTTCTAACTTATTTTCACTCATTTCCTGTTTCCAAAAATATTCAAAATTTATTCATAATACTTAAAACATGTCACTTCATACAATTAAACCGAAAATGCATAGGCCCTATTTTAGGATGTTACGGTTCTACCCTCATTAAAAATAATTTAGTCCTCGAAATTACTTATTAACGAATAATCGTACCCTCTTAACTCACCGCACTACGCTTATGCGTGCACTCTCTCGATCTTAATAGAATCATCATACTTCCCTTCGAACTTAAACTTAAAATAATTCCAATTCAATCGATCCACGACACCTTGTTTGACGATGAGCCACCATCGATAAGCTTCGTCTCGAACAACGAGACAACGCTTTCAACTTTTCCTCATCAATGCAGTCCAAATCGTCCATTATTCTTTCGATTGCTTCCAACCAATACTCCGCTACGTTCGAGCTACTCCGATACTCCTCTAAAAACTTCACCCCGTTGGACCTAAGCCTTCCGATCCGACTTCCGAGCTCCACTTCTCATGCTAGCTCCCGCCATACGTTCTAGTACTCGCAACATAGCTCGTGACACTACTTCATCTTCTCCTACCGGATCTTGATCCTTCGTGCCCACAGCTGGCGGCGGCACATCATTTTCTGACCCATGGCGGACCTCTACCGGTTACGATCATCGCCATTCTACCTCTACCGCGTCCACGACGACCACGTCCCCTAGAACTCATTTCTAATGTCGCGACTTATCTGATTAAAAAGTTTTATGTATCAGACTTTTGTTCCACTTATTAACCGCGAATAATTTTATGATATAAAGATATTTAGAAGTAGTTCTTTCGATCACACAAAGGTTCAGTTCAAGTTCACTACTCTAATTCAGAGAGTCACACTCACATTCATAGACAGAGACACATTCATTCATCAACAAGAACACATTCATTCAGTGGTATCTACCACACACATTCACTATCCGGACATTTCTACCCGTTCCTATCCCAGGGGTATTTTCGTCATTTGTCCTACAGGGGTATTTTGGTAATAAATCGGGGTCACTTCGAAAATTTTTTTTTTTACAAATCAAAGGTATTTCAAAATTTACAAAACCTCGGGGGTTATCTTGAAAATTTGTTTTCCAAATCAGAGGTGTTGCAAAAATTTCAGAGATCGGGGTTATTTCGGTAATTTTGGAAGTCAATGGCAGTTTCGTAAATTTTCCAAATCAGGGTATCTTGTTATTTGTAAAACAGAAGTTTTTGATATCTTTGTAAAGTAGAAATATTGTAGCAAACGTCGAGGGTATTTTAGTAATTTACAATACAGGGGCATTTTTGTAATTTTGTAAATCGGAGATATTTTGGAAAAAATTTCACAATAGTCCTTTACTACAATTAAAAGGGTAATTTAGGGATTTTAAAACTAGGAATTTTATAAAACTGCATGGCTAGTCCCTTTCAGGTTTTAATTAGCGGGTTTAGCCCGTGAATAAGTCCTCTTGGTTAAGGTGAACCGTAGCTACGCACCAGGTAGGATTCGAGTAAAGAGGAGGTGAGTCGCTAGGACTGCTTAAGTACCAAGCTCTTACTGAATACCAATCCTAGACATGCGTACTATGGTTGCCACATCTTAACTCGGCGACTTAGTTCACAGGTTTGTTTAATGGTCCTTAAGTCTTATGCACTTGTGTTTGAGTAGCCCAATCCTAGGGTTCAATGGATCCTAGTTCACTAATCTACGTTCCCTTCATACTTATAACATTCACATATTCAAACCACTTCAATAGCCGTAAGTACTTACCGTGGACTTGGGCCGGAGATACAAAGTGCCATGCCGAATAACTGAAAAGTTTATGAAAGCCCATACTTTTGAAAAGCCCATCTTTGAAAAAATTATTTTGGACCCAAAACCCTCAAGACTGAGTTTTGAACCTCACGATACCAAATCTGAAACACCCCAAACTCCGGCCCATTCGTTCTGACCGAATTTGAGATGCCACTTTGAAAAACGTTTGAAGACTGATTTCACTTTTGGGAAAAACATTAAAAATTTTGTCATTTGAAAACCAGGTCCAATTAAAAATTCTAAATAATATAAGCTTGACAAAAATATCCAAATTAAAAGCACTTCCAAATAATAATTTAATGGTCGTCTAGCTTAAACATAATAAAAATGCTCAAATAGAAATACTTAAATACTTTAATCGGGCCTTATTACAATAAATAATTAAACAAAAGTTCTTAGTAATAAATGAATAAAATAAAGAAGATGCCTTCTCATGGGCCACCTCGTATCCACTCCAACCCGGTCCAATCACTACGAATCATCTGCGATGTTTAATAAAAATTGGGTGAGTCATACGGACTCGGTGTGTAATTAGTCCACTGAATTCCACCCACATGTTAACCACATATTAACTCATATATCGATATCAATTATCAAATTCACATGTTATCACATTCTCGGCTTGGCCCATATTTATATCACATTCATCTAATAGGGTAGTTAACCACATAATTTCCACATCTTTGGGCTTAGCCCATTTCCACACTGATCCACATTCATATACTGGGCTTTTCCCATTTCCACATTAATCCACATATCATATTGGGCTTGGCCCATTTCCACATATGTTCACATATGAAAACATGCAATTATGAAGCTCAACCCAAACCTAGGGTCCATCCGCTACACACCCCTTTATCCAGCATACCACACACCAGGGGATTATCAAATCACCCTCTCCTTTTCACTCCAAAGGCAATCACTACCGTCCACGTGCAATTAAGCACAATAGTCCACAACGCAACCTCAGTCAGCGCCAATCCACGATGTAGCTGTAGCTAACACCAAAACCACGATGGGACACATAATCACTCATCAACCACGATATGGCACATAGCCGATATCAACCACGATGAGGCATATAGCCACTCATCAAGCCACGCGAGCTAAATCGCAACTAATCCACAACGTGACCTCGATCCAACGTCAATCCACGATGTAGCTCAAGGCTAACATCAAACCACGTACTCGAAGTACACGTACCTTCTTTCATATCCCAACCCATGCACATGCCACATAAAATAATGATACAATGTAATGATGCATGAGCATGTTCATCAAGCATATTATCACATATTCATATTAATAATCACATATCATCGGTTTGGCACTTACCGGATTATCGACATACCCCTTGAGGGTATCCTTATCACAATTTCCACCGCACTAGTTAGCACATTCATAACACATACACATTTCACATACATATCATATACCCGAAAAACGGTGGGTTAATCACACACCGATCACTTGGAGAACTATGCTTTCGATCGATGCTATCACTAGGCGATACTACTGCTATTTGCCTACTTTCTTGTTCTGACGACTGGGTCCACACCCGGTGGCCAATCCTAACTATCGAGAGACAGATCTCTTCTTAAACTTCGGATAGGGACCTTCCTTTCCTTCTTGAATGGTATTCGCCTCCATCAACACACTTAATCGAACAATCGATTTAATCATCAATATACGAATTCTCAACCAAATATCCACAACTTATCATACTTACCGAAAGAGTCTTGAAATCCCGAAAAGCTTGATCTAATGCTTAGATCCTTAATCCCTACATTTGATTAATCATCTACTACTTTAATAAAAAGTCATTCGACCATAAATCCAAATCCTAGTAGGATTAGTATACTTAAACTTACCTTGTTGCCGTTTGACTTAAGAATCAAGTCTTGAAATCTCGCTATACTCTTCTTGCATTCGGCCAAGCATTGAATCAATTAACTTGGTTAGTTTTCGGCTTTTGAATAATTAATGAACACATATATTTACCAAACATGGCCTTGGCCGAATACTATAGACACTTACCTTGTGGATTTTAAATCCCGAAACTCACCGAATAACTAGGGAACACGTGGCCTATGGTGTACCTTCGGGAAAAGAACTTCTCCTTCCTTGTAGTCGACACTTAGTAAATCCCAAAGATCTCTTCAAAGTTTCGACAACAAGATATTAATGGGGTTAGCCCTAGATTTCGGCAAATCTTAAGAAAAAAGGATGAAACCGAATGAGATCTTACCCTTACTTGAAGAAATCGATTGCACTTTCACTTCAACCTTCAGAGATTCGGCTATAGCTAGATGATGATATCACAAATTTCGGCTTTTGGAGGGATTAGAAAGAAAAGAGAAGGAAGAATAAAGATGGAGGATTCGGCTAGATCACAAGGTATTTCGGCTTGGCAAAAATAAAAGAAGAAGAAGATTTGGTGAAGAGAATTCGGCAGAGGCTTTCAAAGAACAGAAAATAATGCAGAATGGCCTCTCTTTTCCTTTTATAGCCGAAATTATCATCTAAGAAGTCCCTTACTTGGCCACCACTCCTCTATCTGATAACTTTATCCTTTAATTATCATAAATAAAAGAGTTTAAATCCAACATTTATCTCTTCAAAATAATCCAATTTAAAAAAAATCCTTTATTTATCACCCTTTTTAATCGAATATTTATGAAAATAAAACACCTCCTTTCTAGAAGCATGTGCCGTCCACCTCAGTCTTCTGGAAGCAAAAACAAAACCTCCTTTATTTACTTCCCAAGTGACTCAAACTCAGGCCCATTCCTCTTGCATATGGCGCCATTTCCATAGGCCCTAAGTGGCATCTTCATACCACTTTTCCAAGCCTGTTTGTGTGTCAAATTTCACAAACTTTTTCTTTTAAGGCCATCTTGCCTTAATTTCCCCTTTTAAACCTTAAAACTCGTCATTTCTAGGTCATTTCTAAGTTTCCAAAAATTTTCGATCGGCTCTGTAAACTTGACATTTCCTTACATTTCCAAGTTTCCAAAAATGTTCACTTTCCATTTTCCTTACATTTCCTAGTTTCCAAAAATGTTCACCTGCCATTTTTAAACTTAACATTTCCATACATTTTCAGGTTTCCAAAAATGTTCATTTCTAACTTATTTTCACTCATTTCCGGGTTTCCAAAAATATTCAAAATTTATTCATAATACTTAAAACATGTCACTTCATACAATTAAACCGAAAATGCATAGGCCCTATTTTAGGATGTTACAGATTCACCACTAAGTTATACATAGCGTACGTTGTTTTTCTCGTGCGCAGGTTAGGTACTTAGTAGGTCTAGTACTAACTCAGCATCCAACGATGATCACAAACTCAAATGTTGGTGAATGGTCCTTTTTGTTGGTTATAGTACCTAGGTTATGATATTCTAGTTATGGTCATTTTGTATCTTGATGGTTCTTAATGGTATGAAATTAAGTGTAACAGCCCGTTTTCGATAAAATCGAAACAGTGGTTTCGGGACCACAAATATGAAGTAGAAATATTTATTTTATTATTATTTTAATATCTACAGTATGATATTATGATTGTGTGAAAATTTCGTTAAGAAATTTTATCGTTTGAGTGTTTAATTTGTGAAAAAGGACTAAATCGAATAAACTGCGAAAGTTGTGTTCTATTACCTAAAAGTGTTAAATAGCTATATAACTTAAAGTGGATGTGCATGGCATGGTATTTGAGTAATTTTTAAAGTTAGGTAAGGGTAAAATGGTAAAAAGGCTATTAATGTTAAATAATTAAAACAAAACAAATGGCCATCTTTCTCATGCATTTTTCAGCTGAAAATTACAACAAGCATGGCCATTTGAGAGCTTGAATTTTTCATCAATTAGAAACCCTTGCATATTAAGAAAAATGACGTATGGAATTAGATCAAGGGAAAGATAAAGTTATCGATTAAACAATCATTTTCCGTCGTACGAGTTCGAAGTAAGTTCGTAAGTTAATAAGCATTATTATAATTGAGATTTAATGCTTTATGTTTGAATTATTTATGAATATAATTGTACGGAAATACTCGAGATGGCTTCGGGCCACGATATTAGCACTTAGTGTGCGAGTTCATTGATTTGGCTTCGGGCCATGATATTAGCACTTAGTGTGCGAGTTCATTGATTTGGCTTCAGGCCATGATATTAGCACTTAGTGTGCAAATTCATTGATTTGGTTTCGGGCCATGATATCGGCACTTCAGGTGCGAGTTATACTGATTTGGCTTCGGGCTATGAATATCGGCTGATTTGGCTTCGGGCCATGCTATAGGTACTTATTGTGCGAGACTCTTGAGTATCCGAATCTTATTCCAAATTTTTCAACGTGTAAATTGAATATGTGAAATGGTGAAAAATAGATACTTAGCGATACAGGTATGTACAAAAGGTTATACGAGCATTGAAACTAAGGAAGTTATGAACATTATGAGTAATTATGTGATTGAATTTATGTTAACCTTGTGATTGATGTGTAATAAATCGTAAAAGTAACATATTCTAAGCCCACATTTAGTATGCTTTTGGATGAATTAAGCCCTAATTTGTGTAAAAAGGTGCTCTTAATCCTTTCTTTTCATGTCTTATACTCAGGAAAGCACCCGATGACAAAAAGAACGAGAAACGGGCTTAAAACGGACCAAGTTGGGCCAAGCCACGAAATCAACACGGCCTAGACTTCAAGCCACACGGTCGTGCCACCATTCCTACTAAAACACGGCCTTACCACGACTTACACGGCCGTGCCTCATTCAACAGTTTCGAACACGGCCTGGCCACGATTTACACGGGCGTGTGCCATGGTCGTGCCTCTTCCGTGGAGAAGAGAAATTCCATTCGGGAAAGGATACTTGGGGAGAAATAAATGTGTTTCAAAAGCCTATAAATATACCCTAGGTACCAGCTGAAAGGGGGGCGGAAAGCTAGGCTAAAAAGCCAAGCTGAAAAGTTCATATTGGTTGGAATCACTCGAAGATAGCCAGTTGATCCATCTCAAGAAGCCAGAATTCTACTCAAGACGGAGGATCTCCTCTTCAATTCCTTCAGGGGGTTTTAGGGATTTCTTATGTTTTGTGTTATCTTTTCTCTTGAGATGTTTTCCTTTATTGTTATGAACTAAACCTTCGGATACCCGAAGGGGATGAAACCTATGATGAATCTTGTTATTTGATTTTTGAATTATATGATAATAACTTAGTTTGTTCTTAATTGTGTGAACTTAATCCAAATCTAATGTACTTAGGTGGAGGAGGAATAGACCTTGCCTAAGAGTAGATCCAATATAATTAAGCGGAGTTGATCGCACGCCTAGAGATAGGGTGACGAGATTTTGCCGGATTAGGGTGAAACCTAATATGGGAGTCCAAAGATCGATTTACTGCTATTCTAGGGGGTTATTATAAGCGAACGAGAGTTCCACTAATTAACCTAGGGTTAGACGTTATTCGCCTCGAGAGAGGGTTTAATATACATTAGGGAGTCTCACGGATCAAACTAAGTAAATAAATCATATGGTTCAAGGTTAGATAACAAGTGAAGTCTAGGTGATTTTTCCTAAGGGTATCGCTTGAGTCAACTGAGTTTTTCCAAAAGTTATTTCCCGAATTAATTCTTTTTGTCTTTGCGTCTTAGCTTAGTAAGTAGATTAATTTTAGTTTAACAACCATCACTTTATATTAAGGCTAAATAATAAAAAGACGGTGAGTATTAGTACTTTTAGTTCCTTTAGGTTCGATAATCCGGTCTTGCCTAAGCTATACTACTGTTCGATAGGTGCACTTGCCTCAATCGTTGTCAGAGTTAGTTTCCAGGTTCGATCATTCTTTTATAAATTTTAAAACTCTGATTTACAGCGATTAAGTTTTTGGCGCCGTTGCCGGGGAACTAAAATATTAAGAAAACTTTATTTTTATTACTTTAGCCATTATTTTTATTTTTTTCACAATTTATTTTTATTTTTAGTTTTAATTTTAAATTTGCTAAATTTTCTTTCTTTCTTTTCCTAGCAAGTACCTCTAGTTTATGACTAGAAAGAACCCGAGAGGACCTTTAGAATACGACAGTGATATTGAAGCTACCGCTCAAGAAATCGCAGAAAAAATTAGGCGAGCCCTAAATTACCAAGGAGAGCGAGAAGACCGATCCAATCCTCTTCAAGGGATGGACGAAAATAATCCACCACCACAAAACGATGTGGCGGATCGAGAATGCTCCTCGTACTATGTATGATTATGCTAAACCTCATTTAATAGGGCGAGAATCGAGTATTGTTAGGCTCTGCTATAGTCGCTAATAATTTTGAATTAAAGCCTAACACTATTCAAATGATTCAACAGTTTGTTCAATTTGATGGTTTGCGGGATCGAAGACCCAAACACTCATATAGCTAACTTTTTAGAGTTACGTGATACCTTCAAAATAAATGGTGTTTACGATGATGCCATACGTCTTGATTTATTTCCCTTTTCACTAAGAAATAAAGCTAAACAGTTGGTTAAACTTCGTTACCACGAAGGTCAATCACTACATGGGAACAAATGACCGAAAAATTTCTATTAAAATATTTTCCACCGGCCAAAACGGCCAAGTTACGTAATGATATATCTTCTTTTGTGCAGATGGATTTAGAGACATTATACGACGCATGGGAGAGATACAAAGATCTCTTGAGGAGATGCCCACACCACGGATTACCATTATGGCTCCAAGTCTAAACTTTTTACAACGGTGTGAATCCTTCAACGAGGCAATTAATTGATTCAGCCGCCAGTGGAACCCTGAATAATAAAACTCCTGAGGCAGCCTACGAGTTTAATGAAGAGATGTCGCTGAACAATTATCAGTGGCAAGTTACAAGAACAAGGCCAACAAAAACACCCGAAGTTTACAACCTCGACGCAGTAACCATGCTATCAAACCAGGTAGAGTTGATGAATAAGAAGATTGATAGTTTGTGTTCTTTGCAGGTAAATCCAGTGATGCAGTGCGACGCAAGTGGAACTGTGGCGAATTCTAAGTACCCACCCTACCAACCAGAGAGCGAACAGATGAACTATATAGGTAACAATTTCAGATCCAATAATAACCCATATAGTAATAATTATAATCCAGGTTGGAGGAACCACCCAAATTTTTCGTGGGGAGGACAAGGAAATCAAGGAAATCAAAGACAACAACCTCCTCAAAATTTCAAAAATCAGCCCTATCCAAAGGAAAAGAAGCCGAGTCTTGAAGAGTCGTTGAACAAATTCATAGCATCCACAGAAGCCCGTCTCCAAAAAGATGAGGTAACGCTCAACACCTAACAAACATCGATCAAAACAATCGAGAACCAAGTTGGAGGACTTACAAAGGCAATCGGGGAAATTACCCAGTCAGTCGGAGAAATTGCAAAGCTATTATCTGAACGACCGTAAGGGCGTCTATCGAGTAATACTGAAATTAATCCAAAGGAGCAAATCCAAGCCATAACAGCTCAAGAAAGCGAAAAAATAGACGAACCCAGTCCAACACAAGGAAACGAGGTAGAAAAAGGTAAAATTGAGGTAACACAAGACAAGCCAAAACCGGTAATCAAGGAGTACCAACCTCGCATACCTTACCCTGAAGCAGTAAAAAGAGACGACACAGAGGAAAAGTTCGGTAAGTTTCTTAAACTTTTAAAGAAATTACACATCAACTTACCACTCCTCGAAGCTCTTTCGCAGATGCCTGATGCAAGGAAATTCTTAAAGAAGCTTCTGACAAACAAGCGGAAACTAGATGAAGACTCACATGTGGAACTCAACGCAAAGTGCTCAGCAATCTTGCAAAATAAGCTACCACAGAAACTAAAAGATCCAGGGAGTTTTACAATTCCATGTTTAATTGGTAGACTAACCGTTGATAATGCGTTAGCTGATTTAGGGGCAAGCATAAATGTCATGCCTTATAAATTGTTTAAATAATTAGGTCTAGGGAAACCCAAACAAACTAGGATGAGCATTCAATTAGCTGATAAAACTGTTAGAATTCCTAGGGGTATTATCGAAGATGTTCTTGTAAAAATTGATGATTCGTTTTCCCAGATTTTGTTTGTCTTAGACATGGATGAGGATAATTCGATCCCCTAATTTTAGGAAGACCCTTTTTAGCCACTTTGCCAGACTAAAATTGATGTTGATGCAGGAGAACTCATACTTTGCGTAGGTAATGAGACCGTCACCATCAAGGCTCTCGATTCGGCTAGAATATCGAGTAATCAAGGTGAGAACGTAAATTTCCCTAATAACCATTCGATTAACTCTTCTTTTCAGGAAATACCACCGAAGAATACAACTGAACCCGATCCTGACCCCAACCCCAACAAAGAAATAACTCATGAAGATCGAGGAATTCAGATCGATGATCTAGATGAGTGGAAGACACATTTTAAGGAGAAATTAGGGATACACGACGAAGAGCCAGAACCACACGAGAAAAAATTGAAAGAGTCCCCAGAAGAGCTTATAGGAACAACAAACCACTTCAAAATAGGGGACAAGGTACTGTTAGAAGAAGCAGATCCTCGAATATCTCCTCCAGACCCTAACACAAACAAAGAATACCTTTTAGGGTAACCAGTGTTTTCCCATACGAAACAGTTGAGGTAAGTAATCCTATTTTTGGTACTTTTACTATAAACGCATCTCGACTTAAAATTTTTCACGAGGATACAGATAATAACATGATGAAGGACTTCCAACTCCTCAAACAACCCTGAAGATGCAAATGAGAAGAGAGTCTAGCTTAAGACTATAAACGAGCGCTTCTCGGGAGGCAACCCGAGCACTAACATAAATTATTCTCACATTTTGCTTTCAATTTATTTTTCTTTTCTTCTTTCTTTCTGAACACGTAGTTATAAACTAACAAGGGGTGCAGAATTCTAGGACACACGGCCTTGCACACGACCGTGGCCGTGTGTACCTCAAGAATCATGGTACTAACATGGCAGGGCGGTACAAGTCAGAATGAACTAATTTCTGGCAATCACGGACTCAACCACTCCCCCACGAGCACCGACAAAGTGACACGGCCGTGCTTGACGGTCGTGTGAGGCTACTGACTTGCCAACCATGGGCTGAACACGCCCGTGCCAGCTAACCGTGCTAATATACTGACTTGTCGAACACAGGCTAGACACGAGTGTGGGGAATCAACACGCCCTAGAGCACGGCCGTGCGAGGCGGCCGTATGAATCGACACACCCTCAACCCACGGGCATGGGAAACCGCCAGACCTGAAATTCTATTTAAACATCATACCCTTTTCATTTTACTTCTTAACCCACTTCTTTCTTCTTTCCTTCTTCCATTCTATCCTTTCTTTTTCCTTTTCCCTAAGAAATCCTTAGACTCTTGTGCCACAACAATATCATATCCATGGCAAGGAAGCGTAAGAGGCCAATCTCCCCAAAGGAGACCGATTCACATGAGTTCATGCCAGCAGCTTCATCTGAACAACAAGCCAAGGATATTTGAGGCTATTTAGTTTTTATTTCATTTTTCTCTTTTTCTTAAGTTTCCTTATCTACACTTCTCCTCCGCTTAAATTATTTTATTCTATCTTAGTTTCTTTGACTTAGGAGCTAAAGGCTGCTTGGGAATCACACCACTTCCACCACCGCCAGCACCTCCGTAACCGTAGAAGTCACATCCACCTCGCAAACCATACACCAATAAGGATTCTCAAGCCCCTTTATTTTTTAGTTTTATTTTGTTTACATTTTTTTTCCTCTTTCTTTACTTTTCTTTTCTTTAATTATATGTTTAGTTTATTTTAAATTTGTCTTAATAAATCCTGGCTAATCCTCCATGAGTTCCCCAATTTCTTCATCTAGCGCAGAACTCGTGAGCATCCACCACATCCAAAAACGAGCCCTCCAACTTATCTTTCACCACGACCACTGCCAACTCTAGGAAATCATCCAATTCAGGGAGTGTCACTCTTTCCCCTCTCTTTTGATTTTACATATTAATTGTCATTATATATCTTTGTACATTGAGGGCAATGTACATCTTAAGTGTGGGGGGTGAACAACCTAAAAAGATACCTAACAAAAACCCTGAATTGAGTCTTGTTTTTAAGTAAATTTACTCATATTGCTAATTAGGATGAAATTTCTGATAATTTATGATTTTTATTGATATGTTTTAGATTAAGTCATTGATAATTGTGCATTGATAATTAAATTTGAAGAATACTAGAGAATCAAGCATGATAAGTCTATTTTTAAGAAATTAAAAATTTGCTAGGTTGTCAAACTGAGTTTAAATATTACCTTGAAGTTTGGAATTTACGAGGTTGACATCAAAATACCCATAATTTTTGTGAGTTTTTGAGCCTTATAGAGCATATATTCTTTTTCTTGCTCACTTTATTGATTATGAGTATGTCAATACTGATTTGTTATTCTAGAACTTGCAACGATTATACATGTCGAGACCATATTTTTTTTTATTTGAAACACAAAGATAATAAAGGCACTTAGGATCTAACCCACTTACTCCATAAAAAGCCTACCTTCACAATTAACCCCTAGTGAACCCCTTTTAATCCTAACAACCCTATTTTGATTCACCCACTGATATTAACCCAGAACCCCTTTGTTTTTGTTATCACCACTCCTTTTGACTACCCTTATATCGAGATTTGATTTGATTAATAGCCTAACTATGTTTTCTATTTCAGTTATGTATTTTTAGTTTGTTCTAAAAAAATAAAGTATATTCATTATTCATTATTAGTTGTGATTAAATGAGCTTATATGTTTGGATTCCAAATATCGAAGAAGAAGCTCGTATTATTAGTATTATTAGTTTTCAATTGATGTATTTATTATTATTAGTTCATGAGTTCTTAGTTAGGTAATTTTTTGATTCAATCTCGATTCTAACCCTCTAATTCAGCCTTACTCCACACCTTAACCCTAGCCCCGTTACAACCCTAACAAAGACCTTTTGATTTGTGTTTCATCTCATATTTCAGTGGTGGAGATTTAATTTTCATACAAGCCTATGGGATTAACTCTTCATGTTTGACTTTTGAGCGCCAAAATTTTGAACCTTAAACACTTTGAGTGATTTGAGCAAATCTTTTGTGAGGATGTCAATCCTTGTCGATTCTGAATCAGGGGTAATTATTTAGATAAAGGGAAACTCCTATGTTTTGTGCTACAGAATCTATGACTTATACTGTTTGAATTTTTAGGACACTTTGAATTGAATTATCCATGTATAAATTATCTATGAATTATGATGAGACACTATCAATAGGAATTATGAATTACAGGAAGTTCGTTTTAATTGTAAGTTGAAAATTTTTCTTGAGGACAAGCAAAAGCTTAAGCGTGGGGGTATTTGATAAACCGTAAAAGTAACATATTCTAAGCTCACATTTAGTATGCTTTTGGATGAATTAAGCCCTAATTTGTGTAAAAAGATGCTCTTAATCCTTTCTTTTCATGTCTTATACTCAAAAAAGCACCCGATGACAAAAAGAACGAGAAACGGGCTTAAAACGGACCAAGTTGGGCCAAGCCACGAAATCAACACGGCCTAGACTTCAAGCCACACGGTCGTGCCACCATTCCTACTAAAACACGGCCTTACCACGACTTACACGGCCGTGCCTCATTCAACAGTTTCAAACACGGCCTGGCCACGATTTACACGGGCGTGTGCCATGGTCGTGCCTCTGCCTTGGAGAAGAGAAATTCCATTCGGGAAAGGATGCTTAGGGAGAAAGAAACGTGTTTCAAAAGCCTATAAATACACCCTAGGTACCAGCTGAAAGGGGGGTAGAAAGCTAGGCTAAAAAGCCAAGCCGAAAAGGTCAGATTGGTGGGAATCACTCGAAGATAGCCAGTTGATCCATCTCAAGAAGCCGGAATTCTACTCAAGACGGAGGATCTCCTCTTCAATTCCTTCAGGGGGTTTTAGGGATTTCTTATGTTTTGTGTTATCTTTTCTCTTGAGATGTTTTCCTTTATTGTTATGAACTAAACCTTCGGATACCTGAAGGGGATGAAACCTATGACGAACCTTATTATTTGATTTTTGAATTATATGATAATAACTTAGTTTGTTCTTAATTGTGTGAACTTAATCCAAATCTAATGTGCTTAGGTGGAGGAGGAATAGACCACACTAAGAGTAGATCCAACATAATTAAGCGGAGTTGATCGCACGCCTAAAAGATAGGGTGACGAGATTTTGCCGGATTAGGGTGAAACCTAATATGGGAGTCCACAGATCGATTTACTGCTATTCTAGGGGGTTATTATAAGCAAACGAGAGTTCCACTAATTAACCTAGGGTTAGACGTTATTCGCCTCGAGAGAGGGTTTAATATACGTTAGGGAGTCTCACGGATCAAACTAAGTAAATAAATCATATGGTTCAAGGTTAGATAACAAGTGAAGTCTAGGTGGATTTTTCCTAAGGGTATCGCTTGAGTCAACTGAGTTTTTCCAAAAGTTATTTCCCGAATTAATTCTTTTTATCTTTGCGTCTTAGCTTAGTAAGTAGATTAATTTTAGTTTAACAACCATCACTTTATATTAAGGCTAAATAATAAAAATACGGTGAGTATTAGTACTTTTAGTTCCTTTGGGTTCGATAATCCGGTCTTGCCTAAGCTATACTACTGTTCGATAGGTGCACTTGTCTCAATCATTGTCAGAGTTAGTTTCTAGGTTCGATCATTCTTTTATAAATTTTAAAACTCTGATTTACAGCGATCAATGTGTTGAGGAATATCATATTCATATTATTTGAATGGTATTTATATTAATGACTTATGAATAGATGATGAACTCAGTTGTCGTTAAATTGGTATAAATAGAAGGAAAGATCGGCAAATGCCTTAGTTAAAATTGCTATGAAGGCATGGAAAAAAGTATGAGTTATTAGATGGTAAAAATATGCTTATACATATGCTAGGAAATGCGAATGCACTAAGTAGTGTGTATTTATGCTATGTTGTTTTGAGAAAATTGAGAGGTTAATGTTGTTTAGACCAAAGCTAAGATTTATTGAATTGACTAAAGTGGATTATGCTTATAAATTGAAGTAATAAGCTTTATTTTTGAAATACGAACTTACTAAGCAATTCATGCTTGTTAATTTCTTTGTGTGCTTAGATATCAGAAGCTCGTTCGGGTTGGAAGTTGGCAGAGATCTTATCACACTATCTATCGGCTATTTTGGGTACCCTTGGTTTGTTAATTTTGGTTATAATGGCATGTATAGGTCATTTTGGCTAATGATAGCCTACATGTATTGTTATGCTTTTAGCCATTTCATTTGGCTTATTTGGTGATGTATATATATACGTGTAATGGCCTTTGATATGTGGTTTATAGTTGCTTGGTAAATGGCTTATTGATATTTAGTATTGAAGATACTAAATGGTTGCGACTTGAAATTGGTATGTTTGTGAATTTAGGTAAAATAATGCATGTTTGGAAATGACCATATTGATGAATTGAGATTATGAATTTTGGTATGTTTGGAAATGGCTTATTAGGATACTTGGTATCTAGTGAATTTTGGTTTGGATTTATGTAAGATAAAAGATTGATTGAGGATGGTTGGAATGTCCTTTTTATGCCATGTTTTGGTACCTTTTGGTATGGTGTAGGTGTGCACAAGTGTGGGTGGCAAAATGGCTTGGTAAATAGCCTATTTTTGTTCACACGGCCTAGTACACGGGTGTGTGGCTTGGCCATGTGGCACCCAAGTTTCACACGGGCTGGTTGATCGCTGTAAATCAGAGTTTTAAAATTTATAAAAGAATGATCGAACCTGGAAACTAACTCTAACAACGATTAAAGGCAAGTGCACCTATCGAACAGTAGTATAGTTTAGGCAAGACCGGATTATCGAACCCAAAGGAACTAAAAGTACTAATACTAACTTTCTTTTTATTATTTAGCCTAAAATAAGTGAAGTTGTTTATTGATCTAAATTAATTAACTACTAAACTAAAGACTCTAAGACAAAGAAGAATGAATTTGGAAAATAACTTGGGAAAAACTCAGTTGATTTAGACGATACCCTAAGAAGAATCCACCTAGACTTCACTTGTTATCTAACACTGAACCATACGATTTATTCACTTAGTTTGATCCGTAAGACTCCCTAACGTATATTAAACCCTCTCTCGAGGTGAATAATGTCTAACCCTAGGTTAATTAGTGGAACTCTCATTCTCTTATAATAACCCCCTAGAATAGCAGTAAATCGATCTATGAATTCCCATATTAGGTTTCACCCTAATCCGGCAAAATCTCGTCACCCTATCTCTAGGCGTGCGATCAACTCTGCTTAATTATGTTGGATCTACTCTTAGGCAGGGTCTATTCCTCCTCCACCTAAGCACATTAAATTTGGACTAAGCTCACATAATTAAGAACAAACTAAGTTATTATCATATAATTCAAATAATCAAATAACAAGATTCATCATAGGTTTCATCCCTTCTGCATCCGAAGGGTTTAGTTCATAACAATAAAGGAAAACATCTCAAGAGAAAAGATAAAACAAAACATAAGAAATCCCTAAAACCCCCTGAAGGAATTGAAGAGGAGATCCTCCGTCTTGAGTAGAATTCCAGCTTCTCGAGATGAATCAACTGGCTATCCCTGAGTGAATCCCCACAAATCTGCCTTCTCTGGCCTAGCACGATGCCCTAACAAAAGCCCTGGTAGAAGGCTTCTGCCGAACTCCCCTCTAAGTTACTACCTGGGGTGTTTATATAGGCTTTGAGATGTGTTACTTGGCCTCCAAGTATCCTAATTTCAGTGCAATTCCTATTTGGGAGTTTAAGTAGACTTAGGAATGTGTTTCTTTGCCTCTAAGCATCCAAATTCGAGTAAAATTCCTCTTTCCCGCGGTAGGGACACGGCCATGGCACACGCCCGTGTAATCGTCTTCAGGCCGTGTTCGACACTGTTGAATGAGGCACGGCCGTGTAAGTCGTGGTAAGGTCGTGTTCTAGTAGAAATGGTGGCACGCAGTGTGTGGCTTGAAGTTCGAGTCGTCTTGATTTCGTGGCTTGGCCCAATTTGGTCTGCATTTTAAGCCCGTTTCTCGTTCTTTTAGTCATCGGGTGCTTTCACGAGTATAAGACATGAAAAGAAAGGATTAAGAGCACCTTTTTACATAAATTGGGGCTTAAATCATCCAAAAGCATATTAAATGTGGGCTTAAAATATGTTACTTTTATGGTTTATCAAATACCCCCACACTTAAGCTTTTGCTTGTCCTCAAGCAAAATTCTCAACTTACAATTAAAACAAACTTTCTATAATTCATAATAGTCATTGATAGTGTCTCATCATAATTCAGGGATAATTTATACATGGATAATTCAACTCAAAGAGTCCTAAAAATTCAAACAATCTAAGTCATAGATTTTGTAGCTCGAAAACATAGGCGTCTCCCCTTATCTAGATAATTACCTTTAATTTGCAATCGACAAGGATTGACATCCTCACAAAGGATTCACTCAAATCACTCAAAGTGTTTAAGGTTCAAAATTTAGGCACTCAAAAGTCGAACATGAAGAGTTAATCCCATAGGCTTGCATGAAAATCAAATCTCCACCACTGAAATATGAGATGAAACACAAATCAAAAGGTCTTTGTTAGAGTTGTAACGGGGCTAGGGTTAAGGTGTGGAATAAGGCTGAATTAGAGGGTTAGAATCGAGATTGAATTGACAAATTACCTAACTAAGAACTAATGAACTAATAATAATAATTACATCAATTGAAAACTAATAATACTAATAATACGAGCTTCTTTTTTTTCGATCTTCGAATTTTAAATGTATAAGCTCGTTTAATCACATAACTAATAATGAATATACGCCATTTTTTTTTTTGAACATCATAACTACATAATAAATACATTATAAAGGATAGGTTACTGAAATAAAAATCATAATTAGGCAACTAATCAAATTAAATCTCGATATAGGGGTAGTTAAAAAGAATAGTGATAACAAATAAAAAGGGTTTTGGGTTAATATTAGTGGGTGAGTCAATAAATGGGTTGTTAGGATTAAACGGGGTTCACTAGGGGTTAATTATGAAGGTGGGTTTTTAGTGGAGTAAGTGGGTTAAATCCTAGGTGCCTTTATCATCTCTGTATATCAAATCAAAAAAATGTGGTCTCGACATGTATAATCGATGCAAGTTCTAGAATAACAAATCAATGTTGACATACTCATAATTAATAAAATGAGCAAGAAAAAGATTTTATGCTCTATAAGGCTCAAAAACTCACAAAAAGTATGGGTATTTTGATGTCAACCTCGTAAATTTCAAACTTCAAAGTAATATTTAAATTCAGGTAGACAACCTAGAAAAAATTTTTATTCTGAAAAATAGACTTATCATGCTTGACTCTCTAGTATCCTTCAAATTTAGTCATCAATGCACAATTATCAATGATTTAATCTAAAACATATCAATAAAAATCATAAATCATCAGAAATTTCATCTTAATTAGTAATATGAGTAATTTACTTTAAGACAAGGCATAATTCAGGAATTTTCAAATAATACTATAGTTAACCCCCCCACACTTAAGATGTACATTGTCCTCAATGTACAAAGGTAGATAATATCAAAATAATCAAAAAATCGTAAGATGGGGAGAGAAGGGAAACTTCCTGAATTTTGGATGAAGCCAATGAAAAGAAACCGGATAGGATTGGAGGTGAGCGTGGGGAAGCGTCTCGAACTGGTTGAGTCCTCGAAGCAGCCATCCTAATTTCTTTTGTATCCTAAGCTAAATCTAAATGGGATGAATAACAAGAAGAAAATAATAAAGAAAATAAAAGAAAGGAAATAAAAATGAAAATGAAAATAAAAATGAAAATGAAAATAAAAATGAAAATGAAAATAAAAATAAAAATAGAAATAAAAGTAAATATTTAAATAGTGATATGGTCCACGCCCTTGTTCAAGTTTAATCAGTCCGTGTTTTTCGTGATTTTGATTTTTGGGCGCGTTTAGGTGTTTTACCACGGCCGTGGGTCTCGTAGCATGCCCGTGTATTCTTCTCACGGTCCTTTAGAACGGGTGTGTTTAACCCGTGCTCGTCAAGTCAGTAACCTCGCACGGTTGTAGGGCACAGCCGTGTCTCACCCATGCTCAATAAGTCAGTAACCTCACACGGGAAGTCGGCACGGGCGTGGCTTTTTATCGCAGCCCGTGTTGGGAAAAGAAATCATTCTTTATCATGCACGGTTACTAGCACGTCCGTGGTTTGTCCTTCTGGCTTCCACACGGCCACGGCCACGGCCGTGTGCAAGGCCATGTGAGCATGGAAATTTGTACTTTGGTTAGTTTATGGTTAGGTGCTAAAATGAAAAATAAAAGTAAAATAAAAAATGTAAAAATTAATAGGGTTAGTGCTCGGGTTGCCTCCCGAGAAGCGCTCGTTTATAGTCTTAAGCTAGACTTTACCTCTCATTCGTATGGTCAAGGTGGTTTGAGGAGGTGAAAATCCTTCCTCATGCGATCAACTCGATTTTTGATATAAAATTCAAGTCGAGTAGTGTTTACCTCAAAAGTACTTAATTTAGGATTGCTTACCTCGACTGGCCCGTATAGGAAGACATTAAGTACCTCAAAAGTGATTTCTTCGTTTGTCTTGAGGTCTGAATTGGCGATTCAAGGGTCTTCCCTATTCAACAATACCTGATCCCCTATTTTGGAGTGATTTGTTGTTCCTATCAGCTCGTCTGGGGGTTCTTTCGGTTTTTCTTCGTGCAATTTCGGCTCATTTTTAAAGTGTGTCTTCCCCTCTTTTAGTTTGTTGATCTCAAGGCTTCGTTCCTCATATGCTTCTTCTTTGTTGACACAAGGTTCCTGTTTCGGCTCAGGTTCGTAGTTCTGTGGTTGTTCCTGCGGTGAAATTTGAACAGATTGATTATCAACTGATTTTACTTTCTCACCTTTATCGATCGATGTTACGCCGAGTCAAGAGCTTGTAAATTGATTGATTCGTCACCTATCTGAAGAATGAGTTCTCCTGTACCAACATCAATTTTAGTCCTGGAAGTTGCTAGAAAGGGTCTTCCTAAAATTAAAGGGATCGAATTGTCCTCATCCATGTCTAAAATGACAAAGTCTACTGAGAATACGAATTTATCAATTTTGATTAGAATATTTTCAATTATACCCCTAGAAATTCTGATAGTTTTATCAGTTAATTGAATGCTCATCCTGGTTTGTCTCGGTTTCCCTAGACCTAGTTGTTTAAACATTTTATAAGGCATAACATTGATGCTTGCCCCTAAATCAGCTAAAGCATTATCAATAGATAAACTACCAATTAAACATGGAATTGTAACACTCCCTGGATCTTTTAATTTCCGTGGCAGTTTATTTTGTAGGATTGCTGAGCACATTGCGTTTAGCTCCACATGTGATTCCTCGTCTAGCTTCCGTTTGTTTGTCAACTGTTCTTTTAAAAATTTTCTATAATCGGTATCTGCGAAAGAGCTTTGAGAAACGGTAAGTTAATATGTAATTTCTTTAAAAGTTTAAGAAACTTACCAAACTGTTCCTCTGTGTTGTCCTTCTTCATTGCTTCGGGATATGGTACACGAGGATGGTACTCTGTAATTGTCGATTTTGGTATTTCATGGCTCACCTCAATCTTACCTTCACTTACCACGGGATCTTGCCTTGGGTCATATTCCACTAATCTTTCACTATCATGAGTTGTTACAGCTTGAATTTGCTCTTTTGGGTTAGTTTCAGTGTTGCTTGGCAAGCTTTCTTGTGGTTGTTCTAAGATCAGCTTAACAGGCTAACCTAAATGATCCTCGATCCCTTGAATCGATGTTTCTTGTTTCGTTTCTATAATTTGGAGACGTGCTTCTGTGTTTGCTATGAATTTTGTCAGCGTCTCTTCAAGGTTCGACTCATCTTCTTGTTGGTGAGGTGGTTGTTGAAAATTTGGAGGAAGTTCCTCTCTTTGGCTGCCTTGATCGTCCCACGAGAAATTGGGATGGTACCTCCAATTTGTATTATAAGTGTCACTATAAAAATTATTTTGAGGTCTAGAATAGTTACCCATATAGTGGACTTGTTCGCTTCTTCATGCCATATCTGTAGGGTGGGTACTCGTGGATTTGTCACGCCTCCTAGATTCGAGTCATATTGCATAACTGGATGTACTGTGAGAGACTACACAAACCATCAATCTTTTTATTCATCATCTCTAATCGGTTTGATAGCACGGTTATTGCGTCGAGGTTGAAGACATCGGCGCTTCACATTGGTGTTGTCCTCATAACTCGCCAGCGATAGTTATTTAGTGCCATCTTCTCTATAAACTAAAATTATCGACAAAAACAAATAAAAGAAAAATTAGCAAAGTAAAAATTTAAACTAAAAATAAAAGTAAATTATAAAAAATAAAAAGAATGGCTAAAGTAATAAAAATAGAGCTTTCTTAATATTTTAGTCCCCTATAACGATGCCAAAAACTTGATCATTTGTAATCGAGTTTTAAAATTTATAAAAGAATGATCGAACACTGAAACTAACTCGACAACGATTAAAGGCAAGTGCACCTATCGAACAAAGAGTATAGTTTAGGCAAGACCTGATTATCGAACCCAAAGGAACTAAAAGTACTAATACTAACTTTCTTTTTATTATTTAGCCTAAAATAAGTGAAGTTTTTTATTGATCTAAATTAATTAACTACTAAACTAAAGACTCTAAGACAAAGAAGAATGAATTTGGAAAATAACTTGGGAAAAACTCAGTTGACTTAGATGATACCCTAGGAAGAATCCACCTAGACTTCACTTGTTATCTAACACTGAACCATACGATTTATTCACTTAGTTTGATTCGTAAGACTCCCTAACTTATATTAAACCCTCTCTCGAGGCGAATAACGTCTAACCCTAGGTTAATTAGTGGAACTCTCGTTCTCTTATAATAACCCCTAGAATAGCAGTAAATCGATCTATGGATTCCCATATTAGGTTTCACCCTAATCCGGCAAAATCTCGTCACCCTATCTCTAGGCGTGCGATCAACTCCGCTTAATTATGTTGGATCTACTCTTAGGCAGGGTCTATTCCTCCTCCACCTAAGCACATTAAATTTGGATTAAGCTCACATAATTAAGAACAAACTAAGTTATTATCATATAATTCAAATAACCAAATAACAAGATTCATCATAGGTTTCATCCCCTTCGAGTATCCGAAGGGTTTAGTTCATAACAATAAAGGAGAACATCTCAAGAGAAAAGATAAAACAAAACATAAGAAATCCCTAAAACCCCCTGAAAGAATTGAAGAGGAGATCCTCCGTCTTGAGTAGAATTCTGGCTTCTCGAGATGAATCAACTGGCTATCCCTGAGTGAATCCCCACAAATCTGCCTTCTCTGGCCTAGCACGACGACCTAACAAAAGCCCTGGCAGAAGGCTTCTGCCGAACTCCCCTCTAAGTTGCTACCTGGGGTGTTTATATAGGCTTTGAGATGTGTTACTTGGCCTCCAAGTATCCTAATTTCAGTGCAATTCCTATTTGGGAGTTTAAGACTTAGGAATGTGTTTCTTTGCCTCCAAGCATCCAAATCCGAGTAAAATTCCTCTTTCCCGCGGCAGGGACACGGCCATGGCACACGCCTGTGTGAATCGTCTTTAGGCCGTGTTCGACACTGTTGAATGAGGCATGACCGTGTAAGTCGTGGTAAGGCTGTGTTCTAGTAGGAATGGTGGCACGGCCATGTGGCTTGAAGTCCAGGCCGTGCTGATTTCGTGGCTTGGCCCAATTTAGTCTGTTTTAAGCCTGTTTCTCGTTCTTTTAACATCGGGTGCTTTCCTGAGTATAAGACATGAAAAGAAAGGATTAAGAGCACCTTTTTACATAAATTGGGGCTTAAATCATCCAAAAGCATATTAAATGTGGGCTCAAAATATGTTACTTTTACGGTTTACCACTGGTCACACGGGCGTGTCGTTGGCCATGTGGTGCAAGTCAGTATACTCCCTAGTTTTGGCACGGCCTGGTACACGGCCTGGACACGGGCGTGTGTGGCCATTTCGAAGGGTACACGGGGGTGTGGTCTGGCCATGTGAACCAAGTTAGAGAGTTACACGGGGTAGGACACGGGCTGAGACACGGCCATGTGATTCCATTTCGAATGTCCACACGGCCTGAGACACGAGCGTGTGACCCCTGCAGTTTGAAAAATTTTCTAAGTTTCGTAAAAATTTCCTGAGTGATCGGTTTAGTCCCGAACCACTTTTAAAGCATGTTTTGGGCCTTGTAGACTCGTATTAGGGACAATATGTATGATTATGAAAGATGTTTGGTTGATGATGATAAATGTATAAAAGTTGTATGTATAATTGTGTTGTGAATAATTTTTGTTCGGATTGAGAATTGAACATGAATTGTATGATGGTTTGAGTTATAAATTCGGTAATGCTCCGTAACCCTGTTTTGGCGTCGGATACGGGTTAGGGGTGTTACATTAAGTATATGTGTGATGGAATTGGTAAATTTTGTTGATATCTTGGAAGTGTTTTGCCTTCGGTTAATTGACTAATGTTGTCATGAATGAGTTGGTTATATATATATGGTTTTATGCCTGATGATTGCTTAGAATTTGTTCATACATGATATGCTTAGTTGTGTTAGTATGGAATTGGTAGAAGTCAAGTTATAATTATGTTTACCTTATTACCTTTAGTAGTCATTGTACCTAAGTTGCAATGTTGGTATGAACATCATTTATGAGATGGTTAAATGATTTAATGTGCTCAAGGTTAGTATGTTTGATCAATTCCATTTTGAGTTGTTTTGAACTATTGAAATGTGGTGCCAATTAGGGCACATTGGTTAGGCATTTAAGATGTTGGTTTTGGTATGTTTTAAGCATATTTGAACATATTTTTGAGCTATGGAAATGAGTGATTTTGGGTTAGCTTGGTACCTAATATTTGGTTAAAAAGATGTCTTGTTTTAAAAGCTTTTAAAGGTGCACACAGCCTGGGACATGGGTTGTCACACGACCTCCTCTCATGGTCGTGTGTCTTCTTAAATTTTGGTGCAGGTTTATCCCACACAGGCACAGAGAGTTACACGGCCTGTCGACACGATCGTGTCATCTCATTTCGAATACCCACATAGTCTAGGACACGGCCGTTGATCGTGTGTCAGAGTCTTAAAAATTTATATAATGAATGATCTAGCCTAGAAACTAACTGTGACAACGATTGAGGCAACCGCACCTATCGGACAGTAGTATAGCTTAGTGGCAAGACCGGAATGTCGAACCCAAAGGAACCAAAAGTACTAATACTAACTTTCTTTCTATTATTTAGCCTAAGAATTGAAGTGAATTATTGTTTAATTTAAAATTAACTAACTACTAAGCTAAAGATGCTAAGACACAAAGAATGAAAAGGGGAAATACTTGTGGGAAAAACCAATTGATTAAGACAATACCCAAGGAGGAATCCACCTAGACTTCACTTGTTATTTAACTCTAAACCAGACGATTTATTCACTTGACCTGATCCGTAGGATTCCCTAATTTATATTAATACCTCTTTCGAGGCTACTAACGTCTAACCCTAGGTTGATTAATTGAAATCTCTTTCTAATTAAAACCCCTAGGATTGCATTAACTCGATCTATGGACTCCCATATTAGGTTTGACCTTAATCCGGTAGATTTTCGTCATCCTATCTCTAGGGTTACGATCAACTCCGCTTAATTATGCTAGATCTACTCTTAGACAGGGTTTATTCCTCCTCTGCCTAAGCACATCAATACTTGAATCAATATCCTGAAATATCAAAACAAGAATTAAGAACACATAATTAAGAACAAATTAAGTATTTATCATATAGTTCAGAATACAATAACAAGATCCGTCTTAGGTTTCATCCCCTCGGTGTATCGAGGGTTTAATTCATAATAATAAAAGAATACATCTCGAAGAAAAGATAAAACAAAACATAAGAAAACCCTAAAACCCCCTGAAGGAATTGAAGGAGAGATCCTCTGTCTTGAGTATGATTTCGGCTTCTTGAGATGAATCAACTAGCTTTCTTCGAGTAAATCCCACGATTCTGACCTCTCCGGCTTGGCTCCCTGGCCTAGCTGGACGCCCCCTGACCAAAATCACCTTTTAGGTTATACTTAGGGTGTTTATATAGGCTTCGGAATGTGTTTCTTCACCTCTAAGTATCCTAATCCGAATGAAATTCCTCTTTGTCACGGCAGGGACACGACCGTGTGGCACGCCCGTGTAAATCGAGTTGTAGGCCGTGGTTGGGTCTGCTAAAGAGGCACGGCCATGTGGTGAAACCCCAGGCCATGTTAATTTCCTACTTTGGCCCATTTGGTCTGTTTTTGGCCCGTTTCTCGTTCTTTTCATCCTCCGGTGCTTTCCAAAGTATAAAACATGAAATTAAAGGATTAGGAGCATCAAATTCCAAAATTCAGGGAATAAATCATCCAAAAGTATGCTAAATGTGGGATTAAAATATGAACATATTATGGTTTATCAGCCGTGTGACCCTACTTTGAATTGTACACGGGTGAGCACACAAGCTATGACACGGCCGTGTGACCCTAGTTCAAGTTATGCACGGTTTGGCCACACGGCAATGTCCTTAAGCCAAACGGCCTAGGCTTTGTCACACAGTCTGGCCACACAACCGTGTAACCCCTATTTTCAAAATTTTCATATTTTTCTAAAACTTTTTGATCTATTTCAAATTAGTCCCTGATTGTTCCCAAACTATTTTTAGGGCCCCGTAAACTCGTTTTAAGGCTAGTAATTGTGGTTATGCTAGGAATGAAATGTATATTTTAATGTTATCTTTTAAATTTATAAATGATGGTTTGATGATGTAATTGTTTTGATATGTGTTGTAATACTCCGTAACCTTAATTTGTCGACTGAGACGAATTAGCGGTGTTACACCTTACCAATTTTTCCATGTTATCATAAAACAACTGCAAAGTTTCTGTAACCTCTTCTGCTTCTGGCTTGCAAATTATCTCCTCACTTCTAACATCCAAACTATCCAGATATAAAACCAGACTAGGTATTTCTGCCTGTTGTGAATTCTGACCCTATGGTACCTACTCACGTGTTTGCTAAACTGGCAACATATGACACTGTCTAGTTGTTCGCTGGTCAGACTTTATGAAACCTATTTCTATCCTAGTAAGGAATTTAATATTCATACAAAAAGTAGCAATCATCATTTTAGTCATTCTCATAATAGGACGCTCAAAGATGGCATTGTAAGCCATTGGATGATCTATCACAAAGAATTGAACATATTCTATGGTAGCGTGCTCCTCATCCCCAAAAGTAACAGGCAGAGTAATACACCCCTTCACCTCAATCGGATGGTTCACAAAACCTTACAAAGGGCTTGTCATCTTCAAAGCTTGTTCTTTCAGCCTCATCTTCTGATATGCGTCCCAAGTCAACACCTCCACAGCACTTCTACTGTCAACCAAAATTCTCTTCACCTTAAATCTTGTTATAGTTGCTGACAGACCATTGGATCATTTCCTTCCTCATCACACACTGTATCCTCATCCTCATAATTAAACTCTACCTTCCACTTCTCTTGTTGTCACAGCCTCTTCGGTGAACTGACCGACATCACACTTCTAAAATGAGCCTTTTTCTTCGTGTTAGAGGTTGCCCACTCTTCATTTGTACCAATTATCATGTGTATTGTACCTTTAACCTTTTGCTTAACCTTATCAGTTCCCAACAAACTCTAACCCGATAGTGAAGCATCTTGAGCCACAAAATCCTTCTACTCGTTGTTTCTAATTGCTTCCTCTATAACATCTTTCAAAGAGAAACAATCTTCGATCTTGTGTCCCCTGTCATTGTAAAAATTACATTTGTCTCTCAAGTTGGTTCTTGACTGGTTGCGTCACATAAGTGGAGGGCTTGGTAAAATAACCAAACTCTTGACCTGACTAAGAATGTAGGTACGCGAAGCATTTAAGGGGGTACCTTCTTGTGTGCTCGCCCTGAGGTCTCTGAAATGCTCTTGGCGATTCATTCTGCGAATACTTCCTCTATTGTCCTCACCTTATACACGCAGACTCTGAGAAGGAGGACCTTGCTGGTTGCGAACTCCTTCGTGACCCCTAAATTATTTGTCATCCCTCTGAAAAGTGTTGTGGGTTGCCCTTTTAATTTCTTTTGCCTTAACGAACTTATGTACCCTCTCATACAAGTTTGCCAAACTTTGTGGTGTATTATCAGTAAATGAATACTGCTGTAATATCCCAAATTTATGGCTCATGCATTAATGCTTAATTGTATGATATAGCATGTCTACGTGAATGTTGAATGTGTTTTATGAATTTTGTGAACCTTAGAATGTAGGAAAATGCCTTAGAAAATATTAAGTTTTAAGCTTTGAAGTGGAACTGAAGCAGAGTGGCCTTAAGAGAAATTGTAGGGAAAATATGACACAAAAATGGGCTTGTTTAAGTGGCTTGACGTGCCACTTAAGGCCTCGATGAGGTGACGCCACAAGCGGGGGTGCAAGGGCCTAGGTTCGAGTGCAAGGGAAGCAAATAAAAGAATTTTATTTTGCAGCAAGGAGCAAGAGAGGTGGGCGGCAATAGGATACTAAGAGGATGAGCTTAAGATGAGCTAAATCCCTTTTAAAATTTTGGCTAAGGTAAGGATAAATGATGATTTTATTTTAATTATTTTTAAATGGGAAGATAAGAGATAAAATAGGAGAAAAGCAAGGACGAGCTAATGTTTGAGTGTTAGCCGAATTCAAGGGGGGGAGTAAGTGAGGCAATCGGTCATACTAAGGGGAATTAAGTGCCGAATTTCATTCTTTTTCTCACCTTTCTCTTTAAGCCGAAATTCTTCTACTTTCTCCTCCTCTTCTTTTTCTTTCGTTCAACATTAATTTTTGCACCTTTTTCCTTATATGGTCGAATATTCCATCACCATTTGATAGCCATAGCCGAACCCCTTATAGCCCTCATCCTCTTCTCATTTTTCTTTTCACCATTAAAGTGCTGAAACATCACTTCCATTTTGGGATCTAGAAGCCGAATAAACCCCAACCCCTAGCCGATTGTTCAAAGCCAAAAGTTCACTTCTTTGGCACTCTCTGAATCGATTTCCCCTGCAAATCTCCTTGTCGATATTGTGAAGGTGGATGATCATTTGCGGTTGGTCTTTCTTCTTTGGTAAGAAATCTCTTTGATGTTGACTTATTCTTTTCTTCTCTCTGATCACAAAATCAAGACCCTAACCACATTGTTGCTTTATGGCCAAACTCGAAGGAGGGTTTTCGGATTCTGTATTGTCGACTACAAGGGAGGAGGACCTCGGGATTTCAAGATCTAAGGTAAACGTGTGTAGCCATAGGTCAAGGCCATTTATCTAAATGTTAGAATGGAATCTAACATATACCTATAGGGATTTCGACATCACTAGGAGCAAGGACAATTTCGGGATTTTAGATCCACAAGGTAAATGCTTATGGTATTCGGCCAAGGCCATAGTTGATGTTTCAGATTTGTTTCTTATTTGTTGGAAAGCCGAAATTAACCGGTTAAGTGATTTAATAGTTGGCCGATTATAAGAAGAGTTATCACGAAGTTTCCGGGATTTGATTAGTAATCAAATCGGCAGCAAGGTAAGGAATTTGGTTGCAATAATCCTTCGGGATTTGATCATATAGCCGAATAGGCTTTTTCTAAACATTAAGTAATTGGCCGAATGTAGGAATTTGAGATCTAAAGCGTTAGATCGAGATTTTTCGGGATTTCAGTGAACTCGATAAGTATATCAGGTGTGTACCCCACACTATCTCTTAATAGATTTATGGTAATGTTTTAATGCATGTGTTAATAAGAATGTGAAAGATATGGCTAAGGTACCATGCAATGGTACAAAGTACTCAGGTACGTTTACCCACTCCTACTATGAGTATAATATGATCTGTTATGGCACACATGTGAAACTATAAGAATGTGAATAAAGAATATGGCATGATATTGCATGTTTTGTATGGCATGGGCATATGGGTTATATGGAAAGGGGAAGTGATTGGTGGTTATATACCCCAATGTATGAATGTGGTGGCTTCGGTCACAATATTTGAATGTGGTGACTTCGGTCACGTTATCTGAGTGTGGTGTCTCATGACACAAAATAATTATCTGGTGGCTATGCCACGAATATTATAAGGGCGATGAGCATATCGACTGCAGCGACTACCTTCGATGATGTGTAGCGGATGGAGGGTTGACTTAGTAGTCCCCACGGTGTGCAGGTTGGTACGGGTGATGTGTAACGGATGGTAACTAGGTTTGGGTTCGGGTTTGCATCATTTTATTATTTAATTATATGCATATGTATGAACTGATATGCCTAAACTATTGGGATTTAGTGTTGGTTACACAAAGTGAGTCTGTTTGACTCACCCCCTTGGGAATATTTTTCAGTGACACTCGGTGATGGACCGGGTCGGCGGGAGCTTAGTGGTGGCCATGCTCAAAGACAAAGATTATTTTCAATTTGGACTCTTCATTTTCTTATAAGTATCTTGGATTTATTTCGGGTTTTGCTTCGATGTAATAAGGCCACTAGTATGCATGCATTTTAATTATTTTATTATGATACAATTTTTATCAATCTAAAGTTTAAGCAACTCTTCTTAAAAATAAATGTAAGCGTTTAAACACCTAAACACAAACGATTTCCGAATTAAAGATTAACCCCAAAACAACTCGGTATTTTTATAAAACCACCCCAAATTTTCCAAGTAATAAACATGAAATTAAAACGTTTTACTCGAGGAACATACCAGATCTGGTCTGGGCTCGTGGGCCGGGTTTGGGGGTGTTTCAACTGCACATGCTCATTTTGAACTCCCATGATGAAGGCATTAGTGGCCTACTGCTCCAAGTTTTTTTGTGTTCAACATGGCAACATGGAATCGCTTGACATAATCCTGCAAAGATTCTCCATCCATCTGTTTCACTAACATTAAACCCATAGGAGTGCTCATTATTGTCCTATGGGCTCGAAATCTTCCCAAGAACATATGGCCCAACTGCGATAAGCTTTGAATTGAGCCCTGTGGTAGAGACAGATGTGCCCGATGATCCTTTCTACCTTTGAATATCTCTTTTGATACTTTAAGATAGGCTTACGGCTATCGCTTCTGAAGATAATGGGTTGTTAGAACAAAGCAACCAACCCATGTCTTGCACATTGGGGTGTAATGCTCACACATCTCTACGAAAAGCATCCATCTCATTTTCTAATGACTTTGCATATGCTCCCACAGCCTCATCCTGGAGAGGCGTGACACGATCTTGAATATCAGAGTTGTCAAGTTCCATCTTCCTCCTTAACTCCTTGTTCTGTCTTAGCAGCAGCTGTTGAAAAACTCGTTGTTGTTCGAACCTAGCATTTTGTTGAGTCATTTTTTCCTTCATCAACCTTAGTTGTTCCTGCAAACCAAACAATTGTTGTGGCAATGGTCCCTAATCAAAGGGAAATGACGGTCCCTGACCAAAGGGAGCATTCAGATCAAAAGAATTGGAGGCATCTACATGGCCTGAGTTGCCCAAAATCTCTAGTCGGTCAGCAAACTAACAAACAAAAATGTCTACTTCATTGGGTTGATTGCCAGTGCCAGAACCTCTTTCTTGACCTGATGGGAAATCGGTGGGGAAATCTCATTGGGGTGAGTCATCTTGGTTTTCTGGTTTTTTGATGGTCGGAAATCTGTCCACAGTCACCGCACCAAATTGTTGGGTGTTTTAGAGTGTGCATCCTCTTCAAAAGGGTTAAATTATGTATTTATATGATATAGTTATTGTTCATGGACATGACGTCGTAGGTAGGTTCCCATGTATGCCAACGCGTATCCTACTCTAAGGTTAACACATGTTTTTAGATGTGGGTTCGGCTACATTGTGGTGTGAACCCACATCGTGCGGTCTCATAGAGTATGCGAACACCTGACATGCGAACTCAAAGTATAAACCACGTAAAGTACGGGTCAAGACCCAATCGAATAACCGAGTAATGAGTCGATAATAGCGAGTACTATAACAAGTTTCATCTTAAATTTTCACGATATAGCCATTAAATTATGAAGAAAAACTAGTAAATTTAATTAATAAATTCACTGTCGATAAATAGTATTACTTTCAGGCAAACATTATGATTTATAATCACGCCAACTCCATTTCCCCCATTCATTTTTTTACCAAAACATTATGATTTATAAGTACAAAATTAATGAACTTTTGCTATATCACATGAAACATGATAATGAGCCAAAAAACTTTTTCCTTTTTCAAGAATATCAAAATAAAATGTAAAATGTTCGAAATACTATTTTCTCTATGTATAAAATTTACATTCACAAATTTAATCAACATGGAGTTTTTTACTGATTAAACTAAAAAATAAAATGTTTTTTAAACAGGAGTAATGATGTAATCGATTAGATTATTAGTTCAATTGATCTAATTGATTCGATTAAAAAAATTAAAAAAAATTATTCAATTAATTTTTAATCGATTCACTTTGATTTCCAATCTAATTGATTCAAAATCATTTTTGAAATCGATATCTTAATCGATTCCCAATCCAATCTATTGATCAGATATAATTCATATATTTAATTATTCTTATTTTTTACTCAAACATGCATAATTGCAAATGTACGACCATCTTTAATTTTAATTTTTCTTTTGATCTTTCCATTAATTAGGAGTGGTATATGAGTTTAGCACATTTTTCATTATATGGATATTTTATCAAACATTTATTCCAAACTCAATAACATAAATAAATCACAGCTATGAAATTTATGTTGAACTTTTCCGGTAATCTGAATACCACTACATCACATACAATCCAAATTAATAATATTATCCTTTCTTCTTTTATTAATTTAATATGTTTGATTTAATGGTGCACAATTAGAGGTGATCATGGGACGGATTGGATTCGGGTGGACCTCAATAGAACTTTATGCCTATTTTCTAGGCTCGGACTTGATCCGAAAAATGAGCCTAAAATTTTGCCCAATCCCGACCTGACCCGGTCGTATTAAAATTTTTTATATAAAAATAAATTTAAAAAATATAATACATCAATTACACTAAAAACGTTAAAATAAATGTTTCCCAACAAATTGAAAATAAATTAAAAAATTTATTTATACTTAAATAACACTAAGATAGGTGAAACTTAGCAAGCAAATACCTCTAAAATAATAGCAAAATTAACAATAAAACAATAGTTATATAATATCCAAACAATAACAACAAAATAGTAGCAATATAATAGTGAAATGACACTAAAACAGCAGCAAAAAGCAGTATTTTTTTTTTTTGCAAATTTCTAGCCAGACCAAGCCCAAGCAAAAAAAAAAGATTACTCAAGGCTCGACCCATTTAGAAATCGAGCCTCGTTTTTTTCCCCAAGTTCATTTTTCGAGTTTTTATTTTTATCCAAACCCTCTCACTTTTCGGGCGGGCTCCCGGCTCGACCAATGATCAAGTCTATGCACATACAACAACAAATATTATTATAAATATATTTTTATCTTTTTTATATTTATGTATATAATTTATTCTCAAATTTTCTTTATTTCAATCAAAATTTCATTTGTATTTTATATAATTTTTTATAAATCTATTTTTACATAAAATTTAGATAAAAGTACAATAAAGATCTCTGTAATAAGAGTCAGTTGGTTGTATTTTATCAGTAAATTGATCTTTTTATTAAAAAATTTATATATTTTTATTGTTAAAAATTGATGTAGTAGACAAAATAAATAGAGAGTTACATATTATATGCTATTTAAATCTTATATTGATATATAGAGATATTTTTTAAATTAAAAATAAACAAAATTTTACTCTAGTTAATACTATCCTGTTAGATGTGGTTAAAGAAAGGGGTGATGGCAAATGAGGTAAATAAAAAGAAAAGAAAAGGGCAGCAAGGGAAGGGAAGGGAAAGGGAGAGCAATAGACAATTTAAAAAGTAGGTGGCATTGATGAGTACAGGAAAGTGTGCAATTAAAGTGAAAACTGTGAACACACCACTGCTTCTGCTGCACCCTCCTCCCTCTCTCCTCTGTTTTGAGAGGGACTCCTCTTCTTTTGCTTTTATTTATGCCTTTCTTTAATTTCTCAACAGTCAACACCCCAAAAAGCCTTTTTTTTTTTTTACAATTTAATATTTTTTTTTGAATAACAATAATATAGTAAATCTTAAATAATAAATATAATTAATGCAACTTAAACCTAAATTATACCAGAAATAATGAGCATCCTCGGATTATCACATGATGTTTTTATCAATTAATATTGTAAACATGAATATAATGCATGAGTTGTCTATGCTTTTTTAATTGAGATATAATTAAATATTATGTTACTGTGGGTCTCATTAAATGCAGGTTGATACCAATTGGTGTTGCCATTGATTTAGGAAACTTCTTTTCTGTTGTTTTATGTGTTAAATTAAAATAGTAATCTTTGTTGTTTTTTTGAAACACTAAAACTAGGTCTAGAAGTATCTCTGAGAAGAGTAATCATTTATTTTTACAGAATTCAATTTAAAGCTATAAAAATAAAATGTCAGGACTATAAACTAAACAAATATAATTTTGGGGTAAATTAACCTCGTTTTTATAAAAGTGATTAGTTTAGTTATATATATATATTTAATTTTAGATTAGACTTATCAATTAAGTTTTAATTCAATTAATATAAGTATTGTTGTTAATGTAAAAAAAAAAAGTTCAATTGTATTGAAGAATAAATATGATCAAAAATTATAATTTTTTTATTCAAAAAAAAATCAAATTAGGCTTAAATAAAATAATAACCTTCAAATGGTTTTTTTACTTAAATATTTAATTATTCTTGTTAAAAGTAATATTTAAAGCCAAATTTTGATACAATAATCATGCTCTCCTTAACAAGATCTTCACATTTTGGTTTTTTAGGTTTAATATAATATTTAGTATTTAACTTGAACATTTTTACTGATTTGATACTTAAGTTTTTTTATTGAAATTGGTATAAATTTTGACTTTTTTTTTCTTGATTTAGTAATTAAACTTACTTTTTATCTAATTTGGTACTTAAACTTGTTAAATATTATATAAATTATCCTAATATATTAATAATATTAATTTTTTTAAATTGTAAAATTTTTTTATCTATAACCAACATGTAGTAGATGACATAATTTTTTTTTTTTTACATGTTCAACTATTTTTAGTTTACTTTATTTGTGTTATTTTATTTTAAAATAATGAATTTCCTTTATTTTAATTTTTTTAAGGCTCTTGTTTTCTTATTCAATTTTCATTAAATATAACTTAAAGCATAATTTTTTAACACAAATTCTCCGCCTGACTATTTTTTTTTTTTTTTTGAATTGAGGGTTTTGTAAATATGAGTCCATGCTTTAAGTATTCAATCCCTTTTGAATCATTCATTCCATTAACAATTAAATTAATCTTAACCCTAAAGAAAAGTGAAATTTGAGCATTTTGTTTAGTGAAATAGAGGAAATTCCAAATAAATGTAATTATTTTTACCATTAAATTTTATGCCATTTGTCAGATGTTGATCATACATTATCTATTTTTGGCCCCTCATAAAAAAACTAACATCATTAGTGTTTTGAGGTAATTTGTATAACATTTGATGATTTTAGGTATCAAATTGGACAAAAAAAATGCTTAGATACCAAATTAGTAAAAAGTATAAAGTTCAGTTGCCATGGACAAAAAAAAAGGTACCAAAATAGAAAAAAAAGGTGTCAAATTTAAGTACCAAATATTAAACCTATTGAGGGGAGTTGGGTCTCGGACCCTCAACAGAAGGTATTGTCCCACTTGAGGGGTTTCGTCTTCCTTAGGGAGTGCGTCAATTAACGTAGATACGACTTGCAAGCTCACAGGAGATTGTCAATATTGTTAGAAATATTAATTATGCATTTGTACTTGCAGGGAATCAAACCATCAACCAAAGCTTTATATGCCTTACCTTAGCATACCTGGTACCACTTGGCTAGGCTCTAATCATCAACCAAGGCCTTATATGCCTTATCTTAGCATGCTGGTGCGATGAGCGTGGAACATTTCTACCTTTTAAATTTCAGTGAATTCAGTAAAAGTATCATGAAGGCCCTTGTACTAGGAGTTAGATTGCATTTTGCCCCCTTTATTGAAAAAATGAGCAAATTAGTCCATGTTCGTTAGATCAAAGAGCAAATTGGTCTTTTCTGTTAAAAATTTCATCTAATTCTAATGTTAAAAATTGATGTGCCTAATAGAATAACCAGACAATTACACATGGAATGCCATGTGTACCTCATGTTGACATGCAAGAATTAATTTTTAACAGTAAAAATGGAAGGAATTTTTAACAGAAGAATTATTTTGCTCTTTGATCTAATGATAGGGACCAATTTGCCCCTTTTTTTAATAGAATAGGCAAAATGTAATCTAACCCCTAGTTCAAAGGCTTCCATGATACTTTTACCCCTATGAAAAAATAGAACGTCGATAATGATACTGTATCACAAAGAAAAGAGAAAGAAAAATAAAGAACACACAGATTTTTACATGGAAACCCTTTCGGGAAAAAACCACAGGCAGAGGAAAAGATAATTCACTATGTCGAATTCGAATAATTACAAGAGGAGTAGACTATGTCTATTTATAGGCTTGTAAAACCATATTCTAATAGAAGGAGTGTAGTAAGATTGAAACACCTTATTCTAATAAATATCAAATAGATGAAGTTTAATAAGGTTTAAAAACCTTATTCTAAAATAAAATAAAAGAAGTGTAGTTCTATATGGATTTTACTTTTATTTTATTTTATCACTGTATTTTATTTTAATAAGGATTCGGGTCATTCAATTCTAACAATCTCCACCTTGACACGAATTCTCAATGAACAAGTTCTTCATCGCGAACTCTCAACGAACAAGTTTTCCACCTCTTCCATAAAACCCCTTAAGGGTTTAACTTCAACAATGAACACCAACCAAGTCTAAGCAATGCTCAAACTTGGTTATTGGAAGTGACTTAGTCATCATATCTGTAGGATTTTCATGAGTACTAATTTTGCTCACAACAATATCACCACGAGTAATAATATCATGAACAAAATGATAATGAACATCAATGTGCTTCGTTCCCTCATGAAACATTTGATCTTTTATAAGGAAGATGGCACTTTAACTGTCACAAAATACTGTACTGGTTTGAAGGTCTTCATTGAGTTCACTAAAGAGTCCCTTCAACCAAATGGCTTCTTTACAAGCCTCAGTAATTGCCATGTACTCAACTTCAGTGGTAGACAAAGCCACTGTAGTTTGCAAAGTGGCTTTCCAACTGATTGCACAACCTCCGATTGTAAAGACATAACTTGTGAGAGATCTTCTTCTATTAAGGTCTCTAGTAAAATCAGCATCAACATACCCAATGACTCCATCTCTAGTTCTTCCAAACTGTAAGCAAACATCAGTAGTACCTCGTAAGTATCTTAAAATCCACTGAATTGTTTTTCAGTGTTCTTTACCTAGATTCGCCATGTATCTGCTAACTATACTGACTGCATATGATAAATCTGGACGTGAACAAACCATAACATACATGAGAGATCCCACTGCACTATAATATGGAACATGTGACATGTACTCGATCTTATTATCTAATTTTGGAGACAAAGCCAATGAAAGTCTGAAATACGCTACTAAAGGAGTATTAACAAGTTTAGCACTCTACATATTGAACTTGCAAAGAACTTTCTCAATGTACCCCTTCTGATTTAGGTATAATTTACTTACTTTTCTATCTCTGAGAATCTCCATACCAAGTATCTTCTTTGCTGGTCCCAAATCTTTCATCTCAAATTCTTCACTTAGTTGGGCTTTGACCTTTATTATCTCTCCTTTATCTTTCGCTGCTATCAACATGTCATCAACATAAATGAGTAGATACACAAAAAAACCATCACTGTTTTTCTTAAAGTAAATACAACTGTTAAAGCTACTTCTTTTGAAATCATGAGAAGTCATAAAGGAATCAAACCTCTTGTACCACTGTCTTGGTGACTGTTTCAAACCGTAAAGGGACTTTTTCAGCAAGCAAACATAATCCTTTTTTTCTGAGACTGTAAAACCCTCTGGTTGTTTCATGTTAATATCCTCATCAAGTTCTCCATTCAAAAATACAGTTTTTGCATCTAACTGTTCAAGCTCCAAATCGTGCATGGCCATAATACCAAGCAAAGCTCGAATCGAACTATGCTTTACAACTGGGGAGAATACATCTGTGAAGTCCACTACTGAAATTTAACGTAACCCTTTATAACAAGCCTTGCTTTATATCTGGGTTCTTCAACTCTTGGAGTCCCTTCTTTCTTTTTAAACACTCATTTACAACAAACAACTTTTTTGCCTTTAGGAAGTTTCACAAGATCCCATGTTCTATTTTTGTAGAGTGATTTCATCTCCTTTTTTATAGCAAAGATCCACTTTTCTGAGTCTTCACAGCTAACCGCCTCAGAATAATTAGATGGCTCTTGGTTTGCATCTATATCTTCAGCCACATTTAAAGCAAAAGCAACTAGATCAGCCTCAGCATACTCCTTTGGAGGTTTAATCTCTCTTCTAGTTCTGTTTTTGGCGATATAATATTGTGGTGAAGAAGCAACTCTATTCTGAATTTCTATACTGGCTTAAGGAGCCAACTCTATTGTAGATTCTGGATTAATCTGATGCTCTTCCTGCTTTTGATGTTCTTTATTTGAAGAGTCTTTAATAGATAAGTTAGGTAGCATAGCAGTTTTATCAAAAACATCTCTGCTAATCACAACTTTTCTATTTTCAGGGCACCATAACTTATACCCTTTTACACCAGATTTATAACCAAGAAAAACACATATGGATCTCAGTTCCAATTTTCCATTATCAACATGAGCATACGCAGGACACCCAAAGATCTTTAAATCAAAATAATCAACATGATTACCAGATCATACCTCTTGTGGAGTCTTTTTCTCAATGGCAATGGATGGAGATTGGTTGATAAAAAAACATGCAGTAGAGGCTGCTTCGGCCCAAAATGACTTCGGTAAGTTAGCATTCGACAACATACATCGAACTTTCTTCATGATCGTTTTGTTCATTCGTTCTGCAACGCCATTTTTTGTGGAGTATAATGAACTGTCAAGTGTTTCACGATCCCTTCTGACTTGCATAGTTCATTAAACTCATCAAAACAGAACTCTAAGCCATTTTTTGTGCCGAGGTATTTTATTTGTTTTCCTGTCTATTTTTCAATCATAGTTTTCCAAGACTTAAATGCAGAAAACACATCGGTTTTCTGCTTCAGGAAAAGTGCCCAAACTTTTCTGGAAAAATCATCAATAAGTGTTAGCATATAATTAGCTCTACCTCTCGAAGGCACTCTGGATGTCCCCCACAGATCAGAATGAATATACTCTAACGTTCTCTTCATATTATGGATTCCTCTGGTGAATCTTATTTTCTTTTGCTTCCAAAAACGCAGTGCTCACAAAACTTCAGTTTGCAAATTCCTTACCCATCAAGAAGTCCTCTTTTGCTCAATTCTGCCATGCCATTCTCACTCATATACCGTAGGCGCGTATGCCAAAGTCTAGTAACATCATCAACTGAAAAGGAAGAGGAAGTGACAACTGCATCATCAATAACAGTAGAACTCTACAAAACATATAACTTGGCAGTCTTTCTCTGCCCTTTCATCACAACTAGGGAACTTTTGGAAATTTTCAAAACTCCACTTTCAACTGTGTATTTGTACCCTTTTGAATCAAGAGTACTTAACAAAATTAAATTTCTCTTCAATTCTGGAATATGTCATACGTCACTAAGTGTTCTGAAAACTCCGTCAAACATCTTAACTTTAATCATTCCAACACCTGCGATTTTACACGAAGCACTATTTTCTATCAAAACAACACATTCAGACACTGTTTCATAAGTTGTAAACCAATCCCGATTGGGACTCATGTGGAAGGTGCAGCCCGAATCAAAGATCCACTCCTCGTTCACTTTAGAATTATTGACAGAAGCGACTAGAAGTTCACCATCGTTATAGCCTTCTACAACATTAGCTTTACCAGATTTTTCTGGTTGTTTTCCCTTTTGATTCGCAGCCTCTCTTTTGATCTTGTTCTGTAGCTTATAGCATTCAGATTTAATGTGTCCTTTCTTCTTATATAAGTTGCAAGTTTTACCTCTATTTGAAGACTTTGATCTACCCTTAGATTTACCTTGAGGATTCGGTTCCTGTGTCCTTCCACGATCATCATCAGCATTCTGATCTTGTCTCTCACGAACAATAAGACCCTCTCCCTGAGAGTCGAGTTTAACCACAAGATGCTTCATCTTATCATACGAGGTCAAAGAATTATAAACCTCATCAACTATGAGAGACTCGCGACTATATAAAATCATGTCTCTAAAGGATGAATAAGACGGGGGCAACGAACAAAGTAGAATCAACCCTAGATCTTCCTTATCATACTGATCCTCCATTGTTTCTAAGTTTGAGAGAATTTTTTTAAACACTATTAAGTGTTCGTGCATTGACGCACCTTCCTTCAAACGATGAGTATAAAGACGCTGCTTCATATGCAGCTTGCTGGTTAGAGTTTTTGACATACATATTTGTTCCAGCCACTTCCATAATGCAGCGACGGTCTTCTCCTTCATCACATCCTATAAAATTTTGTTAGACAAATGTAGATGTAACTGTGTTAACGCCTTTCGATCTTTACGCCTCTTCTCTTTCTCCATCAATGTCGAAGGCATCTTATCTATCTCTAGCAAGGCATCCTCTAAGTCCATCTGTGCGAGAACTGTCTGCATCTTTATCTGCCACAACGCGAATCTGGTGTTGCGATCCAACAGCAAAATTTCATACTTCAAAGACGCCATTACCATGATTGAGATGAACAACCCGGAAGCTCTGATACCAATTTGTGAAAAAATAAAACGTCGATTATGATAATGTATCGCAAAGAAAAGAGAAAGAAAAATAAAGAACACACAGATTTTTACGTGGAAACCCTTTCAGGAAAAAAAACCACGGGCAGAGGAGAAGATAATTCACTAGGCCGAATTCGAATAATTACAAGAGGAGTAGACTATGTCTATTTATAGGCTTGTAAAACCATATTTTAATAGAAGGAGTGTAGTAAGATTGAAACACCTTATTCTAATCAATATCAAATAGATGAAGTTTAATAAGTTTAAAAACCTTATTCTAAAATAAAATAAAAGAAGCGTAATTCTATATGGATTTTACTTTTATTTTATTTTATCACTGTATTTTATTTTAATAAGGATTCGGGTTGTAACATCCCGGTTTAGACCCTAGTTGAAACGGTGGTTCGAGACCACAAATATGAGGTCGTATAAATATTTTAATGATATTTTCTATGTGAATATTATGTGACTTAGCCTGTGTGAAAATTCTGTGTGATAATTTGATTGTTTCTGTGTCGAATTTGCGATAAGGACTTAATTGTATAAAGTGTAAAAGCTATGTACTGAATTATAAGTACTTAAATGTTGATGGCTTTTTAAGGAAGAGGCCTTATGTTGTTAATGAACCATTTTTAAGATAGTGGGGTGTTAAATGACAAACTAGCCTTAAAATATATTTGTTTTATATGACTTATAAAAGGGCAAAGTTGATATTTGATTATTAAGTTAATTTATAATGAAACAAAAGGAAAAAGAGTGCTCATCTTTGTTTATATCAACAGAAAATGAGAAAATAAAAGAAGGAAGAAAAGTTTTGAAAATTTCGGCTAGGGTTAAGCTTGAATTAAGGTATGTTTGAGCTCAGTTTTTAATAATTTCTACGTTTTTGTAATCATTGCTTTGTGCTCTACAAAACCCATGCTTGAATTTTGTGAATTGATGATGTCTATGAAATGTACCATTGATGAAATGGTGAGCTTTATGATGAGTGTTGGTGTTAAATGAAAGATATGTGTTTAATGAACACGTGTTGTTCTTGAATTTTTTATGAATTTAGTTAATTAGGGCTAAATTGTGAAAATAGCAAATTGAAGGGTTAAATTGTGAAATAAATGAGATGTATGGGTTTGTATAGACACTAGTAAAATTCGGCTAAGCTTGTGCTAGGTGGAATTTGATGAATTTGATGATTTTGTGAATTAGGGACTAAAGTGTCAAAATGTGTAAATGTGAGGGCTATTTTGTAAAATGCCCTAAATGTGTGTGTGGACTAAATTGAATGAGTTAGTGATTGAACGGATTGAATTTGAATGTGTATAGACTAAGAGAGAAGAGGTTCGGATCGAGATCGAGGCAAAGATAAAGTACTCGATTAATCAATCGTATCGATAGTCGACGTTCGAGGTAAGTTCGGATATAATACATGTTAATGAGATATGTTTTAGTACTATGAATTGAATAGGTATATGAGTATGAAATTGAGATGCTATGTGCAAGATTTAGTGATGGCACTAAGTGTGCGAAAATGTAAATCGAAACAGAAATGAAAGGCACTGTGTGTGCGATGATATGAAAGCTACGGCTTATAGTATTGGCACTGTGTGTGTTACCGAGATAAGTCGGTTAAAAGATTAGGCACTAAGTGTGCAATGACAAATATGCTACGAGCATGTATATAGCACTAAGTGTGCGATCAAATTGAATGAAAACTAAAGGATGATCGACAAATAATATCGAGCATTGAATAGCTTGGATGTTTAATAACTATGTGTGGTTAAGGTACGTATTGAACCTTTGTGGTTGATGAGTATAATCGAGTTATGATTGAGGAAATAAGTATTTTAGCTATGGATGAGAAGGCAAGAATATGAGATAATAGACCTATGTGATTGTTTATTTTATACATTGGTTTAATTTGATATGATAATTGTATTATGTTATGAACTTACTAAGCTTTATAAAGCTTACTGTGTGATTTGTTTCTCTGCATTGCAGTGTCAGTAAAGCTAGCTCGGATCAGGGGATCGTCGGCATCTCAGTCACACTATCGGCAATCTATTTTGGGATATTTTGGAATGATGTACATAGCTGAATATGTCATGTATAGGCTGGTCATTTGAGTCATGTTTGATAGTTTGTAGGTAGCCTTGAGATGTGGCTAGGTATGTGCTAGTTTAGCATGAATGAACTTGATATATGTGATGCATCTTTTGGTATGGTTTGTGGGTTGAGGAGTTGACATATGAATGGTGACTTTGTGTTGGTAAAATGCTAGTATGAGTTAATGAAATTGAGAAGGAATGATGTTTGACATTGAATGTATTATGCTTGTGATGAGATAAGTTTTGGTATTGAATTTGTTATGGTTGGAATGGGAATTGAATGCATAGATTTGATAGTCATATTGGTAAGTTTTTGGTTGCCTTATGTGCATGAAATGTTTTGGTATGTGTTGCTTGTAGGTTTGACCTAAGTGGGTGGCATGTTGGCCTTGCAAAATGGCCTATAATGTCACACACGTTTAGGCACACACAGGCGTGCCTAAGACCGTGGGTGAATTGCGATGTGTAGCTTAGTTATACACGGCCATGGCACACCTGCGTGCCTAGTGACCGTGTTGAAATAGACAAAGATATAGACACGAATGGGCACACGGGCGTGCCTAGTGACCGTGTTGAAATAGACAGTATATAAACACGGATGGACACACGGGGGTGTCTAGTAGCCGTGGAGGGCACACGGCCTCCTCCCACGGGCGTGTCTCCCCTGTATCTTAGAAAAGTTTTAAATTTCGTAAAAATTACAGATGTGTTTCAAATTAGTCCCTACCCTCTATAGCATGTGAATTAGGTTTCGTAGACCTCGATAAGGGACACCATGATTGTAATTGAATGAGATTGAAGATGATTGACTTTGTGTCTAAATTCTAGATGTTAAATGTTTTGATTGATCGGTAATACCTCTTAACCCTGTTCCGGTGACGGTTTCGGGTTAGGGGTGTTACACGGGTCACTCAATTCTAACAATCCCTAATAACAATATTATCGTCGATCATGCTCAAAACCATGGCCAAACTCAGGATCTTGATCAGAACATGACCTATGACCAAACCAACTTAAACTAACGAGGTTATTACTGTGACCCGTATAACTATTATGCTCAGTATTACCAGGAACAACAATACAAACACCCTTCAGCATATACCTGCCAAAACCTATATCCCAACTCCCTTCAACACAACCCATATTCAAATATATTTCCGGAGCTCAAACTCGAAATAAATTCAATATATCTAAATATATTATTTAAACTCAAACCAAACATAAAAAAAAATAATGTTGATTAATTTAATTAATCGACCGGATCTACCTAACAAAAATCAGTTAGATTTATTCTATTTTATTCATAAAATCGATGGATTTCAACTTAGCTGAGTTTTAAAAATTTTAAACCGAATCAACTCAATATACCAATTGCTGACCTCTAATCCACTGAGGGCTAGTTTGACAATGCTTTTGAAAAGTGCTGTGGAAAAGTACTTTTGAGAAGTGCTTTTGAAAAGTTTGGTTTAAAATTTGAGTGTTTAGCATTGCTGTCAAAAAGTGCTTTTGAGAAATAAAATGTCCATTTTAGACATGTTATTATCAAGTAACAAATATGCATTTAAATAAAATTTAAATTAGTTAATATTATTATATTTTAGTAAGAATATAAAAAAATTACTATAACTTATTAATATTTTAATATATGAAATATAAATTTTAAATATTTTTAAGTAATAAATATTAATTAATTATAAAATTTAATTAGATTTATATGAACTACATGTTAAATATTTAAATATAACCATTAAATATTTGTAATTAGTATTTTAAAAAATATTTTTTATTTTTAATTAATGATTTTAACACATTTGTAATTAAGCACCAAGAAAAAAAAAGGGAAAGTACTATGTTATTAGAGAGGTGAAAAAGTAATTAAGCACTAAAAGTGCTTTTGGGAGAGGAAAAGCTAAAAATTTTAGCTTCTCCTTTTCAGAAGTGCTTGTTCTGCACAGCTTTTTTAAAAAGCCAAAAATTTCAGCCAAAAGCAACTTGTTCTGTACAGATTTTCTTCCAAAAATACTTTTGAAGCCAGAAGTGCTTTTGAAAAATACAAAAGAACTGGCCCTGACTCCACTCTTACCATTTGTGCCAAACCTTCATTAAAACATTTATTACACTGTGCACTTTTATAGTAAATATATTAATTTCTTAGACCCACGACGCTGTTGTCTTCTCACTTCAATTAAGGGTGTGTTCTTCATTGCTTTTGGGATGAACTTTTCAATAAAAAAGTGCTTTTATCTGAAAAGCAATGAAGAACAAATATCAGTGGAGCAAATTTAAGCAATTTTTTTAGTGCTTTTTTACAGATGGAGAAGCAGAAAATTTTGCCATTTCTCAAGCCAAAAGTGCTTTTGGCTGGTTTTTTACCTTTTTAACCTTACATTTTTTCTCCTTCACAATCTCATCCCAAAATATTAAAATATTAAAATATTAAAATATTAACAATAAGTTATAATAAATTATTTTTTTTATATTTTTGTTAAAATATCATAATATTAACTAATTTGAACATTATTTAAATACATATTTGTTACTTTATAATATCATGTCTAAAATAGACATTTTACTTCTCAAAAGTACTTTTTGACAGCAATACCAAACACTTAAATTTTTCAGAAGCACTTCTCAAAAGCACTTTTTCACAGCACTTCTCAAAAGTACTTCTTAAAAGCATTGCCAAACTAGCCCTAAGTTTTTATCTTTTACGCAACTTTTTATAACTTTATATTCATCATTTGCTATTTTAAATATTTAGTCCTTTTCTTTTGTCTCTCAAAAACAATTTATCTAATTTTTCAAATTTAAAATTATAAATCTAATTATTAATATCATTAATTTTTTTTATTAAACTTAGATTCATTGTAACAATATTTTTTTATATATAATTATCAAGTAGATATACTTTTTATTAATTTTAAAATATTATTCCAACGAAATTATAGAAAAAATTTAATAATCTTAACAATTTAGTCTAAATATTGAATTTTAACAAATAATAAAACTAAATTATTTTAAATAAAAATAATAAAAAAATAAATTCCATACTTGCAAAAAAGAAGAAGAAGCATATTTTAGCTATAGACAAGGCGAGAGTGGAAACTAAGCATCTAATTATAAACAAAATGGTTGCATCACTGCATAGAGGAACCATGTGAAGACAAACTAGTGGTCTATATTTTTTGTTGGTAGGTTTAATATTCGTTTCATGATTTATGTTTAGGGTTTATGTTTGTTTTTTTTTATAATATCGTCTTTAAAGTTTAAACTCCTTTCTCTTATTAGGAATGCAATATATCCTGTCACTATACTCAAAAATATAATTTATTTTTATATTCAAAAGTTTAAAATATTTTATGTACAATTAAATTTACAAATAATTTATTAATTATTTAAAATATTTAAAATGCAAATTTTATGTATAATTATATTAAATTATTTAAATATTATATTTTTAATCTCCAACATCATGTCTAAAATAGACATTTTAACTTTCTACTGTAATTTTTCATGGTAATACCAAACACCTTAATTTAACAAATCACACATTTTCACAACATTTTCCACACTTCTTCCAAACCGAGCTTTTCAAAAGCACTTCTCATCCACAACAACAATACCAAATTGACCCTTAGAGTGTGTTTAGAAGAATGATTTTAATTTTTTTTAAGATTTTTAAAATGCTAACATTTTAAAATTAATCAATTCAAAATACTAGGATTTGTATTACTTTGTTTGAATAAATAATTTATTTAGAACAAATTAAGTTAATGGAATTTTATAAATTAAAAAAAAACAATTATAAAAGAAGAAGAATTATATAAAATAAATAATATGAAAAAAATCAACATTTTGTAAAAAACTACAAATAATTTAATAAAATAAAATAAAATATAAAATATATATTATAATTAAATAAAAATAATTTTTAAAATTTATGTTTTTATCCTATCGTCACATCATGTATATTAAACATCCCTCTCATTGCCATGTAATCTTCTTCACTTTCTTCTTAAAAATATTTCTTTTTGATTTATAGTATTGTTAATTTGTTATAGTATTGCATGGGTCCAAGCGCTGATCTAACCGTCTATGGTTTGAACCAATCTTTTTTAACTTGAATCGATCAGGTTATAGTTTATCGGTTCAATTAGTTTAATTAAAAAAAAATAAAAATTAAAAATTATGATTCAATCGTTCAATCAATTTATATCAATTCTCAATTTAACTAATTTAAAACCATCTTTTAAACTGATTTCCAATATTTTTTAATCTGGTCCAACCGATTGGTTTGGAGAGCAGTGAGGGAGGTGAGGGGATGGAATTGGGCTGCTTTGGTTTGTCCATTTCTCTATCTTGTCCTCAAGTGCAGATATGGGGGGTTGACCAAATTAAGATTGGAATTTATGCAAAACAGAGGGAATCTGCTACTTCTGCAACACTCCACATATTTCAATCCATAGAATAATGTTTATTGAGCTGTTGTTTTCATGGGTATGGCTGCTCTCTCCTTACACCCTTTTGCTTCCTCAACTCTTATTCTTTGTTATTTATTTATTTATTATTATGATTTAAATATCTAATGAGAAATCCAACCCCCAATTTATTTACATAATACTATATTATAGTAAATTCACGTAGATAAAAATAATTATTTAATATATTTGTTAAGAATTAACATAAAATTCAAATATTATTTTAATTGAAATAGTAAAATTGGGAGAGTTAATATGTAATGTTTTGAGTCTAAATTCCATTATAAATATATATATATATATATATTTCTGGAATTTATATAAAAAGATAAGTATCATTATATTAGTTAATTTTTATCACATTACTAAAATAACAGCCTTTCGATAATTTTAACAATTGAGTTTTGAAACACTTTTTATGTAGGAAGTAGGTTATCCCTAGTAGCAAATAAAGCCACACACCTCACTTGCATGTTTTGTTTTCTACTTTCTTTTGTTGTTGATTTTTATTTTAGGGTGAATTAATCTAACATATAATTTGTTTAATTATTTTAATTAAAATAATCTTGTTAAAATTATCCATTTTATTGATATGCCATATTAACCCATTAAATAATACGTGATATTTTTTTTGGTTGACTTTTGACTTAAGTTTATGAGCTTTAGACCAAAAACATATTTTTATTTTTGGTTGACTTGTAAGATGAAGATTAAGTTGGTTTTTGGGTTGTGTGTCTTGCAACTTATTTCTTTCCATGCCGTTGCTGCTACTGCTTTGTGTGTTAGGTAATTGAGAAGATGAAACTGTTCGGACCACCAGGTGAGTGTTATGGGAGGAAGAAAAGATTTCATGGTTTGTTTGTTTGTTTATCTTACTGTTACCATTATCGTCATCTGAAGCTCTGCTGAAGGGCCAGATGCCTCTCTACGCAAAATAGCAGAGAAACAAAGTGAAATGACAAGAACACAAGAAAGGAGAAGAAAAATCTTTCTAATAACCATAATATATATTTACCAAAATTTTAAATTTTTACAACTTCTTTTAAAATATGTATTTACCACATTTTTAAAAATTTTAATTTAATAATGACTTAAAAATATTTATTTATTTTTTAAACCAGTTTTGAATTTTTGTTTAAAAAATTAATTGGACTCGTATATTTTAATAATGATAAAAAGTATAACGTGTCGATCAAACAAGCAAGACACTTGTCAAAATTATATACTTCTCGTAGTATTGTTTTCTGAATTGCTAGTGTACCTTAGTTTATATAATACTAGCAGTGTGATGCACCAATATTTTGTAGCTTTAAAAAATGTGAATATTTAGTAGATTTGTGTTTTTAATTTAAAATTAATGTGAAATGAAAAGAAATATGATTAATAGTTGTCTATAATTTGGAATGAGATTACACTTTAACTAGTACAATCAAATATTTGTTGATGAATATTTAGAAGATTGAACTGTAAGAATTAGGTAAGATGGTAAGGATCTTTCTTATCTTAATCAGTGATCGAATGTTCAATCCTCATCCTAGGTATGGAACAGTTTTAAATTTTGCCGTCATCTTTTTAATTATATGTTTTTATTTTAAAATGTTGCGTCAACAAATTTAATAAAAGAAATTAACAATATTGTTAAACTAAAATTTAAAATCTAAAAGAAAAATAAATTCCAAATTTTTGAAAACTACACCTCAACTAATCTTAAAGAATGGAATGGCCTAGGACTTAGCCGAAACCTTAAAGCAGCCCAACATCTTGGGAACATAAATCATCTGTAAACTAGTTAAGGTTACAAAGTGACAACTATGGAGTGAGGTCCAGTCTACCAAGGAACCAGGCTTAGCCCAATCAATATTTTGTCAAGCTTCAATGAACTTCGGCTTTCCTGAAGTGAAAAAGCTCATCAAACCACAAAAACCCTACGTCTGTTTCTTGGTCTAAAGAACTCTTCAAGGGAGAAAAAGAGAAGAAAACCCAGACATGGCAACCAATGGAACCAGTGATATCAAAAGGAAGCAAGGAATAGTATCATCTCTTTGCAAGCACTTCTCTTTGGATCCTGTGAGTAATATTGAAACACCCATCTTTATAATTTACTTCCTTTATCTTGTCTGCATGTCGTTTATTTTAATCTGTTTAGCTAAAATCTCTTTCATTTTTACTTAAGGAAGTTTTTTTATTTTTTAGTGATTTACTTACTTTTATGTAATGGGTTTTACTTCAATTCAGTTATTATTTCCTTATCAATTAAGTGTAGAAGAAGGGAAACATGCTTAATGTATTTCAATTTGTAATAACCATGCAATTTGCTAAGTTTTGCTTACATTTGCAATCAATTGAGATGTGCTTTATTTATCTGGTTCCCTAATTATGTGCCAATATTGATGGCTATATAAATTCCTACTTTATTTTGCAGAAGGCTTTTTCAAGTCAAGTCCCTGGAAATGATATTAAGACCCTGTACATAAACATTTTGAAGTCATCAGGGAAGGAGTCACCGCAAAATAACGATGAGGTAATGTGTAATTAGCCTTTTTCATGAAAGTATTCATCTTTGGGTAAACTAGCTCTTATGTTAGTGTTAGTGAAGTAGAACCTGAGGTCATTTCTCTTTATAAAAGTATATTGGTAAAATTGAGGTGACTGGCATGAATTGGAAAAATGATCTCTTGCATGTTTCTCCACTGTGATTTTCTCTTCCTAAAAAAGTTTACTAATATGAAAAGTTTGAACTTGACTGTAGGTGATGAAGTGGATAGCTTTTGCAGACAGCTTTCCCGGTGATTCTAAGGCCTGCCATGGTGGTTTGAATGAATTAAACACCGACTTGGCTAAAAAATCTGTACTTTTGGGCAATGGATTTACACCCTCAGAAGCTGATGTTATTGTTTTTTCAGTCATACATAGTTCAGTGGTATGTATTGCAGTATATACTTCTCACTTTGTGTTTCAAAGAGAGGGTATCTTGGTGCTAACTGCTAAATTTTTATGTTATACTCGAAGAAAATTAACTGCAATTCCTTTGCGAAAAATTGATAGCCTTTACCTGGTATGCTTGTTTGTTGTCAGATTGCCCTTTCAACTCCAGAGAAGGAGAAATTGCCACATGTGATGCGATGGATGGATTATATCCAGGTAGAGACATTTTCTGTTATTTTGAATTTATAATTTTGTTGAATACCTAATGGATTCTTGTCACAGCTTTTTTTGGTTTTCCTGCATTTGATAGCTTTTGTCTAGTGTGTTATCTTGTGGAGACAAGTAGAAAAAGCTATTTGTGGCTTGATGAAGGAATCTGAAATATAGATTTGTCAGTTGAACACAGCCTGGTAGCACATGGGACAACCTCTGCTATTTTTGTTCTTGATGTTTCGTCTATCCTATAGTTTAGCTTCTGTTTTAACATTTCATCAACAAGATTTTGCCTAGCCGCTGAGTATAGTTTGAGGATATGATGCAGATGTCATGTTGACACTCCAGTCTAAGCCTTTGTTTTTATTGTCATGAATTCATGTCATCCATTTATCCCGACTTTTGCTGGCCTATTTGTGAATCAAGTTAGGAAGTGGGGATTGAAACTTGATATTTCCTTTTTGGTGTTAGGTTGTATCTGTTGTTGCCATAGCCTCGGAAACAGCTTTTTGCTTTTCTTTAAAAGTTATCACTTATTGTTCTTCATTTACCTTTTAAAAAAGATTATCAGAACACATACCAGGTTTTCTAAGATGATGATTAAGGCCTCAAAGGAGGAATGCACGGTCTTTTTAGAAACTGTAACACCAATGAATACCATTTTTTAAATCTTTACTTACAAACCTTTTAAAATCACTTTTGCAGAATAGTGAGGATCTTGGTGCACTTTTTGAGAAGATATTGCTGGAGAAGCCTGTTTTTGAGCCTCAGGTAAGTTATCCTTAAATTGTGTGTTTTAGATCTGTGGTCATTGGGGTTCTAATCATGTGATAGGGCACCGTAAATGGTTTTGATGTGTAAAGGAATAGAAAATTTCACTTAAGTTGAAATTTGATGTTTTCTTTGTTCAATAGAGAGGTCTTGGCTCTTGAGTCTTGACATCTTCACCACCCTAAGAGCCATTCCCCTACCACTCAGCTCCTCTCTCTCTCTTTCTTTTTTTTTGGTTGGTGGGGAGGATACTGAAAGTTGGCAATTACATATAATCAGGATAGCATATTATTTCTTAATGTTATTTACGAAATCTGGTTGCAGATAGCAAAAGGGGCAGCTAAGCCAGAAGTAACTTCAAGTGCTAAAGGGACTGTTCAAAATACAAAAATTGCAGACAAGCCAGACGCAGAAAAAAATGCAAAGAAAAGTGATTCCGCGGTACCATTTTTGCCCTTATTCTTTATTCTTGTATATATTCTTGTCAAGAACTTCTTGGTGTTTTTCACTTGGTAATTGCTTCAATGTTCACTGTTTGAGAGAACTTATTCGAGTAGTTTCTTGCTTAAATTAACTCTCATAACAACATGTGGTTATCCATACTCTAATTATCAGTGCCCAGGCTTTTTCTAGATTCTCATGCTGGTAAAATTCTATGACGATAACCTTTTCATTTTCAGGATGCCAAGAAAAAGGCTAAGGGAGATAAGGAAGCTGTTCCAGAGAAGAAAGCACCTGAAAAAGAAGCATCTGATAAAGACAAAGAACTCAGTGTCAGTTTACTGAATATACAGGTTGGTCTTATACGTAAAGCATGGAAACATCCATCTGCTGATAGGTATGCTGACAAACTTGTCTTGTACTTTGCTTTCAAGGGGTTAAATATCTTTATGTTTCAGTTAACTAATTCTTCTCTATGGCTGTCTAGATGCAAAATTGGTGGAATGATGTTTTGTTTTATTAAAATGCAGTTTACTGGTAGAGGAGATAGATGTTGGAGAGGCTAAAGTACGACAGGTTGTTAGTGGATTGGCCAAGTATTGCAGTCCAGAAGACTTGACGGTATTCTTTTCTAAGTTAGCTGTCATGCAGTTTCGGTTTATTTGACTTCTATCATTTGTATTCATATTTTTTGGTTCATTGAGCTCTGAAGCTTACATACTGATGTTCTCCATGATTTTTGCTTGTGCTGTGGCCCGTGAAGAATCGTCGTGTTGTGCTGATTACAAATGTAAAACCTGGAAAGCTACGAGATGTGATGTCAGAGGGACTGGTATGCTTCTTGGCATTTAGTCAACATGCTATCCTTTTCCATTAAACATTTTTATGTGCATGTGCTTATGTGCAGTCACTGAACAATTACATCCATGTCAATGTCTGAGATAACTGAAAAATGTCCATAACTTTTGTTTTTTGCATCTCTCTTTGCATACATATTCTGCCTACTTGCTTAATTTTGTTCCTGTTTCTGCTTAGTAGCAAACCTGAACTACAATACAAAACTTATGTGATTCTTTGATTCTGTTTACTTTCCTCTGTAACAAGTTCCTTAAACTCAGTCCATTAAAATTGTAAGTGATCTCAAATTTGTGGTAGATAGCATATATGTTTTTCTTTCAGCAGAATAATTAGTGGTTTCTGTTTCTAAAACTGGAGTTAGATTGTTTGCTTATATATTTGAATCGATGGTATTGATTGTTTTTCTTGTTTGTAATCTCCGGTTTTCAGGTGCTTTGTGCTTCTAATGAAGATCATACCAAGGTAGAGCCCTTACTGCCCCCTGAAGGTGCTAAACCTGGCGAGCGCATTTCATTTTCGGGGTAAGCATGTTATGAGTTTTGTAGAAATACAAATACATATTGCACAAATATATCTTCTTTTGTGAGATTATCTGAGATAGCATGTAATTTAGATTGCAATTAATAAACCTTTTTCTTGAGCCAGCTTAGTTTTTCATGAGTCCTTGTTTAGCTATTGGTTGGGGCATTGGGTTTCTGTTAGTCTGTAGATGGCTCTGTTCCAATTACAACTCCTTGTTTTGTACATATTCCCTATTTCCCTTTTGCAAGTAGTCTGGTTTTGAGATAGGTGTTTATTGATTTGAGTTGAAGTTTTCTCCTGGTATAGCATGAAAAAGGTTGTTATTCATCCAGGATCGATGGAAAGCCAGAAGATGTCCTAAATCCAAAGAAGAAGCAGTTGGAGAAAATAACACCGGTATGTTTCATTTTCTAATTTGCAGATGCTTTTACCTCGTTTGGATTCTTGGTGATGCTTTTTCGTAGATTGTGGAAATGGCAAATATTTTTAACTATTGTTTTGTCTATTGCACTTCCATATTTGGAGGTTGGATCCAATGAATGGTTTCTATCACCTTTAGTGTTTGCATAGAGACCGGAATATGTTGCTTCGGGTTTTGCATGTGACAAGTAATTTCCCGTGCTGCAGAATCTTTTCACTGATGAGAAGGGTGTGGCCACATTTAAAGGTATTCCATTTATGACCTCAGCAGGGCCATGCACATCTTCCATTCCTAAAGCTAGCATCAAATGAAAGACAAAAACGATCCGTGGACGCACATGTTACCCTTTGTAAGGTTCCAATTGTAGTTCTAGCAGTCAACATTGCTTGCTGCTGGAACAAAAAAGAGCCCTTGTAAGATGCAATTGTTTTTTTTTACTCACTGAATTGTCGTTCCTTGTCCCTCACAATCTAATATCAAACAATTTTGTTTCTAGTACATTTATTTGGAATTTGGTGATCCAGAAAATTAAGCAAAAAATATTTTCTGAACTATTTTGAGTCCTGATTGTTTAGCTTGTTCATATCGTAATGTTCATTTACTTATTTTGTGATAGATTGAGCTTCAGCCGTGATGCAAACATACAATCCGAACTGACTCCTGGGTAAAGTTAACATTCTTCTCGCTCGATGGTCGATGTTTCGATCATTGGATGGTTGCTGGGTTATGCATGAATACCTACTCGGAATCATAGCAATTATTTTGCAAGCCTTGTCTTCCAGCGAGACATTGCATGTTATTTGTTTTACATTAATGTCACGAGACATTGGTGTTATGAGATTTATGAGAATAGACAACATAGCTTACGTTTATGTTAGGTGAAGATATAGTTTTTTTTTTTTTTTTTTTTAAATAGAAAACATAGCAAAACTTAATTAATATCAAGAAACTAAAACGTCCGGAACATCTTAATACTGAGTAACATTAAAAGAAATTGACAACCTAGCAAGCTTATGAGCTTCCTTGTTGAATAAACGTCTAATCCATTAAACCCTGCTACCACCACACTATTGCATTTAAGCATGATGGGCCCAATCTCAGATAAAATCTTCATCATTACAACAAACCGTTGCAGCTCTCTTCTTAGCATCGGTGTAAACAACTCCCCTAGAACCGAGGGACTGAATCACCCATCTCAATCCTTCTCGCAACGCCATAGCTTCGGAGGGTACCCTGATATTCGACTGGGCAAAAACTTTAATAAATACGCCATCGGCTCCACGCACAATATCCTCCATACCTCAGCTCCTAACATTCTCAAACAAAGCTGCGTCCACCCAACACTGCCAAATTCCCTCTTCTAAAGCCAACCTCGATTCCACCGACTCCCCAGTATTAATCGAGCTAATTGTAGGCGCTACATTTCGCCTCTCGCATGCTTGGCATAGAAGAAACATCAATATTTTTCCTACACCTATCCATAGTTCAGATTATAAACTTGATATCACTATTTTAAAATGATTTATATTTATATAACATTTAGAAAAAAAATTTAATTGCACAATATTCAAATATTGTGTCATGTTTTTTAAAACTTATTTTAGATTAAAAAAAAAATATTTTTGTTAAATGTGTAGTACAATTTGGATCGCAACATATTTTTCAAGCCCAAATTATTGATTCGGTTCTTTTTAGAAGTTAATTATAATAAAGGGTAAACTCTATTAGTAGTCATTGAATTGTGTTTTTCTTTCTTTTTTTGTCACTAAATTATGAAAAGTTACAAAATAGTCACTCCACTATTTAATTTTGGGTTTTTGGTCACATAATTATCTTGGATTTTTGGTGTTTCCATTTTTATGTTAGTCAACTGGTGACACAAAAAGACAATTGAATAGTTTGGTGATCATTTTGTAACTTTTCATAGTTAGGTGACCAAAAAAGGAAAAAATATAGTTGGGTGCCTCTCCTATAGTTTACCCTATAATAAATATATTTTGAATGACTACAATTATATCCAATCAAAGGTCAATTAGGCATCAAAATTAATTTGATGTAGGGTGGAATTTGAATTAGAATAAATCTAGAAAGAGTTCATACAGGGTTCACTTTATACATGATGAAACACCAGCCTAAGAGCAAAGCTAAGAGCGAGTCGGGTATTTGGTCCCCTTGGTTATGAAACTATAATCTTAACTCTTTCCAAATTAAACTCATTTAAACTTGAAGTCATGCTTCTTATCAAGGAAGTGTTTCGGACTTCCACGATCCCGTGCGCCTTAAATGAAACTTTGATTGCTCTCATCCCTAAGTCAAGGGAAGTTGCCTCGATTACACAATTCGGTCTTATCAGCTTATGCAATATTGCTTATAAGATTATTACAAAGATTCTTGTGTTTTGCATTCACCCCATTTTTAATAAAATCATATCCCTGTTTAAAGGTAGTTTCATCTTTGGGCGACATTCTTCTGATGATGCAGTGATTTTTCAAGAAATTTTTCATTCCCTGCATCGTTGTAAAGGGAAGAAAGGGTTAAGGATCATCAAACTAGATTTGGAAAAAGCCTATAGCTTGAATGGAGCTTCATTCGTAAAGTTCTCACCTTCTTTGGTTTTCCATCTTGTTGGATTAAATTGATCATGAGTTGTGTTTTGACAACTACAACTTCTATTTTGCTAAGCAGATTCAAGCTTCTGGGTTTCACTCCATCACAAATAATCAAACAAGGAGACCCACTTTCTCCATATATTTTCATTCTTTATATGGAATGTCTCAGTCTCATGATCCTGAAAGCAGTAGAGCATTAAAGTTGGTCCCCTATTCGAGCATCAAGAAGTGGTCCTTAGATCTCTCACTTGTTATTTACGGATGATGTTATATTATTTGCCAAAACTGATGCTAAATCAATGGATACCATCAATCGTATCCTTCATTCATTTATGACAGAATTGGGTAAAACCATCAATTTCAAGAAATCTCGGGTGGTTTTCTCCTTGTTCGAGGCTCGTAGGACAGGACCTTTATTTCTAAAAACCTAAAGATACGAGAAACTCAGGATTTTGGTAAATACCTTGGTTTCCCTATGCACTATAAAAAAGTCTCTACATATGATTACAACTTTATAATTTAAAAAGTCCAGAACAGGCTCAGTTACTGGAAAGCTTGTAATGACCCAATTTTCAATGGTACCGGAAAATGCGATTTCGGAATCCATTTTTATAAATCAAGTTCGTAAATATAAAATAGGAATATTTATAGAGCTAGTATAAAAATATATTGAAGAACGATCGAGGAATTTAGTCGATAAAATAGTTAATTAAGGCTTAGAGACTAAATTGTAAAAGTCTAATTGTTATAGAGTTTTAATTGACAAAAGACTTGGGGACCTAAACAGTAATTAATAAAAGGTCTAAAATGGTAATTAAATCATTTTCCAATAGGAATTAGTTGAGGATGGTGACATTTTCCACTATGTATATATTAAGAGATAATTATGTTAAGTATGACTCCTATTTCAGTCAAATTTGAAAAATAATCTTTTAGTTAAACTCTGTTTATTTGTTTCAATCAAACACTGATTAACACATTTAGAGAATTTTATGTTTACATTTTGAGGGTTCTTTGTTTTCGGGTTTTCGGGGTTTAGTTTTTATCTCCATCTTTTGTACTCTTCGTTCTGTTGCCATTATAGTAAAATTATCTTTGCCCGTGGTTTTTTTATCCTCTTTGGAAGGGTTTTTCCATGTTAAATTTGTGTGTCCAATTTCTCAATTTATTCTGCTATTTTTTTTACTTGTTGCTTAATCGGGTCGATCCTAACATGTGGTATCAGAGCTAGTTCAATTTTCATAGATCAGTCCGTTTAGAGATGGCAGCAACAAGGTTTGAAATTGAGAAGTTCGATGGTGAGACAAATTTCAATCTGTGGCGAGTTCGGATGATGGCAATTCTAGTTCAAACCGGCTTGAAAAAGGTTGTTACAGGAAAAAAGCCTGAGAATCTAAATCAAACAGAATGGGAAGAGCTTGATGAAAAGGCCTTGTCTGCAATCCAGTTGTACCTCACGAATACGGTATTGCAGGAGGTATTGATGGAGAAAACCTCATCCGCCTTGTGGAAAAGGTTAGAAACTCTTTATGCGACTAAGTCTCTCAAGCTAACTGCTTAGTGTTAAAACAACGCGTCTATTTACGTTTCGCATGAACAAATGTGAGCTTCTTAGAGATCACATCAGTCAATTCATTACTCTTTTAAATGATATAAAGAATGTTGAGGTTCATATTGACGATGAAGATCGGGCTATGCTATTATTTTGCTATTTACCCCCTCATACAAGTCTTTCGGGAGACCTCGATTTATGGCGTAGACAAACTCTTGTTCAAGATGTGAAGAGTCATTTGTTGAGTAGAGACAAACTCGACAATGAGTTTGGTTTGATAGCAAGGCGAGATAAGCAAGCTTCATTTTGGTAGCATCAAAGAAACGAGACAAAATGTGTCGCTATTGTAAAAAGTTAGGTCACGTCAAAGCAGATTGTTATAAACTGCGAAATAAAAGAGCTGCTAAGAGCAACGAGAAAGATGTAGCTGGTGCTAATTTGGCCAATGAAAGCGGTGATGATTTCTTATTAGTGTCAACGAGCTATAACTCCAAGCTCACGTCTGAGTGGATCCTAGATTCGGGATTTTCTTTCCACATGTGTCCTAATAGAGAATGGTTCTCCACATACAGTTCGATTGAAGGTGGAGTTGTGCGCATCGGAAATGATTCATCTAGTAAGGTAATTGGTATTGGTACTGTTAAAATTAGGATACATGATAGGACGATTAGGACACTCTCAGATGTCAGGTATGTACGACTTGAAAGAATGCAGAATCAACATAAAGTCGAGCGGCATTAAAGTATCTCGTGGAGCTCTCGTTTTGTTAAAAGGTAAAAGAACTGGCAGTCTTTATATTCTGGAAGATTCTACAGTGACCGGTGAAATCGGATGACCCCCGTCCGTTACAGAGTTGAAGTCAACTCGTTTGGAGCGGAGGCAACTTGGCCATAGGAGGAAAAAAAGGTATGACCGTTTCGTTGAAGAGAGGTTCTCTTTTAGATGCAGGTTTTGAAAAGTTAGGGTATTGTGTTCGTGAAAATCAAACCCGGGTTAGTTTTGATTTGGCAGTGTACAAGTCAAAGGCTAGAAGTCTTCTAGTTTCTAAGCACAGATTCGACTCAGTTAATTCACTGCATGGTTCAACATAGGCTCGTGGCGGGCTTTGGCAAAGATGGCGTTGTGGAAATATGAGTCAAGGTGGAGATTTGTTAAGTATGACTCCTATTTCAGTCAAATTTGAGAAATAATCTTCTAGTTAAACTCTGTTTATTTGTTTCAATCAAACACTGATTAGTTTAGATTATTTTATTATTATTTGACCTATGAATTTAGCCTATAAATAGGCTCTTTTACAACTTTAAAAAATACACCCATTAGATATTAGAACTCATAACATATTTAGATAATTTTGTGTTTACGTTTTGAGGGTTCTTTGTTTTTGGGTTTTTGGGGTTTAGTTTTTATCTCCATCTTTTGTACTCTTCGTTCTGTTACCATTATAGTAAAATTATCTTTGCCCGTGGTTTTTTTATCCTCTTTGGAGGGGTTTTTCCATGTTAAATTTGTGTGTCCAATTTATCAATTTATTCTGCTATTTTTTTTACTTGTTGCTTAATCGGGTCGATCCTAACAAATTATAGTAATCAAGGCATGATTAACTTAATTAAACTATGCCGATTGAGTCTTAACTCAATTGGTATGGGCATTGTTACCAATGCAAGAGGACGTGGGTTTGAGTGCGCTGAAGCACATTATCCTTCTATTTATGGGTTGGAGAGGGGCTGTGGGTAGTTCTAGGCATTGTGTTAAAAAGAACATATATGATCAGAACCTATAATGAGATTATTAAAAAAAACTTAATTAAACTATGTTAAGTAGTGAATAATCATGGTATAAAAACATAAGATAATGGAAAAAATGCATCGTCTTTCTCATCTTTCACCGTCCACCATTTTTGAAACCAAAGAAAAACCTTCCAAGCTTTTAAAGCATTCGGCCAAGCAAAATTTAAGGTAATTAAGTCCATTTTCATGTAATTTTTTATAGATTTGGGGTTATAGAAGCTTGATTTAGCTGGCCATGTACCAATTTGATAAATTGTTGAAGTTTTAGGTATTTCAGTTGTTGATAGATTGATGAATTAAGCTTGATATTAATATATTTTAAGCTTAGATTATGAAAAAGACTAGATTGTAAAGTTAATTTAGTTTATTTATCAACTTTGTTACATTAGGGATCAAATTGAATAAATATAAAACTTGTCATGAAATTAAATTATAAATAGAAAGTATAAGGTCCCTAATGAAAGTAAGTGAAATCAGATTTTAATCCGAAGCTAGGAATCGAAAGTTATGCTTATCCCGAGTTTAGGGACTAAATTGAATAAAATGTAAAATATGAGGGGAATTGAAAAATAGACTTATTTAGGATCATGCATCTCATGAAAATATATGATAATGTTTAGTATTGATTTGGTATATAAAATATTTGTATAAATCAAGAATTGGACCAAAGTAGAGTTAATAAGGAAAAAGCAAAAATTGCGGATTATTCCCTGAAGGATCCACTCGTTTTGTATTTTGAAAGGTAAGTTCATATTGAACTTACTACCCTTCTTTGTGTTATATGTGTGTGCTTGTGTTTTTCATTATAACTATGCTTGGACATTACTTTGAAAATTGATTATATTGGCATACATGGTTAGAAAATGAAATTGACTTGGATTGAATTGAAATGAATTAAGATTATTGATTGATATGAAATGGTTCAGGATATGAATATGAAAATGTGAATGATCATAGGGTAGGATATGTAAATGTGGACAATTATAAGGTATAAATATGTGAAAATGATTGCTTATAGGGAATGATAATGAATACATGTATAATTGATATCCATGTGAACTTAGTAAAATGTTAAAATATGATCGGCATGCCAATAGGGTCATATGCGTGCTTGTACAAGATATGTGATTGTACAAAAATTATTACAGGTTATATCGAGATCCAACATCTGTTGCAGATCATCAAGTATTATATGTCTCTACAAAGACTTTAGTGTGGTGGAGGGATATATTTGAAAATATTTATGCATTTGATGCCTACGTGCCTTGCACTTCAGTGCCTTGGTGTGGTGTAGTTTAAGCTATTATGAGCTATCTGGTGTGGTGTAGTTCATCCGTGTATCTGAGTTCGTTTTACTAGGGTTCCATCGGGCGAAACATTATAATTGAATTTAGAAATTTGAAATGTAATGAATTGAATTTAATAAACTAATTTGATATGTAATTCACTTGATATGGTATAAATTCATGGATAAAATATGACATTGAGATGAGTTATGTATATTTGATATAAATTTATAGATAGATGATAGAATATGACATTGATATGAGTTATGTGTATTTGATATAAATTCATGGATTGATGATAAATTATAACATTGTGATGAGTTAAGTGAAATTGGTTCATATTAGTGATGTTGTGAATTATGCTTATAATGTTTGATGTGTATGAACAATTATGCTTACCTTGTTGTTATTTTGAGTGCCATGTTCTAGCCAAAAGTATGCTAAAACTAAGATAGCTAATATGCTCACTTTTGAGCAAGGTAAGTATGTAATTTCCATTTGAACTTACTAAGCATTTATATGCTTACTCTAGTTGTTTTTCCTACTTGTAGATCTTCAACTTGTGAAACTTTCAAACTTGGATCTCTACAGACATCACACTATCGTCGAATAAGTAGAATTATGTTCATTTGGACTCCTAATGTTGTGGCATGTATATAGGGTTTTAATTGTGCAAATGGCCTTTCCTAATGCTGAATATCAATATGGTATTTGAGATTATGGTATGTTTGTATGTTACGCATGAAGTATAGCTTAGTTTATGCTTTATTTCATGTTAAGGTTATTTAAGTTCTTGGTTCCCAAATTGCATAGGCATGATAGGTTTGAATTTTGAAAATGGAGTAACTTGGTATGGCTAGGTTGATAAATGGCTTGAATATGCAGAAATGATGATTATGTGTTTTGTGCCAATTTGAATGCATGATTCAAATGTTCGCATGCTTTCATTGGTATAGATTGGTATGGAATGAAATTGCATTGATGTTGGAAAGTTATCATGAATGTATAAAGGTGTTTGCTAGAAAACATGAAAAATGTATCAATGTGTTCTTTGCCAAAACAGACGCAACGTCGCAACCACGAGTCCCCGACGTTGCGACATAGATCGACAATGAGTGGCATTGCTGTAACAGCCTGTTTTCAATTAAATCAAAACATTGGTTTCAGGACCACAAATCCTACGAGTAAATATTTATTTTATTACTATTTTAATACCTACAAGATGTTAGTAGTGTCGTGTAAAAATTTCGTTAAGAAATTTTGACGTTTGCGTGCTTAATTAAGTAAAAAGGACTAAATCGTAAAAAGTGTAAAAGTAGAGTTCTATTAGTAAAAGGAGTCAAATTGCTATGAAACTTAAACGTGAGTGGATTTAAATGGTAATTAGACCATTTTTATTGTTAGTGGACAAAGATGGTCGCAAATTCAGTAAAATTTAAGTTAAAAATAAAGGTTAAATTTGTAATTTAATAAATATGTTAAAGTAAATTAATGAAACAAAAGATATCATCTTGTTTGTCCATACTTTCCACCGAAAATAAGAGAGAAAAACTCCATTGAAGGAGCTTGAACATTCGGCTAAGGATACCTATTGCATGTAAGTATTATTTTGTCCCTTTTTTTTTTAATGATTTTTACGTTTTCGAGATCGTTGTAGCTTAATCTAGCTAGCCCGGGGACTAATTTACAAATCTGTTAAAGGTTTAGGGTTTTTCCATGAACATGTTTGTATGGTTTTTGAAGTTTAATGAAAGATTATGAATCCTTGTTGTTAAATAAACAAGTTCTGTAAAGTGATTTTTTATGAAATTATCATTTAGGGACTTATTTGTTAAAGTAGTAAAATAGCATGGTAAAATTTTGAAATGATGATTTGTATGGGTTGATATAAGTCCCTAGGTAATTCGGCTGGCATGGAATGTGGATGAAATTGCATAAATTTCAATTTACAAGCTTAGGGACTAAATTGTAAAGAAGTTAATATATTAGGGGGAAAATGTAATTTTACAAAAGTATGAATTTTGGACTAAATTGAATAGTATGAGTATTCAATGGACTGAATTTGATTATTTAGATCAAGATAAACCTTGTACGGATCTAGATCGAGGAAAAGCTAAAGCCTCGGATTAGTTGATCTTATTTCGACGTCTTTGTAATCGAGGTAAGTTCGTATGTTTAAATAACATTTTAATGTTATTTTGATATATATGTTATAGTGCTATTTATCATGTAAACGAACGATGGAAATCTAACGACGTTTCAACGATTATCGAGCCCCGTTTGAACATTAGGAATATATAGAATACAAATGACATGTCATTAATGTTACCATGTTTCGGGTACTGGTCCTAAATGTCCTACCGATGGCTGAGTTCCGGTATTTGTTGCGGGTACTAGTCAGCCTGTGTAAGCAGACCCATTTTATGCTCTAGTGAGCAACGATGTAAAGGAAAATGAAAAGGAAAAGGAATGGTTTCGACCATATGTTTAGCACACTTTGTGTGAGCTTTCCCGCATATCTGATATTATTCTAAGTGGTTCAACGAGCATGAAAAGGGAAGGAACGATAAATGTTCCAATGTCTATGTTATAAACCTATGGAAAAATATGAAATGATAATGATCTATGAATGTGTATCTATGTTTATGGAAAGTATGGATTCAATGGCATTATGTTCATGTGAATTTACCTTATCATTTGATAATTCAAGTGAATTATGTGTTAATGCACTAACAATTGTTGTTGATGATGCTTAGGCTTGTGCCAAGCTATTGGTTGGATTGTATCATGTTTAATTTTAAAGTTATGCATTGAAATGATAAGTTTTGTTCATGTTATACGAACTTACTAAGCATTATATGCTTACGTAGTTTTCTTTCCTATGTTTTATAGATTGTCGGAAGCTCGATCAGTTTGGAAGCTCGTCGGAGACCTATCACACTATCCAGTGGTTATATCGGTAGATTTTGTTATTTTGGTCAAGGTTATAATGGCATGTATAGGTGGACTTATGTTTAACGGCTAGATGATATTTATGGTATGTAAATGTTGCTTTGAATTTGTGGTACTTTTGGTACTTTTGATACCTTGTGGTTGGTTGTTAATATGGTTAAGTTGATGCATGTTTTAATGACTAAATTGGTAAGTGATGGTATGGTTACAATGTGGTCAAGTTAGGTTATGCTTTGAGATAGAAATGAGCTAGTTGGGTATGAATGAGATATGGTTAATTATGCATGAGTTTAGATATGTTTGATGAATTGTGATTAAGGTGCCTTATTGGCATATTGGTTGGATGGATTAATGGCATAGTGAATTGGTCATTTTATGCATGTTTGGTATGTTTTGATGCCTTGGTCATATGAGCAAATTGTGTTTAGGTACATGCTTGAAGTGGGTGAAGGAAATGGCTTGATTTTGGCCAATTTCTTGTCCACACGGCCTAAGACACGAGCGTGTGTCTCAACCGTGTGTCCTCTGTAGGTTTTAAAGGTTTCAAGTCAGGCAGTTACACGGCCTAACAAATGGCCTGGCACACGGGCGTATGACTTGGCCGTGTGACCCAACTCAGAGAGTTACACGGGCAGGGGCACAGGCTGGGACAGGCCGTGTGTCCCTAATTCAATAGTTACACGATCGTGTGACCTCTGTAGTTTAATTTTTCTAACTTTTTCCTCAATATTTTAAATGTTTTCGATTTAGCCCTGAATCATTTCTAAAGTATTTCTAAGTCCTCGAGGGCTCGATTAAGGGACGATATGTTTGTATATGAAAGGATTATGCTATGTTTGTATTAATGTTTGGAAATGTATGTTTTTATGTCACGTTTTTACAGTAATTCTCTGAAACCCTATTTCAACGACGGATATGGGTTAGGGGTGTTACAAACGCGACATTGAGATTTCTGAAGTTGCAACGTAACTCATTGATTGATGATGTCGTAATGTGGAAGCCATGATGTCGCAATATTAGCCCGCAAGTTTGAAAACATTACAATTTGGTCCTAATTCGACCTTGGGTTAGCGAAAGAGCTTTCATCAGCTCATATAAGGCCCAAAAATAATTGTGTAGCATATTATGAATGCGTAATATACTTATTTGCATGTGTAAATAGTTGCATTGTGTATAATTGATCGTAGTTGCTCCAACAGTAGATGTGGCGCCCTGTAGCTCAGACCCGGTGATCGGGTCGGGTATGAGGTGTTACAAAGCTAAATTCCTATCTCTTGCTGGTAGACTGATGCTTATTTAGTCAACGACAGCTTCCATTCCTAATTATTTTATGCAGCGTTGCATGCTCCCTTCTAGAATCTATTCTTACCTAGATCGCATTAATAAGAACTTTCTTTGGGGGTGATGAATCTTCTTACCATGGGCATCTTGTTAATTGAAAGTTGGTGTCTCAACCTAAAGCCTTTGGCAGATTAAGTATTCCACGTGCGAAGATTAAAAAAATAAAATCGTACTTGTTAAAGTTAGGTGGTGACTGATTTAGGAGAAATATGCTTTGTAGGCTAAAATCCTCTCTTCAAAATATCTTATTGACCTATGTAATCCTCATCTTATGCAGAACGTTTCCCAATTTTGGTCGTCTCTGAGAAAGATTAGTCGGTTTATTGATACCTGTATTAGATGGATTGTTAGAGATGCGAATTTAGTCAGTTTTTGGAATGATAATTAGATGTGGTCAGGCCATATTCAAAATCTTATCCATGGCCCCCTTTCTTCTGTCGAGGGATCTTGGTTTGTTGCTTATATTCGTAATAGTTGGAAAACTACAGGGTCTCTTTTATATTCTTTTCAACTTTTGCAAGATGTAACCATTGCCCTTCTAAGTATTCCAGGTTCTTATAATGGCTCGGGTATGGATTCTATATGCTGGGGACCCTCTAAAACTGGAAGCTTTCCTTGAAAAGTGCTTATCATTTCATTCTCTCCTATAGTGACCCTGATTTCACCCATCCTCTTGGAGCTGTTATGAACTTTTGGACGTCAAAGTTCAACTCTTACCTAAAATGAAATTCTTCCTATGGAAATGTGGGTGGAAAGCTCTCCCCACTAGATCTCTCATCTCCCGCAGGGGTATAAACTATGTTGAGCTTTTCCCTTTTTGCTCTAATACTCAAGAATATATTGTCGCCCTTTTACGGGATTATCACATTACACAAAATTTGTGGAGCGAGGTCTTCAAGTATTGCCAAGTTAATCCACATTAGTTTAATAGTTGGGAAGAGTGGTTGTCGAGTAATATCACCTACAAAAATTGGATCCTATATCCTCCGATTCCTTGGTACATTATTTTTACATTCACTTTGTGGGAACTTTGGTTATGTCGCAATGCTTTAGTTTTCTCCAACAATAGGCCTCTACGGGGCTTTTTGCAACGAATTCTGACTAGTGCTGATGAATTTACCACTCTTTCCTTAGTAGTGAAAAAACTTCACATTCTAAAATTCATTCCGGTTGCGTGGAAACCTCATTCGCAAGGTTGGGCTAAGTTGAACACGGATGGTTCATTTGTAAGGAACTTGGGTAAGGTTGGTGCCGGTGCTATTATTCATGATCATCAGGGTAGCTGGTTGATTAGCTCCTTCTGGCACATCCCTAGAGCTTTAAGTGTAGAGGCTGAACTATGGGCCATGAGAGATGGTCTAATTTTAGATTGACAACTTAACATTAACAATCTTGTAATTGAAGTTGATGCTACATCAGTCATACATTTTATGAAATCATCATCTAACTCTAGACTGATATTGTCTTATTTGATTGATGAGTGCACGACACTCCTTCATTCTATGAGTTATAATTCCTTGCTACATGTTTATTGTGAAGGGAACAAGTTTGTTGATTCCTTTGCTCGTATGGGGAGTAGTTTACAACTCCAACCCTCTAAAGATGTTTTTTCTTTTGATAATCTATTTTTTATATGTGTTGATCCTCTTATTTGTTGACATCGTTTACTTTTGGATGATGCCCACGCGTTATGTATCAAACTTTATTTTAAATTCTAAATAATACTTGTTCCTTTTCCAAAACACACACAAAACATATTGTCTTGGCTTTTGGACAAGCTTATTCTTATTTTATGATTTTAATGTTTTTATTATTTGAAATGAGTTACAAGTACAACCAAGTACAAGCACAAATAATATATATTTAAATAAATACAACAAAAATCAAATTAATACAATCAAGTTGAAAATTAAAATATATTCAAATATACGTATCCGAAAAAAATAAAAAAATACTATTAAATCATATTTAGAAAACTAGGCATCAAAATTGTGTTTGACTACAACATATTATCCAAAGGACTCGTTGGCATGATTCTAAAAAATATTTGGTGGAAAAAAGATTTAAAAAGCTAAATGAGGGATTTAGTACAAGTCCCAAGACACATACCACATGGATGACTTCAAATCTTTAATAATTTAATGGGGGGAAGAAATAGTTGGAGAATCTCTGCATGAACCCCCACCCACATTATGAAAATGAAATCTAGATTTGATTAATTAAATTAAATTGCCAAGAGAAATGGGCCACCACGATTGATTGAAACAAATCAGAAATGGAAGAAGCAATATATTTGGATTTTGTTTGTTTCAACACCAATGGATTATAATTGATCCGTACCACCAAACCTTACAACTTAGAAAAACGATTCTGTTTTGCTTTTAATACATGTTCTTCATCAAACAAAATATAAAAACGAATTGCACTATTATTCTGCAACCCCCTGTCTGTCTGTTTTACTGCACAGGCAAATGGCAGATTCTGTTTTGTCAGATTGGATATATTTGCCAGCCCAAACCCCTCCTTTCCTCCTCCTCAATTATTTCTCATTTTTTCCCCTCAAATCAAATCAAAGATTACCCCTAAAAAGATCACCAAATTTTTCTGATCTCCTTCCTCATTTTCTCTCCCTCCAAACAGTCCCTTCTCTATAAGTATACCCCTCTCTCATTTACTCCCATAACACATCCCTTCTAGTTTTTCCAACTTTTTTTTTTCCTTTATTGGTTTGTTTTGGTTCTGTTTTCTTTACAAGCATAGGATGCTTAGTTGTGGTGGTGGAAGTGGCGGCTGTTCCAAGGACATGGCGGTGGAATTAGAAGATGAACCCCATGTTTTAGCTGTGGATGATAACCTCATTGATAGGAAACTGGTTGAGAGACTGCTCAAGAACTCCTCTTGCAAAGGTATAATCTTTCTTTTCTTCTCTAATCCTTCATTTTTGATCCTTTTTTCTTTTCAAAGAATTTCATTTCTTTTATTTGTGTTGTGTTGCAGTGACTACAGCAGAGAATGCACTGAGGGCTTTGGATTATTTGGGACTGGGAAATGATACATTGGAAGGCACTGTAAGTAAATCATAAAATAAAACTCCATCCCTTTCTTCAAATTCATAAAGGTCGCGTCGTTATGTCTTTTCTTTGTTTTACAGGTTTCTGAGGTCAATATGATAATAACAGATTACTGCATGCCTGGAATGACCGGCTATGAACTGCTCAAGAAAATCAAGGTACTAAACATTTCATTACTCAAAAGTTGTTAATTAGTAACATTTGCAAGTACCCTTTTTTCATTTCACTCACCATTTTGAATTAAAACCAGGAATCATCCGTTCTCAAGGAAGTCCCTGTTGTAATCATGTCATCCGAAAACATACCCACTCGTATCAGTCAGTAAGTTTTCGTGTCATTCATTGATGAATACAAATTATAATGCTAAAAAGATTGTAATGTATGTATACTGTATGTGGAAACAGGTGCTTGGAGGAAGGTGCAAAGATGTTCATGCTGAAGCCATTGAAGCAGTCTGATGTGAAGCAACTCAAATGGCACTTGATGAAATGCAGGAACTGAAGTTAGAGAGGCAAGAAAACAACAACTAGGATTCAAGAACAAGATTTGTAATGAGAAAAAAAAAGAAAGAAAAACTTTTTAAACCCATTGCAAATCTTTTATGATATATCAACTTTTTTTAATCTAATGTTATCTTTCACTGTGCAAATACCATTGATTGTTAATTAGAAAAGAGGGTTAATTGTGAAATGGGAAAGGTGATGAAGGAGTGGAAAAGGAAAGAATCATGGGAAAGCTTTTTCACCTAATCCCCATGTGTTTTCTTTTCAGTCGGTCAGTACAAAAGAGGTCACACTTTAGGGATAAGAAAGAAAGTATTGTTTTGATTCTTTTTTATTTTTCTCTTAGTAGGGTGTAGTGAAAATATGGGGTGTCTATATTGTTTCCATTCTTCAATTTTTGTGCGTCTGACATTTCTTTTTTAAGCCAGATATTGGCATTGATACAAATATGATGATTCTATATACAATAATTGACTGAATGAGGTAACAAAGTCTTGTCAATGTTGGTAAAGACATATTCTATGTTTCATATTCGGCTTTACTTTATCGGGACAAGGATGTCACGTCATCTGTATTTTTTAAATAATTTTTTTATTATATTAACATTTTATTTGTAATTTTATCGTTCATGATTTTATTAGGTAACTATTCTGGTTTGATTATAATTTGTTTAGAATAAAATAAATGAGAAAATAAAAATTATTCATCCTAAGAGAAAGGATTGTATAAAACTGTGAGGAAAAATTTGATTTGTCATTTTCCTTTTGGAAAAGAATAAGGATGACGTGGAATCACAATTTTATACAATCCCTTCTCTCATACTAAACACCTATTAGTATCTGATATTTATTGTGGAAATATAATACAGAGTAAAAGTAACATGTATTTTAATATTATCATTAATGGCGGATTAAAATTAAATTGTATATTTTTATGATAGTAAAAATGTAATTTCATCATTTTAATAGTATATATATCTTTATAATTTTTAAAAGGTTAAATCAAATTTTTATCATTTTTTGGGTCAAAGCACAATTTTAACTTTATTAATTTAAAATCTTATAAATTATAAAGAACCTAAACTAAAAATTTATTATTTTAAGGGGTCATGGTCTCCCTGGGTCTCTACTACGCTCCGCCACTTATTATGATTTGTTTAGTATTGCTTTTGGACGCTTAAAAATAATTTTTGAAGCAAAAATAATACTAATCAATTAGCATTTTACTTTTATATCGACTTTTCAATCTAAATAAAAGAGAAAAAAAAAACTAGATTTAATTGTTTTATTTTGTTGGCTTTAATTAAAATTAGGATGTTTGTTTTACAGAAAATGATTTACGAAAAATATTTTTTTTTACATTTTTATATAAAATGACTTACCTTTTTTAGAAACTTAAGTCTTTTATGGAAAAGAGCTCCTTTGTAAGTAATTTTATTTTTATATAAAAATTAACTTAAATCAAAATTAATATTATTATATTAATAATGTTTTTTATTTTTAATTTTAAAAATATATAAAATTATTAAAATTTTAATATAAAATATTATAATTTCAATATTATTAAACATACATATTTAATTATTTATATTTAATCATATAATGAATTATTAACATAATTTATTATTTTGATAAATTATTTAATATTTAAATTTTATTTTAATAATAAATTTTAATAATAATACTCTTCATATATTATTGAAAAATATTTAATATTAATATTTTAACAATAAATATTTATTACAATTATAAATATATTAATAATAAATGTTTTGTAGTATAAATGTTAATATATGCCATAAGTTCATGTTTTCATAAATTTAGAATTTAATCCCTCTACTTTTTAGATTTAAAAATCAAGTCTAATTGTTAACATTGTTAATTATATTTTTTTTAATTTTAGTATCTAAAATATGATTTATATATTCAAATTAAATTTTAAAATAATTTATATTGAGTACATAAAAAAAATATTTAAATTTCATATACCAACCTAAATACTCATTGAACTTGGCTCCTCTTCCCAAGTCCCTCCAATATTTTGGTATTTTTCTGTAACACTATTAAATTAGGAAGACGTGGCACTTTGAGATTGTAATACTATTTAAACTCTTGTTAGACATCTTTTAGTACGGGTTTGAACTATGTTACCCCCATCCCTTATCTTGGCTTTTTTACCTCGCTGATACACAAAAAAAAAAAAAATTGAAATAGTATGCCCATTTGATTATTTACCAAAATGGTATGGATTGAACAGTTCCCAGGGGTGGTGCCTGACATATTGGCGGCATCAAACTGAAATGTGATGACCTAAAATATTCAGGAACCTGATGTGCAAATTTCCCATTTGTATTGGCTGCTGAAAAAAAGCATTTAGGGTCTTGCTAATAGTGGGACGGCACCAAACTTTAAATAGGGTAAATTGCTTCATAAACTCTCATTGTTTGTTATTTTCTTTTATTCCTCTTCAACACAAAAAATAGAGAGGTCTCTTACCAATTAGTCCAATTTTTTTTTAGAAAAATCTTATTATGTATAAATTATAATTATTAGTTAATTTTATAGTCTCCAGATATAATGTGAGTGAAAGAAAACTACTATCAATACTGTTAACTGTCATGTCAAACATAATTTGAAAAAAAATATATTTTTTGAAACATAAATAAAATTTATTTCCAGTTGGAATCCACTTTTTTACAAAAATACTTTTTGGTAGAAATTTTTTTTGGATTAATAGTAAGAGGCCTTTTTATTTTTGGTGTTAAAGGGGAATAAAAGAAAACAATAAATAAAGAGAGTTTATGAAGCAATTTACCCTATTTAAAGTTTGGTGTCATCACACCATCAATGTCACCCTAAAAACTTTTTTCAGCAGCCAATACAAATGAAAAATTTACATATTAAGTCCCTGAATATTTTAGGTCATCATATTTCAATTTGGTGCCGCTAATATGTCAGGTGACACTGGTAGAACAATGAACCATTTTGGTAAATAATCTCATGGGTATACCATTTGAGTTATTATTATTTTTATATATTATTAGGGTAAAAAACCCCTTATCTCTGATATTGGGTATACAATTTTAAAAAAAAAATTGAAAACTCAAAAATATATATGTAAAAAAATTTTAAAAAATGAAAAAAAATGAACAAATATAAAAAATGAGCTTGAAATATAGAAAATGAAAGGAAGTGATCTATTAATTGACTTGTAGGTTGACCTTGAAGAATGCTAGGCCTAGCTTACCTTTAGCTATGTTGGGAAAGTTTTATCTCCACAAAAAAGTCTTTCTGGCGATTTTGCTCCTCTTTCAAGTTTCCAATGGCTGAATTAAACTCACCTGCCCACAAGCTTTTCATTTTCCTCTTCATCACTTATCCAACTTAGCTACAAATAGGGAACATATATTATATTATGATTAGGGTCTACATTTTTTAGTTTTAACTTGAAATAATCAATCGAATTAATTAATTTAATTAATTGATTAATTATTAAATTTAATTCTTTCAAAATTGGGTAATTAACCTTATTAATCGAAATTATTAATAATAGAATATTATAGGCCCAATATATTAGATAGACCTAAGAAACATGTAAAAAATTTTGGTCAAATTGGTTAATGGCTTGAATTAACGTAAATTATTTCGGTCGGTTAATAGACTTTTAAAAAAATTCGGTTCAATTAATGGTTAAGGGTTTTTAAATTTCGATTAATTCAACTCAGATATTAACCAAACCAACTGCTTGAACACCTCTAATTATGACACACTTATCATACGGGTGAAAATAATTATATAATATATTTATTAAAAATTATATGAATACTAAATATAATTTTAATTGAAATGATAAATATTATGGTATCTTTTTTTTTAGTCAATGAACAGACTGATATTTATTGCTGGGGCCCAAGGCAACTAAAGGACAAGCAAACAAAAAAACATTAAATAATAGAAACAGCTGGAAAACATAAAAACAACTAGAAACAACAAAACAAAACCACGAAGAGAAACCATCTGCGCCCACAGTAATCTTCAAACAAATAAATATTAGCCACACCATTTCTTCTCGATCAGAAAACCAGATGAGATGAGAGAAGAAACGAAAGCTTCGAAAACACAATGGAGATTCAACCGAACCTTCTCCACCATCGAAGCAAATCAATAAACCCCCTGATGCCGATGAAACCACGCCGATCTGTCCTTCAACACCAACATCTGAACGGAATCCGGTAACCCATCGTTCCAAACTCTAAAAACCGGTCGTCTCCGACCTTCCAAAGCTAAAGAATGAGCCGCACTATTCACCAACCGTGGTACAAACTGGTAAGATATTTCTTCAAAACCAGCCTCCAGGAAGAAAATATTCTGTGTAATCGGTCGAAGAATTGATTTGTCATTCTGTCTTTTCTTGATGCTTTTGATAACCGTTAACGAATCGCCCTCCACGATTACTCGCAGGAAACCCAACGTTGCCGCCATGCTAAGAGCCCGTTCGCATGCCCTTGCCTCTGCCACGAAAGCATCATTCACATCCCTGAACAGATAAGTCTCCGCCCCCACTATATTTCCTTCGAATTTACGGCTAAAAAACCGCCGTTATGGCGATTTTAGTATCATTCTGAAAGCCGCATCAAAATTGAGCTTAATAAAACCTAGTTACGGGGTTTCGGATCTCATTCACCAAATAACTAGATGAAGGAGAAAAAATCTCCCGATGACGATTGAGTTCTTGGTTATAACCTTTTAGGAACCCCAACATTTCCATCACCGAAAACTTAATCCCTTCATGGAATAGTTTATTTCTACAATACCACAGTCCCCATAGAGAAAGGGCCATCAGTTGTCTTTGTTGTTCAGTCTTTGCGAGAAAAGGTATTAGCAAGCAGATCTTACCGCCTCTATCGACGGGTCAAAGGAAGGGGCCACAATGTTCAACGATTTCCAAATGGATCAGCGATTTCACAAGACCATATAAGATGATCAGCATCCTCCGGGCCTTCTTTACAAAGAGGGCAAATAGTCTCCACACTCAGAGTCCTGCGAGCCAAATTGCAAAGATGAGGCAGAAAGTTGTTAAACAATCTCCAAATGTAAATTTTTATTTTAGAAGGAATCAGAAAAATCCATAAGGATTTGTAAAAGTCGAGTGTAGATCACACCATCGGGGAGGTGATGTGATGTTACAGTAAATGTTACAAGATAGAACCCTATATCCACTTTTAACTGTATACTCCCCAGACCCCTCATACTTCCATACCCTTAAGTCCTCCGACCGACATTCTGCAATGGGAATAGAAAGAAAACGTCTTGCAGTGTCAACATCAAAAATATTAAAAAGGAGCTCTTCATTCCAGGTATAAGTCTCACAATTGATCAGCTGGTTCACAGTTGTCCAATTTGGTAAGATCTGTTGTAATGAAACTCTGTTATTGTCTCTTCCAGGCAACCAGGGGTCATTCCAAATATTGATGTCATAACCATTTCCAACACGCCACAACAGCCCACTCTCTATCAAGTCCCGAGCACTGCAAATACTACGTCAGGTAAACAAAGGGTAAGACCCAATATTTGCTGATAAAATATCAGAATGAGGGAAATAACGTGTTTTTAACACTTTGGCTAAAAGACAATTAGGCTGGGTTAAGATACGCCAAACATGTTTCGCAACTAAGGCTTTATTAAACAAAACAAGATCCTTGAAACCCATTCCACCCACATTTTTCGGTTGACACAATGACTCCCATCCGCTCCAACGAATACCCCTAGATGACTTGTTATTAGTCCACCAGAACTTATTCATAATCCCTTCCAGTTTTCAACAAAACGTTTTCGGCATAAGAAAGCATTGCATAGCATATAGTGGAATAGCCTACAAGACCGACTTAATAAAGACTTCCTTCCCTCCAATTGATAGATAATGCAAACTCCATCCTTCAATCCGCTTCCTGAAACGATCCGCAAAATTAGCAAAAGCCCAAGACTTCTTACGGCCTACCATCATTGGGAGACCTAAATACTTCTCGAGATTATGAGCCATCCGTACTCCCAATATATTGATAATGTTCTCTCTGACCTCATTATTCACATTGGCCCCAAAATAAATAAGAGATTTTTCAAAATTCACCCTCTGACCAGAAATCGATTCATATTCTTTAATAACATCTCGGACCGCTTCAGCTCCCTTGCACGATGCATCACCAAACAGAAAGCTGTCATCCACAAAGAACAAATGATTAATAGTTGCTCTACCAATGGGAGCACCCTTCATCAAACCTTTTCGTTTGGCTTCCTCAATAAGAATAGAGAAACCTTCTGCACAAATTAAGAAAAGAAAGGGACTAAGAGGGTCCCCTTATCTTAAGCCTCTTGAAGGAGAAAACCAATCACTATTACTCCCATTGATACTCACAGAATAAGAAACTGAGCAAACGCATCTCATAATGAGAATAATCCAGTCCTCATAAAAACCCAAGTGTTTCATCATTCCTGCCAAGAAATCCCATTCCACCCGATCGTATGCTTTACTCATGTCAAGCTTGAGCGCAAAATTCCTTTTTTGGCCCCTTTTCTTCATTTTAAGAGAGTGGAGAACTTCATACACAATTAAGAAATTATCCGAAATAAGTCTACCTGGGACGAAAGCTCCTTGAGCTTCATTAATACAGTATCCCAACGCATCACTCATCCGAAAGACCAAGACCTTCGCAATAATCTTATAGATAACATTACAAAGACTTATAGGTAAAAAATGAGACATGTTCTTCGGCTTTTCCACTTTAGGGATCAAAATAATACGAGTTTTATTGATACCACCTATTTCACCAGCACCATTAAGAATAGATAAACAATAAGATGAAATTTCAGGCCCAATGATATGGCAGTACCTTTGAAAGAAAATAATAGGAAAACCATCAACACCCGGAGCGTGCAAGGGCGACATCATCTTAACAGCATGGGCGATCTCATCATCCGTGAATTGTTTCATCAAATTGTCGTTCATACTTTCATTGATTTTTACCTCCACCAGTCCAAATAGATGATCATCTTGACCCATATCAGAAGCCGTAAAAAGGTTGCCAAAATAATCTGACAAAGACAAAAGTCTACCATTCTCATCTTCCAAAGCCAGGACTCGACCACGAAACTGTCGGTTAATTGCCACTTTATGAAAATAGCTTGTATTGCGATCTCCGTTCTTCAACCAATTAAGATTCATCTGGACATCTGTGATTTCGGCTAACATTTCATCAGAAGGATCTTGGTTAGAAAAATAACGCAATCTGTCTTCAAGTATCACACGCTTTTTCCTATCCATCCGATTTTTAGAAGAGCTCTATTGTTGTAAACGTCGTCCCAGTTTCTCAATCTTCACTTCGACATTTCCACAATCCTCACTCCACCAACTTTTAATCAACTTTTCAAAAGAGCTATCCAAACACCATTTTGCTTCAAAGCGAAAAGGCCTCATATGATTTTGGTGATCATTCTGGGGCTTACTAATAGTGTTAAGAAGAATAGGACAATGGTCCGAAAACGAATGGCTCAAATGTTCCAGTTGATAATTGGGAAAAAGATTCACCCAATCAAAAGTGGCAACTCCACGGTCCAATCTTTCCCGAATATTAGAGGCTAAAATCTTTCCCCTTTCCCATGTGTACCACCTCCCACAAAGCCCAAATCACTAAGGTTGCAATCATCCGGCTATTCTAAATTTAGACATCTTCCTTTCCGATTTACTGGCGACCTCCTTTTTCTCAAAAAGAATTAGCAATCTCATTAAAATCCCCAACACAACCCACTGGTCGTAAATGATCTTGACTCAAGCACTTAAGTAAATTCCAAGATTCATTACGTCTTCGACCATCGAGGATTTCCATAGAATCCGTTAAGCGCCAAACCTCACCACTTTCATTGTCATGGATTTCAAAGATCAATATGGAATGAGGAGAAGCTCTTAAGATTCACCAGAGAGTTCCCTTTCCATCCCAAAGATAAGCCCCCACTAGAACCAATTGCGCCAACGTCAATTCCATTTTCAAAGCCGCACTTCAGCCTCACCAACTCCATACGCTTAGCACTTAATTTTGTTTCCATAAGAAACAAAATTCAGGGATTAATGGCTCGTAATTTGTTCTTGAGCCTATTAACAGTTCGTAGTCTCCCCAAACCACGAACATTCCAGCTTAGTATTTTCATAATGCTCGGCTACTCTGAGCACCAGAGCTAGCCGTTAAATCAAAAGAAACTCCGTCATTATTAGCGCCCAAAGGAACATCTGATTCCTCCACTATCCGCTGTCTCTTTTTTCCTTCCAACATAGCTATTGGATCCTGTTCTGCATCCAAAACTAAGTCCATAGGCCCATTAACCACACCAAAGAATATTCAAGAATTAATATCCCAATTTCGCTGTGTATTATGCCCAAAGAATAATTTGTCGATTTGACCCTAAATTAGTGGGATTGGGAATAAGATCTTGATTCCTCAAATCTTTCCCAAAATCACGCCTAGACAAATTTTCAGAATTAATGGGATTTCCTTGATTGGCACCTTCCAAAAATTCAGAGCTAATCTGAGACCTATTCGCATCCCGTAACCAACGGCTTGTCACCGCATTCTGACGCCTTGGCACCGCTCGTAATGACAAATCCCAACCGAAAGTAATTTTGGCAGGCTCGATTCTAAGACGGAAGGGGCAAAAACTTTCTCCATGCCCAAGTTTACCACAGATGAAACAAAATAAACTCAATTTTTCGTATTTAAAACGAGCATAAGTCGTGATGTCCTTACCAATTTGGATTTTCTTCTTACGCTTTAATGGAGACAAAACATCCAATTTTACCCGAATACGCATATAAGTCTTTTGGCCATAATTGGTAGTAGAAGAGTCGTAATCAAGAAATACACCCAAGAAATCCCCAAATTGTTTTCCCATTACTTGATGAAATGAGACTGGGAGGTAACTCATGTACTTGTACCCGAATTCAATAAAATTCAAATACCATAACTAACGGGTCTTCTCCCTTTTGAACACGTTGCGGGATGAGCAAATGGTTGTTGAAGAACCACGGAGCCCCACATATCACCCTCTGGACATCAACTTCATGAAAGAATTGGAATAAATACCGTTTGTCACCCAAATCGAGAATCTGAGATCCCACCAATTGGATGCCAAAGGTCTGCCATTGTATTTCGTAGAGAGAGAAAGTGAACCACACTATCCGTTAAACATCAGCCCACTAGACAGAATTTGTAATTCCCATACACAGTTCCTGCTTCCTCTTGAAACGCCTCCTCCTCCTCATCCAATAAACTCAGGCCCGCTAACTCGTCTTCCATTAGAGGGGAAAAGAACAAACAGCAACCACACACCAGAAAAAGGACGCCCCAAACCAAAATAAAACAAAATCTGGAAAAGAGAAAACGATAGAAAATAATCAAGAGAACGTGCCAAAAGGCAAACAGAGAGAAAACCGTGCCAAAAGGCAGACTACAAATATTATGGTATCTTAAATTCAAATTATCTTAAATTCAAATTCTATCATATAAATAAATTTTTTAAATTTTATATAAAAACACGAAAATATCTAAATCAATATCAAAATATATAATATAGATAAGGATTAAGCATATTTTAGATAGGAATCTAGATGGTTTCCTTCAGCTATTTTCAAAGTTGGATTTTTTTTTTTTTAATTTTGCCAAAAGAAATGGGACATTTTCAAGAATCTCCCACTTTGGTCTTAGAGAAAAGAAAGGAAAATTAACCAATATGTAAAAAAAAAGAAAGGATTTTATAACTTAAATAATCAAAGAATAATATTTTATTAAAGGATTAATAAAATGTGTGGGTCAAATTTCCTTCAATTTCTGTCATATCAAATGAAAAAACAAACTTTGGAAGCTCTCCACTATTTTCCAATGCTCATTAATTTCAAGTCCAGCTGTTGGGAACTTGTTATTCCACCCATATTCTAGCTTTGTTTAAGAAGAAGAGAATGGTGAAGGGATGATTTTTATTTTTTAAAACTTTTGTACGTATATTTTTTAAAATTTTTAATTTTTAGATTTGTATATTTTTTAGATTTTCTTTTAAAATTTTTTTATACAACTTTCAAATACTTATACAAACATTCAATCGTATCACGATACACAATTAACCCCTAATATATTAACAAACACATCCCACAAATAAACAACCATAGTCAACATATCAACACATCAAGAAAAAAAAAAGGGAAAGAAGAGTAGATTCGAGTTTTAGAGAATCCAAAGTGATTGAGACACTTTTTCACAAATCCTAATGATGGATAGTTAGATTTTAGTAAAAATAACAACACATCCAAAAATTAAACTAATTGAACAACATGAGCAGAGAGAGAGAGAGAGAGAGAGAGAGGAAAATAAGAAGGATCTTTTGGTGTCTTTCTTGGTTGGAAGTGGTATCGGAGTCTTAGTGGTGATGACAATGACAACAGGTTGTTTGGAGGAAGAGATGAGAGAGTTAAGTTAAACTTTTTCGAGAGAAAAAAGTTTGGAAAAAAATGAAATAATGAAATGAAAAGAAAATTAAGGGCTGGATTTTTTTAAAATGCCTTTTTAATGATTTTTTTTTATATTTTACATTTTTTAAAATTTTTTATAATTATAAATTTTTGAAAATTTTGGAACCATAATTAAATTGATAAGATGCTAGAGGTTAAATTTCCTATTATATCAATAAAAAGAAGGTCATGTCGACATTTCATTTGGTGATCAAATATATTTTAACAATATGCGACTAGAATTTGAAATTAATTTAATAGGGGTGCCAACATTAACAAAAAAAAAAAAAAATTTGATGACCAAGGTAAGAGCGCCCTCAAGCTTGAGTGACTATCGGAGTAATTTACCTTTTTTTTTTACCATGCTTATAAATACATGATGCCTCATTTGCTTTTTCATGCAAGCAATAGTTGCCTCCAATTATTGTTGAGTTCCTAAGCCAAAACCTCCCCAAATCCCAAATCATACTATGGCTATGTTAAGTGAAGCGAATCATATTACTCTAATAACTCTGCATATAGTAATTTATTAACTTATTATTTAAATTAGTATTTATTTATTATTAATATTTAATTTCAACATTTAAATTTTTTATTATATTGAATGTAAAATATAGATTTTTTTAGGAACAAAATTTTCAAATTCGACAAAACATACAATATCTGATACTAAATGAAGAGTAAAGTTGAGTGAAAATGCGTCTAGATATATCATGTTCTTTTAAAGTGACTAAAGTATTTCACATACCAATGTGAAAAAATAGAAATCTGAGACTTTTAGCTAACAATTGAATTAAGATATGATTATCGATAACATCAAGTCTGTAAAAAATATAATGTAGGTAATGACAATATATTGCAAAGAAAAGAGAAATAAAAATAAAGAACATAGATTTTTACGTGGAAACCCTTTTGGGAAAAAACCACGGGCAAAGAAGAAGAAATTCACTATGTCGAATTCGAACAATTACAAGAGGAGTAGACTATGTCTATTTATAGGCTTGTAAAATCATATTCTAATAGGAGTGTAGTAAGATTGAAACACCTTATTCTAATCAATATCAAATAGATGGAGTTTAATAAAATTTAAAAAACCTTATTCTAAAATAAAATAAAAGAAGTGTAGTTCTATATGGATTTTACTTTTATTTTATTTTACCACTTTATTTTATTTAAATAAGGATTCGGGTCACTTAATTCTAACAATCTCCACCTTGACACGAATTCTCAATGAACAAGTTCTTCATCGCGAACTCTTAACGAACAAGTTCTCCACCTCTTCCATAAAACCCCTTAAGGGTTTAACTTCAACAATGAACACCAACCAAGTCTAAGCAATGCTCAAACTTGGTTATAGGAAGTGACTTAGTCAACATATCTGCAGGATTTTCATGAGTACTAATTTTGCTCACAACAATATCACTACGAGCAATAATATCACAAACAAAATGATACCGAACATCAATGTGTTTTGTTCTCTCCTGAAACATTTGATCTTTTGTAAGGAAGATGGCACTCTGACTGTCAGAAAATATTGTACTGATTTGAAGATCTTTATTGAGTTCACTAAAGAGTCCCTTCAACCAAATAGCTCCTTTACAAGCCTTAATAATCGCCATTTACTTAGCTTCAGTGGTAGACAAAGTGATTGTAGTTTGCAAAGTGGCTTTCCAACTGATTGTACAACCTCTGATTGTAAAGACATAACCTGTGAGAGATCTTCTTCTATTAAGGTCTCTAGTAAAATCAGCATCAACATACCCAATGACTCCATCTCTAGTTCTTCCAAACTGTAAGCAAACATCAGTAGTACCTCGTAAGTATCTTAAAATCCACTGAACTGCTTTCCAGTGTTCTTTACCTAGATTCGCCATGTATCTGCTAACTGTACTGACTGCATATGATAAATCTGGACGTGAACAAACCATAACATACATGAGAGATCCCACTGCACTATAATATGGAACATGTGACATGTACTCGATCTTATTATCTAATTTTGGAGACAAAGCCAATGAAAGTCTGAAATGGGCTGCTAAAGGAGTACTAACTGTAACCCCCATACCCGAGTCCGAGGCTTAGACCGAATACGAGATATTACTATGCTTTAACTTGCTTAATCATGCACTTACGGGCTGTAAAATTTTGTTTCGAATTAAAAACTTCTCTTTCTCAGTCTAATCATACATTTCATAGGCCTACGAGGCCTTATACACATATATAAAAACTTTCGAAACTTAATCAGAAACTTTTCTTTAAAGCAGAGGTCACACGCCCATGTGGTTTGGGACACGCCCGTGCACCCCTTTACACACCCATGTCTTCCGACCGTGGTCGACACTGACTAATTACACACGGCCTTGACACGCCCGTGGACTTAAACCGTGTACTAAACCTTGATATACTGACTTATTTACACGGCCGGGGCACACGCCCATGTTCCAACCGTGTGTCATGCACGGCTTCAACACACAGCCGTGGGATTAGCCCGTGACCTATTCTGACTTATGAAACTAAGGTGCAGGTTACGCACGGCCTAGACACACGCTCGTGTGTCTAACTGTGTGGGCACTTAGAGGCTATTTACCAAGCCAATGGCCACCCTGAAATCAAGTATCAAAACCAATTTTTAATTCCACAACTCAACTACTACATCTATCATGAACTAGAATGCATACTTCATTGATAAATAAAAACATACATACTTAATCATTCAAGGCCAATCTCTTTGGCCATATACAAAAAAATACTAGGCTTGATAGCCAACATTTTAACTCAAAATGAAATGCCTCCTATACATGCCATACTTAATATAAACAACTTGGCTATACCAAAATATAGTGTGCTCCGAGCTCCAATGACGATGATCCACGAGATTAGCTTGGCGGGACTACATGGAAAGAAATAGTGAAAGACGTAAGCATTTAGCTTAGTAAGTTTGCATATAATGCACATAACAACATACTTGCTTAAATTAAACCATTTGACATAAACAATGGTATCATAATTTCAGCTATAAAGCTTACTTGCTCATACTTGATTCTTACATATCTCATGATACTTACTAGTCTCATACTTGTGAGGTAAACAAGGTACCTGTATCACTTGATCACATTGATCAGCATACATTGACATAATAATCATAATCTCTAATTTATCATTCATAACATGAATAATACTCATTTTTACTTGATAATATCTTTGCTTACTTAGCTTTCTTGTTATCTCATTTGAACTTAGCTCGTTTGCCCGATGAATTTATATGAATAACCGAGGATACTAAATATCATCTCACATAACTCAATGCCAAAGCCATATCCTAGATATGGTCTTACATGGAATGTCTCATCTTGGTTTCGAGGCCATGTCTTGACATGGACTTATACGAAGTCTTTCTCGTGAGTTCCTTTGGAACTTACCATTGCCATGTCTTGACATGGTCTTACTTGGTATCTTTGCTCATGAACTGGTCAATGCCGAGCCTTGGCTTGGGCTTACATGAAATCTCTTTCTCTTGATAGCTTTTCAATTCCAAGCTTGCCTTGGACTTACATGACATCTTTGCTTGGAGACTCACCAATGCCATGCCTTGGCTTGGACTTACATGGGTCTTCATCTCATAACAACTCTTCAATGCCAAGACTTGTCTTGGTCTTACATGATAACTTGTCTGATTGCCGATGCCATGCCTCTGCTTGGACTTATACGGACTTTTTCATTTCATGTGATAGATCGAGTATCCTAAGCTATTCATCTTCAATCGGGGCTTTCTCATGCTTGATCTCATTGATTACTTTGTTTAACATAACATTAAACATTTTTCATAATAATAATGTACATTATAGTAAGCAATTCAATGACATAAATCATAAAGCTTAGAAATCATACAAACTTACCTCGATATACAAAATGTATGTAGGTATGCAATTTAGTCCTCGACTTTGTTCTTGCCTCGGTTTCGATCTGGGCTTCATTTTTCTTGATCTATAATCATAAATAGATCATTTAATACTCACATTGAATAAATTGACTCTTAACTCATACTTTGGCAAAATTACTATTTTGCCCCTATACTTTCTCATATTTGCACTTTTGCCCAAAGGCTCGTAAAATGAATCTCATTCAACTTTCTTAAACTTCATGCTTAGCTGATTCATTTTCTCTACTATAGCAATCATCAATTCCCATTATTTCTAATAGGTATGACCAATTTCATAATTTTTACAAACTAGTCCTTACTAGCATTTTTCATGAAATTCACTTAGAAAAGATGTTTATCTAACATCAAACTCTCATAAACTTCCATAAAATATCATTTTACAAGCATGTCACTCTTGGGTAGATTTTTAACATGCATCTTAGCTTATTTTATAGCTAAAAATAGCTAATTCATAATACGAGAACTTCAAAACACGAAGAATATTAAAAACGGGGCTAAGATGAACTTACTAGCAAGCTTGAAAGATGAACAAACCCTAGCTATGGGTTCTTGGAAAATTTCGTCAATGAGGAAGAAGATGAATGAAATTTTTATCATCTTTTTCCCATTTTAATCATTTAAATGGTAAATGACTAAAATGCCCTTCTCTTTAAAAATTTCTATTTTACTAACTCATGTCCATTTTTGTCCAAAACTTATAATTTGGGAAAATTGCTATTTAAGGACTTCTAATTAATATTCTAAAGCTATTTCATACAAAAAGCTTCTAGAAACTCATATTTTGCAACTTTTGCAATTTAGTCCTTTTTGATCGTTCCATGTCAATTTCACAAAATTTCTACATGGAACTTTAGTACTATGATGCAAACATGTCATAAACCTTAAGAAATCAATTTTTACTGACTCAGGTTTGTGGTCTCACACCACTATTCCGACTAGGCTCTGAATCGGGATGTTACACTAACAGGCTTAGCACTCTACATATTGAACCTGCAAAGAACTTTCTCAATGTACCCTTTCTGACTTAGGTACAATTTACTTGCTTTTCTATCTCTGAGAATCTCCATACCAAGTATCTTCTTTGCTGGTCCCAAATCTTTCATCTCAAATTCTTCACTTAGTTGGACTTTGACCTTTCTTACCTCTCCTTTATCTTTCGCTGCTATCAACATGTCATCAACATAAAGGAGTAGATACACAAAAAAACATCACTGTTTTTCTTAAAGTAAACACAACTGTCAAAGCCACTTCTTTTGAAATCATGAGAAGTCATAAAGGAATCAAACCTCTTGTACCACTGTCTTGGTGACTATTTCAAACCGTAAAGGGACTTTTTCAGCAATCAAACATAGTCCTCTTTTTCTGAGACTGTAAAACCCTATGGTTGTTGCATGTAAATATCCTCCTCAACTTCTCCATGCAAAAATGCAGTTCTTACATCTAACTACTCAAGCTCCGAATCATGCATGGCCACAATACCAAACAAAGCTTGAATCGAACTATGCTTCACAACTGGGGAGAACACATCTGTGAAGTCCACTCCTGGAAATGACTGTAACCCTTTGCAACAAGCCTTGCTTTATATCTGAGTTCTTCAACTCCTAGAGTCCTTTCTTTCTTTTTAAACACGCATTTACAACGAACATCCTTTTTACCTTTAGGAAGTTTCACAAGATCCCATGTTTTGTTTTTGTGGAGTGATTCCATCTCCTCTTGCATAGCAAACATCCACTTTTCTGAGTCTTCACAGCTAACCGCCTCAGAATAATTAGATGGCTCTTGGTTTGCATCTATATCTTCAGCCACATTTAAAGCATAAGCAACTAGGTCATACTTCTTTGGAGGTTTAATTTCTCTTCTAGTTCTGTTTTTGGCGATAGAGTATTATGGTGAAGAAACAACTCTATTCTAAATTTTTTTACTGGCTTGAGGAGTCGACTCTGTTGTAGATTTTGGATTAATCTGATGCTCCACATGCTTTTGATTTTCATTATTGGAAGAGTCTTTAAAAGATAAGTTAGGTAACATAGCAGTTTCATCAAAAACAACATCTCTGCTAATCACAACTTTTTTTATTTTCAGGACACTATAACTTATACCCTTTTACACTTGCTTTATAACCAAGAAAAACACATTTAATGGATCTCGGTTCCAATTTTCCATTATCAACATGAGCATACGCAGGACACCCAAAGATCTTTAAATTAGAATAGTCAACAGGATTACCAGACCATACCTCTTGTGGAGTCTTTTTCTTAATGGCAACGGATGGAGATCGGTTGATCAAAAAACATGCAGTAGAAGCTGCTTCAGCCCAAAACGACTTTGGTAAGTTGGCATTTGACAACATACATTGAACCTTCTTCATGATCGTTCTGTTCATTCGTTAGTATGACGAACTGTCAAGTGTCTCATGATCCCTTCTGACTTGCACAGTTTATTAAACTCATCAGGACAGAACTCTAAGCCATTGTCTGTGCGGAGGTATTTTATTTGTTTTTCCATCTGTTTTTTAATCATAGTTTTCCAAGACTTAAATACGGAAAACACATCGCTTTTCTGCTTTAGGAAGAACGCCCAAACTTTTCTGGAAAAATCATCAATAAAAGTTAGCATATAATTAGCTCCACCTCTCGAAGGCACTCTTAATGGCCCCTACAGATCAGAATTAATATACTCTAATGTTCCCTTCGTGTTATGGATTTCTCTGGTGAATCGAACTCTCTTTTGCTTCCCAAGAACGCAGTGCTCACAAAACTTCAATTTGCAAATTTCTTGCCCATCAAGAAGTCCTCTTTTGCTCAATTCTGCCATGCCATTCTCACTCATATGCCCTAGGCGTATATGCTAAAGTTTAGTAATATCATCATCTGACAAGAAAAAAGAAGCGACAGCTGCATCACCAGTAATAGTAGAACCCTGTAGAACATATAACTTGGCAGTCTTTCTCTGCCCTTTCATCACAACTAGGGAACTTTTGGAAATCTTCAAAACTCCACTTTCAACTGTGTATTTGTACCCTTTTGAATCAAGAGTACTCAATAAAATTAAATTTCTCTTCAATTCTGGAACATGTCGTACGTCACTAAGTGTTCTGACAGCTCCATCAAACATCTTAACTTTAATTGTTCCAACACCTGCAATTTTACACGAAGCATTATTTCCCATTAAAACAACACATTCAGACACTATTTCATAAGTTGTAAACCAATCCCGATTGGGACTCATGTGGAAGGTGCAGCCCGAATCAAGGATCCAATCCTCGCTCACTTTAGAATTGTTGACAGAAGCAACTAGAAGTTCACCATCGTTGTAGTCTTCTACAACATCAGCTTCACCGAAATTTTCTGGTTGTTTTCCCTTTTGATTCATAGCCTCCCTTTTGATCTTGTTCTATAGCTTATAGCATTTAGATTTAATGTGCCCTTTCTTCTTGTAGAAGTTATAAGTTTTACCTCTGTTTGAAGACTTCGATCTACCCTTAGATTTACCGCGAGCATTCTGTTCCTGTGTCCTTCCACGATCATTATCGGCATTCTGATCTTGTCTCCGACGAACAATGAGACCCTCTCCCTGAGAGTCAGTTTTAACCACAAGATGCTTCATCTTATCATACGAGGTTAAAGAATCATAAACCTCATCAACTGTGAGAGACTCGCGGCTATATAAAATCGTGTCTCTAAAGGTTGAATAAGACGGGGGCAATGAACAAAGTAGAATCAACCCTAGATCTTCCTTATCATACTGAACCTCCATGGCCTCCAAGTTTGAGAGAATTTCTTTAAACACTATTAAGTGTTCGTGCACAGATGCACCTTCCTCCGAATGATGAGCATAAAGACGCTGCTTCATATGCAACTTACTGGTTAGAGTTTTCGACATACATATTTGTTCCGCCTCTTCCATAATGCAGCGGCGGTCTTCTCCTTCATCACATTCTGCAAAATTTCGTTAGCCAAATGCAGATGTAATTGTGTTAACGCCTTTCGATCCTTACGCTTGGAGGTGATCATGGGTTGGGCTACCCGGCCCGTGCCCGACGGCCCGCTCGAAAAATGGGAGGGTTCGGGTAAAAATATAGGCCCGAAATATGGGTTTGGGCAAAAAAATGAGGCCCGTTTAGAAAACGGGCCGGGCCTCGGGTAAAACTTTTTTGGCCTGGGCCCGGCCCAAATTATATATTAAATATATATTTTATTTTTAATCAAATATACTTTTTAAATTTATATATTTTTATTTATTTTTTTGTTTTAATATTTGTTTTAAAATTTTTTATTTAATGAAAAAAGCTAAAAAAATTTAATATGGGCCGGGCCGGGTCGGGCTCGGGTTTATCAATTTTCTTTCGGGTCGGGCTTGGACAAGTTTTTAGGCCCATATTTCAGGCCGGGCCGGGCACGGGCCTAGAAAACGGGCTTAAAATTTTGTCTGGGCCAGGCCCATGATCCCATCTACTTACGCTTCTTCTCTTCATCCGTTAATGTCGAAGGCATCTTATCTATCCCTAGCAGGGCATCTTCCAGATCCATCTGTGTAAGAACTGCTTGCATCTTAATCTGCCACAACGCAAATCTAGTGTTGCGATCCAACAGGGGAATTTCATACTTCAAAGACGCCATTACCGTGATCAAGATGAACAAGCTGTAAGCTCTAATACCAATTTGTAAAAAAAAAATAATGTTGGTGATGACAATATATCGCAAAGAAAAGAGAAATAAAAATAAAGAACACACAGATTTTTACGTGGAGACCCTTTCGGAAAAAAACCACGGGCAGAGGAGAAGAAAATTCACTATGTCGAATTCAAATAATTACAAGAGGAGTAGACTATGTCTATTAATAGGCTTGTAAAACCATATTCTAATAGGAGTGTAGGAAGATTGAAACACCTTATTCTAATCAATATCAAGTAGATGGAGTTTAATAAGGTTTAGAAAACCTTATTCTAAAATAAAATAAAAGAAGTGTAGTTCTATATGAATTTTACTTTTATTTTATTTTACCACAGTATTTTATTTAAATAAGGATTCGGGTCACTTAATTCTAACAAAGTCAATTAAAATTGTATAAATAACTTTGGAGCATATTTTAGATGGAAATTCTTGATGGTTCCTTTTAGCCACTTTGTAGATTTTTTTGTCAAAAAAAGGGGACGCTTCCAAGTAAAATCTCCCACTTTGGTCTTGGAGCGAAGAAGGGGTATTAAGCAAGTCTCTCTTTTACACTAAAAATATATATATTAAAACCAAATAGACCAAACACCTTCATATGTCCAGAAAGAATAATCAAAGAATTAAAGGATGTAGGTCAATTTATCATTAGTTTTTGTCATGTCAAGCAAAACAACAAATGATCTTTTTTTTTTTTGAAAACTCTCGATTGATTTCCAATACTCACTAATTTCAGGTGACCATGTTGGTCCAAGTCCAGCTGTTGGGAATTTGTTATTACCAGCACGAGTTGCAGCCATATTCTGGCTTTGTTTAAGAAGAAGACAACGGTGAAGGGATAATTTTTAATTTGATTTTTTCTTTTTATTTTTTTAAATTGTATATATAGATGTTTTTTAATATTGAAAAAGTTTTAGATTTATATATATTGTTTTTTTTATAATTTTTAAAAGTTTAGTATTTGTTTTTATTTTTTAGATTTTAAAAAAAAATTTATAAAATTTTCGAACACCTACACAGACATTCAACCATACCACAACACATAATTAATTAATAATATATTAACACACGCATCCCACAAATCAATAATCATCGTCAACATATAAACACATCAAGAAAAAGAGAAGATGAGTAGACTTGAGTTTCAAAGAACCGGACACTTCTTCACAAATCCTAACGATGGATGGTTGGGTCTTGTTAAAGATAACAATTGTTATACCCCCATTTGTGTCAAAACATGTGGCAAGTCAAAAAGACTCACCAACAAGCCTCCCTTTCGAAATGACCATCCTGACAAATATGATCCATCCATCATTAGGGTCCCCAAGCTCTCATTGAGAACATAATATTGTTGGTCACCAAATAACACGTGAGTTCAACTTCTCTATACCATTAAATAAGAATAAACGATAGGATCTGTCCCATCACGGATATCCTCGTCTCATCGAAGACATCCACCCCACGCGTTCCATATTGATGGTTTAATGGTAAGTTCAACACATTAACACAATCCTATACTAGATCATCGCTGTAACACCCCTAACCAGTTAATCGTCGCCAGAATAGGGTTAAGAGGCATTACTAATCATTTTCGAACATTTCATATCATTTTACAACACATAGTCAATCATCAATCAAACATGTTTAAATATAAACATATAGTCCCTTAAATAGGTCAACGAGACCCTAATCATATGTTAGAAAGGGGTCGGGACTAAACCGAACACATACGAAAATTTTTGAAATTTAAACATTTTTCTAAGTTACAGAGGTCACACGCCTGCGTGGCAGCCGCCGTGTGCCTCCCACCTCGCACACGTCTGCAGGTGTCTAAGCCGTGTCAAAACAGGCATACATATCGATTTTGTCCCACCCGGTCGTGGACACGCCCGCAGTGCCTCACCTATGGTCGAGCTCGACTTGCACCACACGGCCAAATCACGCCCGTGTGTTCACCCCGCGGGTCAAGCCCCGACTTGTTTTAAAACACAACCTCAAAGGACACGGTCGAGCCACACGCCCGTGTGCTCAACCGTGTGGGCAATTATAGGCCATTTTCAAGGCCAAATTACCATCCACACTTTGGAATCACCTATATGCATCAAACCAATACCATTTCATGCCTCAAATACAACCACAACCTACCATTTCAAGCACCAACTAATCATCTATCACATCATTTATTTCCATACTCAATTCCTACCCAAATAAATCCATCCAAAACATCATATTCAGAACTCAATTCATATAACTAAGCATCATCTAGTCATACCACAAATTCACACTTAAAATGCCATTCTCATCGACCACTTCAAGCATGAAATATACCAATTCTATTCTCAATATTTCATACCACATTCATCATTTCCATAGCTTTACATATAAACCATCAACATTCAACATCTAAGCCATAGCACATGGCAAGATCCAAACGTTATAAAACATACCATAACCACTAGCCTATACATGCCATATACCAAATATATACATCTTTGAAAAGTACCAAAATAGTTAGCCGATAGTGTAATTGACTCGCTGACGATCCCCGGGTTCGAGCTAGCTTTATTAACACTGTAAAACAGAGAAACAATTCACACAGTAAGCTTTTAAAGCTTAGTAAGTTTGTAACATAATACATTCAATTTAATAAATCAAATACAATATACAAAGTTAATCCATCACATAGATCAACTCTCAAATATTCACACCATATCATCCATAGCTAATATACTCACTCAACCATTCATAAATTCATATACAATCTCATCAACCACAAAGGTTCAATACATACCTTAGCCAACACATAGTTATTCACCATCCAAGCTACTCAATGCTCGATATTACATTTCGATCAACCTTTGTTATTCGTTTGATTTTATCGCACACTTAGTGCCAAATTCGTAGCCGAAGCATAATAGTCATCGCACACTTAGTGCCTATACTTTTAAACGAATTTATCTCGGTATCGCACACACAGTGCCAAATCAAAAAGCCGAAGCTTCTATTATTTCGCATACACAGTGCTAATCATCTCTGTCTCGTTTCTAATTTTTCACACTTAGTGCCTCATTACTCGATTTCATATGTAATACATTTCTATCTCATCAAAAATACATTCATTCAATTCTTATCACATAGATATAAATTTAACAACTTGTATTATATCCGAACTTACCTCGGACGTCGAAATACCGAAACTAGCCGATCAATCGAGTACTTTGTCTTTGCCTCGATCTCAATCTGAATCTCTCCTTTCTTGGTCTATACATGTTCAAATTTAACTCATTCAATCACCAATTCATTCAATTTAGTCCAAACACACATATTTAGGGCATTTTACAAAATAGCCCTCATATTTTTACATTTCAACACTTTAGTCCCTAATTCACAAAATCACAAAATACACAAAATTTTATTACACCATGCTTAGGCCGAATTCTCCTTAGTCTCATACAAGCCCATATATTTCATTTATTTCATATTTTAGTCCCTCAAAATATTATTTTCACAATTTAGTCCAAACTACTCAATTTCACCAAAAATCCAAATACAAACTCTGTTAACCCAACACTAAGCTTTCATATTCCACCAACTAACAACACAAAGCTCACATATTCATCCATGGCATATTTTAAAATCACCATCAATTTCTAAAATTTTAGCATGGGTTTGATAATACACTAAGCAACGATCATAAAAATGTAAAAATCATCAAAAACCGAGCTCAAAACATACCTTGATTGAGCTTTATGCTAGCCGAAACCTAAAACACATCCATGGCTTTTCTTTCCTTTTTATTTTCGGTGGATGAACACAATTAAAATGGCCACCATTTTGTCTTTATTTTTATTATAAACACATTAATTCACATTTTACCATAATAGCCTTAATGAATTAAATAAAGAAACTATATAACACTAGCCCATAACCGTCCATACCATAATTAAATGGCCTAATTCCCTTTTAAGGCCTTCATATTGAAAGAACATAGCATTAAAGCACTTTAACAATCAGCACATAGCTTTTACATTTTATGCGATTAAGTCCTTTTTGCAAATTAAGCACACAATCGATAAAATTTTTACACAGAAATTTCACACATGCTTAATCACATACTGTAAACACCAAAAATAATATTAAAATATTTTTTTGACCTTGGATTTGTGGTCTCGAAACCATTGTTCCGACTAGTGTCTAAACCGAGCTGTTACAATCGCATATAAATACCTCCAGGAATGATGAAGAAGGGATTGACTCTCCAAGAATACCAAGCTCATACTCTATCAATTCACCTTCAGCTCTTAACCTTAATACTCTCCTCACATTCATTCTTTGTAACCTCCGGCTCTCCGTCTCGATTGGGTGAATTGGCCTCCACAACAACTACCATTCTCTCCTCCATATCTCCTCCTTGTTGTACCACTGTATCAACAACAACATATCCAAAAATCAAACTGATTGAATGGTGTAGGTTCATGATTGGGGAAATTTTAGGTCAATATTCATGGTTTGATTTTGTGGTCTGTAAAGCGGATTTACAGAAAATTAATTAAACAAAAAGAGAAAGGACAACAAGAGGGGTCTTTTGGTTGGAAGTGGTAGGGGTGTGCATTTTTTGGTTTTAACTAAATTAACCGACCGAACCAAATTAGTTCAATTTGAAACCAGGTAACTAACCAAAATTAATAACAATATATTATAGGCCCAATATATTAGAGATTAGTCCAATACATTATATAAACTCAATATATAAAAATTAATGGATTTATAAATATTCTTATAATGAGCTTAAAAAAATAAGATGAAAATTAAAAATATTTGGAAAAAAACTAAAATTAAATTTAAAAAGTCAACAAAAAAATACAAATTTTAAACAAAGAAAAGTAAAAATTAATGTTTTTAATGTAATGTTTGTTATTATGTTTTAAATTTAATGTTGCCAATTGAGTATTAGCTTGATTGGTATGGGATTGTTACCAGGAGGAAGTGGGTTTGAGTATATTGAAACACATTATCCTCTTATTTATGGGCTGGGGAGGGGTTTTGGGTAGTTCTTGGCATTGTATAAAAAAAAATTAGTGTTGCTATTATGTTATTTATTTATTTTTATTTCTTTTCAACTTCTTTAAATTTAAAATAAAGAAAAAAAATTATCATTGAATTTTTTATGTATTAAACTTATTTGAACAAAAAAAAGTACAAATTTCTATTAATTTGATTAACTATTTTATTACACAAAACAAAACATGATATAAACATACAAATATATATTTTATTACTTTCTATGTATCTTTTATTCTCTTTCCTTTTACATTTCTTAACTATTTTTTCCCATCTCTCTTAAATTTTATTTGTTCGCAAAAAAAAAAAAAAAAAAACATTTGATACCCTTAAAATCCTAATCTTCTTTTTTTTTTTTTTATCTTTTATCTTAAGGGTGCTTGGTGTTTTCCCATGTTATAATTTCAATGAAATGTGATTTTATAAAATATGATTGATGAGAATGACATCATTGTTAGGAAAGTTACTTTACAACGTTTGGTATATATTGGAAAGTAATGTTTAAATCCTGTAAAAGTTACATTAACATGTTTAGTTTATTTAACATATTCCTAAGAAATACTCTATGCCTTAGGTGTGGCGAAAGGGAAGAAGATATGAATCATCTCTTCCGCGAATGTCCTGTGTCAAAATCAGTGTGGAGAGAATTGTCAGATCCAATTTATGTGATGTTTCCAAATGCAGAGTTCTTAGAATGGCTTACCAAGGTTTTGGTCCTTCTCCCTCCGGGAAAATGCAGAGTCTACTGTGGAATGTTGTGGGCCATCTGGGGGGATAGAAACTCCAGTATCCATAATAAACGAGGTATATCTAGTCAGGAAATGGTAAAGTTCGTCTATGGGTATCTTAAAGAACTTGATGGACTCAAAACAGAAAGACAGAAAACCATGTACTCTGAAGTAAAGTGGAGGCACCCACCTGGACAAATACTGAAGATAAAATTTGACGGAGCGTTTGATGAAAGACGAAAGCAATCGGCATCCGGCATTGTCGTCAGGGACAGAAATGGTCGCATTCTCCTTACAAAATCAGAACTTCACAGTGGAGTGGATTCTGCCTTTGCTGCTGAAGCACTTGCTTGCTGCCGTGCAACTCAAATAGCTCTAAAAAAAACAGAGAAGATATTATTATCGAAGGAGATTCGTTGTCTATCATCAAGAAATGCAACAACCCAGTTCTTGACAAATCAGTGGTCGGGGTTTATATACAGGATATTCGCAGATTGCAGACAAAATGTAGGAAAATAAGATTCGAGTATACTCCGAGAATGGCTAACAACCTTGCCCATATAATAGCAACGGAATCTTTGAAACGGAGAGAGGAAATTTACCTGATTGAAGCGGTTCCCAGTTATGCAGAGCATCAGGCAAGAGATGAGAGTGCGAGAGAACCAGATTGAGATGGAATAGAGACGGAAGACAGAGGGGAGTTTTCAAATTGAAAACCAAACAGTCACCTATGTTTATTACTTCCCTTGGTAATCTGATTTCGCCATTAATGAAGGAAATGACAGATGAGGCAGATTAGGCAGGCGAACAGGTGATGTGATTGGGCAGCAGATTTTGTCAGATATTTTAATTATGGTTTCTAGAGTCTTCTTTGTGACGTTTGTTTTTTAATTTAGGGCCTTCAATGTTAGTCTGTGTTGCTGGGCCTCTTTGGTTTGGGTCTGGTTTTTTTCTATTTTTTTTATTGTTTTTGTAAACTTCTTTTTTATATTAATCACAAAGCCCAATCTGATTTAAATCAAAAAAAAAAAAAACATATTCCTAAGAATGTAATGTTACTTTACAAAAATTACCCTATTGAATAAAATAAAATATTCATGTATTTTAATATTTTTAATAATCTTTACTATTAAAAATTATTTGAAAATTTTCTCACATGTCGAACATGATACATAAATACATTCGAAAGATAACTTGCATATTGACTTAAGATTGTGAAAATATACAAGTTTTAAAATTTGCTTCGCGACATAGCACTTATAAATTCAAATATATTAATATACCGTGTGATGAGCTTGAAATATCTTCAACTTCTTAATATAGTAAACCACAATCAATTGTGTATAAATTGTTTTTCAACTTAAGCTACTAGTGATATGAGCTTGACCAAGTCTATTAGTTAGTTTTTATCTCGTTTTAAAAATTGAAATTAATTTGTATTTTAATTTTTTTTATCTTAACTAACATCATCTTAGTCAATTCTTTACTTGTATAAATAGGGTCATTTATCAATGAAATATGTGTGCCTTTCTTCTCATTCTTTCCAAAACCTTATATGGTATACAGAGCTAAGTATCTCTAAATGAGAAAAGATCCTCCATTTTCTTCTCACCCACTCCAATATTCTTGTAATGACTACCAATAACTCAACCCCTTCAGTAATTACCTTCCACCACTACTACTACAACTATTCAAATTGTCTAGTTCAACCCAACCTCCCAATTACCTCTTAAGCTTCATGCTAGCTCCAACTCTTCGACTTGGAAATCACAATTTACCATAATGTTAGATAGACATGATCTCCAAGGTCACCTTGATGGCACCAAACCCACTCTATCAAAACATGATGAAGAGAATAACACCACCCAAACAAATCTTGCTTGTCACATTTGGTATCACCAATATCAACTCATCTAGCAAGCCATGATGGCTACTGTTGATAACTCAATTGCCTCCACAATCTCCAACATTAGGAGAAATGAATGTCTTCTGCTCCATCTTGGATTTTAAACACTAGTGCTACTCATCATCTCAATAGTACTACTAATGTGTAAGCATTAAGTTCTTCCTTTAAACTTGTTAATACATTATGGGTACCTTCCATTAAACAAAATCTCATTTTTGTTTCCCAATTTTGTAAAGATAATAAAAAATCTATTGAATTTTTTTCATTTCATTTAAAAAAATTGTAAAGGTTTTCATGATTGAATGCTCAAGGTTGGAGATGTTCTTTTTAAAAAAAAAATTTAAAAAAATAATGAATTAAAGTTGTAAAGATCATAATAGCAACTGTGTTTTTATAGATGAATAAGTTAATATGTTAAACCCAAATACAAGAAAGGCTAATTTTTTTTAACTTTCTCACCCATCATTAAGGGAATCACTTTCAATTTTTTTCTTATGAAACGTTGGAATCACATTCCAACTAATTAAATTCCTTGAAAAGTGAGAACTTTCCATCACACCAAACTCCCTCTAAGTGTCAACTCACCATAGCTCACAAATTAAAATTGAGCATCTCATTGCTCAAGGTTTTCTTTTATAGATAGTTATAGATATGTTTTTTTTAATATTTTTACATTATTTGAATTTTTTATAATTATAAACTTTTGGATTTTTGGAATCATGATCAAATTGATAAGATGTTAAGAGTTAAATTTGTTATCATACCAATCAAAAGAGAGCCTTGCCAGCCTTCCATTTGGTGACCAAATACATTTTTAGGATAGGATGACTAGAACTTGAAATTAACTTTATATAGGTGACGACATTAACAAAAAAAAAATGATGACCAAAAGCAAGAGTGTCCTTGAACTTGAGTAACTATCTGGGTAGTTTACCTTTCTTATAAATTCACAGCCAGTCCCTCATTTGTTTGTTCACACAAGCAAGAGTTGCCTCCAATCGTTGTCGAGTTCCTAAGCCAAAACCTATCCAAATCATTATTTTTTATTATCTTTGATTCAAATTTTTTAAACCATACTATGGCTTTGTTGAGTGAAGAGAATCATATTGCTTTAATAGCTCTGAAAATAATAATTTATTAACTTATTATTTAAGCTAATATTTTTATTATTAATATTTAATTCAACATTTAATTTTTATTATTATTTTGAATGAATTTTTTATTATTTACTTACTAAGTTGAGGAACAAAATTTTTGAATTAACAAAACGTACAATGTCTCATACTGAATGAAGAGCAAGGCCGAGTGAAAGCGCATCTAAATGTAGCAAGTTTTTTGAAGTGGTTAAAATACTTCACATACCAATACGGTGAAACAACAACCACATTGGAAGATGTAGTCGAATTTGTGTCATTCATTGTAATAATGGAATCATAGATTAAACAGGAATTCAACTTCAAATGATCTTGTGAGACCCTTGTTGCACCACACGTATGTAGGCCGTTATATTTGCAAAATTCCCATATATGTTTCTTCTATATATAGGCTACTAAGATGACCCACATGTAATCTTAGTCGTATTTAATGCATTTACACGCATAAATGTTGGTACTAGACTTCATGACCTTGAAATCCATCGATTCTCTGATGTTATAGTCCTTGATTCTTCTCTTTGCAACATATTTTGATGGAAAAATTAGGCCAATTGTAAGCTCACCATTGTTATCAATCAGACAAAAAATTCATGCCGATGAATGTTACCACTCAGTGTTTCGATAATAACTTGACGACTCATATGTACGATGACGATAAAAACTATTGGTTCATCTTACGACTTGGGACCATTGGCACCTACAACTTCAACATCGATTTCTTCTCAGACTTAGGCTTTAGTTTTGACTCTAGTGAAGTCATCATCACGACATTCTGGTTTCGTGAAAACATCAAATGAGGTAGGTTGAGCTTCATCCTAGACTACATTTATTAGAGATTGCCTCCTATAAACATAATCAACATCTTGTTATACAACTCATGAATACCTAACATTATAGATTCCTGAGTATGGTATCAAGATATGTACTAAGAATATTCGACATTGAAGGATTCTTCGGGACTCCTAAATATAGTAATTAGGAAAAGAACCCCAAAATATCTGGTATTGATGGAATTTCTAAATGATATGTTGGCACCGAGATAGGTGAAATGCTTGCATAATTCAAAATTTTGTACCTAGCATCGAGAATATCTTTGACTTGCACTAACAACTCCATTGCAACATCCACACTTTCTTGGTGCCTAAACACCGTAGTATCAAAAGTTTTATCATTGTTGAGATCCACCACAACGTATTTACTCTCATTTTATTAGACCTAAAAAATGTATACTTGAAATTGGATATCCATTTGGTAGTTCCATCATGGATTTTCTTCAAAATTCTCCTTTTTGTTCTCTCCAAGGAAACATAATTCTTAAAGGTTATGTTAAAAGAAGATTCGGATTGGAACACAGTTCTATCATTAGTCAAAATCATGTATCCATTTAAATAGATTTGTGTCATAAATCAATTCGCCATCTTCCCATTTGAAGCTATCAAATACTAAAATTTCAACATTACAAATGTTAACAAAAAGGGTGTCGCTAAGAGAAAAAACAACACAATGAAATTGGTGCCTAAGTTGGTGGGCACTTCTCCAAGCACTAAATGAAAAAACAGAAAACACACATAACATAAGAATATGATTACACAGTTCGATTTCCCTACGTCCGTGGAGCCTAGCTCAATGGGAAATATGCATTCTCTTCAACAATTACAAAGTCAACCTACTCAATCACACACACCGTGATCGTTTCCCTCACTCTTGTACTTTGAAGATACAATACTCTCACCACTATGAACACCCTTTGTGGTCATAGCAAGTAAAACCACATTAATAAGTTTTACTTTAAAAACATCACTCTTACAAAAATATTCTCATAAGAATAGATTAAGTGTAATAATTAGTACATTTTCCTATGCAAGTCTCTCAAATATACAAACATGATTTCAAAACTTGCTTATAATAGAAGATCTAATACAATCCCAATAAAACAGTAATCAAATCAATAGTAATACAATATAATAATATTATACACGATAAATATGGATTATTGGCAACTCAACATCATAATCACAATCCAATTTAAAGTCCATAATCTAAGGGATTACTTTAAGGAATTTCAATCCTAATCAATTATCAATATACGTATTTCCTAGTAGCATGATCTTCCATAACGGGCTTGAAATTCACCAAGTAATTAGCATAGCCCAAATACAAGGTTCAATAAATTGTCAACACATAAATAAAAACAGAACTTCCTTATGCCATATGTAGAACATATTCAAAAAATGTAACAACAACAACATAACAATTCTAACGATCCCAACAATTCTTAATAAAAAATAATCTAATAAAATTAACACTTACTACAATGATAACCATATACAATAACACAACTTTCTTATACCATATGTAAAACATATTCGACAATCGCAACAACAATAATAACATGACATTGGTTATAAAAATACTTAGAAATTTACTATTAACATTTGTTAAGCACAATAATAACATAATATTGACTACAAAAACTGATGACAATTTTCATAGCACTGATTCATGAATTATGGAAAAAAAGCGATTTAAGTGAGTTATAGAAACTTTGTAAGTAGTTGGAATGGTTTAAGGTTTGTAGATGTTTGAAAGAATTTTTGGGGGAGTTATTTTAGAATGATTTTTTTTTTTGTTTGGAAAATTGTAAAATTTATAGGAGAGCGGAAGAGGGTCGACTAACTTGAGATAAAATGAAGTCAACATCATGGGTATTAACTTTAATGAGTCAAAAAATTATTTGAACCCAACACTTATAGGAGTCGAGTTGTTACCCCAATTCAAATTTGTGTTTTTAACAACAAAGTACAAGATTCTTAGTAAAAATCGTTACATTTTGTGCATAAAATTTAATATTTACGAGTGTCAAAAAATGTAGATTATGATAAATAACTTTATAAAATATCCCGGGCAAAGTGCCATGGTCGTTGACCTTACAAATTAGTCTTGTTTTAAAGAATGTGAAAATTAAGGAGCACATTTTATAATAGTAAATTATACTGAGGCAAAAAGCTAAATAATCTACACCAATGGGGCTCTGATGAAATTGTTTAATTAACGTTAAAAAACGGAGGCCTCTGCTTTTAGATCATCTGTATATGTCTCCATTGATGTTGAAATCAAGCTTCTTTCTTTGATCCAATTCTCCATTTTCAACTGAATAACCCAACCAATATATATACACATAAACAAATAAATGATAGAATTAATTAGTCGGCGGCGTTTAGATGCATTCATCTCCATTTTCGTAACAGTGCATCCTCATGAGATCTCTGCTTTGCTCCATTCTTCTTCATGTTTCTTCTTTGTAAGTTAATAATATTAACTCATTCCATAATTCATTTTAATTTTAATTAAGTTGTCTCAATTTTGAATTGGGTTTTTTTGTGTGTTTGTTTTGTTTCCCCCCCCAGATTTTGAGTGCTTATTTTGTGGTGCTGCCATTGAGGGATGAAGGGGCAATTTCATTGGGATTATCTAATTTTCCTGAATTGTTTGTTGGGTCTTTAGTGTTGACTTTGATAGCTGCTCCTCTTTCTACTCTCATCTTCTCTTTGCCTAATCTTTCCAAAGTCAAGGTAAATCTCAATTCACTTCATAATTCATTTTCTTTATTGCTTTTATTCTTGGATTTTTAGAATTTTACTGAAATGTTGAAAATGGGCTGTATTTATATATAAAAGTTTAGGGATGAAGTGGAAAGTTTGGCTCTTTTGTTATTGATTTTTCTGTTCCCTTTTTTTTAGCAGTAAAATATTGAATTGGGATATAAATCCTAATCATAGTTTTGAAGAACTAAGCGTGGACAGTTTAACTTTCATTGATAACAAACTGCATAATTTTACTTTAAACAAGGATGGCTGAGTTGCTGTTAATTTGTACTTGGTTTATGTAGAGACTAGAGAGTTACAACCTAGTTATGGTTCCAGTAGAGTAGAGCTCTGGGACAGATGAATTATAAAGTCTATCTCTTATTGTAGTCGATAATGCCGGTGAACAGAGTGACTGACCTGGAAATGGTTCCGAGAGTGGGGTCTTGAGAGAAGTGAACTAGAAACTTTAGCTCTCTTTGTTGTTAGTATAGGTGATAAAGTGGCTTTTGCAGAACTTAATATATTTAACATTTAGGTGCCAATTTGTTTAGCTAAACATTGGAAGGTTACTTTCTGCGATCCCTCACTTAAATGGTCTTGAAGCTGAGACCTTTAGCTTCCTTTAGGGAATACCACCATACATGTGATCCGCAGAAGGTTTTTTTGTGTGGTAATGCATGCCCTTAATCATTGAACCAAACAATAATGGAAATGATTTTGTCATCCACCTTCCGTATATGGTTGTTTAAGTCATTTTGCCATGTTGTATGGCCACTTATTGATTTTAATATATTACTTTCAGAACATGCCAACTTAGTGATACAACATTGCATTTTATTGGCATTGTTCGGGGTTGTTTCATTAGGTCAATGTATCGATGTTTTATTTAAGTTTGGGATCATTAGCCTCAGTGGTCTATGCACAACTGTCTGTTGTACTTTGTCACTTTAGCCTTTTAATATCCTTGAGAAGATATCCGTGAGGTCCATAACCGTTTCATGCCTGTAATATTCTTCATGTTTTGTTATATATTGTCCTCTAATTGGTCCTTCTTGAAATTCCAGGCTTTGGTTTTTATACACAGGCTTTTTAGTGTATCACTTGTTGTGTTCTTCATTCTATGGCATACTTCATCAACGGAGACTTTACAATCTCATTCAAAGGTAATCCAAAAAGTCCACATGGTGGTGTTGTTCTCATGTTTGATCCTTGTTTGTCATCAGAAAATTGGTTCTCATATAATTTTGTACTAACCTGTGGTGCAAACTGTTTGTAGAATTCAGTTGGGATTTCCACCGAACTTAAAGTCGGTATTGGTCATGACAGCCCTATTGATGCTCAAGGTTGGGGAAACCATGGTTGGTTTTATGTTTCAGTTAGAATTGGATTGTTCCTCTGGGTATGACAACACTTGATCTATTTGTCATTAATTTTGCCTGCCAACTATTATCTAGTATTTTAATTTTTAATAGTGGAAACTTTCTGTTTCTGTTTTCTTGTTTGTATGGAAGGTTGCCTTGCTTAATCTTATCACAATATCTTCAACCTGGGCTAGAGTAATTGATGTCATGGATAGTGAGGTATTGACACTTTCTGTTTCTCTTATGAAGCTTATGATATCCTGCTTGCACTCAATTTCTGTTTTGCTTCAGTCAGGGTCAAGATTGTTTGGTTTCATTGGTGCTGGTGCAACACTTGGCCAGCTCTTTGGGTCATTGTTTGCCACAGGAATGGCTTGGCTGGGTTCATGTATGTACGCCCAGTTGGTTCTTTGAATGTCAGATTGTCAATATCTGGTCTTTTACTACTTTTCTCTCCCCTTCCCCCCTCTCTTTCTCTGTCTTTGGTTTTTTTACAGTGGGAAGTGTTTAATTGCAGATCTTCTCCTATTTGCTGCCGTTTTGATGGAACTGGCAGCACAGTCATCAAAAGGGATCAACAAGGATATAGGTTATATCCCTGAAGAGTTATTTCCTATCAGGTTAGCTAAATCCTTATGTTTGCATATCTCTTAAATATTTTTATTTTTAATTTTTTTTTGGGGGTGGGGGGTGGAGGGTGGGGATGGGAGTTTATGGTTATTGGAATACATTGTTATATGATTTGTATCCGAGTAAGGAAAGTCCTTACATCTGTGAACTATGATGTTTATTTCCCTGAACAATTATTGGTATTCTGCCTATCATACTTAACCATTTTGGATGACATCTAGATTTATTCACACCAACCTAATGAGATTTAGGTCACCAAATAATGTCTTAGCTTGATATGTCTACTCATACAATTTCACGGGGTAGCAGGCGTCTGATTGATGGATGCCATGTTAGATGTTAAAAGAAGCAGTACATCATATAAAGTGACTACTTCATCAATCTCAGCTTGTCTGTAAAATATGGATGCTAGATGCTTCTGTTTTACCTTTCAGAAGTTTCTGGCTAACCTGCATGCATGTTTTGAGGATTCAACCTTTTACTTTCTAACTTTATTGTGATTCCTTTTAGAAGAGCTGACTCAGATCAACAAAAAGATGAAGATGATGATGAGCAGACTGCATCAGCTCTCAAAGTTTCTTCTCCTAAACTAACTACCTCTTCAGTGAAGCCTGAACTTTGGGCTATCTTAGATGGACTGCGACTTGTATTGTCATCGACCTATTTGTTGCACGTGTCATTGTTCCTCTGGTTGAGTGCAGTTGTTTCCTCTTTCTTCTACTTTCAGGTAAAAATGCTATCTTGATGCACAGATATAGCTTGAATTTGCTAACCATGCATGCTAAATACTGCTACTAAGCTTTGGCATGCATGTTCTGGGGCTCTTTTTCTATTGATAATTATGATTGGTACAAGGTACAGTATCTAGTAGTTTGTAAAATCAAGTGTTTCTTGTAAGAGAAAAAATAAAGTCCATATGGAACTTGATATTATAGATCATTGATGGATCTAGGATTGCCTTAAGAAAGTCAATTGTAAAACTAAAATGTCATTTATGAGCTTTTGTAGGGATTGTATGCATAATCAAGTTCATAGGGAAGAATTAATGAATAGTAAAAGCACGATTCCCCCCTATATTGATCTCTAAGATTCTAAGGTACTTGTGCGCTCTTTGTCTGTGTTGATCATGTTTCACTAGGTTAGGGCTTCAAATCAGAGAAAGTTCTGTTGCCATAGTTTAAATTTTTAGGGAGCTTTTAGTTTTTGCCTTTTTATTTTGTGCTTGAGGTTGCATCTAAGTATATGCTAAAAGAAGTCCATAGTGTTTAATTTGTTCTGTCAGGGCTTTTCTGTTTAGTGTTGTGTTCGATAATATGTTTGGCCATGGTACAATTTTCTTATCTCTTTTACATACTTGATTACTCATTTGCAGAAAGTTAATGTAATTGCCATGACAGTTGCAAGCTCGGTTGGCAGAAGAAGATTGTTTGGCCAGATCAATAGCTTTATTGCTGTTTTTATCCTCGCTGGACAACTTACCTTAACAGTATGCTATACCTATGATGAGTTTTTTGCAATTATTTTGATCTAACATCTACTCATAACAATAAAGAAAATGAAGTATTTTCTTGGTACTCATTTGGTTTTTCCAGGTCTTGAAGCTATCTATTTTGATTCTGGTGTAATTTTTTCTTTCACATCTATCATCCTATGGGGTCTAGATCATCTCTGGCTATGCCCTGTCATCTATCTATTATCCTAGCTTTTACCATTATTATGTCTTCGCTTATTACAGGGGCATATTCTTACTGTTGCGGGGGTTACTATAGCTCTATGTTGCACTCCATTTGTTTCCTTCTCTAATCTGGTTGCTGTTGCCATATGGCCAACTTGGATAGTAATTGCCATTTCTGAGACCCTAAGAAAGGTTTGCCGACATTGACTTTCTTTTCATGTATTCTGTTTTTTTTCTTTCTTATCTGATTTACGTGAAATCTGTTTTGCCACTGTCATTAGTTATGCTATATTTCAGATCACATATTATAGATTTATGATTCTCAATGCCCACTGGGATAGGTTAGGAAGAGGAAGATTATCAATTGTCTTTTGTGGCAGTAAAACTATTGCTCCAACCCTTCATTTTTCTTGAAGTACTTATGTTCTACATTTGTGTCCAACATATTTTCAGACACGGGTACAGAGATATGACCCTCCAAGTATCCTCCAAATGCAACAAAAAACTTAGAAAAAAGAAGAAGAACATAACGGTGTTGGAGACATACTCGTATCCAACATTCACACCTGAGTATGAGTAACATAACAGTAAAGTACATATAACTGTTTGCCTTTTTATTACCATGCAGGTGGTCAATTATGTTGTAACCAAACCTGGAAGAGAACTCCTATTTACTGTTGTTTCTGAGGATGAGAAATACAAAGCTAAAGTACGTAAATTTCATCATTGTGTTCTTTAAGTTTCTCCCTCAATTCTTTTGAGGGAATTTGGAAGTTCTATTTTGTAGTGGAAATTTCAGATATGCGGTATATGTCAATCTTATGTTTGTGTTTGACTTCCTTTTTACTTTAGTGAGCCTCTCATGTTTCATTGAAGCACCTCAAATATTCTCCCAGTCCATGCACAAATAGTTTTTATTTTCAAAATATGGCTTAAAAGATGTCATACCAAAATTGCATCCAATGCTTCGTAGATTTTCTATCCAAAGAAAAACCTTTCTTAGGATGTTATGAAGTGAACTAGTCTCTGAAATGCTAAAAGCACCTAATCATGGTTTGCCTGAAAACATAATGCTGCAGATATGCATAGATGTAATTGTCCAGCGACTCGGGGATGCTGCAGCAGCTGCCATATACAAACTACTTTTCAGCATTTTCAAAGGGCGGATATCGACAGTTTCTCTCTATGCACTCCCTGTATGTCTTCATAAATTTCCATCTGCCAGTCTTGTATTTATACATTTAATTTACCTTATCTGTATGTCTGTCTGCAACAAAGCTGACGGAGGTTTTCTTTTACTTTTTATTTTCAGGTTTGTTTACTTTGGCTTGTCACAGCATTTTATTTAGGACGGCATCAAACACGATTAGCAAGGCTCCAAGTTGGATCTTCTTGAAAATTTTCTGAAAGATAATTATGTCTACCTTTTTTTGGGAATCAAAGAATGAACAGGTCAAGATCCTTCACATTTATTAAAATGTTTGTGAGATGTAACATGCTCGGTGTGCTGCTTTGGTCAAAGCATTAGCAGAAGAGTAGTGCTATTCCGACTTCGTCTGCTTACAAGTTTCCGACTGTTTTGGCTTCTTTGTTTGCTGTAAGAGGTTGCTAATTTGCCATTCTTGTGCACAATGCGGCTAACCTATAATCACAGTGGTTTCTTCTTTCATTCAGTAGTAACCTTTCCTAGTTCTAGTAAACTTTCATGGCTTGAACAATTACCGGCTTCATTGTAGGACGAGGTTCCAGCATCATTAGTTATTTTTTCGAGACAAAGAAAAATACATGTAGAACTTGTAGTTAGTGTTGAAGTTGCCATATATTGTACAGTGTACCCTTGCATTTGAAATGCAGTTGTTGGATGATTTTCATATTCTAATTATCATGATATTGAAACTAGCAATTCATCTTGTACTTTCCGCTGTGATGTTATCTGGAAAGCGCTCTATTACTCAAGTTTTACAGGTTCAGGAGTATTCGACTTCGTATTGCTGCCTTATTCCGGTTAAAACCACCTGCAACTTTACAATGTATATATAGAATCTGAAAAATCAGTATAAACATTGAAAAGAAGTTACATATATTCTTGAAAGCAACGATGGCCAATATCAGGAACTTGAGCACAGCTATGTATTCTTAGAAATGGCCCTTGCCAACGAAGAAACATATCTCTATACCTATATCTGAATAGGTAAGTACTTGAAACAAAATAGAGTCTGAGACTGTGTCCCCACACCTATACTGAGATTTCTTTTATTTTTCATAAAGTATTTATCATATATATGATTCTCCAAAATATATTATAAAGTAACGGGACACGCTCAAAACACAAGAAATATGTGCTGAATCGTCTCCCTCTAGCAATTGTGGGCTCATTTCGGGTAGCAGCACAAAATCAAAGTTCCACAAATGGTAGGTCTTTGCTTACAAACTACAAATATCAATGTCCAATCAACTTAAAAACAAATTTAAAGAATTTATGCAATCAACTTAACAGAGACGACTGCATGTCTTTATCTTCGGCCTAATCACACTGATCATGGATAATTCCCACTCTGAATCAGGACACCAACATGTGTCCAAGTCTAAGATGTTTTTTTACATATAACAGCTCATATTTTGGATACGTATACAAGTGTTTAATAGGGATAAAATTTAATTTTTTTTAATGCATTTAGAGTTAACTTAAAAGATTATTTCTTTAAATTTATATTCAAATATATATGGGATACAAGACATACCAGCTTAAATATAACATTTTTTAAACGATAATAACAGTGTGGTTCTGGTGTTGTGTTTTGATGTGAGATCAACACATCAGAGTCAAGAATATGTTCTTTTACCAAACAATTTTTTTGTTTTTGGGCTCAAAAGCAAAATAGGAATGGTTAATCATATGAGAAACAGAATATTAATCCATGGTTTTCAAGCTAATTAAATGGAGAATTTTTAAAGCTTGAAACAAGAGCCAATCTTTGCTTTCATTCCCCATGCTACATCATTATGTGGTACTTCGTACACCACATTACGAATCTTTTTCTAAATATATCAGATATAAATCCATAATCAATGTATGATTAGTCCAAACTTTTACTCAGAATTAATTGAATTTTGAAAATTTTCATATAGTTAGTTTTAATATGTTTTATGAACGCCGAAACTTAATTTAATTGATACAATTATTTTAAAAAAAACGAATTTAATAAATGATTGTATAAATCGAATGAACTAAACAAAATGTTATAATATAGACAAAAGTAGCATTGGCAACAAGAAAGTGTAAATTCTTTGTAATATAGTAAGTTAATGACATTCCTTTGGTTTAGTTAGAAACCCCACTAATCAAGCACAAAAGGGACAGATGTGTGGTGTTAGCTAATTTATCTTTCATTTCCCACTTCAAATTGCCTACCTTCTCTTTCCCCTTTGAAATTTGGTCTAAACCCTCAAAAAAGATGATGGGTAGGGGAGGGGGCACAACTTGATTTTGATGACACCTAATTGATCAGACATTAATTCTTATGCTTTAATTTGTTCTAAGAATCTGTTTCTTTTATTGGCCAATGCTTAAGTTGTCTAAACATTATCCCACCACTACCCATTACCAAAGCTATTGTCCTTTATTAGGAAGATATCTCTTGATTGGATTGCCATTAACTCAAAAAAGTATACATTTTAGAAGTGGCAATGGAACTTTCAGGTTAATTTTGTGTTGGGTTTATTTATTATATAATTATATTTTATGCTTATTTAAGTTTAGTCTGATACGAAATATGAGTTTGAAGTTTATCTTAATCTGTCCATATTTTAAGGACTAAACCTAAACTTGTTTTAAATTTGTACATATTAATTTTGTAATTTTTTATAAAATCTTAGTTTTTAATTTCATTTAATAGTTTAATATGTTTTTTTTTCTTTTATTAAAATTTCAAGTAAAGAAAATTTTAACATATATCTTTTAATATTTATATTATAGTATTACTATATATTTTTTGGTAGAAATAAAAACTAGAATTACAGAATAAGAAGAACAAAACTCTTAGCCTCTCAGACCATTCTTAAACAGCATACAATCCTCATCTAAAATTCCCCTAGTGATCGTGGGGGATCCTAAAAAATCTTCAGTTTACTGCAATCACCTAGAACAGTCCTAGTCATGTGATTTGCTGCTCTGTTGTGCTATCTTCTTACATGTCTTAGGCGCATGCTGGAGAGTTGGTGAATTAATCGCAGCTTTACAAAGTTGTTGTCCGCTGCACAACCATTTCGGATAGACTCTATAAGAAGAGCATTATCACTTTCGGCCTCAACTTGGGGAAACCCTTTGTCCCATGCGAGAGTGAGCCACTCGTATAACGCCCTTACCTCCACTTGCAAGGCAGGCGCAACCCCTTTAGTCTTTGCAAAGCCTGCAATCTAGTCTTCGCCTGGTCCATGAATTGCATCCCTTACTATCTCAACCAATAAAAGAGGCATTTATATTAACCTTGACCCAACCAGGTGGCTGCCAAAAAATCCGCAAATGACTGCTACAAGCAATCAATTCTTGTTGGCGTGTAGGAATAAAATGGACTTATGAGAGATTAATGAAAGTTTCAATGCGTATATCAATGTCACTTTTTTAAAAATTCTATTCGCCCCCACCTATATTTTGCTCTTAAAATTCATTTTCTCTCCATATTTTTCAACATCCCAGTGATAGAAAAAGGCAATGTTCGTTCGTTGATCGCTGCAGAGGTGTTAATACTTTGATCATAGTGTTGTTATATCATGGGAGATATTCGACCAACGTTTCTCCAACCGTAGGAGCGGCCGAATCTGTTTTAAGAAAACTGTATTAAACAGGCATCATCGTTTAGTAAATCTCTATTCTTCCTTTCGGTTTCAATTTTTTGTTACGGTTTTTATTGGTTTACGTATTTGACAATTTAAATATAAATTATTCTATTTATATTTTATTTTATATATAAATATGTGTTTATTTATATTTAAATATTTTGTTCGCTAACGTGTTTTATCCAACAATCTTAAGACTGAATCTATTATTTTGCAATTCTCTAATCCGAGACGAACGAAACACCAAGGCAAAAAGAAAAAAAAAATTTACAATAAATAAAAATTGTTTCGGGATTAATTCTTGCCGTTCAACAGATTTTATTATTTATTTTGTTTTTATTTCTAAACGAATATTAAAATTAAATAACATCTGTTTCAGGATTTATTCCAACCGTTTAACAAATTTTATTCGATTTTGTTTCCAAATTAAAAGTGAATAAAATCTGTTTTGAGATTTATTCCGGTCGTTCAACGGATTTTATTCCAATTTTGATTTTATTTCCAAAATGATCATTAAAATTAAAATAAAATCTGTTTCGGGATTTATTCCCGCCGTTCAACGGATTTCATTACATTCTGATTTTGTTGCAAAAATGAGAAATTAAAATTAAATAACATCTGTTTCGGGATTTATTCTCGCCATTTAATAAGATTTTATTTGATTTGATTTTGTTTCCAAATTAGAATTAAAATTAAATACAACCTATTTCGGGATTTATTCCAACAGTTTAATAAGATTTTATTAGATATTGTTTTGTTCCAAAACAAAGACTTAATCAAATAAAAATTGTTTTGGGATTTATTCCCATAGTTTAACCTATTTTATTAAATCCCGAAACAAAATTATTTGATTAAGTCTTTATTTGGAAACAAAACAATATCTAATAAAATACTGTTAAACGGCGGGAATAAATCACGAAACAGATTTTATTTAATTTAATTCTAATTTAGAAACAAAATAAAATCGAATAAAATCTTGTTGAACGGCGGGAATAAATCCTGAAACAAATTTTATTTAATTTTAATTCTAATTTGGAAACAAAATCAAATCGAATAAAATTTTGTTAAACGGCGGGAATAAATCCCGAAACAAATTTTATTTAATTTTAATTTCTCATTTTGGCAGCAAAATCAAAATGTAATAAAATCCATTGAACGACGAGAATAAATCCCGAAACAGATTTTATTTAACTTTAATTTCTCGTTTGGAAATAAAATAAAATAAAAAAAGGAATAAAATCCTTTGAACGACGGGAATAAATCTCGAAACATATTTTATTTTAATTTTAATGCTTGTTTTGGAAATAAAATCAAAATTAGAATAAAATCCGTTGAACAACGGTAATAAATTTCGAAACAGATTTTATTTAATTTTAATATTCGTTTGGAAATAAAAACAAAATAAAGAATAAAATCGATGAGAGTTAATCCCAAAATAGATTTTATTTATTTTCAAAGAAAAATTTCATTTTTTTTTCTTTTCGCCTTGGTATCTCGTTCGTCTCAGATTAGAGAATTGCAAAATAATATATTTTGTCTTAAGATTGTTGGATAAAACACGTTAGCGAACAAAATATTTAAATATAAATAAACACATATTTATATATAAAATAAAATATAAATAGAATAATTTATATTTAAATTGTCAAATACGTAAACCAATAAAAACCATAACAAAAAGTTGAAATCGAAAGGAAGAATAGAAATTTACTAAACATTGAGGCATGTTTAACACATTTTCCTTAAGACATATTTGGCCGCTCCTACGGTACTTAGAGAAACGTTGGTCAAATGTCTCCCAGGATATAACAACACTATGATCAAAGTAGTAGCACCTCTATAGTGATCAACGAACGAACGTTGCCTTTTTTCTATCACCGGAACGTTGGAAAATATGGAGAGGAAAAAAAAGAATTTTGAGAGCAAAATAAATTTAGCGTGAGAGTATGAGTGTAGAAAACTTCTTTAGAATTTATAGCCTTTTATAGGTATTTAGTGTGGTGGAATTTTGGAAATTTCCACAAAATTTGTCATTAAAGGAGTTAACAAAATCAAATTGATTAGAATCAAATAAAATAATATAAATGTCCTTTTATAAACAGATTTTGTATGTCTGCTGACAAGGAAAAACAATCCCATTTTGGGTCCCAATCGGTCTAGACATTTCGCGTCGCCCACGTCGTGCAAGTGCGCCCCAACCCTAATGGGTTTGGACCTACACCCCCCTGCGCGCAAGGCAAGGTTCTAAGTTTAGTCATTCAATCACTCTTTAAGAGCAAATGAACCTCGATGATACAATGGAAGCCCAATGACTATCTACATTTTGCGCTAAGGAACCAGTCCATTTAGCACTAAGCAGAATATAGCAAGGATATCAATTTTTATAAAGAAATACTACAGAAATTCTCCATAGAACAATCTAGGAATATAAAAGATGGTGGGAGAATAAAAAGAAATTTTGTTTCTATGTTTTTGGGTGTGTCATACAAATGAAATTCCAATCATATTTATAGGAGGTCTCATGTCTCTTCATAGAGACAAAACTACCCAAATGAATAGTCATATCTTTAGCAATAAACATAATCATTCAAGTTATTCAATAGATATCTACTTGAATAATTATGACTATTTATTAATAATCAAGTGACATAACTTTTGGTTACTTATAATTTTTCATTTGCAACTATTGGAACACTATATATATTTTGAAAATGTTCTATCAATTTTGTACCATTCTAGTAGCCATGCTCCCTGCACAAGTTATATTGACTGAAAGCAAATCATTGCTATTATTACTGATGTAACACCCTACACCTGTTCCGACATCGGGTACGGATGGGAGATGTCACCAGAGCACAAACCAAAAGAAAATTTTGAAATTACTTGAAATTTAAAACTTTAAATAAATTAATAAATTCCTATAATTGAGATTCAATAAATTTAGAAATCAACTTGAAAACATTTAATAATTCGTGGGTGTTTAGGACCAAAAAACAAGCTTTAATAGACTAAAAACTCAAAAAACAGTGCAAGGGGTATTGTCCAGGGGTTAGGTATTGGTACTTATACCCCATGTTTCAATGCCTTGGGTAGGGTATCGATAGCTAGACCTGATTATTATAGCTTTTTAGCTACTTTTCTCACGGGGTTCAATACTTTAATATGTGTATCGAAACCTGGACTCCTATGAGGCTGTGACCAAAATTTGGCCTCTGACTTGCAAAGTTTTAATACCCACACCCTAAATTTCAAAACCGAGGTGTTGGGGGCCAAAATTTCACATAAAAAATATCGTAAACACACTCCAAACCACCCTTAATAATACCAACATAAAACTTCTCGAACATCAATTCAAGGCACATGATGTTAATCTCAAGCACATTCTAAGTTACCCTAAACTCATTTGTCATTTCAAGACAATCAAATGAGTACCATACATACCCACAAATAGTTCAAGTCAAGATAGTTAGGAGCATGCATGCTTAGCAATATTTCATACAAGTCAAAGTTAAAAATTCACTAAATAAGCCTCCAACTGAACAATTCAATACTTCAAAATATTACGTAGCATATGAAACTAGCATATATATATATATATATACAGACACATGTAGACACCTTAAGTACATGCTACAAATTACATGTACAAATTACATGATTTGGGGTTGAGTTGGACTTTGAGAATTTAAAAACGAAATCAACGTGGAAAAACAACAACGTGTAAGCATAAAATACTTAATAAATCCATATGAAAATCCTTGTACTTTCCTTGTTTTAAGGTGAATCCTGATAACACAACTCAACATAAATATCATATGATCAAAAGGGATAACATATACCAAGCAATTCATATTCGATTTAATTTATAATATCAAGTTTCACAATAAATTACTACCAATTTGCGAGAATTAAACAAGATTAAATAATTCAAAGTCATACTACAATTTGATTATCAAAATTTTTATCAAAGTATTGGATTTTCGCCTAATGTAACATTGTGTAGATGATCCTACTCCATTGTAAAGAAAGGGGACTATGGTTGTACTGTAAGGTATTAGCCAAAAATAACCCACAAACCTTGCTTTAGTACCTTAAAATAGAAGTGTGCATGGGCCGGGTTCGGGCTGGACTCAACTAAAATTCAGGCCCATTTGTTAGGCCCGGCCCAAAAAATGGGCCTAAAATTTTGCTCAAGCCCGACCCGGATAAAAATACTAAAACCCGGGCCCGACCCAACCCGCCCATATTAATTTTTATATTATTTTTATATAGTTCTAAAATATATATAATACATCAAAAATACTAAAAACATCAAAATAAATATTTCCCAACAAATTGAAAATAAATTTTAAAAAATATGTATACTTAAATAACACTAAAATAGATGCAACTTAACAAGCAAATTTCTCTAAAATAATAACAAAATTAACAAATGTCTTTAAAATAATAACAAAATTAACAATAAAATAAGTTTTATACAATATCCAAATAATAACAACAAAATAATAGCAACATAATAGTAAAATGGTAGCAAAATAAGGAGAAAATAACAAGAAAATAATATTAAAAAAAAAGTAGATTTTTTTGTCCTTTAGTGAATTCGGGTTGGGCCCAGGCTAAAAATACCTTACTCGAGGCTCGACTCGTTTTTTAAACTGGCATTTTTTTATCTAAACCCATTTTTCGAGCCTATATTTTTACCCAAACCCTTTCAGATTTCGGGTAGACCTTCGAGCCAAGCCTGGTAACCCGGACCATGAGTAGGTCTACCTTAGAATGATTGTATTCATCTTGGAATTTGACTAGATAGTAGTCATTCTCCATGTCCATCAGTTGAATGACTGCTTTGGCTTGCATAACATGTGCACCTTATTCACGAGAGCATTAAAAGCAATCCTTTGTCCCAACAATTTGATGACAATTGTACGAGCCATACTTTTTTCAATTAGATCATGAACTCGGTCCGAGAAATACCATCAATAGTCTATGTAATTGTATCACCATCCTTATCCCAAGATTTCTTGGAAACCATTTTTCGTAGACTTTAAAAGATTATTACTTCTTTCCCTTGTTCTTATCTTATATTCGATAATTTTAAAATACGATGCAAGTTAGAAAATAAAATGATATAATATATTAGTAAGTTGGAACAAATTACGACGTGTCCAAATCTTGAGTGTTAAAATTTAAGCTCAATTCGTATTTTAAACGAGTCTATTTTTTATCCAAATATTTTATTCAAAATTCCTCAAATATAGAATAAAATTTGATGTTGAAAGTGCATATGAAATATAAAAATATAAAACTCAAACGACGGTGGAAATGATAACTTTTATTATTTTATTTTGGCTTTATAGTGTCGGGTTGGATACCTATGTTGTTAACATGCAAAATTATAATCTAATTTGGATTACAGCTGATGACTGAGTATGGAAAATATATACATATAAAAAAAAGAAATACCTTGAATCTTATCTGGTGGCCAATTTATTAATTTTAATGTTGCCATTGTTTAACAGACGTGCAAAAAGAATCATAAATAAAAATAAAAAGCAACTAAAACGACCCATTGTGACAATGACACATTCATACCAAAACCAAACACATTTCATATTTTTTTAATTCCATTATTTTATACAATTTATTTCTCATCAAAATCTATATTTAATTTTCTAATAATAATGAATTGGAAATAAGTTGGATGGTGTAATGAAAAAAAGGAGGAGAAAAGTTGAAAATAATGTGAGTAGGTTGAAAAGTATGTAAAAAAGTAGTAGTAGTAGTAGGTGGATGAATTGGGGCCAAGAAGATGAAGGTGGAAGGCATAAAATGTTCACTTCACATAGTCTCCTCCTATCTCCAAACTCTTAGCCCATCCTTTTCCTTTTCATAAATGGGGGCATTATTTTGAGGAAAGAAAGCGACTACCACTTTTCAAAAACATTTTGACATTCAAATTACTTCCATCAATAATCTCATAATCCATGTGCTCATGTATTTTGTTGTATTACAATTGAGTTTAAAATATTTTGTAGTAATTAGTTTCAAGATTGTGTTTGTATTGTCTATGGTGCGTCAAAAATTTTTTTAGTACTGTATAATTAGAAGACTAGTACTCACACACACGGTAAGGACGTACTTATACTGCACACGTATGCTTTATATTCGAAGGAAACTATCTAAATAATGACTTATCACTTACTTCTGTAATAGAAGTTATTGGGGGATCAAACATCAAAGTCTTGAGTGTGGGAGTGATATGAAAAAGAGGTAATTGCCCCACTTTTGATGCTTTGAGCTTCTTCATACGACACATGGGTAATGATTCTAACACCATGGAACATGCAAAACAATCCCTTATCTACAAGTAACAATAAATATTGGTCCCAGTTTGTTTAGAATCAAGCTTCTTTGCTCCTCCTTTCAATCACTCTTAGGAATCCTTTAATATGAGGTGTATAATTAAATAACTTTTCCATGCATTTTTATGTAGTGAGTAGTACAATGTAAAATTAAATGGAGTAATGCGCAGTTGACCCATTCATAAATTGATTTCTCGAACAAAAAATGATGTTAGTAGCTTGACTAAATAACAGCCACAGAGCTGTTTTGCATCATTATAATCGAGACATTTTATTTCTATTTCAGTGGATGAAAATTCTATTTAGAATGGAAATCATTTCAATAGTGGCCCTATCATGTGTCTATTTTTCAATGGAAGATAACAAAATAGAAAGCTGCTCTTTTATGCTCTTCTTTAATTTGTTCACAAAGTTTTCTAGAAGAATATTTTAAAAGAGTGTGAAAAAAAACAATAAATATTATTTCATTTTCATTTTTCTCTTTTAATTCACTTGTGTCGGTTAAAATGTTCGCGATATAAATTCTAATCGTATCAATTTTATTTTTTTATTATTTTTTTTTTGTAATTATTGAATGATAGATTGTTATCCGCATTGTATGGGGTGATCTTATTGTTTAAATTGTAATAGGCCCAATTTGCCCGGGCCCAAGACCAAATAAAAAAACAAACCAAAAATAAAATAATTAAACAGTCCAGTCCAATTTTACAAGCCCAAAATACTAAAAACCTAGCCCAAATTTTTACTGGCCCAAAAACTTAATTTTTTTTTTCAGAAAGCCAGAAACCCTAGGGTTTCTGGCGCCGCTGCTCCCATGTGCGCCGTACTCCTCCTCAATTGTGCCGCCCGAGGCACCTCGTCCCGAGGCCTGAAGTCTCTTTCGCCCTTTCACCAAAGTGGCAAGAAGACCACCTTTCCCGCCTCCGTTGACCCTCCATGGACGCTTGCAAAAAGGAAAGAAACAGAGCAGAGAAACAGTAGCAAACAAAGGCATAACCAATAGCAGTTGTAAAATCAAATGTTCGGCTATAAAAGCCATGAAAATAGCTTGTAATTTACATAGACAATCGAATACAAAAAAAAAACAAGAATTTCGAAACAAAAAATACAAGAAAAATATCAAGTTTCAAAAGGTATTAACTTTATTTGTCTCTCTGATTTTATTTTCGAAACAATAAAATATAGTAAATATTAATAAAATCTCTTACCCGTCGTTTGGTCTCTGCACCATCGTCAGCGTTTCTTTCGATTCCAAAGGCTGCGAATCCCTTGGGATTCGGCCAAAGCCACGGCGGAGTATACTGAGAACCGAAAGGTTTTCTTTCTTTTTGACAATTTCAGCTTTATTTTGGGATTTTTTTTAACTCTGGATCGGAGTCTTACGTGAAAAAATACAAAAATGAGACTTTGGGCGATTTTTTCGACCACCGTGGATGGCGGCTCCGTCACCGGTGACCGGTGGCCGCCACAGTGGCCGATGGCTGGAGCCAAAGCCGCAGAAGGGGAGGGTGAGAGAAGGCTTAAGAGAGTTTTCTCAGTTTTTTTATATGTTTTCTTTATTGGTTCGAGTCTTTTAATATATCTCCGCATATTGCATCGCATAACCGGTCGGTTATACCCTTTTAAATGGGAGTGAGAAACTATTCCTTCGTGAGGTCTTCACCTCCGTATAGGATAGTGGATCGCTTTTGGGATACATCTGTACCTATGTTTTCGTGAGATTTTCATCTCCATATAGCCATAGGGAAATGTATTCCCCTAAACTGAACTCAGTCCATATGATCCTCTAATGGGTAAGGATTGAAGAATCTGCCGGTTCAGGTACCCTTACTTTAGAACCGAACTGCATATAGTGAGCCCTAAGAGCCTACCCTAGGTAGAACCGCACCAAACCCCTAGTGGTCATCCAAATAGGTGCTTTGTTTATTATTTCTTGCTTACTTTAGCTTTGTATAAAATGTACTGACTTGTTTTGTTTTCCTTTGACTGTGATTGCATGACATTTTCATCATAAAAAATGTGTTGATTCACGTTCAATTACTAAATAGAGAGCTTGCCATGGAGAACGAATTTCTTGATAAAGTGGAAGATAATGCGGCTGTTTGAATATGGTCCAGGAAGACCCAGCTAAAGAAAGGTGATAATCTTACGGAGGGGTACGTGTCAGAATTGTTGGACTTCACTCGTATCAGCGTGACCAAAACGATCTCCAAGAATTGAAAGAGATATAGGTGGTGGGGTAAAAGAGTCAACGAAAACATCCTTGGGCCAAGTCAAGAAGGCACTCGACCAATGGAGGAATACCTGCAAGTGATCCCATCTAAGCTAGAGATCGTAAAGCAGGATTTCGAAAAAAAAAAGAATTAGAAGATAGAGCAATTGGAAGAGGAAAATATACAATTAGGACAAGATGTTGACGTTCAGAAGCTAGAGGCCGATAAACTGAGAAGAGGAAAGAATAAGGCCGAGGAAGATCTGGACAGTTTAAAAACAGATTATAAGAAATTACGCTTGTCGATAAGGACTGCAGGGCTAGAAAAACATCAGAACAATGGCAGCAAGAGATCAAAGAAGAAAAGAGTAGAGCCGACCAATGGAAAAAGAAATTCCAAGATGCCCGAGTTCGAGAAAATGCTCTAAAAATAGACCTATTGGAATACCAAAATGAAAAGGTCAGATTAAAAGCCAGGGTAGCAGAACTAGAAAAGTCACTTCATCAGTATCGTAGTCGCAACTCCACAATTGAACTAAAAGTGAGCTTAAACAAGATTGAAGAGCTGAAAAGGAAAATAGAAGAGCTCGAGATCGCATTACAAAATTGTAAACTCCGAATTGAACTCCTTGAGGCAAACAACAAGCATTGGAAAGAGCAACTCCACCGTTCTCAATGTCATGTCAAGGATAGAGACCATTTCGTGGGTGAAGGTGTGGCTCAAATACCAGAGGTGGTCAATCATTTACAAACCCTAGCAGTTCAGACCGACATGCTAAGTTTGAAGTGAATTAGAATCGGATTGGGGTCAAGAGTTAGCTTAGCTTCTTAGGAAGGTTAAGGCTTTGAGCATTAGGGCAAAGCCGTATATGTAATCCGTTTTATGTAAAGAAATTTGTTTTCCAGTAAAATTGTTCTAACAGAATTGAATCAGAGTCAATGCCTCTTTTTGCATTCATTTCATGCATTTGCATTACATTGCATCATATGCATTAAATTTCACAAAAAGACCCTAATTAATCAAAATTATTTCAGTTAATTTGGAAACCAACAAGAGCCAACCAACCGAATATCGTTACAATACTCGCGCCAAAACCAAAGTAATGTACCAAAGATTGGAAAGGCTAGAACAGATTCAAAAAGAGATGCAAGACTAGTTGCAAGCGCAACTGTAAGAACAGTTAGCGAAAGTACAACAGGAGATGAGGGATTAGATACTAGAATCTCAAAGAAGTATGATAAGCCAATTGACGCAGTTGATGGCTGGAGGACTCGAAAAAGGGAATAGCACCATGGTCAACTCAGGGGATGATAATGAGGACCCCACTTACCCCTAGGTTTTACCCTGATAAACGTCTAAACATAACCATATGTGTACCAAAAAAGGGTACCCATGACAATCAGACCCCAACAGTATCAAGCCTGTACCTCAGCACCAATGAACTACCAAACAGGCTCAGGTTCCAATCCGGTGGATAATCCAACCAATCTTGTTGTTCCTGATCTAGATGATATGGCAGAAATGGACAAAGCAAGAGTGGGACTGCCAAAGCAACTTGAGGATCGATGCAAATGGTTAGAAGAAAAATTCAGAGTAATAGAAAATGTTGACTACCACTGTGGAGTTGATGCTAAGGATCTGAGTTTGGTCCCTGATTTAGTGCTCCCACCGAAGTTTAAAACTCCAGAGTTTGAAAAGTATAACGGGACTAGTTGTCCTGAAGCTCACATCACTATGTTCTTTCGAAGAATGACAGGATACGTCAATAATGATCAACTGTTAATCCACTTCTTCCAAGATAGTCTGATCGGGTCAGTAGCTAAATGGTACAACCAACTGAGTCATGCCAAAATTAATTCATGGAAAGACTTAGCACAAGCTTTTATGAAGCAATATAGTCAAGTGATGGACATGACACCCGACAGAATCACGTTGCAGAATATGGAGAAGAAGCAAAATGAGAGCTTCAGGCAATATGCCCAAAGATGGAGAGAGGTGGAGACGCAAGTCCAACCACTTCTTCTGGAGAAAGAAACCACGATGCTTTTCATCAATACTCTGAAAGCCCTGTTCATTAACCATATGTTGGGAAGCACTACCAAGAGCTTCTTAGATATAGTAATGTCTGGTGAGATGATTGAAAATGCGATGAGGAGCGGTGAGATAGATGTGGGGGAAAGCGCCAAAAGATCAGCCCCGAGGAAGAAGAAAAATGAGGTGAATAATGCAAGCACATATAACAAGGGTTATTCGAAACCAATCACTGTAGGCCTGCTAAGGACAGTAACCACTAGCCATCAGGGCCCCCTAAGGCAAGAATCTAACCCAAGGCCAAATACAGAAAAACTCCAGTTCACACCTATCCCAATGACATATAGGGAACTGTATCAGAATATGTTTGATGCACATATGGTATCCCCTTTCTACCTGAAACCTATGCAACTTCCATTCCCCAAATGGTACGACACAAATGCTCAATGTGAGTACCACGTGGGAATCACATGACACCCAATCGAGAACTGCACCGCTTTCAAAAAGTTAATTGAAAGGTTCTTCAAGATGGGCATTGTGAAGTTCGATGATTCATCAGAACCTAATGTGGCAAGAAATCCGTTACCCAATCATTCTGATAAAGGGGTAAATGCGATAATCGAGAGTGGAGGAAAGAGAACCAAGATGAACATAGCAGAACTGAAAACCCCACTGAAATGGGTTTGGAACAAAATGGTAGAGGGATGATTAATCAAACAAGATTCAGAAGAGAGACCTGAAGGGATGAGGAACTACTGTGAGTTTTATGCTAAAAAAGGCCATGAGATCCAGGAGTGCGTTGAATTCAAGGCCCTAGTGTAAAATCTGATGGATAATAAGGAGCTAGAATTCTTTGAATATGCCAAAGTCTTGGGAGGAGAAGATATGTGCGCCTTAGAAGAAGGGTCAACAGTGAAGGTCTATAAAGTTAATCACCTAGTGGTTATCACTTCACGACCAAAAGATATGTTGGGAAATCTGAACATCAACACCATATTTAAAGAAAGAGTTTGAGAAGAAAATTTATCAGGCATCTGCCCCTATGTACCTGGAAGTGTTCTGAACAACTGGATTGCAGAAGAGATTCCTGTAATTTTTAGAGCTAATTCAGAGTAATGTTCAGAACACACATATAGTTCTAAGCCTAGGAGCAATAAGAATCCTTTTTGTGAAATATGCTTATGTCCAATATCTTTATTTCAATAAAATGCATCTTTGCGTATCATTTTGAGCAAATATTCTTTTATTCTTTCCATTTCATTCATGATCATACCATACATATAATTATTCTTATATTTTTTTATTCTTTGGATTTTTCCTCATCCCTATAACAGGTCTCCAGATATCAATGATATGAGCAACACTGCTACTAACTCAGAGTCTCCTTTTGAGCAAGAGATGTGTATGGAGGATTCTTAGGATTTTGAAGATGATCGAAACTGTAACCTATCTCCTAATTTGTTGAGAATGGTAGAACAAGATGAGAAACAAATCATGTCTTACAAAGAGTCAGTGAAAATTGTGAGATTAGGAGAGGAAAAAGAGGTAAAGATTGGAGCTTGCATTGCCGCAGAGACAAAGCAGGACCTCATTGAGTTACTCCAAGAATTCAAAGATGTCTTCGCATGGTCATATCAAGACATGCCCGGGTTAAGTACTGATATCATGGTACACCGGCTCTCCATAAAGAAGAGTGTAAGCCAGTTCACCAGAAGCTTCGAAGGATGAGGCCCGATGTTTTATTGAAAATAAAATAGGAAGTCAAGAAGCAATTCGATGCTGGTTTCTTACAAGTGGTTAAATACTCAGAATGGGTAGCCAATATCATCCCCGTCCCTAAAAAAGATGGGAAAGTACGAATGTGTGTAGACTACAGGGACTTGAACAAAGCCAGCCCGAAAAAAAATTTCCCATTGTTGCATATCGACACTTTAGTGGACAACACGGCAGGTTACTCATTGTTCTCTTTCATGGATGGTTTTTCGGGATACAACCAAATAAAGATGCATTCTGAAGACATGGAGAAGACCACATTCGTAACCATGTGGGGAATATTTTGCTATAAGGTGATGCCATTTGGACTGAAAAACGCGGGAGCAACGTACCAAAGAGCCATAGTAACCTTGTTTCATGACATGATGCACAAAGAAATCGAAGTTTATGTTGATGATATGATCGCAAAGTCCCGAACAGAGAATGAGCATGTACAAGTCTTGAGGAAATTATTCTTGAGATTGAGAAAATTCCAACTAAAGCTTAATCCAGCAAAATGTACCTTCGGGGTTAAGTCGAGAAAATTACTAGGATTTGTAGTCAGTGAAAAGGGGATCAAGATCGACCCAGATAAAGTAAAGGCTATACAGGAGTTGCCTCTGCCGCGCACTCAAAAATAAGTTCGAGGTTTCCTAGGAAGACTAAACTACATCGCCTAGTTCATTTCACAACTAACTGAGAAATGCGACCCCATATTCCGTCTCTTTAAGAAACACAATCCAGGTGTTTGGGATAAGGAGTGCCAGAAGACTTTCGACAAGGTCAAACTTTACCTGTCTAATGCCCGATGCTGATGCCTCCTAGCCCAGATAGACCGCTGATACTATACTTGGTAGTATTCGAGAATTTCATGGGATGTGTTCTCGGTCAACATGATGAGTCAAGAAGAAAATAAAGAGCGATATACTATCTCAGTAAGAAATTCACTGAATGTGAGACAATATATTCGCCAATCGAGAAGTTATGTTGTGCCTTGATCTGGACAACCCGAAGACTGAGACAGTACATGTTGTACCATACAACTTGGCTCATCTCAAAACTGGATCCTCTAAAGTGCATGATGGAATCGACTGCTTTAAATGGAAGAATGGCCCGGTGGCAAATTCTGCTTTCCAAATTTGATATAGTCTATGTGAATTAAAATGCTATAAAATGGAGCACAATAGCAAATTTTCTGGCCAGTAGAGCTCTAGAATATTACGAGCCTTTGAACTTTGATTTCCCGAATGAAGATCTAATGTATGTTGCAACCACTGAAGAAGACCCTCAAGAAGGTCATCCTTGGGAGCTAAACTTCGATAGAGCCTCAAATGCTGTGGGTAACAGAATCGAGGCAGTCCTGGTATTCTCAAGTGGAGATCATTATCCCTTTACTAGCAAATTAAATTTTGATTGCACGAACAATATGGCAGAATACGAAACATGCATCATGGGTATCCGTGCAGCTATAGAACGTAAAATTAAAGTGCTAGAGGTATATGGGGATTCTGCACTAGTGATCTATCAACTCAAGAGAGAATGGGAGACAAGAGATCCCAAGTTGATCAATTACCGAAGCTGGTTCTTAAGCTAATTGAGGAGTTTGATGACATCACCTTCTATTACCTCCCACGAGATGAAAATCAGATGGCTGATGCCTTGGCTACTTTGGCTTCCATGATCAAAGTGAATAAACAAGAGGATGTAAAACCTATCCAGATGATGAGACTCTGGCTCATTGTTACAACATCGAAGAAGAAGAAGAAAAGGCTGATCACCGTTGGTATCACGATATACTGCGATATGTGAAGAATCGTGAATACCCTGACCAAGCAACTGCGAATGATAAAAGGACGCTAAGAAGACTAGCCGATGACTATGTCTTAGATGAGGAGATCCTATACAAAAGAAGAAAGGATCATGTGCTACTAAGATGTGTAGATGCTGTCGAGGCTAAGAAAATCTTGGAAGAAGTACACGAGGGTGTCTGCAGAACACATACCAATGGTTTTACAATGGCTAGGCAAATCATGAGATTCGAGTATTATTGGTCCATCATGGAAGGAGATTGCATTAGTCATGCCAAAAAATGTCATAAATGTCAAATTTATGGAGATAAAATTCATGTACCTCCATCACCTCTTCATGTTATGACTTCTCTGTGGCCTTTCTCTATATGGGGCATGGATGTCATTAGGCCAATCTCACCTAAAGCTTCTAACGGCATCGATTTGTCTTCGTGGTCATTGATTACTTTACAAAGTGGGTAGAAGCCGCTTCATATGCCAATGTCACAAAGTCGGCAGTCAGCAAGTTCTTAAAGAAAGAGATCATATGTCGACATGGAATGCCAAAAAAGATCATATCTGACGATGCACTAAATTTAAACAACAGCACGATATCAGAAGTCTGCAGTTAGTTCAAGATCAAACACCACAACTCATCATCATATCGCCTAAAAATGAATAGTGCAGTGGAGGCAGCCAATAAGAATATTAAGAAATCATGGGAAAAATGACTGAGACTTACAAAGATTGGCATGAGAAGTTACCATTTGCCCTTTATGCTTATCGAACATCTATCAGGACCTCAACCGGGGCAACGCCTTTCTCTCTAGTTTATGGAATGAAGGCGATTTTACCCATTGAAGTCGAGATTCCTTCTCTCCGAGTCTTGGCAGAATTTAAATTGGATGAAGCAGAATGGATCCAATCCCGATATGATCAGCTAAACTTGATTGAAGAGAAAGTGTTGAAAGCCATCCGTCATGGTCAGATGTACCAAAAGCCAATGATGCGAGCTTACAACAAAAAGGTTCGTCCTAGAGAATTTCATGAGGGGGACCTAGTATTGAAAAAGATCCTGCCTATACAAAATGATTTCAGAGGGAAATGGATGCCAAATTGGGAAGGATCTTATGTGGTAAAGAAGGCCTTTTTCTGGAGGAGCGTTGATTTTGACTGAGATGGATGGCAAAAGCTTGCCCAATCCTATGAATTTAGATTCAGTCAAGAAGTACTTCACCTAAAAAAAAGAAAAAAAAGGGAGAGGCCAAGGTGAAAACCAGCAAAGGGCGCCTTGAGACCAAAGGGGTTTTGAGTTGAAAACCGGGAAAAAGGGCAGCTCAAATTTTGATTGAAAATTGAACATGCGATGGTAGGGTTTTCTCAAAAGGAAGAACTTTATGTCTTGGGGCATCAACAAAGCACTCTGGATCTCCTAAACACATACCAAACTCAAGATGGTCCTCAAGAAGTTAGTGCGAGAAAGCTCGTGCTGCGATATCTGGGGCACCTATTTTCATCTTATTCGTCTTGTATTTCAGCAATGTTTGCTATCTTTGATTAATCCATTCATTTCGATCATTGCTCCCAATAAACTTCGATCTTGTCCATTGTTACAATCTTTTTCAAGCATTTTTACATTGAAATAACGATTAATGGACTAATAATATTCAAGTAAAAGGAGTTCTGCATATTGCTCTGAAAGGTTTTCTAAATAGTACAAGGATCTGAAAACAAGACCGCTATTTAGAACTAACAAAACTTAAGGGTTGGAAATATTTGAGAAAGAAAAGTCTAAATTGTGACTATTTCTTCGGATTTCCTGTCAAAGATACCAGCTGAACAAGAAGGCATGGTAACACATTAGTGATAGAACCTTGATAAACAACGAGCAATGACAACCTAAGCATTAAAAAGGGATCATTCTCGAAAAAAATGACATTCTGCATTCATGCAAATATCATTCATACACATCTAGTTAGGAACATTTGATTCATCATGATCATGACATCCTAATCACTAGGCATAAATAGGCCCATGAAATGGATTCTACAGGTCATGTTCCCCAGAGAACGGTGTAACAGATCAGTGAAACCGCAAATCTTATACCCCTAAAGTTGCAGTGGGATGGATTATAGTCATCGTGACGAATCTTATCTCCCTGAAGTTACAGTGGAATAGATTAAAGCCACAAATCGGATCTTCCTGAAGTTGCAGTGGAGCAGACTGAAGATAGCAAATCTTATCTCTTTGAAGTTGCAGTAGAGCAGATTAAAGCTATAAACCTTATCTCCCTGAAGTTGTAGTGGGGCAGGTTGAAGTTCAAGTCTTATTTCCCTGAAGTTGCAGTGGAGCAGACTGAAGATAGCGAATCTTATTTCCCTGAAGTTGCAGTGGAACATATTAAGGCTACAAATTATAAACCTTATCTCCCTAAAGTTGCAGTGGGGCAGATTGAAGTTATAAGTCTTATCTCCCTGAAGTTGCAGTGGAGTAGACTGAAGATAGCGAATCTTATTTCTCTGAAGTGGCAGTGAAACAGATTAAAGCTACAAATTACAAATATTATCTTCCTGAAGTTGCAGTGGAGCAGATTAAAGTTACAGATCTTATCTCCCTGAAGTTGCAGTGGAATAGATCGAGGATAGTAAATCTTATCTCCTTGAAGTTGTAGTGGAGCAGACTGAAGCTACTAATCTTATCTCCCTGAAGTTGCGGTGGAGTAGATTGAAGCAACAAATTCTATACCTCTGAAGTTGCAGTAGGTTAGAAAGATGCTACTTGAAGAAAATGAGCTCCAAGAGGTCAAGGTTCGGCGAGGCCGAGCAAAGTTGGTCCTTCTTAAAAGTCTTTGCTCCATTCTCGTTACACGACAACGAGCAAAGAAGGTCAGCTGTAATAGGCCCAATTTGCCCGGGTCCAAGACCAAATAAAAAACCAAACCAAAAATAAAATAATTAAACAGTCCAGTCCAATTTTACAAGCCCAAAATACTAAAAACCTAGCCCAAATTTTTACAGGCCCAAAAACTTAAAATTTTTTCAGAAAGCTAGAAACCCTAGGGTTTCTAGTGCCGCTGCTCCCATGTACGCCGTACTCCTTCTCGATTGCGCCGTCCGAGGCACCTCGTCCCGAGGCCTGAAGTCTCTGTCGCCCTTTCACCAAAGTGGCAAGAAGTCCGTTAACCCTCCATGGACGCCTGCAAAAAGGAAAGAAACAGAGCAGAGAAACAGTAGCAAACGAAGGCATAACCAATAGCAGTTGTAAAATCAAATGTTCAGCTATAAAAGCCATGAAAATAGCTTGTAATTTACACAGACAATCGAATACAAAAAAAAAACAAGAATTTCGAAACAAAAAATACAAGAAAAATATAAAGTTTCAAAATGTATTAACTTTATTTGTCTCTCTGATTTTATTTTAGAAACAATAAAATACAGTAAATATTAATAAAATCTCTTACCCGTCGTTTGGTCTCCGCACCATCGTCGGCGTTTCTTCCAATTCCAAAGGCTGTCGAATCCCTTGGGATTCGGCCAAAGCCGCGGCGGAGTATACTGAGAACCGAAAGGTTTTCTTTCTTTTTGACAATTTCGGATTGTTTTGGGATTTTTTAACTCCGGATCAGAGTCCTACGTGAAAAAATACAAAAAGCGGACTTTGGGCGATTTTTTTTTTGCCATCAGGGGCTACGGCTCATCGCCATGTGACCGGCGCCACGCCACGGGCCGATGGCAGGAGCCAAGGCCGGAGAAGGGGAGGGTGAGAGAAGGCTTAAAAGAGTTTTCTCAGTTTTCTTTTAAATGAGGGAAAATGTTTTTTTTTTTTGTATTTATACAGGGGTCAATACGACGCCGTTTTTGACTTAAACACAAGTTGCCAAAACGACATCGTTTTACTTATGACCTAAAACCCGGCCCGTTTTAAAGCCAAGATTCGCGTGTTTTTTCCCTCAAAAGGGATATTTACGCAGTTGATCCTTCCGCTTTTTCGCCCATTTTTAATTTAATCATGTCTCTTTTTTTTCTTTTTAATTTTACCCTGTAATTTTATTTTCGTTTCATCTTGGTCCATTATGAAACGACGCACTCCAGAGGATCGGGTTATTTGCCCATTTAGTCCTCGTTTGTTTTCGCGCTCTTCATTTTAGTTCGTTATTTATTTTATTCTTAATTTATCCTTTTAATTTAATTTGGGTTACGATTAAGTCCCCCATTTTTTAATTTATTTATTTGTTTATTTATTTGCCCATTTATTATTTCTTTATTTTTTATTTTTTTTATTTTTTATTGAGTATGTATTTTATTATTATCCATTATTATTATTATTTATGTACTTTATTACAAATTGCACCCTAATTTCATTTTCATTTTGATTTAGTCCCTTATTTTCAATCCTTCATAAACTATTTTCCTTTATATTTATTTATTTCCTTATTCTTTTATACTTAAAATTTGTTCTTTTATGTGCATATTTTGTCGCCTAATTATTATTATTATTATCATTATTATTAATGTTATTATTTTATGTTTTGATTATTTATATTAGAATTAGAATATTATTTCATTTATTTATCTATTTATTTATCTCTTACCCTTTTTATATGTTTAAATATATATATGATGTTTATATTTTCTTTATTTGTGCGCTTGTCTTTCGTATTATTCTTATCACTAATATCATTAATATTATTATTATTTATTTTTCCTCATTATCATTTAATTAGTATAAAATTAGAAGTTATAATATGATCATTGTTTGTTTATTTGGTGATTTATATTTATATATTATCATCGTTTATTAGTATGATATTTTTATATTTTTTGTATACCATTAGTGCTATCATTTTATTATTATAACCATGTCATGAATCGTGTTTAAACCTGCTTACGCATTTTTACTATGCCCAAATATACTAAACATATATTGTTTTATCCAAATGCGTCAACAAAAATTTTTAAAGTAAGGCAATATTTTGTATTTGGAAATTCGAGAAGTCGTACCCTAACTTACGGGGTTTCGATTTTTTTCGTCGGACCTAAATAACCGAATACCCTTTCAAGATTAGGACACATGAGATTTCAAAAATAAAAAGGGACAAACTTACTCTTAAGGATTCGAAGTGTCGCGTCCTAACTTACGGGGTGCGACATTTTGTTGCCTCGAGATAAGGAGGTCTTTAACATACTTTTTGATTTATTCAAATAATTTTTAGGTAAACATAATGTTAATGTAAAGAGGGATCGTATTTTAAACTCTTTTCAAGTTTTCAACTTTCGATATTAAGACATTAATTAATCAATTACGTACCAATTTTGGGCATTGCGAGGGTGCTAATCCTTCCTCGTGCGTAACCGACTCCCGAACTCATTTCTCGAAGTTTATAGACCAAAAATCATTGTTTTAGTAAATCAAACCGTTTATTAAAACGATCAAACCACGAGGTGGTCCGATCACACTTCATAAAAAAAAAGATTGGTGGCGACTCCCTATTTTTGTTTTCAAAATAAAAAGTCGATTTCAAAAAATATAGTTTCGACATAAATTATAGAATTTTATTTTTTGAGTTTTTTTAACGATAGATTATATTTGTAAAGCTTGTTGAAGTGTATTTTATATTAAAGATTTATTTATCTCATTATTTGATATTTATAAATATTTTTTAAATTTAATGATAAATTCGAAACAATACATCAAAACAATTTGACACCGATATTTATCAATATCAATAGAAAAATGTTATATTCACCAGTACATACTAAGGGCCCGTTCGTTGCTCCATCTGTGATGGACTTTTTTGGCCAAAAGTCCTTTTCAGTAAAAAGGAATAAAGAACAAGGGCCAGTGGAGAAATTTTTTCAATGTTTCAGAAGTCCTTTTTCACAGATGAAAAAGCAAAAAATTTTAGCTTTTCTCATAGTAAAAGGACTTTTGGCTGGTGTTTTACTTTTTTATCCTTATTATTTCTTCTTCCCACGTTACAGTTCTCTTTTTTTCCCCTTTTCTTTGTCTGATTTTTCCTCTGGTTCCTCTGGTGATTTTTCGCTTCTCTTCAATCTCTCGGTGGTGGGTGCTTTTCCATATTCTAATTTTCCTTCAATTCTCTTTATTCCAACTGATTCTTTGCCTTCTCCCTTTCGGTTCCTTGCCTTTCTCTCGGAATGTGTTTTGCTGCGTAATAAATTTCCCTTTCCGCTTTTGTATTTTTGTCTACTTACCTTTTGTTGTTGAATCAGAGTCAGGTGTGAGGGTGCTTTGAGTTCCAGTAGTTTCTTGCGGTGTTTGTTGCGGTGCTTTGGCTGGTGCAATTTCAGCTTCTTTGACTACTCCTCTCGATGTCGTGAAAACAAGGTTGATGACTCGTGTCCATGGGAATAAAGTTGCTTGATGCTATGTATAGTGGGGTTAATGCGACGGTGAAGCGATTTTCAAGGAGGAAGGTTGGATTGGTTTGACTAGTGGATCAGGGCCTAGAGTTGTTCATAGTGCTTGTTTTTCACTTTGGGCTATTTTGCATTTGAGATCGCCAGTGCTTGCAATTTTGCATCGTGATTCTGGAGAACAAGGAGAAAGAGTTGTCCAAAATCGGTGTTGCACCGCTTGAGTTACAATTAGTGGTGATAATGCTAATTTTATCAACTGCTTTGTTAATTTTGTTTTGTTGCCATGTAGTGTAGTTCAAAGAAACTGATTTTTGGCATTGCACTTCTTGGTTAGAGTTTCATTTTTTCTACTAATATATATCAATGTAAAATAAGTTTGATTAATGGACCAATGTATGAAGAACCTTCTTATTCCATATTACCTCGCATTCAATATGTTTGCTGAATTTTACATTTTCTGTTTGTAACATCCGGTACCATGCTTGCTAGTCCATGAACATTTGTAGATTTCACATCAATAATAGGTTAAAATTTCTATGACTTCCAAGTTGACTAGGTAGTAATGGTTTTTTTGTGGTCATCTCTTGTTCTGGTCTTTTAGATAAATTTTATGGATTAGTGGCTTGTTATTGGTTTGGTGAATGATTAATAAATGATTGATGGTGCTCCATTGAGGGTGCTGTAAGTAATGTAGATCCCACCTCCATCACTGTAAAGTTTTCTGCTCCAACTTAGGTGGAGATAACGCATCATATCGATTTAACTCACAATATTGGCAATGGTCTGTAATTCTCTCTAATGAAAATGTCAATATGAAATCTATCATAGTTTTTCCTCTACAAAATTCCCTGTTAAGTTTTGCATGAAGACTGCTATTAGAATCAAGTAACTATAACTTGCTCTTGTGATGTTTTTGGTGTGGAATATTAAATTATCTAGAATCAAGAAATGTACTTGTTAAATTATAAAAATCAGAAACTGATATATCTGTCCTAGAAAATACTAGTTAGTTTATAGTTATGTGAGTGAATGCATGAAAGAAATTTCCCCTGCTGCTGTTGGTGGATATTATACGTTCATCCCTTTAGAAACTCTATGTAACACCCCAAACCCGGCCCATGCAATATGACCGGATCTGACATGTCACATGAAGAAAACGTGATAAATCCTTATGATTCGTACTAAAATAGGTGTAATTTGATTATGGTTAAGAAAACAAGTTTGGATGTGAATATTTGATAAAATACAACTAATTTTTGAAAGGTTGATTGACGAGTCGAAAATCGAGGTAGTGAACTTTAAAACCATGACTTTTGAAAATGACGTTGAAAATTTGAAAGAGAATTCGAGTTAAATTATTTGTACATATTTATTATGAAAACCGTTTATAAATCAATTTTGGAAAACCGTTATTTATGATTTTAGAAAATTCCCCATTTAAAATAAAGCAAGAAAAATAATAAGTACGCTAAACATAAAACCAAATAAAAATATCCTGCAGGAGCCTTATTACAACTTTAAAACCCGAAATAATAAAAGCAACGAAATAATACGAAAAAGAAGTTTACTAAAGTCCGAAAATAACAATCCAAAAGTATGGCCTCCACCGAGTCATCCATGGCCCCAAGTCCTCGTCACTGAGCATTACCTACAAGGGTTAAGAAAAATAGAGAGTGAGTTACAAGAACTCAGTGTATAATCCCCTTACCGTTGTCCACTCGGCCTGAACCCATTTAGCATCATCTTGGGCCTAAGCTCATTTACATAACAGAATATATATGTGCAATGTATGTAACCCAACCCATCCATCCAACACACCCCCGTACCAGCCTATCACACCTGTGGGGATCAAGTCAACCCACCCCGCCAATCACACCAATTCGCAGGCATATTGCCATTTATAATAATTTATTGTGGTCAAGCCACCGATATCATACGTAAACATTATAATAAACATTTTATTGTGGCAATGCCACCAGGCTACACTTCTCTTCATCATTTTTCCCATCCTATGCAATATATAAAAATGCAGCATACATAATAAGATATTCTCATATAAAAAGCAACCATTAATCAAGTAATTTATTACAATGACTCGGCCCATTTAAGGCATTCTAGCAAATCGGCCCTCTAGGGGCATTTTCGTAATTCGGCCCATAAAGGTATTTTCGTAATTCGGCCCATAAGGGTATTTTTGTAATTTAACAATTTTAATGCCGATTTTGTCAAATCTTTCAAAATAGTATACTTTAAGCAAATTCCTCGTTTTATGCAATTTTTTTACGATTTTTAGCCGTATAATAATAACAATCTACTATTCGACATGTTACCGAACCATAATTCTACGGGATTATGGTGTGAGATTACACACCTGATTATGGTAAGTATTAAACTCTCTTGATCGTCGACACCTATGACATCATAACACTCGATTAATCTAATGAACGAGATTTTTATTAATCCAAAACTAAACCAAGCTATCTATTGAAACGCTTACCCTCGATATCGTGAACGACCACGATTTGTCTATTCTCACCGGATGATGGTCCACAACCCGGTGGAAAATCTCGAACCGCCGAAACCGCTCTACGCTTGAACTTAGGAGTAGGAATGGCAATTCCAATCCTTTTGTGTTCTCCAATCGCTTTTCCTTTCAACACGGTTCCACTTGCCTCCATTGGAAAAATCTTAATCAAAACGATATTACGATGATATATATATATATCGATTGTTTAAGAAAAAAGGTTCGGCTTACCACTATTTCCGCAGAATCAACAAGCGAATATCAACAATCAATATAGTCCCTAGAATAAACGTATATACCTAATCGTCAATCCGTTTTAGCAGAATAACCAAGTATTGAGATATTGAACCTTAAAGAAATCCATTACCTCGACAATAATAGATCCACTTCGATCTATTGGACGCAAGACTAGAAGTGATTCGGCTAAGATGTGATATTCGTCCAATCCACTAAAGTACTACAAATAGAAGATTATCAAAATATGAGGGAGTGAGGGAAAACACCATTTCGGTTTAGAAACAATATGAAATAACCAAATGATGAGGAATACTCATTCGGCTAAGGAGAAAAAGATTGAAAAGATTTGAATAAAACACTTACTCGGTTTAATCAAGAAAGAATAATCCAACTTGTAAGATCAAGAAGAGAAGATGATCAAGGTTCGGTTAGTGAAGGAAAAATGGAGAAAGATTTGAAGGAATAGTGAATAGGAAAAGAAGTGATAACCCAAGAGAAATTAGAGAGTTTCGGCCATCCAAAGAAAATGAGCAAAAGTGGTTTGAGGGTCACGGCAAAACAAGGGAGAAAAATGAACAATTTTGGACTAGAAAGTTTCGGCCAAAGTAAGGGGAAAACAAATAGGAAGAGAAAGTACCAAAATGACTTTAGTGATTCGGCATAACAAAGGAAAAAAGGAACTATTTTGGCCTAGAGTGTTTCGGCAAGAAAGGAAAAAGGTTTAGAAAAGAAACACAAAATGTTCAAACAGAAGAAAATTATACCTCTCATACACTAAACTAACAAAAATTCGACTCTCAACTCCCCTCTCAAAACAGTGTGGCATCTTTTGCCCAAAAGGATAGATGTTGACCAAAATGTCTTTCCAAAACATCACCCACAATATTAGCCAACATGTTCCCTTCACTTGCCTTTTTCTTTTGATTCTTTCCTTCATCATCCCTTATCTTCCTCCATACCATATTTCTTTAGCCACCTTTCCATAATTAAAAAGTCTTCCTTGCCTTAAATACCACCTTGGCTGATACTTAGGGAAGGAATACAAAAATAAAATCCCAAAATTTGCACTAGGTGGGATTCGAACTCCACCCCTCAAGCCCATACATGCAACGCCACACCACTCCTCTTCTAGCTTCACTTGTGCTAGCAAAATGCACACTTATTTCCATAAATCTTGATGCCACCTACCTTCTCTCTTTAAAGTGCTTAAACACAAAATTTTTTTGCTAAGGCCCAATTCAACCCCGAGCCTTCTTAGGACCCCTAAACGTATTCAATTAATATTTTTAACTAGCCTAATGCAAGAAATATTGCAACACATAAAATTCTAAATTTTAGGATGTTACAATTCTACCCCCTTAAAGAAATTTCGGCCTCGAAAATTTACCTGATTAAAAGATATGAAGATATTGTTTCCGAATTGCGTCCTCTGGCTCTCATGTAGCCTCCTCTGATCCGTGATTACGCCATAGAACTTTGACTAACGGTACTGACTTCCTTCTCAGCACCTTAACGTCCCGATCTAAAATCTGTACTGGCTCCTCCTCGAAAGACAAGTCAGGTCTTAACTAAACTTCCTCCACTAGTACAACATGAGACGAATCCGAACGATAACGCCTTAATATCGATACATGGAATACACTATGTATCTGACTTAACTCCGGAGGTAACTTAAGTTGATAAGCCACTGGTCCAACACGCTTCAGTATCCGGTAAGGTCCGATGAACCTAGGGCTCAACTTGCCCTTCCGTCCAAATCTAAAGATCTTTTTCTAAGGTGAGACCTTCAGAAAGACCTGATCACCCACCGCGAATTCTATATCTTTACGCCTGTGTCCGCGTCGATTTATTCTCGTGCATGCAAGCTTCTTTAACCGCGTGCGAATTACCTTAACTTTTCATCCGCTCTCAGAGATCAAATCAGGGACCCAACAACTCGCCGCTCCCACAATTTCGGTCAAGTAGAGTACGACGACTACGACCATACAACGCCTCGTAGGGTGCCATCCGATACCGGATTGATAGTTTGTTGTTGTAAGCAAACTCTGCCAACGGTAGGAAATCTTCCCAACTACCCCTGAAATCGATCACACAGCCTCTTAACATATCTTCTAGAATCTGGATCACTCTCTCCGACTGACCATCTGATTGCGGATGAAACGCCATGCTGAAATTTAACCTTGTACCCAAAGCTTCATGTAAAGCCTTCCAAAATCGTGATGTAAACCTAGGGTCCTGTCCGATATAATAGACATTGGTACCCCATGTAACCTCACGATCTCTGCTACATACAACTTGGCCAACTTCTGCAATGAATAATCCGTACGAATAGGTAGGAAATGAGCAGTCTTCGTTAACCGATCCACTATAACCCACACGAAATCTTTCTTAGTAGGCGTTAAGGGTAACCCACTAACAAAGTCCATCGTTATCCTTTCCCATTTCCATAATGGAATTTTCACCGATTAAAGCAACCCTGATGGTAATTGATGTTCCGCCTTCACCTGCTGACATGTCAAGCACTTGCTCACAAAATCAGTAATCTCCCTTTTTAACCCTGGCCACCAATATTGCTCACGGAGGTCTCGGTACATCTTATTTCCCCCGGGGTACATAGCATATGGACTACTATGTGCCTCACGCAAAATCATTTGCCTCAATTCTGAATCCTTGGGCATACAAACTCTTCCGCGGAAACACAATACTCCATCACTATTCAGTCCAAAATCCCCTATCTCACCACCTTCCACTTGCTGAAGTCGAGGACCCAACGCTTCATCTATCAACTGCTTTTCCTTAATCTGACTTACCCATGCAGGCTTCACCTGAAGTTCGGCTAGCAAACTACCATCTTCATAAAGACTGAGATGAGCGAACATCGCTCTCAAATCTGGTATCACCTTACGACTCAATGCATCTGCCACTACGTTAGCCTTTCCGGGATGATATTCGATTGAGAAGTCATAATCCCTCAATAGTTCTATCCACCTCCGCTGTCTTAAGTTCAACTCCTTCTGGATAGGGAAATACTTCAGACTCTTATGATTCGTATAGATAATCGACTTCTCACAGTACATATAGTGTCTCCAAATCTTCAGAGCAAACACCACTGTAGCTAACTCCAAATCATGAGTGGGATAGTTCACCTTATGCGGCTTTAATTGACAGGATGCATAAGCCACCACTTTTCCCCCTTGCATCAACACACATCCCAAGCCCGTGTGTGACGCATCACAATAAACAATAAACTCCTTATCAGCCTCAGGTTGAATCAATACCGGTGCTTCCGTCAAAATCTTCTTCAATTCCTCAAAGCTCTCTTACTGCTTATCAGACCACACAAACGGTACTCCTTTTCGCAACAACCTAGTTAGGGGTGCAACAATCAACGAAAACCCCTAAAAAAAACGCCTGTAATACCCCGCCAAACTTAGAAAACTCCGAATTTCAGCCACTGACTTCGGTGGCTTCCAATCCAACACAGCCTCGACCTTTCGGGGATCAACTCTAATTCCTTCGGCAGACACCACATGCTCTAAAAAGGTCACTTCCTTCAGCCAAAATTCACACTTACTGAATTTGGCATACAGTTGCTTTTCTCTTAATATCTGCAATACAACTCGTAGATGCGAATCATGTTTTTCTTCATTCTTCGAGTACACTAAGATATCATCTATGAACACCACCACAAACTGGTCTAAATAGGATTGGAAAACCCGGTTCATCATGTTCATAAATGTAGCTGGTGCATTAGTCAACCCAAACGGCATCACCAAGAACTCGTAATGCCTATAACGAGTTCGAAACGCAGTCTTATGAATATCCGCCTCCTTGACCTTAAGCTGGTGATAACCCGATCTCAAGTCTATCTTCGAGAAAATCGAAGCTCCTCGCAACTGATCAAACAGATCATCGATCCTTGGTAACGGATACTTGTTCTTGATCGTCAACTTATTCAACTGTCTGTAATCGATGCATATACGCATTGATCCGTCCTTTTTCTTAACAAACAAGACCGGCGCTCCCCACGGTGACACACTCTGTCGAATAAATCCACGATCCAACAACTCTTGAATTTGAGATTTAAGCTCCGCTAACTCCTTTGGTGCCATTCTATAAGGAGCAATGGACACCGGAGCCGTTCCTGGCAACAGCTCAATGCCAAACTCCACCTCCCGATCCTGAGGCAATCTAGGAAGTTCCTTGGGAAAGACGTCCGAAAACTCTTTCACCGTTCTGACACTTTCTATCGTCAACTCTTTGGCATCCAAATCACTGATAAAGGCTAAGAACGATCCACACCCCTTTTGCACCAACTTTTCTGCCTTTAAAGCAGATACCACATTAGACAGATAGTTTCTTCTTTCACCTATCATCATCACTTCCTTATCCTCCGAAGTTCTTAGCACCATTTGTTTTGCAGCACAATCTAAGTTCGCACGGTGTTTCACCAACCAGTCCATGCCCAAAATAAGGTCAAACTCGCCGAATGGCAGTTCCATCAAATCCGCTAGAAATATTTCCCCCTGAGTCTCTAAGGGCACATCCCTAAACAACTTATTTACTATCACCGACTGTCCTAAATGGCTAATTACAGTGGTTTCTCTAGCAGCAATCTCAGATCTAATATTCAGATTTCTAGATACCGCACAAGTAACATACGAATGGGTGGATCCAATATCTATCAAAGCAGTAACAGGTACATCAGATATGAAGAATGTACCGGTTATTACAACAGGTGCATCAACATCCTCTCGACGTCTGACCGCATAGACTAACCCTGGCTGTTTCGCCTTCGCGTTACCCCTATTACCAGTACCTCTACCCGGTGCACCCTGACCTCGTCCTACGCCATTACCACCTCGACCTGGCCCACGGCCTCTCGGTGGCTACTTGGCGCCTCTAGCTTGCTACGCAACATCGTTATGAACACCCTGAGCCTGAGCAGGCTGTCGAGGACAATCCTTAAACCGATGATCATTGGAACCACATCTGTAACAACCACCGGTTCTCTTCCAGCATTCACCCGAGTAAAGTTTTCCACAATCCACACATGGTTGTAACTGATTAGTAGCAGCTGGTACTCTCGCTCGAGCTGGCTCCTCATTCCTGGGCCTCTTCTGAAACCCTCTAGCAGGACCTGAGTACCCAGAGTCTTTCTTGTTTCTGCCCCTATCCTTGTCTCGGTTTTGCCTCTCCGAGTGTTTAACCTCTTCAGCTATCTTGGCTATCTCCACCAGTGTGGCAAAATTCCTCTCCTTCTGTGGGGCTATCAGTACCCGCAACTCATCACGCAACCCGTCCTCAAAATGCACACAGCGTTCGTAGTCAGTCGGCACTATTCCTCGAGCATACCGACTCAAACGCAGAAATTCCGCCTCGTATGCTACCACAGATTTACCTCCTTGGACCAGATTCAGGAATTCCTTCATTCGGGCATCCACATAGCTAGCCCCGACATATTTTCCTTAAAATACGGTTTTAAAGAATTCCCAGGTAATGCGATCAGCCTGAGTGCCTTCCCGAACAGTGAGCCACTACTGATACGCCTCGTCTCTCAGCAAAGACACTACTCCTTTCAGTTTTTGCTCAGCGGTGCAATCCAGATCGTCCATGATCCGCTCTACAGCCTCAAGCCAGTACTCTGCTACATTAGGGGCTACACCCAAAATACCTCTAAAAACCTCAGCTCTATTCGATCTGAGTCACTCTGATATCGACCCACGAGCTGCCGACCCAGTTCTTGCCCCAGCAACCCTTTCCAGAACTCGCAACATTGCTTGGGACAGAGCGTCGTCCTCTCTCATACGATCGTGTGACCCAGCTTCAGTCACAGGTGACGCAGGTGCGTCTATTTCAGGCATATGTCCCGATGCCTCAGACACAACTCTAGTACATCGGCCTCTACTACTGCCACGTCTACCGCGCCCACGTCCTCTAACGCTCATATTTACTAATTCGATTTAATCTGATTAAGAGTCTTATGAATCAGTATGCTATTTCAGTGTTTATTAAACAATATTTTATGAAGTATAGGAAGTAAAGTCGTTTTCGCAAAACGCATCCTATAGTCTCAATCTCTATAGTTTCAGCTCCTAAAACTAAAAGTTCTAGAGTGTTTCTACAGCCATACCACAATCATCATAATCATAAAATGATAACATATACTTACTTGACTTGGTGTCGGATACCCGTGGTGCCATACTTCTTTTAAAACATGCATTTATAATAAAAGAATTCAAACAGCTTTAGAAAACGTTTTTAAACCCAAACCACAGCCGAGTTTTTCAACTTGGCTCTGATACCATTAAATGTAACACCTCAAACCCGGCCCATGCAATATGACCAAATCTGACATGTCACATGAAGAAAACGTGATAAATCCTTATGATTCATACTAAAATAGGTGTAATTTGATTATGGTTAAGAAAACAAGTTTGGATGTGAATATTTGATAAAATACAACTAATTTTTGAGAGGTTGATTGACGAGTTGAAAATCGAGGTAGTGAACTTTAAAACCATGACTTTTGAAAATGACGTTGAAAATTTGAAAGAGAATCCGAGTTAAATTATTTGTACATATTTATTATGAAAACCGTTTATAAATCAATTTTGGAAAACCGTTATTTATGATTTTAGAAAATTCCCCATTTAAAATAAAGCAAGAAAAATAATAAGTACGGCTAAACATAAAACCAAATAAAAATATCCCAGAGGCCTTATTACAACTTTAAAACCCGAAATAATAAAAGCAACGAAATAATACGGAAAACAAGTTTACTAAAGTCCGAAAATAACAATCCAAAAGTATGGCCTCCACCGAGTCATCCATGGCCCCAAGTCCTCGTCACTGAGCATTACCTACAAGGGTTGAGAAAAATAAAGAGTGAGTTACAAGAACTCAGTGTATAATCCCCTTACCGTTGTCCACTGGGCCTGAACCCATTTAGCATCAACTTGGTCCTAAGCTCATTTACATAACAAAATATATATGTGCAATGTATGTAACCCAACCCATCCATCCAACACACCCCCGTACCAGCCTATCACACTTGTGGGGATCAAGTCAACCCACCCCGCCAATCACACCAATTCGCAGGCATATTGTCATTTATAATAATTTATTGTGGCCAAGCAACCGATATCATACGTAAACATTATAATAAACATTTTATTATGGCAATGCCACCAGGCTACACTTCTCTTCATCATTTTTCCCATCCCATGCAATATATGAAAATGCAACATACATAATAAGATATTCTCATATAAAAAGTAACCATTAATCAAGTAATTTATTACAATGACTCGGCCCATTTAAGGCATTCTAGCAAATCGGCCCTCTAGGGGCATTTTCGTAATTCGGCCCATAAGGGCATTTTTGTAATTCGGCTCATAAGGGCATTTTTGTAATTTAACAAATTTAATGCCGATTTTGTCAAATCTTTAAAAATAGTATACTTTAAGCAAATTCCTCGTTTTATGCCATTTTTTATGATTTTTAGCCGTATAATAATAACAATCTACTATTCGACATGTTACCGAACCATAATTCTACGGGATTATGGTGTGAGATTACACACCTGATTATGGTAAGTATTAAACTCTCTTGATCGTCGGCACCTATGACATCATAACACTCGATTAATCTAACGAACGAGATTTTTATTAATCCAAAACTAAACCAAGCGATCTATTGAAACGCTTACCCTCGATATCGTGAACGACCACGATTTGTCTATTCTCACCGGATGATGGTCCACAACCCGGTGGAAAATCTCGAACCGTCGAAACCGCTCTACGCTTGAACTTAGGAGTAGGAATGGCAATTCCACTCCTTTTGTGTTCTCCAATCGCTTTTCCTTTCAACACGGTTCCACTTGCCTCCATTGGAAAAATCTTAATCAAAATGATATTACGATGATATATATATACCGATTGTTTAAGGAAAAAGGTTCGACTTACCACTATTTCCGCAGAATCAACAAGCGAATATCAACAATCAATATAGTCCCTAGAATAAACGTATATACCTAATCGTCAATCCGTTTTAGCGGAATAACCAAGTATTGAGATATTGAACCTTAAAGAAATCCCTTACCTCGACAATAATAGATCCACTTCGATTAATTGGACGCAAGACTAGAAGTGATTCGGCTAAGATGTGATATTCGTCCAATCTACTAAAGTACTACAAATAGAAGATTATCAAAATATGAGGGAGTGAGGGAAAACACCATTTCGGTTTAGAAGCAATATGAAATAACCAAATGATGAGGAATACTCATTCGGCTAAGGAGAAAAAGATTGAAAAGATTTGAATAAAACACTTACCCGGTTTAATCAAGAAAGAATAATCCAACTTGTAAGATGAAGAAGAGAAGATAGTCAAGGTTCGGTTAGTGGAGGAAAAATGGAGAAAGATTTGAAGGAATAGTGAATAGGAAAAGAAGTGATAACCCAAGAGAAATTAGAGAGTTTCGGCCATCCAAAGAAAATGAGCAAAAGTGGTTTGAGGGTCACGGCAGAACAAGGGAGAAAAATGAACAATTTTGGACTAGGAAGTTTCGGCCAAAGCAAGGGGAAAAGAAATTGGAAGAGAAAGTACCAAAATGACTTTAGTGATTCGGCATAACAAAGGAAAAAATAAACTATTTTGGCCTAGAGTGTTTCGGCAAGAAAGGAAAAAGGTTTAGAAAAGAAACACAAAATGTTCAAACAAAAGAAAATTATACCTCTCATGCACTAAACTAACAAAAATTCGGCTCTCAACTCCCCTCTCAAAACAGTGTGGCATCTTTTGCCCAATAGGATGGATGTTGACCAAAATGTCTTTCCAAAACATCACCCACAATATTAGCCAACATGTTCCCTTCACTTGCCTTTTTCTTTTGATTCTTTCCTTCATCATCCCTTATCTTCCTCCATACCATATTTTTTTAGCCACCTTTCCATAATTAAAAAGTCTTCCTTGCCTTAAATACCACCTTGGCCGACACTTAGGGAAGGAATACAAAAATAAAATCCCAAAATTTGCACTAGCTGGGATTCGAACTCCACCCCTCAAGCCCATACATGCAACGCCACACCACTCCTCTTCTAGCTTCACTTATGCTGGCAAAATGCACACTTATTTCCATAAATCTTGATGCCGCCTACCTTCTCTACTTAAAGTGCTTAAACACAATTTTTTTTTGCTAAGGCCCAATTCAACCCCGAGCCTTCTTAGGACCCCTAAACGTACTCAATTAATATTTTTAACTAGCCTAACGCAAGAAATAATGCAACACATAAAATTCTAAATTTTAGGATGTTACACTCTATGGATTTAATTCCCCTCGCATATCTATGAAGAAATGGCTTCTTTAAATTTCTGTACGAGTTTACCTTCCTTAATTATTTCTCATGTGCATGATGGCTTTTTGCTGTCGATGTTTATTGGATAAAAGTAAGTAAAACATGAAACCTTTTCTTTGGTTGGATGGTGATCAAATACGGGAATTGGCATGACCTGAACATATCCTTAAATATGTTCTTAGATGATGACGGTGAATCAAGCAATTTAAGTGGTTTTGAAATGGAATTAACAAGAGATGCTATAGCTTCTAGTTTAATGAATTCACTTTAAATTGTAAATGCTATTGTAAAATTTTTAGTATTTATATTTGGTATATAAATATTATCCCTTTTTGAAACTTTAATCCAAATATATGTAATATTTTAATTTGTTACGTTTATATTTTCTATATTATGTTAATATCTAATATGAGTTTTACAAATGTGTTAAAAGCATTAAAAATAAAAAAAATAATTTTTAAAATAATACAATTGTGTCAATATCTAATTTCAAATATTTAATTATTATATTTTAATATTTTAATATAGTTTATATATTCTAATTAAATTTAATAAATAATTAATATTAATTACTTAGAAATATTTAAAATTAATATTATTTATTAAAATATTAACAATAAATTATAATAAACTATTTTTTATATTTTTGCTAAAATATCATAATATTAACTAATTTGAACATTATTTAAATACATATTTGTTACTTTATAATATCATGTCTAAAATAGACATTTTACTACTCAAAAGCACTTTTTGACAGCAATGCCAAACACTTAAATTTTTCAAAAGCACTTCTCAAAAGCATTGCCAAACTGGCCCTAACTATGTTACTTCAAACTTGACACTTTCACGAGTCAAAACTTATATTAAATTTTATTTAGGTATAAGGGAAAAGTACATATACTTTATATAGGTAAAAACTCCTTAAATAAACTCTTATCATAAACCAACATTTTGATTAAAATAAGAGTTTATTTAGGTACAGAGGAAAGACCATTTTATTTTAGTGTCGAAATAAATTATAAATGTTTAGAGGACTGAAGGAAAATTTTATGTAAAAAAATCTTAAAAGTGAATTAATAATTTTTTAAAGGATTAAATTTGTAATTTTTGGAAGGATCAAAATGTGATATTTAAAGAACCCATTTGCATATTTAGATTTGCTCTTGCTTAAGTACAATTGAAAGGATTAAATGCTTATTTAAGTAGAATAATTAAAATATGTGTTGTGGTTGCTTACTTCATCTCTTAACTATGAGATTAGAGGTTTGATTTCCGTTCATGGAATATAGCTTCAGATACGGGCAAAATACCCAAATATACAAAAAAAAATTATTTACGGAAAAGGGCCATTTCTCCACAAAACGCGTCTACGTCAACGCGTTTTGTGGGGATGCTGGCAGAAGCGCGCCCCTGGGAGCGCTTTTGCCACATCAAAGACAAAGCGCTACGACGAGGACGCGCTTTGCTGATGTGGCAAAAAAGCCCCTGTGGCTTCGCTTGTCCTCCTTCCTGTGTCTGCCTTTTTCACTGCTTTTTAGTGTTAGTGTATGAAATTTTATGGTTTTATTACATATATTAAAATTAAATTACAATAAAAAAAATAAACAACTTCTATTTTATTAAAGATATTAAAATTAAATTACAATAAAAAAATAAACTACTTCTATTTTATTAAATATATTAAAACTAAATTACCAAAAATAAAAAATGAAAAACAACTTTTTATTTTATTACATATATTAAAATTAAATTACAATAAAAAATTAAACAATTTCTATTTTATTAAAGATATTAAAATTAAATTACAATAAAAATAAACAACTTCTATTTTATTAAAGATATTAAAATTAAATTACAATAAAAATAAACAACTTCTATTTTATTAAATATATTAAAACTAAATTACAAAAAATAAAAATAAAAACAACTTTTTATTTTATTAAAAAAATTAAAATTAAATTACATATAAAAAATAAACAACTTCTATTTTATTGAAGATATTAAAATTAAATTACAAACACAAATAAAAAACAACCTTTATTTTATTAAAAAAAATAAAAATTATAAAATAAAAATTAATTAAAATTGCATAAACCTAAAAAATATTAAATAATATTGAAAAATTAAAATTAAAACTTACCATTTGCATTTGATCGACGGAGATTTTCTTATCGTCTAGACGAATTAATTCCCCGGCCATTGGTAATACGATCGAAAATTTTAAAAATTTTCAAAAAAATATATTAAAATTTTTTTAAAAAGGGCTTTTTTGTAAATATTAAAGGACTATTTTGAAATTTGAGAGGAAGTTTCAAGGACTTTAAGAGAAATTTGAGAGGAATTTGAGAGAAAGTTGAGAGAATGTTTAGTAAGGACTAAAGTGTGAAAAAAAATAAAAGGGTTGAGGGTTTTTATAGGGAAACTTTTGGACCGTTGGAGGCCTAACGGTCAAAAAAATTTTGACCGTTGCAGGACAAAAGCGCGCCTCTGGGGGAGCGCTTTTGTCACATCAGCAAAGCGCGTCCTCGTCAATAGCGCTTTGTCTTGATGTGGCAAAAAAAGCGCTCCCAGGGCGCTGCTCTCTGCTTGCATCCCCACAAAACACGCTGACGTGGACGCGTTTTGTGGGGAAATGACCCTTTTTCCGTAAATTTTAAAAAAATCGGCCCTTTTCCGTAAATAATTTTTTTTGGTATATTTGGGTATTTTGTCCTTCAGATACTACTAAATATCCTAATTTTAATAAAAAAAAATGAACATATTTAAGAACATAAAAATAATTAAAAGTTTGGTTTAATAATTTAGTGAAAAAGAATTACCACCAACAGTGTTTGTAAGTGAAAAGGGAATCCATTTGTTATCCTACTTCTTCAACTTGTTTTTTGGTTCTTTAGAAATATTGAAGACTACAAAGATATTGTCCAAAAGAGACAAAACAAAAGACCGAAATTCGTTTCAACCAGAGCGCTCTAGTTCTAGACATGATCCACTTCAACTGCTTTCACACTTCCGCCCCCAATTGCTGCCTCATGTGTTCCGTTGACCGCATTCCCTCTCCTTTTCACCACCCCTTTTCTCACTATTAGTTCCGTCGCCCAATCCCCTGCGTGTAGCACTATGTATGTTCCGATCCCACCTATTAATCCATATGCTATCGAATATGTCAACGGCATCATTATCAATGTCACAAATGCAGGGATTGCCTGCCTCATGTCCTCCCACTCTATCTCCACCACCGCCCTCATCATCAACACTCCCACCAATATCAACGGCGGCCCCACCGCCCACGCCGGTATCGACGCCAACAACGGCGTGAAGAAAAATGCCAAGAAAAAGTAACCCGCCACCGTCAACGCCGTTAATCCCGTCCGTCCACCTTCGCGTATCCCCGTCGATGATTCGATGAATGCCGTCACTGGGGATGTCCCCAGCAATGATCCCACCACGATCGACGTTGCATCCGATATGAAAGCGAAATATTGGCCCTCGAAATCGCCGTTTTGGTCGGTGAAACCGGCGAATCTCGCCATGGAATACAATGTACCGGTTGTATCCAATATGTCAACGTATAAAAAGGTGACCAAAGCCTCCCAAAAGTAACCTTTACTTAAATTTTTAAAACTCAAAGCCCCAGCTGTGGTTTCGATTAAATGGACGTCGACGACTTTCTTGAAATACTCGTAAGCAGAATTCCCGGCGTCGGTGTTCGGAAAAGCCGTCACCCTAGTGTTACGAAACCAAGACACGGCCGTCACGAACACTATTCCATAAATCATAGCACCTTTTATATTTTTCACCAAACAATATGCTATGATCACAAACCCCACGATTCCAAGCCATAATGTGGGATTCTCCATTCTGTCACGTAAACATAATATATCACCGGAGACGGTGCCGCCGGGTATCAGAGTGACGGTTCCGTTAACCGCCGCTAAAACAGGGGCGACTGAAACCCGAGATGAACTTGGGCACCCGCCTAGAGTAACAAGGGTCGACGGATTATACCCGATTAACCCGATTCCTTGGTTATTTTGTAACCCGATAAAGGCGAGAAAAAGTCCGATACCTGCGGAAGAACTGATCCTAACCGGTTTAGGTACCAACTTAGCTAACTTGGCCCGGAACCCAATGGCTGAAATGAAGAGAAAAATTAAGCCTTCTAGAAAAACTGCCGCTAAAGCACTTTCATATGGGACATTACCCGACCCGTGAAACCCGACAACGGTATAGGCAAAATACGCATTTGCCCCCATACCTGGAGCCAAAGCGAGGGGCAAATTCGCGAAAGTACCCATAATTAAACAGCCAATAAGAGAAGAAGCAACGGTGGCGACTATGAGATCTTTACGTACTGTTTCCAAGCACGAAGAGTAACCCGGGTTGACCGGGTCGAATTTGCATGGCGAATCGGGCTGGATGATTCGGAGAGTCGACCCGGTGCAGTTGGATAACGGAACGGAAGGGTCGGAACATAAAGGAAGACAATCTGAGACGCCGCAAGGGCCGCCTGAGTCGGCGAGGATGGAAGCGTTGACGGCTAAGATGTAAGCCATGGTGAGGAAAGTGGCGGTGCCGGCACGTAACTCGGTGGTGAAAGTAGAGTTCCTTTCCGCTAGTTTGAAACGTTTCCCCACCCGGCTATTGGCAACGGCTGAATTGAGTCGAGTTAAGAAGGTTTTGGGTGGTGAATGATGATCCATAACCATGGGAAAGGAAAAAAGAAAGAAACTTGGTTTAGAATGTAAGAAGAAAAGAGTATTTATATATAATACATATGGATATTTACCGAAAGAATGGTGAAATTTTATGGGAAAAATTGATGGCAAAAGATGATTAGAGGAAAAAGGGAAGAGATTCTATAGAAAGAAAGTGAGAAGAAAGGATCTTTTTTTATAAGGAAAAAGTATCTGAGAATTTGCACAACAAATTAATATAGATTACGACCGCGACCATGATGATGATCATCATCATCATCAAACTTTTTTATTTTGCAGACAGGTTTTATTTTTTTTAGTGTGAACCACAACCAGATTTATTCACGCTTACTTGCTACTATGTGTTCCTCTTTTCTAATCTATAAAAAGGTTCAATTTGCTCTCGGTCTCTGTACTTTCTAGACTTTTCAAATTAGTCCCCATGCTTTTATTTTTAGAATTTATGCTTTGATGTGAAAGGTAAAGTCCGTATGTTGAGATTTAAAATTTTCTAGAATTATATAAGTAGAAGAACTAAATATATAAATAAATAGAAAAAAGTATAGGGAGTGAAAGAAAAAATAAACCAGGAAGAAAATAAAACATGGGCAACGTAAAAAACCATAAATATTGCGACTAACCCACGTAGGCTTGTCATATATATATATATATATAAATATTTTATGTTGTTGGTCAGAATAAGAAGGTGATGAAATTACAAGTGTACCCCATTTTTTAATGGTTTTAATACAGAAGAATCCAATTAATTAAGCAAAATGAAATTTGGCAGTCTGAAATATGAAAACATAAATATGGTTTTTATTTGATTTAACATTGGCCTTTTTCTTCAAAAAACCTATCATTATTATATTTTTTGTTTGTTTCTTAAAAGAGAAACCACATTCCACCTTTTGCATTTTGTTTTGATTTACTACATTACATTCATAATGTACATATTTATTTTAAATGTGTCTGCTGTCTTTTATTAACATATATTTTGAAACATGATTATGACTTATATTGGAAAAAATGGTTTGAAATTTGGAACAATTGTCGGCAAGCAAGCAATAACTTTCAAACATGTTGCCTAATTTGAAAGAAAATTAGAGGGAGAGATTGACAATAATATTAGCATAAAACACACCTAAAGTTGACTTTCCTTTACAAGGTGTACTTTTTCTTCTTCTTTTTTTAATAAAAAAAAATAAAGTATTAAAAGTCATAATTAAGACTTCCCAATTCCATCCCAAATATTTCATTTAACTTTTTTTTTTTAAATGTTTTTGGTTTCACACCCTATTGATGTCACTTTTTGATTTCCATATTTTTGAATAATAAATTAAAAAGAAAAAAAAAGAGAGAGTATGTTTTGCTTCTTAATCACCAATTAAATGCTAATCACACTTTTGAATATCTGTTTTTTTATGTGAATTATTCATTAAATAATTAAAAGAATAATATTTATGCTAACCGAGTTAAAGAGGAATGGAGTAATTAAAATACTAAGATCCTACAGCCTTACATCCTTTGCATATCTTCCAAGCTAATCTTAGGGTGGGTTTGGCTGGGCGATTGAGTGCGGTGCGGTGCGTTTAGCTTACTTTTTGTCTCACGCTCAAAGATGCTCGCTCATTATCTAATCTCACCGCCACCGCTATTTTTACACTAACCGCAGGTAAACTCACCGCCCATCCAAACCCACCCTTAGTCGGTAACGAAGCTGTCATTGTTAGTTAATCTACCTGTTTCCTTTTTTGGTCAATTAGTCAGTATGTATTTTTCCTTTTTTTTTTAATTATTAAAATTACCATTGATATAACTTTTAACTTCAAACAGTATATTCCAATGCAAATGTAACGTTAAACGAGTTAGCATTTTTGAGTTTTATAATTAAAATCATAAAATTATAACTCAAACCAAAAACAAAAAAAGCAGTTCTAGTTTGAAAAATCTACTTTGAATAAAATAATTCATAATTTTAAACAATTTAAAATTTTAAAAAATAATTTATATCTGCATGTTTCACCTTGTTCTCATGGGTTAAAAAATTTGTGTGGTTTAATTTTGAGAAGTATGGTGGATAGAAAAAATATTTTTTTAATAATTGAAAAAAATAAGTCAAATCATCAATTTTTAATTTTAATTGATTTTATTGATATAATCATCGATTCAATAATAATTAAATAATTAATTATTTTTTTATAAAAATAATAAATTATTAATCTTGACTTCTAATTTTATCGATTTCAAGTAGTTTACTCAATAATTAATTCAATCTCTATATTCCGAATATTAACCGATATCTCAATCCAATATTGATTCAGTTTAATTCAAATAACACTAATAACAAAAAAAATATTGAAATTTTTTATCCCCCATTTAAAAATCCGACATCCAAAATATATTAAATATGAAATGGGGATGACCGGAAGTGACCCTATTTAGCAGAGATGTTTTAGGCTGATTTTTCAATATATACCGGAAAAAAACCATTTGAGTATGTGTTGTTGTTGTTTTTTTTATTATTATTGATATATGTTGTTTTTTGAAGAGAGAAACGAAAACATATTTTTACTATCATGTAAGTAAAAATATATTTTACAAGGTGCACTTTCAGCCACGTCAGCTAAAAACGTGTTTTATAGGGCATGTTTTTACTATAAATTAACAATTTAACTCTTTTGATTAAATGGTTATTTATTAGTGCTTTTGTTATTGAGTCTCGAGTTCAATTCCTCTCCTACTTACATTTGTGTTTTTTATTTCATGTTGTTTTAAGTTTTTTTTTAATTTTAATTAATATTTCCGACACATTAGCTCTTTTAGTTAGATGGTTAAATAATTGTGATTGCATCTTTAAGTCCTAAGTTTAATTCCTCTTATAAGTATTTTAGTATGTATTTTTTATTTCATGTTGTTTCAAGCTCTTTTATTATTTTTAATTAAGGTTTATAATTAATAAATATATTGTTTTCAAGTTTTTTTTTTAATTCATCTTTTTAATTAATAAACTCTTTTATTTATAAAATCAAATAATTATTGCAAATATCATTATTTTTAATAAATATAATTTTTATATGTGTAATATTTATCTTTCAATCCATATCATGAGTGTAGTTAATTGACATATTATATATTTTTGTATGTGTATTTGAAATAATTAATTGAAACATTTCACATATAAAAATATTTGAAATATCATACCCACAAGGCAGATGAAAAAATAATAATATTAGAAATATTTTACATATTTGAAATAATTATTTGATTTTATAATATTAGAAATCACCATACTGCCACAGTATAGGTGGAGAAAATAAATATTTGAGATATAAATATTATATATAAAGAAAAATATATCAAAATAATTAGTTAATATTTTTACAAAATAATTACATATTTATTATTTGATTTTATAGATAAAAGAGAGATGAATTAAAAAAAAACTTGAAAAAAATATATTTATAAATTATAAACATTAATTAAAAATAATAAAAAAGTTTGAAATAGTATGAAATAAAAAATACAAATTAAAATGCTTATAAGAGAAATCAAATTTAAGACTCAATGATAAAATTATAATTATTTAACTATCTAACCAAAAGAGTTAATATATTAAATCTGAGACTCAAAGACAAATACACTTACATTTAATCATGGGACCAAAATAGTTAAATTATTAATTTTTAATAAAAACTCATCCGTATTTTTATTTCTCTCAAATTAAAAAGAAAAAAAACAGCACATATATTTTAAAAAAAAAAAAAGTCAGCCGTTGTTTTAAGGAAAAAAAAATGAAGAGGCAAAGGGGTGGCAGGCAGGCAGACAGGCAAGGCACCAGACATCGATGCCCTCACTCGCCTGACATTGTACCTTTATTTATTTATTTTTTAATTCAATGTTTCATCTACTCCCACTGCATCATTATTAATATCATACCATCAATTCTTACTTACTAAACCAAAATCTATCCTTTTCAATTTACTTCTATTTTATTTTTAAAATATAATTGAATTTCAATAATTAAATTAATTTTTTAATTATTAAATGAATTAGTTTAGTTCTGAATCAAATATGCTTAAAGAGTTAATATTTATTATATCATATATACATGTCTTAAAAATTATATTTTTCTAATTCTAAACAAAAGATTTCATTTAAAAAAATATATTAACTCAATTCTATTTAGTCTTATTTAATTATTTTTAATAATATAAAAATTCATTTAAATCTAAAATCTTAAAATTTTGAATATTTCAATCTCCTCATCAATAATATTACCTATCAGTCGATCACACATAAGTTGGTCTAGAAATAATAAAATGGTATATTCAGAGGGGTTTTTATAAATTATCATAGGACCAAAATGGGACCAAAATTTTGGCATACCTCCCCTATATACTAAATAAATAAAATCCAGATATTATAACACCTGCGCCCTATTTTTCTACCCTCCAGCAGCGTAGGTTGGAGAGTTCTTATTAGGTATAATGATCTTTTGGTCCTTTTAACTTTAAATAAAATCATTTTTGTTCTTTATTTTAATTTTTTTTATATATTTTGAGGTGATTTGATAAAAAATACAAGTTTAAAAGCTAAAAGAGGCAGAAAATTAAACAGCGGGCTAAAATGACTTTTCTGTAAAATTGAAGAGTCAAATAAATCATTATGCCTTTTATTATTCAAAATAATATTAAAATTTTATGTATATTTTTACATTTTATAATTAAATTTAAATACAAATATATGTTTATTATTAAATATGAACCCCAGTTTAATATAAAGTCATAATAAAAACATTTGTCCAAGATATAATTTAAGTGTGATTATTAGGAAAGTTTTACTTGAATATCACACTTGATCCGAACAACAACGGAGGTAATGAGGGGACCAAAGATGAATCACAAATTTTGGGAATCATTATACCAACTTATAATTTCAAAAATTTCAAAGGAACTAACAAGTAGATTTACCATTTTTGGGGTAGTTAAAGTCACTATGTGCCGTATTATCTACGCCCTTGCGAAACATATCTAGCCTTACTGTAAATCAGAAAACGGCATCTATAATCATACTAAAAAAATGTCAAACCAGCCAACGGAGCAAAGTGGTGGACTACAAAGATCAGACAGTACCATTCATTGTGGAAATTATAAATTAGTAAGGAGTAATTGATGTTGAAATTTGCTTTCCATGATAAGGACAAGCACAAATGAAATGAATAAATGTAGATAAAATTTGATATAAAGGAGTGATTGGTTTGTTTGGGCGAAAAGGAAAAGGTTTGGCCAAAACAACCTTACCATCTAAGGAAGTTTTGGTTTTTCTTTTAAGAAAAAAGAAAGGGGATTATTGCAATTCAATGAATATGTATATCTATAGTTTAGTCTTACTTCATTACCATTTGTCTCATACTTTCTTTTGAATATCCATCTCATCCATGAGATAAGAAAGCAATGTTTATATGGTGAATTATGGGATTGGGTTTTTCTATACATCACATCTTTTTGGACCCCCACTTTCCTTACCATTTTATCTTATTATATTATATGTATATTTCAAAGTTTGTAGGATATAAGATTTGTAATTATTGTCGATTGACTTTTAGTTTAATTGGAATGGATATTGTTGTCAATACAGGAGGATATATGTTCGACTGCGCTGAAGCGTATTATTCTCCTATTTATTGGTTGAGAAGGGATTATGAGTAGTTCTGAATATTGTGTCAAAAAGAATAATGTTAAAAAAAAAATATGTAATTATTAAGATAGTAATTATATTCTTTAAAAATTATAAAGATTTTAAGATTGCATTTGGTTTTTTAAAATATTTTTAAATTAGAAAATACATTTGGTAAATAAAAATAAAAATTTGTTTTTAATAATGAAATTATGAAATACATGTTTCTTATATCTAAAAGAAAACAAAAAAATCTTGGTTTCAACTTTCTCAATTTTACAAAATATATAATTTTTTTTTTAATTTTCATGTATTTTCTTTTTTCCGAAATCATTTTTCAAAAGTTTTAACCAAACACATTTTCCTTTGTGTTTCACTTTCTAACAGAATGAAACGAAAATGGTCTCAATTTATTAAAACTAAACAGAGCCTAATTCTGTATATATGGTTGATAAAGCGTATTTACGCATTAATTTCTTATTCTATCTCTAGTAATACAATTTATAATTATGCAATTGTATACCTAGAATTGGAAAGTCATCATGACTCATAACTCGCAAATTCTCCCCATCCTCGGTCCACAGCAAGTATTTGTATCCTTTAATTACATGAGATCCATAAATTATAATAATTATCCAAACGCTTAATCATAAGTAATTATATTTATATCCAATCCGATTAAGCTTGAACTATGATGTTTTAATGTTGGTCTTATATAAAAATTAATATAATAATATATTTTAGTATTCTAATATTTATATATATATTTATATCATATAGATTTGACCCCACCCAAGCTGAAAGGAGCTCTAGTTTGATGTTCATTGAACATGAATATACACACTTAATGAATCAAGTATTCAAATAGAAAATGATCATCTTTATAAACCTTTAATTGACTACTTTTAATGCATAATTAAGTGGGCTAAGAGTAGTTTTTGTAATAATTTTCTTATTCCTTAATCATAAGGTCTCATTGAATCACAACTAGGTTTAGACAAAATGATGAAAAGGATTTGCAATTCAAATGATGGCACAATTAGAAGAAAACAGTAGGGAATAGGGAAAAAGAAGTGAATTATGGACCCCCACACAACTACAAATAGTGGGTCTTTGGATGGTTTTAAGGCAATCAAAGGTGTTTCTTGCTCCTTTGCATTATAAGTTCCAAAGCATGAATATCTAGCTTTTTTAAGATAACTCCTTATCACATTTAATAATTTTTTTGTTCAACATATTCTCCTTGAAAAAACTTGAAATTTTAGTGATACTCATGGTGAAATATTATAACTTTGGGTTAAAATAATACAAGTTCAAGAATTGAAATAGGCAAAAAATTAAATGGAGGGTTTTTTTTTTTTTTATAAAATTTGAGGGGAAAAATATTATTCTTAAAACTCATCCAACTTTTTTAAAAAAGTTTAGAAAAAAAAAAAAGCATCTTCTCATTAATACTTTTTTTTTTTATCATAACTCAATTTGTGCTTTCATATCATATTTGTATATTTTATCATATCATAAATATGCTTAACATATATATTTTTTATTTATAGAAATTTAATATGTAGAAAATCCTTATTATAAAAATTTCAAAACTTAATCATATTAATTATGAAATTAGAAAAAATCTATTCATTGGGTATGTAAAAGGAGGAGGATAAAGAATGTGCATGAAACCAAAGGAATGTGGTAATTGGTGGCATGCATGAAATAGTTATCAATCAAATGTTGGGCCCACAGCCCAAGTGGGCATAAATGTTCATGCACTTAAAATTATTAAATAAAAGTGAAAACCAAAATACCTAGATTATGAAATTAAGTCATTTATAATGCTTACTGCATTTACAATTGGTATCTAATATCAGTTGAATTCAATGCAATTATTTTTAATTTTGTATTTTGTATGTTAAAATTTTGAATGAAGTTTTTGAATTATAAATTAAATAAAAGAATATTCAACATAATTCAAATAAAAAAAAGTATATGTGAAATTTACCAAACACAAGTTAATAACACTAGATTATGGCACATCCATAATAATGTGGGTGAAAAAAAAATCTATGTAAAATTTATATTTATAACAATTTGATATTAAAATCATGTGAATTTTTAATTGAAATGGTCAAGTTAAAAATTTAAAATTTATGCGTCAATTATTATCATGCCGATTGAGTCTTAACTCGATTGATATCGACATAGTTGTTAATGCAAGAGGACGTGGGTTCGAATACGTTGAAGCGCATTATCCTCCTATTTAAGGGTTGAGGAGGGGCTATGGGTAGTTCTAGGCATTGTATAAAAAACAAAGCATATATGATAAGAACCTATAATGAGATTAAAGTTAAAAAAAAAAAAAAAACTTCAATTATATTTCATAGTATTACAGTTATTAAAAGATATGAAAAGACAAAAGTATTCTTGTATTGATATTATTTTGGTCGAAAAGGGAACGATCTTTAATAAAAAACTAAGATAGAGTTCGATGCATAACCGACCCCTGGGCATTTTCTAGAAGTAGAAGAATTAAGCTACTAGGGGGATTAGAGCAAATACAAAACAAGTCATTAAATGAAAGAAAATCCGAAGGAGAAGAAGGTTAAAAATTACTCCCCAAAAGAGCCACAGCATTCACACATTTGTTCCCTTCACAAAAGACATGCCTCTTCAAGTTAGAAGTCATAAAGCTGAGGAGCATCCTGCATTCATCAATCAAAGGGGAGAGCAAAATATTACAGAGAAGTTTTTTGGGTATTGTTTGGTCAATCTAAATGGTGAAAGAGAAGTTTATAGAGGGGAAGAATATACTGAAATTTGAAGATAATCCGACGGTGAAAAACACCTAAATTTGGTGTTGAATTCTCGAGATTTATTTATAGATCTACAAAAATATAATGTTCTTTTGAAAAAAAAAATAAACACTAAAAATGAAAAGAGAAGATAAAAAACAAGGGAATGATGAAAATTGAACTCAAACAACTATCGGTGAGTGACGATTGACCGTGGAGAATGGTGGCCAATGATAGTTATTGAAGCAAGAATCTAAAAATTCTCTAGGCTTAGTTTGAGTTTTTATTTGAAACTATTTGAATTTTAAACTAATTAAAGTAAATGTAATTAAACAAAATTTTAATTTAAGGAAATTGTAAATAATCTTGGTTTTGTTTTTGTTTAGATTGTTGTGAACAAAAATATAAGAGTTCTTTTTTTTTTTTCTCACATGAAGAAAACAATGAACACTCAGAAAAATTGTTAGAATTTTTTAACTGATAAATTTTTGAGGTTACTTGTGAAATAAAAAATACTATCAGTGTACTAAATACTAACCATTAATGAATTTTTATCTATATATATATTTGAATTATTTATATATTTGTTTCTATTTTTTTATAATTTTTTAAAATTGATATATGAATATATGATAAAAATATATTTTTTAAGTAAAAACACCACATGTTTTTATTGGCCACCTATTTTCTTTAAATGGTGTTAAAAATTGGACTAAAATATATAACGGAATGGTACTTTAGGTACCTAATTTGTGGAAAAAAGTTTGTGTACTAAAGTAGGAAAACAAGTATATTTTGGGGGCCAAATCGTGAATTAAACCTAAAAAGAAATAGAGGGATCGAACTTCAAACTTTGGATGAATAGATGGACTGTGAGCAAAATTAGACCAGTTAAATTCTTGGAAGACTGTGTAAGGTCTATCGTAGTATCGTTTCAAACCAATTAGACTCAAAAAAACCCCTCTTGCAGAATAACCCAGTAGCTGTAGCCAGCCAACCTTTATCGTAGCAATGTCCAACAACGATCAAGAAGCTGACAATCTTGAATCGGTTTTCAAGCAGAAGCGGATCATCCGCTCCAATGTTCGCCAGACCCTCAAGTCCATGGATCCCTCCCTCCGATCCCAAGAAGGTAACCCCCATCTATTTTCTCCTCATTTTCGATTTTATCAATATATTTCGAATTCTAATTCCTGGCTCTTTCTTTTTAGATGATATAATCCAGAGTACAGTTTTGGAAGCTCCATGGTTCAAATCAAGTAAGAGATTATGTGCCTATATAAATTGCAGTGCTTTACGAGAAGTTGATACCTCGAAGTTGTTATCTCAAATTCTATCACCTGCCCCAGGTTCTTCTATATACCAAAATTTCAGTATTGAAGTAGTCATTGTTCTTTATCTTTGTGTGATTTATTGTGTTTTAACCTATTTTTTTTCTCTGTGCTAGATGGTAGTAAGCTTCAGACTGCAAAAAAACTTTATGTTCCTCGCGTGGAGGATAAGAATAGTAACATGAGGATGTTCAATATCTCGGGCATCGATGATTTAGTTGCGAATTCCATGAACATTTTGGAACCTGCTTCAGTTGATGCTGATGGAAATGCTCGTGAAGATGGTATACAAGTTGATCTCTATATATTTTCATTCTATGTTACTATGATCATTTTTTTCCTGGTTCCAGTGTGACTCATTCCTTGCACGTATTTAGATATGGGTTCGATGATGTGATACTCTGACTCACTAAATATATGAAAAAGAAAAAAAGAAAATTGGGCATATCCATCTCAGATATATATCGCTCTTCGACACTCACACCTGAGTTTGAGTAACTTGGTTTTCATCCTTTTGCCTCTCACCATTAAATAATTTTCCAGTTGTTGTTTCTCACCACTTACTTTTTGCTTGCTAAAATAATTGCTTTCATTCTTTTTCTATAATTGCCTATTGTGCTTTCATCTCTTACCTCTATGATAGAATAAATCTTTAAGTTTTTGTTTGTATAATCTTATTTGTTACAACAACTATGTTAATATTTGTTAAGGTAAATTCCTTGCTCTCTTTACCCTAATCTAAGCTGAACCAAATCATTCTCTCAATCCAAGGCAAATCATTGTTTATGTTAATGCTGTTACATTTTCATCTTAGTTTTGGTCTTACATTTGAGTTATTCTCCAGGAAAGTAAATTAGATGGCTGTTGTTCGTTTCTCATTTTTGCTTTCATATTTATGTTTTCTAATGTTGAATTGTATTTCTTGATGCAGTGATGCATGCGAATGATCCAGTTGATTTGTTCATTTTGCCTGGTAGATGTTTTTGTCCTGTTTTCTGCTCGGTTTCTCTTTCTTTTCTCTTTGCTTTCTTTAACATTCTTCTTGCAATGTTGCTAGGACTTGCTTTTGACAGATCTGGAAGACGGTTAGGCCGTGGTGGAGGGTGTGTTTACCATTCATATTGAAATTTAGCCTATCTTCTGCGTTATGTTATTCTTTCATAATTCAGAGATACTTTATATTTGTGAGCGTCTGGCAGGTTTTTTTACTAAGTTCTTAGTCTCAAATTATTGAGCTTCCAACTACGAAGCAATTGAAACATTATCTAACGCCATGGCCCTGGGTTATCTTGGTTAATAAATCATTATCAAATATCTACAGGCAATTACATTTGTTGAACTTTATGTTGTCTTGTCCCTAAAACAATTCATAATCAACTATTGCGAAGACATCCATGAGTTGTATGCGCTTATCTGTAGGTTTGCGCACTTTGTCTTTGCCTCGGTTTATCTGTGCTTTTAGTGCATGTCTCATTGTCATCGCTTAACTCTTACTTGATAATTTCTTCTTTTATTTTTGTGGACATGTGCGATGGAAAAGATATTATGATACATTCTTGAAGAACTACAAGGAGCTTGCCAAGGAAAAGAATTGGCGACTCCCACTCTTTGGTATTTGCTAGTTTTGTTTCTTAGTCTACTTTCATGCTATATTACATGCTCTAGGTCGTTCTGTTCTGCTTTAGTTTTTCAGATTCTTATCTCCAACAATTGCTGTGGTTTTGCAGTTGCACTGTCTTATTCTGTGCAGATAATGGATGAAGAAGTAATACCAGTCACCCCAAATGATGTACTGGTGGATGCTTTGGTTTCCCCCACTGGAGTGATTCCCATTACCTCAGCTGCCTTAGGGAGGTATTATTTTTTAGATTTCTCCTATGTTATACGACTCTTCATTTTTTCATGAAGTAACTATCTCCGACTCAGAAATGGTCATTGTGGTACAGTCATCCAAATTTAGGAAAAAACTAAGAAAATATTGAACATACATAACACATATATGCGTCCAAGACTTGCACCTAAGTAACATAGGATCTCTCTCACACACATTGAGTTTTTATACTTTTTCTTGTCATATAACTTATATAACCCTTGCAGAATGAAGCCTTAATGCTGAGCTCCTCTGAGTCAGATCCAAGTGCTTTTCTTCAATAGGATTCTTCTGAAATTGCAGTTTGAATAGCCTGCAAATTTTGAGAGGATTGTCTTTTCCACAATGTATGAGATGCAGGGGCTTGTGTTATTGAATAATGGGATACAGTTCTGCTGTGCAATTTCTCGGAGGCCATGAATGCCTGTCCACCAGTGAATTGTCATGACCTTTGCCTGCTCAAAGCAGAGATTGTAATTGTGGTATGGATTCGGGATATTTTATTGTATTTGACTGATCTCGCTATATGCAACCATGTTGGAATTCTTATAGAGATAAAATTTTTACTCCAATTTGCTTCACGTTTCTTAGATTTTCTTTAAATATGAAATGCTGGAATTACAATTTTTTTTCTTTCTGCATCATTTGACAATAATATCCTGTCAGTTGTAACTTCATGCTTTAAGAAATTCCTTCTTTTTGACAATATCAAAGTGTAAGCATCTTACAACATATTTTTGGTTTCACACTGTGTGTTCTCATGTCATATCTAAGAGTTAATTTACTTGGTCAATTCAGTGTTCTCTTGGTGATACCTTGAAACTTCACTTGAAAGAGATTCTTATGTGAACAAATTGGGAAGTCAATAGGATTAGTTAACTGTTACTTTTTGCTCAGATTGGGACAGATTTGTACTAGGTTCCTACTTTGTTGCTCTGAGTCAGGTGTGAATATTAGATGCGGATGTGTCTAGCACGAGCGTGTTCAATTTTTTTCTTGAAGATCTGCTCTATGTTTGGAGGGTCTTCAAAGGATTATATTCCCATACCCCTTTCCAGCTATACATCAAACACGGGTTCTTCAAGAAATATGAAAAGTTGGAATAACATAGAGGTCCAATATACCTGTATGCATTTTCACATAAAGTTTAGTTTTTGAAGTCGCATTGAGATTGAAGTTTGGTTGAGTTGCCGCCTTTAAGACCATGCTAAAACCCTTTTGAGACTGGATATATGGGCAATGGAATTTGTCATTGTGAATATGGTTCATTGACTAGTGTCTCATAAAGCTAGCTAACTGTATTCAATTCAGTTTGACCGAGTCAAGTTAAACTCGGTCCAGTTATTGGTTGCAAATGTCTTCATAAATGTTGTAGACTTTGTCTTCTCTGCCCCATTTGCAATTTCTATTAGGATTAGGTGTTGATTTTCTGCCGCTGTCATTATATTGAATATTTCTCTGTAGTCTTTAAGAATTACATGGCCTTTTGCGTGTCATCTTTATAGTGTGATGTAAATATGCACCCTTAAAAGCCAACTAACATTTACCAAGTTCGTATATTTTGGCATTGTTTTACAGACTTGTAATATCTTTATACTCCATTTTTATCTTCATTAGCTGTAATCTCAGGAAGATAAATTCATGTCTGCCATGGCTTCCTTGTTATTCCACCTACTGTGTTGCCTCACAGTTTTCTGGCTTCTTCCTCTTCCTTCTCATTCAGCTGACGCTGATCCATTACAGGACTTTTGTGTAGCAAACCTGAGTGCCTCTATATCTGTTAACGGTTTTCCTTGCAAACCAGCATCCGAAGTGACTTCGGATGACTTTTTCTTTGATGGGTTCACCCAGGAAGGTAACACCACAAACGCCTTTGCGTCGTTCCTCACACCTGGAAATGTCCTCTCATTCCCAGGGCTGAATACTCTTGGGATTTCAATGAACCGGGTGGACTTTGCCCCAGGTGGAATCAACCCTCCTCATTCGCATCCTCGTGCGAGCGAGGTCGGTGTGGTCATTGAAGGGAAGCTCCTCGTAGGTTTTGTGACTACTAACAATGTGTATTACTCGAAAGTCTTGACTGCAGGGCATATGTTTGCCATCCCTCGAGGACTGGTGCACTTCCAACTCAACGTCGGAGATGGGAAGGCACTAGCTTACACGGCTTTCAACAGCCACTTGCCCGGTGCTGCGATTGTTCCCCTAAATCTCTTCGCTTCTTCTATCCCTAATGAAGTGTTAACCAAGACCTTCCAAGTCGATGCGGATCTTATCAATACCATAAAATCCAAGTTTAGGTCGTAAGATACTCGAAAACCCTGCCCTGCTCTGCATATTTATCCACGTCTGTATCTTTCCATGTTCTTTTATAATAATCATTGAGTAAAAAGTTTCCGATTTTAGCTTTGATTTATGAATAAAAGATTTTCCGGAAAAATTTTGAGATTTTTTAATCCGAAAAATGTCTTTGGTTAGTTATTGGAAAATATACACTGCTTCAAATAATAATATTTACATAAATATTGAAATATTTATTGAGAAAACATTAGGACTTTAATATTATTATTTCAATAGAACAAGTATATTATTTAAATGAAAGAAACTAAATCCTCACAAATCATAATTTAACCTTATGGAAACTTATGAAAATTATTCATCTATTTACAATAATGAATAATAAATAATTAGTTAAAATCGAAAATTAATTTATAATGTGGAAAGATTAAGCACTTAAATTTAATATTTATGCTATCAAATATCAATAAATTTATTTCTTTTAAATAGCAACGAATTATTTAAATTAATTTTTATGCAATATGAAAAATTAAAATATAAGTTTATTAAAAATCAAAGTTATAGAAAAATATCAAAATATAAATTAATTTTAAAACATAATAAGAATCTATCCTCTAAAAAATTAATCAACTAAATCTATAAAAATAAAATTAACTTCTACTGCATATACATAATAAATTCTAAAGTAAAACCAGAACAAATAAAATCATGATTTATTTTCGTCACTCAACTATAATTTTTTTTTAGAAATTTCTTCATCAATATTATTCACACTCCTCCGATAAATCATTAATGGAAGAATAACATGGTGACAGAATAAAAAATTTAGCTTTCGGTATTTATACATTTTATTTATTTGATCTTAATTCTAAAAAAATTCAAAAAAATTATTTTAAAAAATAAAAATAAAAAATACATAAACTTTCAAGAATGCACCTTCAAAGATGTGGATATTGTAGAACCATAGTGTTATTCATACATTAACTCCAAAAGCCAAGTATTTGATCATTCACTCATTGAGTGACCATAGATCACAACTCAAGAAACATGCTAGCTATAGCTATTACATCACTATTTTCCAGTTTCAGCTTTTACCGTCGCCTATATTTACCGCAGTTTAACACGATATAGCATCCAACACCCTCCGGGTAGTGTACAAACACAGTTAGCACGACTGCACTGTATTACCTTGCCATGCCCAAACTATATCCTTGAGAGCTGGTTTAACATCCTCTTGCAGCTTGTTTCGAAACTCCAATGTATCACCACTGCACTTCCTTATCTCTACTAAATGAAAAGAAGGGGTGAACTCAAATATCTCTGCATCAATTGCCAATGCACCTTTTCTACCTCTATTTGAACCTTCCATTTTCAACAATCCTCCATCTTTCATCTTAACTTTTAGCTTCAAACTCTCAGCAATGTCCTCTAGTTTAGATGTAATAGCAGAGGCCGTATGCATGGAAGTGAACTGTATTTCCTTCTTTTTCTCGTCGTTTTTTGTAAACAATCCCGACAAATCGAACCCGCTTGATGATGAAATGATGTCGAAGGCATTCAAATTAGTGAGCTTCTTTGCTTCAAATGCATTGTAGTTAGTCTCAGAACCCAAAACCGCAGCCAAATCGCGAGGGGCCTGTTCTGTTTCGTGTTTTCTCTCAACTGGTTTGGGGTTAAACCCCTTTCTGAACCATGGGGTTGCCATGATTCTCGCAATCGGAATTCTAGCTTTCGGATTAGGATTGAAGATTCTTGACAGCAACTTGGTCACTTCTGGTGAAAACCAGTTAGGAATTTTGTAGTTTGCCGTGCTTATTTTCCGATACATGGCTATAAGATTCGAGTCATTAAATGGCAGATAACCAGCTAAAAGAACATATAAGATCACCCCACAAGACCAGATATCAGCTTTGGCTCCATCATACCCCTTTCTGTTTATAACTTCAGGAGCCACATATGCTGGTGTTCCACAACTTGTGTGTAGTAACCCATCTTGATGCTTGGACTCAGCAAGCGCACTCAAACCGAAATCCGAAACTTTCAGATCACCGTTTTCATCGAGCAGCAAGTTTTCAGGCTTCAAATCACGGTGATAAACACCTCTGCTATGGCAGAAATCGACTGCACTGATCAATTGCTGAAAATACTTCCTTGCCAAGTCTTCTCTCAACTTTCTTTTGAACACCTTCTTGAAGAGCTCACCACCTTTGGCATATTCCATAACAAAATAAATCTTGGTTTTGCTTGCCATAACTTCATAAAGCTCCAAGATATTAGGGTGTTTAACAAGGTTCATAATTGATATCTCCCTCTTGGTATGATCAATCAACCCTACTTTCAAAACCTTCTCTTTATCAATCACCTTAATTGCCACACTTTGGCTTGTTTCAATGTTCCTTGCATAGTAAACTTTAGCAAAGTTACCCTGCCCTAACAATCTCCCTAGTTCATACTTTTTCATCACAATTTTCCCCTTAGTTTCCATTCTTTGAACAACCCTATCACCCTGCGATGTACTATTATCTTATATACAGCGGAAATCAACCGTCTTCAACAAGGTCATGCATTACGAGATGGGACATGAATTGCTTCTCTGTTGTCGAGTATCCAAGCTCAAGGAGAATGAATATGGGTGATTCAGAAATGGAGACAAGCTTATGGGGTTCAGATGAAGAGTTCACAGCGTGCAAACACATCTTGCTGCATTCCCTGGTACTGTTGGTTGCTGTCTGAAACCACACAAATCAGTGTTAGAACCGAACAAAGATCCAAAAATATTCAATGATGCACAACCATGAGACGGTAACCGATGGCTATGTTTCTCCGACTCTTCATTTGTTTTTAAAGTATGTGTATTTGTGCGTGAGATACACTCCGATTTCGAGTAACATAGATGAATGTTACCATTTTAGCCAGAAAACATAAGAACATCAAGTAAAAGTTCTCAACTTTATTTCTAGAAGTTATAGTCTAAAGATCTAAAACTACAAATTATTATATGATACTCACGGCATCAAATAAATCTGCATGTGAATCAGCTTGTTTTAGAGGTATATTTTTTTCGGTCAACTAAACTACAAAAATAATGCATCAAATGCCAAAACCAGATCCACCAACATCTCCCAGAATCAAATTCATTAATTTTATATGATCTTTTATTCACAGATTCAAAATGCTGGTGATATTCAACAAAGAAAAAGGAATCAACAACATTACTAATGACTTGTAGATGTAAATCTTGAAAGAACAAAGAAAAAGAAAAAGAAAACTTTTTGAGCAAACACAGCAAAGAACACAATGTTGCTTAGATTAGATTTAGAAAAATACCCAGAAATAAACATTTAAAATCTACCAAAAACATAATAATAAATTGAGAAAGAAAGACTTACTTTTTGAAATGAAAATAGAAAGAGATAGTCCTTTTGAGTGGAAAGATGGCTCCTTTGAGGTGGGATGGGATAATAAAGATGAAAGGCTCAATTTTTATTTTTATTTTTTTTCAATCAATAAAAAGGCACAAATGTTGAAACTATTAAATGTATGAAATATAATGGAATTTGTCGTGTAATAATTGGCATCACAGCTTTTGAACTATATTTAGAATTAAGAATAATGCACAGCTTCTGCAGTTACAAAACAATGAATAAAACAAAAAAACTGGCAAAAAAAAAGAACTAAAAAAGAGCATGTGATATGAGGAGAGGGCCCTTAACAATAAGGGCACTTTGGGAAATTAGTATATATATTTTTGTTACAATAACCCTCAAATATTCTGCATTTGCTTCAAACAAACTTTGCGCTTAATATTGAAAAAGGAAACAAGTTGAACCCAATTTTATTCTTGTTCCAAAAACAAAAGATCACCCCTGAAAGGGTGGAGGAAAACCTAACCATGGAAACCAATATAAGATACAAATATGGATATATTCAAAGTTTTTTAAGGTTTTCAAATATTTAGATCGATGTGAAGCATTATATTTCATTCTCATATTCGAATATGTATTAAACAAAGTATTTATAACAAGATTTTGACTTTAATATAGGTGTAAGGTCTTGCAAATGGTAGAGTACTTGGGATGTTCCATGATATTTGCTTGGACCTTCCATTATAATAAAGATTTGGGTATATTTTTGTGTGGTTTATGGTAGGTAAGTTGGTAACCTCCATTTTTGGCCCCATTGTTTTTCCAACTTCTCATAAAAAATGCAAGTCTTTTTTAGCTCTCTTTTAAAAGAGGTCCAAGAACTAGTAAAAATTGTTCCAAGTTGATCCAGGATTTGGAGTTTTACATGGAGTCTTAGTTTTTTGAAGCTTGAATGTATACAAAATGTACAGATAGACCTGACCAATAATGCCACAGGTTACTAGAAAATTCAGAATGGTTAGGTCTGATACCATTTATTCTGAAAAGGACAAAATCATAGAGACCATTTTTTAGATCTCCGAAATAGACAATACCTCATAATAACGGACATAGTCCGACGATTTTTGCATCAACAATGGGAGGGGTTACCCTTTTGATGTGTTTTTGAAAGCCTAAAATTTCATATTTAAGAAGCATCATTAGTAGCAGATAAGCCAGGAGGCAATCAACTTGCAAATTAAGAGGTAAAATCCAAAAGATAAATGAAGGGGCAGATTCAATTACTGACCTATTTGACATTTTTTATAAATAAGCTAAGCTGAATGTGGAATCTGCAATTCTTTGGCCAACTGACATCATTTTAAACATTATATGGCTAAAAAAAAACAGAGTTTGATCCATCTTTTCCGCTGTAGAGAACTCCAAAGTTGCCAATCTGATGATCTAATTTTGTTTGTCTACATTAATATGGGGAAAAAAGATTGTGACTTCTGTTACAGAGTTGAATCTTATGATCTAATTATATGACTGGTCGTTGTTTAGCTAAGTTCAAACTCGAGTAACTCCATTGATTGAGTCAGCTGAACTCGAGTCACCCTCGAGCATAATTGAGCTTTTATTTGAGAAGATTGAAGAGAAAAGATTTCCAAAAGCTAATATATAACAAGAGATTCTATTTCTACCCCCCCCCCCCCCAAATAAATATCTCAGGGCTGTTTGCATAATACATTATTGCAAATTATAGAACACATTTACAGCACAGGGAGATTTCAAAACAAATATCCATAGATAGCAACAACATTTAAAAAACAGAAATGATCACCCAGAAGACAACACAAACAAATGAGGCAAACTGAATAAAACATGTTACTATATATGACCACAGAATTACTACTGTTCAATAATTACCATGCATCCAAATGGTATCACATTGTGTTTACAGCTTGTGGTTTCTTCTTGTTTTGCTTTGGCAATGGAAGAGATATGTGGATGAACCCAAACTTTCTTCTCTGGTTCAAATACTGCTTTTGGTCATCTTTTTGATCAGGTTTTGGAGAAAATGCCAGATGTTCTTCCCTTAGTTCATGAAGCATTTGGCTCAAGGCTACCTTTTGCCTTTCAGTCTGGCCTTTAGTAGGGACTTGTTTCCTGCTGAGGATATCTCCCATTGAAACTGTTGGCCTTAAAGCAGGATTTGCTCCATCATCCACTGTTGGGTTTTGGTTGTTTAGATCATGTAATGGAGATCGAGGAATATGCTGATGCTGATGAGGATGAGGATGAGGGAGAGGGAAATTGTTGATCTTGTTAGCATTGTAAACGACCTGTTTTTTCTGTTCTTGATCTGGAATCATTCTCCTAAGAGCCTCTTCAGCATCAAGTTGCTTCCTGTTTGCTAATTCCACTCTATTAAGAGCCTCTTCCAATGCTTCTTTACTATGTTTAACTTCCTCTGAAGCTTCCTCCAGTTTCCTCAGGATTGTAAGCTTGGAGATGTTTGCTTCAGCCAATTTGTTCATTGCATGAATTGCTTCCCTGCTAGAAACCTCATCCGCCCGTTGGACTTTCGGGGTTCGAGGAGACGGCTCTGGTTCCGGCAAGGAAAATCCTGATGAGTTCTCATTGCTTGACAAACCCTTCATTTCAATAACAGCAAGGGCCTTTGCTGCCATGGCAGCTTCCTCCATCTTCTTAGCTGCAATCCACCTCATTTCAGCAGTTCTAATACAAGGCTTGTTATGTTCATTACCTGGCAATGGCATTGATCTTGGAACTTCATTCATTGTAGGATCAACCATTTGCTTAAACTGCTCAGGCTTGCCATTGTTGTGAAAAGCACCCTTTGAAACATTCAAAGAATGCTCAACATTGCCATTGTTGCCAACCTGTGGCTTCAATGACAACCCTGCAAACTTATAAGTTAGTCTCTCACGGGTCATTTCAAGTAAACTTTTTTCTTTCTTCATTTTCTTATTTAGACGCTCAACAGAAGCTTGAATCACCCCAAGATCATTGATAGTTTTACCAAGGTTCAACTTAGCTTGCTTCAACTCCATCAAGATCGAATCTGGAGACAAAATCGAGCACGGTTTCGAATACCCAATTCTTACCTGTCCATAGTACTCCTTGTTCATTTCTTTGATATCATCTGAATCCAACCCTGGACCAGTACTGTTCATGCATTTCATAGCTTCACTTTGCAGCTGTCTCTTTAACTCTTCAACAATCTTTTTTGTAGTCCCCAGTTCTTCAAGCACATCAAGGGTCTCTAATTCTTTCACAATCAGATCTTTCTCCAATTCTGCTGCTTGTTCCTCCACTTTCTTTAAATCAAACTCTTCAATTCCATGCTGTGTTCATAACAAAATTCCTTTTTATACATTCACACAGGAATAAATACAAGCAATTTGCAAACAAAAAATGATGATAACATGTTGAAATTTGATGATTGCCATCGCTTTTTTTTTCTCCCCAGAGTCTATGAACATACAAGTTAAAGTAGAAAATAACATATTAAACCAATAATTTTGGGGCTGCATGCAAATTACACAACAAAACAAAGAATAACTTTATTGTTACATTATATTATGAATATATAAATATAGTTAAACCAAAAAAGCTGAAAATACTTACATATTCTCCAAACTTGTTCAATGGCACCCAATGTCCGTTGCCACCAAACCGGGTCACAGCCTCCTTAACCGATCCGAAAGGAGGTGAAGTGTCAATCTCAGCCCTCAAACTCACTCTTCTTATTCCCGGGTTGGGTTCACCGCCCGGGACACGACAGGGGTCAGTGCAAAACCCGAAATTCTCAAAACCGGACTCAGGCCTCACTTCCCGGATCTTAGGTGTAGCCGGGAACCCTTCCATGGGGGAGTTTTGGGGATTAACTGCCATTGCATAGGCACACAAATAAGCTTAGGTAGAGAGTAAATAGATAAAATGTGAAAATGTCAATGTAACTTGTGAGTGTAATGCAAAGACAAAGGTCTCAATTTAAAAAGGGTGTGTGTAATTTCAGCTTTAATGGCGAAAAAGAGAAAAGATACATTGATGTAGTATCATATTAATTATGCTTATTTCAGGTCGTTAAAGTATATTTATTTTTCTATTTTAGTACTTAATTTTTATTTTTTTTTTGGTCCATTTTGTAATGAGTTAAAAAAAAATTAATAATTAGGTTTATTTAAAATTAAATTAAAAAATTAAAAATATGTAATATTAAATATTTTAATATTAAAAAATATTTTGGTTTTGACCGATCGGCATTGATCGACCATTGACCAGCCACGTGATGTTATTAGAACACATCACGTGTCTTTTTTATTTTTAGTATTATATATGATATCGATTAAAAATGTAAAAAATATCATATATGATATATATATTTTAAATAAAAATAAATTTTATAAAATCCAAAAATATATAATTATATATTTTTAAAAGTTAAAATAATATATAAAAATTGAAAAATATTATAAAATCAAATATATAATTATATGTTTTTTAATTTTATAAAAAAATATTTTAAAACTTTTTTAAAAAATTATATATATTATTTATGATTTTTTTACATTTTTAATCAATATAATATATAATATTAAAAAATAAAAAAGACACATGAGATGTTCTAATAGCACCACGTGGCCGGCCAAAGTCAAAAGTATTTTTAATATTTAAATATTTAATATTATAATTTTTTATTTTTTAATTTAAATTTAATGTTTTTATTTTAAATAAACGTAGTTATCACATGGCATTTTCTATTGGTCATAAGATGCCACGTAGTGTTTTTTTCATTAGCCAAAGCTGCCTAACGGATTTTTTGTTAACTATAGTTACAAAATGGACTAAAAATAGAAGAAATTGATACTTTAAGTACCAAATTAAGACAAAAAAAATTAAATACCAAAGTGAAAAAAAAAGTATATTTAGGGGTCAAATTGTAACTTAAGCCTATTAATTATACATATCCATTATTTGGATAGGTAAGAATTTAATTGTAAATAACTTTTTTACAAGTTTGAGATAGACTCAACTCAAATTGTTATTTAATAATAAAATCTTATTTAAATTTAATTATAAAATGTATATAAAATTTTAAATAATTTTAAAATAATTTTTTTAAACTCGTGCATGGGTTAATAAAAAAAAGTAAAAAAAGATTGATACGGATTTAATGTACTTTTTTTTCAAATGAAATTTTTTATACATGAAAGAAGATTACAAATAATCGAGAGTCAAAATTATGAACAAGACAAAACAAAGACTCTAGGGGCTAGTGATTCTAAAACCCAAATTGGACAAAGCAAAAGCATCCTTCACTTGAATTAGACCTCCATCATTTGATAAAGAGGAAGTAAGGGAGGACTCGAGCCAAAAGCTTTGGTGATCAAAGTGAGCAAAGTCATCTTGATGCAAAAGTCACTTTCTAAGTTCTCACTCCTATGGTAATTAAATTTTCGTTATTAATCTTAAACAACAATTGTGAAGAAGTTAAAAATGAGTTATCATCAACTTATTAAAAGGACCCAATTTTTACCCTCGAGTGAATACTACGTCCCAAACAAAACAAACAAGTGAAAAGGTCATCAAGCAAGCCTCTTCACATTGGAAAAATGACTAGCGGTCAACAAATGAGGCAAGAGTAAAGGAGATTAGTGGGGGCTAGGGGTGATATCGGTTTAGTTTGGTAGAATTTTTTAAAATTTTCAAATTTATCCATCATAATTTAGTTTAGTTTAATTCTCATATTATTTGATATGGTTCTAAAGTTATTTTTATAAAAATTTCTAAAAAACAATAATTTTTCAAGTAACTAATAAATAATTAGTAACTTTTATATGGGTTTTTAAAAATATTTCTATATAGAATACTTAAATTATTTTTTAATATTTTAAATATAAAATATTTAATTTTTATAATGAAAGAAAAAATTCATGGTGAGGAAAAAAAGAGAGAGAGGTTTGAATTAATGGAGATTTAGAAGTGGAATTATAAATAAAGGTGATATTAATACAATCAGTTGTAATTGTAATTGCATCCAATTGTGATGAGAAATCAGGAATTCTAGAGTTTGCCATCATGATGTCGCATGGGAGAGAAAAGTGATTTTCTTTTGTTGGCATGTGTTAGTGACGTGTTCAGTGGTAATTGGTTGGCGGAGAAGGATTAATGGTAAAATGAGATGCGGAATTTGCATTCGGCCGTTGATTGCGGTTTTAGGGAAAGGAATATTGGGAATTGCAGTTTGGTAAGGAAAGCCCAGGTCTAATCAAAATCATTCAAAACTAAACGACAACGTTTGCGTAAATTTGAAGATAATCTATGTTGGGGCGCTGATATAGATGGTGGAATCATTTGTACCATGGGAAATAAAAATAAATTGCTAACAAATATATATATATATATATATATATATATTTTTTATTTTTAATGAATAATTTTTTGATAGAGAGATGGTTGAGATTTTATCAAATATCATATTTATTTATTTATTTAAATATAACTTACGGACTTATGGTAAAATCTCAACCCTCTATTATGTTTGAGATTAGTCTCCTCTTTGTTTACACTTTGTTTTATAATTGGATTTAGCTCACATTTGCACTAAATATAGCTCCAACATTTAAAATCGAATGGTTTTAGGTCATACTGCTTGTGTTCTGGTTGTTGTGCTCTTTTTTTTATTCTTAAAATTATACATGAATTTTTATTCGATATAATTACATATATGAATCTTTAATTTGATTTAATTATACACATTTAAATAAATACATCAAATTAGGAGTGAGCATTTTATCGGATTGAGTGTAAAAATTTCGAGTTAATGAGTTATATTTTATCATCCTAACTTGATTTGAAATCATTTCGAATCAAATTGAGTAAAATCGTTCGAGTTAAGTTAAAAAATTAAACATGTCAAATTAAAATATTATTATAGTATAACTAATTCTTAGACCATATAAATTTGAAAACTTTTTCAAAGCAAAATAATAAAAAAAATACTTTAGTATAATAAACTTGAACCACTAATTAACTTATTTAGGTCCCACAATTATTATTTTCGAAAATTTTTAAAATTTTAAATTTCTTTATATATTCTTTAGAATTTTTTAAATTTTTTTATAATTTTTTAAAAATATAAATTTTAGAATTTTTATAAAAATTATTTTGAATTTTTGAAAATTATTTTAAATATTTTTGTAATTTTTGTTGAAAGAGACCGGTTTGCTTATTTTCAAAATTGACAGGGACCAAAGAGGTATTTACACGAATCTGTTATTTGAATTATTCGAATTGTAAAATTTAACTCAACTCAAACTCGAATTACTTATTCCAGTTGACTGAAATAACTCAAAATTCAATTATTTTTTTATTTTTTCTAATCGAATCAAGTTTTGCTCATCTCTACATCAAATAATTTTTATATTGTAGAAATATAATTATTTGTGTATGTAATATATAAACATAAAATAATATTATATAAATAATTATGTTAATAATTTGTAATAATTATATTAAATCAAAATTTATATAATTATACATTAGACAAAAATTCGTATATATTTTTAAGATAGAAAGGTGATTTTTAGCTTTATCTCATATAGAAATAAATAAATCTAAAAATGAAACAAGGGTTTCCGAATATTTTTATTCTTTCAATATTGTCGTTGACTAGTAAGTCATACGGCAGACAAACAAACAGAAAATGCATTTTGTGAGGATTTTGAAAATAACATCAACATTAAGAATGTATTAATATTAATATATTAAAACTTATACTCTTTATACTATTAATAAAATTTATGATTGAATTAGTGTTACTGATTAATTGAATATCAACTTGATTAAAAAATTATAAAAATATCGTTTCATAATTAAATTTAGTTATATTATTTATTGGCTTTTTAGTATTTTCATTTTGAACTCCACGCTATTTGAATTAGTAAAATTTTAAATTTACCACTCAATTAAAGATTTATTTTGATGTATTTTATATATTTTTATTTTAATATGCACAACTAATTATCTCCATCAGTTGTATTGTTAAATCTAGTATTATTTATATGATGTATTTATGTGTTTAAATTTCGTTTTACTCATAATTTTATCTATCTATTTATTTTAATATCGTACACATTCATGTGCTATTATGATTACTTAGTTTCAAACCCTATGTTTTATTGTTTATTATATATTATTTTTAAACACACATATGTACTCTAATTCTAGTTTCCACACACATACACGTGTAATATGATTTCTAGTACTAATTATTAATTTATAAAAATTATATATATTAATTTTAATATAAATGCGAGACAAATATATATATAAATTAATATTTTTTGAGGTGCCTGATAATCAAATTATAAATATAAATACAAGTTCAAGTAACCACAAGTATCAAATTATTATAAATAGATTGTCTAAATAATTATAAAGTAGAATCAAATTATTATAACATAAATGAATTAAAAATTAGTACAATTCAGACTAAAGTAAACAAGGTAGACTAAAATCCACGTATATAATAAATCAATATATTTAATTACAAAGGAAACCCCTTTCTAAAAAGTGGTCTATATGGTTGGAGGAGTAAAGTGAAAAAGGGCCTTGCACTGCATCACCATAATTACCATGTATGCGACACTTTCCAACCCATCATTTCTCATCATGTCGCCTGCTCACTCACCCTTATAAAAACTTGCATTATTTTCTTTTCTCATTACCAACCACCTATTCCATGATTTTCATATTTGCCCCCCCCCCCCGGTTTTCATATATAATGTATAAAGTAATATCACACAAATGACCATAAAGGTGAAAGTTCTGCAGAAAAATATTTTAAGATGCATTTGGTTTCCAAAAAGTAAATTTTACTTTTTTAAAAATGAAAAATAATAAAGAAAATTTTATTTGATTGAAAACTTAAAAAAATGAAAATATGTGAAAATTAAGAAAATAAATATTTTGTTTTTTTTTCTCACTTAAAAATTTGTTGTAACCTTAGAAAACTTGAAGATAATGGTATTTTTTTTTTAATTTTAAATTTAATTGATAAATTGACTCTAATTCAAGTTCATATAAATTCAGAAATATTATATATTTTAATAATTTTTAAATTAAAAATTTTGACCTTGATTCAAATTCATATAATTGTAGATTTCTTTTATTTCTTGTGTTCCTATTATAAAAAAATAAGTATTAATTATTGAACCTGTTTGCATAATTTCATTTTTGGAAATGTATTTCATTTTCATTTTCATATCAACGGCAAATATTTAATATAATGGTAGTGTATAATTTCATACATTGTTACTGAATCAGATTATAATATAACATTAAAGATAAAGTTAAAATTTATTTAATTAAAAAAATACTTATGTGTTATAGTATGATTCATTGATAATGTATAAAATTATACATAATCATTATATTAAATATAAATTCTAATATGAATAAAAAAAAGTAACATTGCAAAAGGAAATGTAGCTAAAAGAGTTATTTAGCGACATTAGTAGCAAAAATTTGATGCTAAATATGTAACATGCTTTAGTCATAGATAGTGATAGTCACTGAATCTATGTAGCAAACAGTTTGTTTAATAATTTTTAAAAAAAATTGATATAATGATTAATTATGATTTTAGTTGAAATGGTTTGAATTTAATCATGTTCAAGTATTTGTTTATATAAAAAGATAAAATTGTCTTTAAAATAATAATTATTGCTTTAGAAAAATGAGGTGATTTTAGTAACTTTATAACTGTGTTGAGACCCAGTTGATGGAAAAATTATTTTATGGACTCTTCCCATCACAACATTTATGGTCTCTTCCCAATTATATAACGATATTTCAGCAACTTTTTCCATGTTATTGACACACAGGGGCGAAGCCAGGGGGCCTGGCATGGGCCCTGGCCCCCCTAAAATGTAAAATTGCTATTTAGGCCCTTAATTTTTTTTAACAATTTTAAATTAGTAAAGGTAAAATTGTACTTTGGCCCCCCCTAAAATTATAAAAATTCAATTTAATCCTTTACAAATTATAAAGATATAAACTATAAAATATTAAAATTTCATCCGGTCCCCCCTAAAAAATTGTTCTGGCTTCGCCCCTGTTGACACATAATTTTCGTAATTTTTTACCCTAAATCTCGAACCTTAAACCATAAACCTCAAACTCGAACCCTAAATCCCAAACCTTGAACCTTAAACCCGAATCTTGAACCCCAAACTTATTCAAGGTTCAAGATTTTCGGTTCGAGGTTCGAGGTTTAGGGTTCATGGTTTTGAATTCAGGATCTGAGTTTAGTGTTTGATGTATATGGTTTGGGGTTTGGGGGTTGAGTTTCGAGTTTAGGGTTCTAGGTTTGAACTTTGAGGTTTAAGGTTTAAGATTCAAGGTTCAGGGTTCAGGGTTTATAGTTCAGGATAATAAAAAAAACTACCAAAATTATGTGTCAATGATATGGAAAAAATTGTTGAAACGCCATTATATAATTGAGAAGGGACCATAAATAATGTGGTGGGAAGAGTCCATAAAATAATTTCTTCACATGATGGGTTATATCAATTCAATCAAAATTTTAAATATAATATAAATAGAAATAATATAATAACGTAGGAATTTCCACTAGGAATTTTTTAGTATGATATTATTATGAATCCATAATTGTAATTATAATAATAATATAATAATTGTATATATATTTCAGACTTATTATTTCCTAATCAAAAGTGAATAACATATTAAATACATCATACATGGGGTGGTCAGAAATACTAGTTACACAATATAATAATGGTTGATGTCTCTTTAAGGATTCCTTTAAAAAAACAAATTATTGGCCGTAAAATTATTAATTTTATAAATATTGCGTATCTTCATGCTCAAATTCTTAAATTCTCTTGTCCTTAAAATAAAAAAAAAAAATAATTTTGTCACTTTCTTATGAATTGATAATAGATAATTATTTAATGCATTCATTGCTAATTTTCTTTAATTTCACATTTTCTATTTAATATTTTAAAAATAAAATATAAGTCAAATTTTTAAGCAAAAAATTTCATACTTAATATATCTTGATAATAATATTATGATTATTAAAAATGATTCATTAAATACAATGATTTGGGTCAAAGCATCATAATGTAATTCAAAGTTAAAAAGACAAAATAGTATACATGTGAAAGTTTTGAAACAATAATTGGGCCAATATTTCATATGTACAAAATATGATGATACGTCGTGCCCAAATTATAGTGGTCCATTAATTAATCATAGTGATCCTAATTCCTTTTTCCTATAGCTATCCACTTACCTCTCATTTGCCTTCTGTGGACCAAATCAAGAACATGCATTTACCCATGCTTTTTTTTTTCTTTTAAATGTATGTAATTTTTTAAAGATTATGTGATTTGTTATATCATAATTTATCTTTTTAATTTTATAAATAAATTTGGTTGACTTAAATAATTAATTGTGCTAAAATCCAAACTCTTGATATGGTATATAAATTTTAAAACTTTTTTTTTTCCAAAAAGGCATTTTTAAACTAGCATATATGTTTATTTACGGAAAAAATATTAGAGAGGACTTTGTATTAGGATTTAAATTGCACTTAAAAAATAGGTAAATTAATCTATATACTTTAAATTAAAGAGTAAATTGGTTCTTTTTATTAAAAAAATAATTTATTTTTACTGTTAAAAACTAGTCTTTATACGTCAACATGAGGTATTATGCTAACACTTTAGAATTGTGCTATGGTTTTGTTGAGGGAGAAAATGAGAAGAAATAGGATGGCAATTAATATGATAGTGAGGTATTGAGAGTTGTTGAGTGGAAATTAATAATTTACGTAACTTATTCATATAATTAAAGTTAGCCAACATCTCAACTGTTTTTATTTATTTAGATTAAAATGGACAGTCCACGACGACATCAATTCTACCTAATCAATGATTCAGATTTTTTTTTGGTGAAAATAAGAATCCTTAAAAAATTACAAAAACAACTATTGAGTGAATGTAACACTCATATGTTTGCCCTATCAATAAGGCTACGAATCCTCTCTGGAGGAGCATCAAACACTTGCCTATTAGATTTTTCAATTAAAGCTTGCTTAGCTAGACAATCCACAACTTGATTTTGTTCTCTCGGGATATAACGTAGAGTTCACTGATTTTCCTGATATAGAATATTAAGAATGCGCCTAATCAAAGAGGAATTAGAAGTTGTAGAAGAACTTCCAAGAATAGTTTTGACTACTTCCAAACAATCAGAAAGGATGATAACTCGATAATAGCCTCGCTTGTGAACAAGTTTGAGCCCATCCAGAATGCCCCAAAGTTCCACATCAAAAATCGAACATTTGCCGAGAAATCTGTGAAAACCAGCGATCTAATTTCCTTCTTTGCCACGAACAATGCCCCCAGCTGCAGCAAGTCTAGACTCCAAGTGAACGGCTCCATCAATGTTGAGATAAACTCGCTCCTCGGTTATATATGCTTCAGAGGAGTGATTGAGGCAGACAGAAGTAACTTCTTGAGAAGAGGAGAATAGTTGAGTCGCCCAGCTAAGGGATCCTTGAACAATTTCATTTGAGCCCCAAGGTTTGCCTTGAAAAATTTATAGGTTTCTATTTTTCCAGATACGCCAAATAAGTAGACCAAATAGACAGTCCCAACTAGCTCCCCTCTCATTTATCAACCTATTAACCTGCAAATTAAGAAGGATCCAATCTTGAGAAAGAATAGAGAAAAAGTTGGGGAGATACTTACCTGGATTAACCTGATTCCAAACATCCCTAGTAGCAGGACAATCACGAAGAATATGTAAAAAAATCCTCCGAATGATGCCCACAAATAAGGCAAGAAGAATCATCCGAAAGACCTATCCTAACTCTTTCAACATTACTTAGAATTCTTCCCTGTAAGACCGTCCAAATAAAAATCCGAACCCATTGTGGGCTTGGATACTTCCAAACAATCTTCTATTTCTCATCACTCGGATTCTAATCTCCCTCTTTAAGAACCCTGTAAGCAGATTTAACAGTAAATTCACCCGAAAAAAGTGTGACTCCAAGAAATTCTATCAGGACCTTCAGAATGATGAGGAGGAGGGATACCCTGAATCGCTTGAATCACATCTTCCGCTAACCAAACCCAAAAAAGATCAAGGTTCCACGACCCATCTTCTATAGTCATCTCATGCAAAAGGCAGTCAGGATTTAGATTGATGTTAGGGGAAATGTATCGTAGTAGGGGCCCGGTGTAAGGAATCCAATTATCCTTCCAGCACCGGATTTTGTGACCATCTCCAATGGACCAGTGCAGGTTTTCACGAAATAATGTCCAAATTTTAGACAGAGATTTCCAAAGAAATGAGCACCTGCTCCTATCAATGCAGTCGGGTAACTCGTCCTTCATTCGGGTAACTCGTCCTTCATTTGGTACTTCGATCTAATCACACAAACCCAAAAAGCTTCCTTGTTTGACACCAATTTGATCCCAACTTCATTAGAAATGAAATATTTTGATCACGGAGTTTCCTCAGCCCTAATCCTCCACACATTTTAGGTTGACAAATGGATTCCCAGCCAACCAGAGACATCTTTCTTTTCCTTTTGGAGGATCCCCAGATAAACTGTTTAACCAAACTTTCAATCTCATCTCGAACTTTCCTAGGTATCATCATGGATTGCATGAAATAACTAGGAATAGATAAGAGGACTGATTGCGCCAAAGTGACACGCCCAGCTAATGATAGCTTTTTGGCTTCTCAGCTTTGAAGCTTACCACGCACTTTCTCCATCACGAACTGAAGAGTGCTACTAGTAACCCTTTGATGAAAAAGAGGAACTCTAAGATAATGAACAAGATTATGGACCCGCTAAAAACCAAACATAGTGCTAATCAAATTCATCATAGTTTCATCCACATTTTTAGAAAAGAAAATGTTAGTCTTCCTTGCATTAATTTTATGTCCAGATAACGCACAAAAATCATCCAGTATGGTTTTTAAAACTCCACTATGCCTTGAATCAGCTTTGCAAAATATAACCAAATCATCTGCAAAAAATAAATGCGAGATAGCAAGCCCATCTCTAGAAAGATGAATAGGACTCCATTTACCTCCCGAAATAGCAGACTGAATCAGATGCCCAAGCCACTCCATACAAAGCACAAAAAGATAAGGGGAAAGAGGACACCATTGCCTGATACCTCTAACAGGTCTGAATTTAGATAACGGAACTCTATTCCATATAACCTGCATAGTAGAATTGGAAATAGAAGACAAAATAACATTATTAAGATAATCAGAGATACCAGCCGTTCGGAGAGAAGCTTCGATGAACTCCCAGCTTACTCTGTCATAGGCCTTCTCCAAATCAATTTTAATTGCCATCCATTTTCGATTCTTCTGACTTCGCATGGTATGAATCACTTCTTGAGCTAAGATGATATTTTCATTAATATTCCTTCCAGCAATAAAGCCAGCTTGTTCCTGCGCAATAGTTTTAGGAAAAACATGTTTAAAACAATTTACAATTACCTTTATCGTTAACTTGTAGAGGATCGAACAAAGGCTAATAGGTCGAAATTGGCCAAACTTATCCGGATTCTAAACCTTCAGAATGAGAACGATCAAAGTATTATTCAGGTCAGAATCAATAGAATTTCCATCAAAGACCTTCCAAACCTATTCACAAACTGCCCCCCTATAGTGTCCCACTGCTTCTAGAAGAAAAGGGCATGAAAACCGTCACTGTTAGGGGCTTTAAGGGGTGCCATGTCAAACAGAGAATCCTTAATCTCCACATTCGACACCTGTCTTCCCAAAAAACTAATGTCAACTGGATCAAGCTGGGGAAAACCACTATGAGGTAACCTTCCCAAAGGAGTAGGAATTTTTCTATACAGCCTTTGAAAAAACTTATTAGCCTCATCCTCAATATCCTTAGGGTCATAAATCCAATTTCCATCAGAATTACGAATAGCGATAATACGATTATTCTTCCTTCTAAGCAAAGTACGAGTATGAAAAAACTTTGTGTTTCTGTCTCCAAACTTCAACCAGTTGCATCTCGCTTTTTGCTTCCAAAAAAGTTCTTCGTGATGAAGAATACTCCTAAGTTCTTGGCGAAGAGACAAATCCACTTGGTTTAAATGTAACAAACCAGAGAAATCCCTTTTCCTCTAGATGTTAGAAATTTTTTTGTAAAGATCTCTCTTGCGAGTGGTAATGTTACCATAAACGTGCTTATTCCAAACCTTAAGGTCCTGAGTGAGCTTTCCAAGGGAATTAGACATGTTACCAGAGTAAATCTATTTTTCTTTCAGAAAGCCCTCAAAATCTGGATGTTCAGTCCAACCAGCCAAAAATCTAAAAGGCCTTCCCCTGGGAAGCGAAATACTCGGATTAAGGGCTAGAATGAGGGGCCGATGATCCTATTTAATCTTTGGAAGGTGTGTAACCATGCAATTAGGGAAGTTACGTAACCAAGCTTCATTACCCAGGGCGCGATCAAGCCTTTCAAACAAAGATCCCCTATGCCAAGTAAAGGGAGGCCCCCTGAAACCTAAGTCATGAAGCTCAGCTGAATCAACAAAATCACCAAAATGTGGACACCTCTTGCCCCTAGAAAAGCCTCCGGACTTCTCAGCAGAGGATAGAATTGCATTGAAATCTCCAATGGCAATCCAAGGGCTCTGACCAAGTGGGATGGAATTTCTCAACTCACTCCAAAGAATTTGGCGCTTTTGTCTGTTTGGGCTCCCATAGACATGAGCAATGAAAATAGGATGAGACAAAGATACAAGCCAAACCTGAGACAGAATGAATTACGGATGGCTACGGACAACTTCGAGTCTAACAGAATCCCTCCATCCTAGCCAAATACCCCCTGAGAATCCTATTGCTTCCACACGATGGGAATATTGGAACCCCAACTTAACAATAATGCTATCAGCCTTGGTTTCACTGACTCTCGGTTTAAGCAAACTTATAATATCTGGTCTATACTCTATATTATATTCCCAGAATATTCTAGGGAATTTAACGTTTGCACAGCCCTGATAATTTCACGAAAAGATAGTGATATTCATAAATAAATAATTAAAAAATAGGAAAACATACCTAGCTTTCAAAGCCGTTATTGCAATCTGACTTTGATCTTGCACCCTCAACCTCGGCATTCGAATTCTCGCTAAATTGGGGAGATAGAAATTCCGCCATAGCCTCCATAGACTCAGCTAAAGGAACACACGTGTTCCCGGAAGATTTAAACCGACTTCCCTGACCTCGTATGGCAAAATAGGTCTTCCTATTACTTCGACTACCACTGTCTCTACCTTCGCTTTTTTAGACTTTGGAACCTTTTGACTTCGAACCCGAGACCGAATCCAGGAATTCCACAGACCTCGGAACCGAATTAGCCTGTTGAATAAAGGATACATTTTTATTAAAACTGACTGCTGAATGCTTACCTGGATCAAGGGTATTATCTGATATAGGAACAATAAAACCCTCGGATTCATCAAATACAGGATTATAGTGCACTTTAATTTTTCCCAAAACATTAGCTTCATTATTTTCCTGCACATTAGAACCCAAGTTGTCTTGAATATTTGCGTCATTCCTAGAAATTTGTTTTGATGAATTTGCGTGTTTCGAACCTACACATTTAGAAGAATCCATATTAGAAATGGATATATTTTCATAGCACCCCCCATTATTATTAATAACTCCACCCAATCGCATTGGCCTTTTCCCTAAACTCTTATCTAAAGAAGTATTGGATTTATGGCCCGATTTCTCCCTTTCATATCTGCCCATATTATCCTTCAAAGTGGGTCCCTTAAAAAAGCCCAAATCATTACCAATTCATTGGCCTGAAGTTGCAAAAGAATTAACAATATTTTTATTAACCCTAGGAGTCAAACTCCTTGACTTGGCAGTCTCTTTATCCAGCGAATTAATCCCCAAATCTTCTCCAGCCGACTGTCCTGAAACCAGATTTAAATTTTTCTCCTCTATCAACACCGAGAATCTGGAGCCAAAATGATAATTATCTTTTTTTTCCGGGATCCCTGCCATGGAATCACACTTCCCTCGTCGTGGATTCTTCCTTTCCACCAACATCTACAGCCCAAAATCCGGACCTTTCCCTCTGCTGCCCGAATCAGATTTTTCCCCTTCCGTGTTACTCGCCTGAAGAGGTCTCACCGCGACTGAATGCTCATCAATGGTTCTATCCACCGTGTTATTTGCCGTGTTAGCTAGGCCAGCGGGATTTTGATTCGGCACCACCAAGGTACACATCTATTTTACGTGGCCATACTTTCCACACACAAAACATACGGTCGGAAGAGCCTCATATACGACACGTTGAGCAACTCCGTCGACAAAAACTTGCGAAATCAGTGACCTATCCAGATTAATGTAAACGGTTAGTCTCGCAAATTGACCCCTGGTCTGATTATCGGTTTGGACGTCCAGTTTTACCACCTTCCCAATGAGACCCCCGATGGCTTCAATGATCTTCCGCTTATAGAGATAACCCGAGAGATTCAGCAGTCGAATCCACGCCAGCACCACACTTGGGTAAGGTTGCACGGGGCTAAAATATTTGTTCCACGGTTGCACAGTCAAGTATTGTCCATAGACTATCCACGGTCCCTGTGATAAAACTCTGTTATAGTCTTCTTAATCCTGAAATTTCACCAGAAAATAACCATTAGCAATATCCATTAATCGAATAGGATTTATAGGTTTCCAAAGGGAAAGAATACGATTATGAATGGTGTTGTAACCAATGTTACGCCCTAGGAGTTTAACGATGACCGTCAACTCCATTTTTTTGAAAAGGATTTCCTTTACACGATCTGAAAATTCAATAGCGGGAATCCCGTCAATGATAGACGTATTAACGTCTCCTTCAAGTAACTCAAATTCATTATCTTTCCCTGCAGAAGACACATCCCGAATTGAGTCTGTGACAACATCATGTCTTCCCAGTAATTTGTCTTTCCACGACATAATCGGTTGTGATTTGGGATCCACCGCCATGAAAGTATCTTCATTAACAGCTTTCTCTTTAAATCTCACTTTTTTGGTATCACGATCACCTTCGGGGTGGGTATCACCCTCCCCAACGTTGCCGGAAATTTGCGAAGTTGAGAGCATTTTCCAAATTTTTTTTTTCAAGATAAGTTTTAATAAGGTATAGCTACCATATTAATTATTTCCCCCTCTCTCTATCCACCATAAATCAGTATTAGATCTCAATTAGGCCTTTTGATCCTTAACCAAATTTTGGTTACCAAGATAGTAATTAATTGAACCAAGTCCCACTTCATTAAAATAAGGGTAGCATGTCACAACCTTAATTTGCTTTGGGGACAGTTTTGTTTATAGAATTAATGCATTCATGATTTTGTTTATAAAAATGTGCATTTGATTTTTTGATACAAAATCTTGAAAAAAACGAAGGAAAACCATTGTTTAAAAACAAATTAGATCATAACGATATAAAAATAAATTAATAAACATAAATAAATAATAATGAAAATATAAATATTCATTTTATGAATTATAAAAATAAAATTAGATATTTAAACCTAATTTTAAGATTTTTATCTGGTTCAATTTTTTTGTTGATTCACTTTTTCTCGAGTGTATGGTACTAGGTGAATCTCTGGTAGGGATAAGTATTCGATTGAGTCGAGTCGAATCGAGTCAAAAAATTTTGAGTTAGTCGAGTTGATTCGAATTAACGAATCTTATTATTTATACTCAATGTTCCGTTCACATTGACCGATTATTTTACTAGTAGACGAAGTACAAGTTTTTAGATTAAATTTGAGTAAAGGAAAAAAAGAGAGTGGGGCGATTCGGGAAGGAAAGTGAGACTAATGGGTAAACATTTATCAAACAACGCAGTTTTATAAGTTTTAGTAAGGTATAGCTACCATATTAATTATTCCCCCCTCTCTCTATCCACCATAAATCAGTATTAGATCTCAGTTAGGCCTTTTGATCCTTAACCAAATTTTGGTTACCAAGATAGTAATTAATTGAACCAAATCCCACTTCATTAAAATAAGGGTAGCATGTCACAAACTTAATTTGCTTTGGGGACAATTTTGTTTATAGAATTAATGCATTCATGATTTTGTTTATAAAAATGTGCATTTGATTTTTTGATACAAAATCTTGAAAAAAAATGAAGGAAAACCATTGTTTAAAAACAAATTAGATCATAACGATATAAAAATAAATTAATAAACATAAATAAATAATAATGAAAATATAAATATTCATTTTTTGAATTATAAAAATAAAATTAGATATTTAAACCCAGTTTTAAGATTTTTATTTGGTTCAATTTTTTTGTTGATTCACTTTTTTTCGAGTGTATGGTACTAGGTGAATCTCTGGTAGGGATAAGTATTCGATTAAGTCGAGTCGAATCGAGTCAAAAAATTTTGAGTTAGTCGAGTTGAGTCGAATTAACGAATATTATTATTTGTACTCAATGTTCCATTTACATTGATCGATTATTTTACTAGTAGACGAAGTACAAGTTTTTAGATTAAATTTGAGTAAAGGAAAAAAGGAGAGTGGGGCGATTCGGGAAGAAAAGTAAGACTAATGGGTAAACATTTATCAAAACAACGCAATTTTACTTTTTAACTTGATAGTTTTGACTTTTAACTTTAAAAAACTTAAACATTTATCAAAATGACGTAGTTTTGCCTTTTCTTATTTGGATTTTCAGATAACTTGAATTAGAGGTGAGTGTTCGATCGAATCGAGTGAAACCATTCGAGTTAAATTAGAAAAATTAATAATGTTAAATTAAAATCTTGTACAATATAACTATTTCCATATTAGAACACATAAATTTGAAACAATATATATTTGAAAACTCTTTTAAAGCGAAATAATAAAAAAATAAGATTTTTTAGTATGATAAACTTGAAGGCATAACTGCAAAAAAAGCCATCAACCTTTGGGGGCTTTTGGATATATGCCCCTAACCTTTTTTTTTTCTAAAATCGGCCCTTCACGTAACGGATTTTTCAGACATCAACTCAGTTGAAATGGTAACTGTCAGCTGACCGTTAGTCAACAGCTGGTAAAAAAAAAATGGTCTACGTGGTGTTCCAGTTGACTGATGACGTGGCTGACATTAAAATAAATAAGCTGACGTGGTAAAAAAAATTAAACAAATTTAATAATCATAAAACCAAAAAAAAGACCCTAAATCCCCAAACCCCCAAATTCGAAACTGTTTTCCCAATTTCTAAAATCCCCAAATCTTGAAATTCCCCAAATCCCTAACCTTTGAAATCTTCATTGAATCCCTAACAATCTTCAAATCCTTAAATCTTGAAATCCCTAAATCGTTAGCATTCTAAAATATTCTTGAAATCCCTAAAACTTTTACGAATCAAATCGTTGAATCCCTAAAACTATTAGGAATGAAATCGTGAAATCCCTTCGAACCAAATAGTGAAATCCTTAATCTTTCCGAAAATTTTATTTTTCTTCCTTATCGTCTGAAATCATGGATTCACATAGTTCGAAGAGTCAGCCTAGAGGTTGGGTAACGCATGGTTCAAATGGTTCGAAGAAAAAATCGCCATATGCAAATGTTGTTACTTCATCACGGAAGGAGTATGCCTACGATGGACCAGCAGTAAAATGTCACTGCAATAAGTTAGCTCCAAGAGACACTTCATGGAGTGATTTAAATCCGGGGAGGAGATTTTATGGTTGTTCAGATTTTCGGGTAAGTGAAGAATTTTTATTTGCAAATTAAGCTTGAGCTCAATTTTGATGATTTCATAAATATCAATATTTGTTTTGTTTTCATTTTGGATTATTTCAATTTTGTTGAATTGGGATTTGTTTGTAGGACGGTGGTTGTGATTTCTTCAAGTGGTACGATGGGAAAATGTGTGACCGTGCGACCGAGTTACTGCATCAATTGCGTGATAGTGAACGGAATCTTTTGAAGGATAATTTAGCACTTAGAAAGAATGCTATGGATTTGGTTGCATTTGATGGTAACCATAATGGTGGCAGTAGTGCTGTTGACATTGAGGTTGAAGGAGGTAGATCAATTTGTGATGTTGAAGGAGAAGTAGCATTAAGGAAGAAAATGTTGACCATGAAGTAAAAAATTAAAGTTATCAAGAAAGAGAAGTCAATGTATAAGATATTATTTTCTTGCTCTATGTTATGTATTGTATGCATCACTATAGGTTTCTTTTTTGGCAGTACTAGTAAGAGGCATATGCAGCTAGCAGTTGCAAATGTTGGTTGACAAATATTGGTTTTTTTTTATGTAATTTAACATTATGCTTGGAAGTAATGACCAATATTTGTTGTTTATGCCTAATTTAATTTAGCTTAATAAATAATGCAGTGACAATAAACATAAGACTAAAAGGACAAATTTGATCATTTAAGCATATGATTTGGATAAATGTACTTTACAATTTCGATAAATGTACTTTACAAAAGCATATGATTAGTCTATACATCATTCACCCTATACACCATCAACGCTATACCAGCCAAAAACCAAAATGTGAGTGAGCTATACATGAACCAAAAAAAAAAAAAACCAACATATTGGTTTTCAATACAACAAAATAAAATTCAACAATGGTGTATCCCAAAACCAGAATGTTGTAGGCAAAATACTTTACACCGTACTTTTTAGATCACGAGCTGTCGCGAGATGGTCATGCGAAATAGAAAACAGATACAGATACAAATAGATAAATGAATTATGGCACAAGTTCAAAAGCAAGTAATCATAGTGAATCACAAGACAAATAGCAGAAGTCATTCAAAACAAAATAACGATGATTTACTCATGTTTCCTGCAACTAATTCTTGTGTTCCCAGGTGGTTGAGAGGAGCCTTTCACTTGTTATTTCGCGACTTGGGTGTTGAAGAAGTTTGTCCACTACCATCTTGGCATGAAGCTGTCGTCATGCTCCTTGTGGTTTTACCAGACTACAAGAGTATTTTATATTAATATTAACAATGTATAAAATAACTAATATCAATAGTAAAAGGCAGAAACTTACATAAAATGTTTGCTTTCCCTTAGATTTATCTAAGGTAGTTGACGTTTTAATGGAAGATTTCCCCCTTTTTTTAGGTGGTTGTGCATTTTGCTGTAAAAAATGGACCATAATCATTGGTTAGACAAAAAAAAAAATTTACTCAATAATATAACTGAAGAACAACACTGTACCTGTTTCAAATTTGTGCAAGACCACTTGTTATGGCCATGTTGGCCACATTGAGTACATGTCATGAGTAGACCTTTCCTACTCAAGTGACCAGGCTTCAATTTTTTTGGTTCATCTTTGGCCATCCTCCTATTCTTTTTGGGCCTCCCAGGCATCTTCCTTTCAATATGAGGTAGCACTGGTTGAATACCAGTTTTTTCCCAATCATATGGCCCATTTATGGGATGCATTGGAAAAGAGTAAGGTTTCTTATAGGTATCAATGTGATAATAATCATGCAAATATTCATCTGGTTGAAGCCCTAAGTGATACATGGCAGCACATGCATGGGAACATGGAATCCCACTAATTTGCCAACTTCTACAACTACATATCCTTTGACTTAGGTCCACTGTATACTGATAACTTCCTTTCCTCAACTCACATCCATTTTCACCATTCCATATCAGTTTCCACTCTACACAGTCTTTCTGTAACACCCCTAACCTGTATCATTCGCCGGAACAGGGTTTCAGAGCGTTACCAGAACATTCAAAACATTTATCAATTAATGCAGGCAAGTTACTATTCATTCACCGAGGTCATTCACAATGTCCCTTAAATAGACCCTCGAGGCCCAATACGAGCATTAGAATCAAGTCAGGACTAAATCGGGAACTCAGGGAATTTTTCGCAAAATTCTAAAATTTTCCAAGGTAAAGGGCTCATAGGCCCGTGTGGTCCAAGGGACATGCCCGTGTGACCCTGGGACACCCCCGTGCTGCAGGCCGTGTTCAAAAATAGGTAGCTTTCTGACTTGTGCCACACGACCATGCCACACGCCCGTGTTCTAGGCTGTGTGGTTAATTAATTCAATTCGAATTAGGTGCAGGTTTCACACGGCCAAGACACACGCGCTTTGTGTTCAAGGTCATGTCACCCACATCACCGAGACACACGCCCGTGTCTCTGGCCGTGTGCTCAATTCTGAGCATTTTGTCTTCTCGAATTAAAGGTGCAGGGGACACACGACCTAACCACATGCCCGTGTTGCCAGGCCGTGTGTCACACACGGTCTAGACATACGCCTGTGTGTCTGCCCATGTGGACAAAATAAAGCCTTTTCTAGCTTTATTTTTCACCCAAAATTTCACCCATGACCTACACTTGAATCACACATACAAATTCCAACCATTTCAAGCATTCAAGATAAGCAAACTCTATCATTCAACATGATATATCATCACAAGCATTCATTTACATTTACATGCCAATATGGCCAACATATCCTATACATGCCATTACAACCGTAATTGAATTACCATACTATACCGACATGGGCCGATGGATAGTGTGAGTGATCTCTGCCAAGCTTCCAATCCAACGAGTTTCTGATTTACTCTAAAACAGGGGAAAAATAAAATGGGGTAAGCATTACATGCTTAGTAAGTTCGTATAACATGGTACTTAACTTACCATTCATCCTATTTTGAGGTAACTATGTAAGCCATATTCACTTAATTTGACCTCAAGCCCTACACACATCCTCATTGCCCTTGTTAGTCATATAATTCATGATAACATCAAGACATGTACAAGCTCAATCAACAATCAAGTTTCCATGCATATATGATTTCCACAACATGTATTCATTAAGCATGTATATATCATCTCTTATTATTACAAGTATAGCTTCATAGTAGTTCGTTTAGAGTTCAGATCGTTTCATGTCAGGACTTTACTCATTTTATTCGAGTATTAAGATCACCAAGTAGTAGTACACTCAAGGTGTACAAATATATAATCAAGGATGAACACTCTCATCAAATAATTTCCATGTAAAATTATCATCTTTTCATATTTTCATACATCACTAGTCATAAATCATCATTTCCTTGTATTTCATGTAATATCCTTTTTCATGTCATATTTCATATCATATATATATATATCATTCCATGTCAATTTGTCTTAAATTCATATTTGCCCTTCCCAGAGCTTTACCTGTTGAATTTACTCGAAATATCGATGGATACACAGGTAGTACACTCGAGGTGTACGAATCAAAATCTGTCAATTCGTGTCCAATGGTACCCATATGGTACAATTTTAGAGAGTACACTCTCGAGCCACATATATGTAAACGACAGGATTACCAGTCCAGGCTAAATCCTTTTTACATCATATGCTCTGAAGAGCTTGATTTGGATTACCCGTTCGGGCTAAATCCAATCCATAACATATGCTCGAGAGGACTTATATCAGGATTACCCGTCTAGGCTAAATCTTATCAGAATTGAGGTCAAAGGATTACTCATCCGAGTTAAATCCTATTCGCAACAAATGCAAGACCTCTTTCGTTTCGGGAAATCACATATCCATTGATTTTCCATTTATTCAACCAGGATTTAAACACTTTTCAAGCATTATCGGGCATTTGATTATTTCATACCTCCGTAAAATTTATGTAATTCGAGTGAAACACATTCCACATTCATGTCAAGCATGGAAGCAACATTTTATTCATTTACCATTTTATCGGGCATTTTCATTTATCGGGCTTTATCGAGTAGGTGATCATTTCACATATTTATGAAATTAATAACATTCACAAAAGCGACATTTAAATCAAGCATAAAAACATATACAATTTGGTTACACGAACTTACCTCGACAAATGTTTGTGTACATAAATCCACTAATCCGACATTTTCCTCGTTTTAACTCCGAATTTGGTCTATCCGGATCTATACGAGTAAATTTAATGTCAATTTATCACATTTTACACTTATTTGGACTCAATTTTTATCATAGGAAAAATTACCATTTTGCCCCTAACTTTTCCATAAATTACCATTTTGTCCCTAGGCTTGGAAAATGAAATTCATGAAACCCGTCCCTCTACCCAAGCCTAGACGAAATATACATACAACTTTTACAGCACATACATTTCAAAAATTTCAGCATTTTCCATAGATTTTCACAAATTTTCATTTTAGTCCCTAAATCAAGTTTTCATGAAAAATCACTTTGTAAAAATTGTTTATCTATCATCAATCTTTCATTTTCTACCATCAACTTCAAATTTCTAGCATATACATCCTTGACCCAATTTTTATACATTGATAACTTTTCAAATTGATATCCCAAATAGATAGTTTAGGCTATCACCGATTCCAAAAATATCAAAATTACTAAAAACGGGACAAGGAAACTTACCCAATTTGGCCATGAAAGTCTCTTCTCTCTCTCCTAGGGTTTCCATGTTTATTTTGGGGAAGAAGATGACATAAAATAAGATGATATATTTTATCATCTTTTTAATTAATAAGTATTTTGCTATTTCCAATTTAGTCCCAAGCCTTTTTCTCAATTTCCATGGATGAATCATCCAAAAATATCTACATACTTTTTATTAATGGTAAGGACCTCTAGTTTTAAATTCCATAGCTATTTGATCCTTATAGCTACTAGAATTCAACTTTCGCATTTTATGCGTTTTAGTCCTCGTAATTAAGCACTAAATCGATAAATTTTTTGTATCAAAATTTTCACATGAATTTTCTAACATAATATGGTTCATATAATAAAATAAAAATAAATTATATTTTCGGCTCAGATTTGTGGTCCCGAAACCACTGTTCCGATTTCACCGAAATTTGAGCTGTTACACTTTCTTTGTAACAGCCCGATTTAGGGGCTAGTTAGAACAGTGATCTCAGAATCACTAATTCGAGATTAGAGAAATTATTTTCATGTTATGTATGTGTTATAACATGTTTATAAGGATGCATGGAAATTTTGGTGCTTTAATTTTAGCTATTTCTAGCTAAATTGTGAAAAAGGACTAAATCGCATTAAGTGCGAAAGTTCTATTTTATTTGCTAAAGGTGCCAAATAGCTATGAATTATAAATTGGGGGTCCCAAATGTGCAATTTGGCCTTGTTAAGTGAGTTGGCCGGCCATAGGATGCATAGGGGACAAGTGCGTTTATTATGATTAAAAGTTGGTGATATTAGTTGGAGAAAATGAATAAAATAAGATGATATAAGCAAAAGTTATCATCTTTTTATTTGGTCTTCTTCTCCAACCGAAAATATCAACCATGGGAGGGCTTTGAAGGCTTGAAATTTCAGCAGCTCATTTTCTCTACAAGTAAGTCATTTTGATGGTTATTTTTGATGTTTTTTGTATTTTTGGAGTCCTCAAAGCTTAAGCTAGCTAATGAGAGGACTAGTTTGCAATATGGTTGAAAGTCTAGGGACTTACCATGATAGATTTTATGTTGTTTGATGGGTTTTTATGGAAGAAAATGAATGATAGGATGATGATAAACAACTTTTGTGAAAGGTGATGTTGTGAAAACACCTATTTGGGACTAAAATGCAAAGGTTGTAATTTGTTCATTATGGCATGAAATAGTTGGAATTTTGGATAGTTGTAAGAGAATTAAATGTTCAGCTAGGCTTGTTTAATAAGATATTGTGATGAAAATTTATTTACGAGCCTAGGGGCAAAATCGTACTTTTGCCAAAGTATAAGGGCAAATTAGTCATTTTTGCCTAAGTGTAGATTTTGGTGTATTATGATTTATAAGTGATTAAATGAGTAAATTCCATTGATCTAGATCAAATAAAATGAGATTCGGACCTAGAACGGGTGAAAAGAGAAATGTGGGCAAAAAGTCCCTTTCGACCCTTTCGACATCGAGGTAAGTTCATATGCAAATGTTGTAATTACGTATGAGTTAATTTGATATTCCAATGTTGTATGGAATGTATATTTACTCTATGAATGTATGAAATATCTTTTGATTAGACGTCAAGAGAATTGAATCTAAGAGCAATGGGAAATGTATATAGCATGATATGTTGATAGTTAAGGTCCCGTGTAAGACCATATTGGAATATGGCCTCGGTGTGAGAATTCGTATAAGACCATGTCAGGGACATGGCATCGATATGTTAATGCATGTAAGACCCTATCGGGGTATGATGTCAGTGTGACATTAGGTGTATGAAACTCAAAAGTGTTATTTAACAATTCGAGTGATTCAACGGGTATGTCAAAAATGAGAAAGTATGTGGTTACACCACGAGAAACACAAGTGTGTGTTAGAATTGAGTTGAGATGAATTCAGTATATGATGAACTCCTAGTGGGTTATGTGTAATCAATGCACCTTAGTTGCATGAGATAGAATTATTGATGCATTGTGTGAATGCGAACGAGTATCGTAGAAAGTTAGGTAAGAATAGTAGTGTGTGAGGATGTTCTCTGATGAACATTTGAAATAGAGAAATACATGTGGATAACTATCCATGAATGTATAATAATGGTGAGCTATGTGCGATATCACCTTATTAATGGTTAATGATGGGCTGTGTGCGATACCATCAACCATATTATTATCGGTGGGCTGTGTGCGTTACCACCTGATTAATTAGAAATTGATGGGCTGTGTGCGATACCATCGCTTATAAATGATTGGTGGGCTATGTGCGATACCACCCTACTAGAGATCAATGGAGGGCTAAGTGCGAAACCACCGAGAGTTTAGTAGTATGAGTGACTTATTGAAAATGCCAGATGTGTTGTTCTACATGATCATGTGGTGACCAGTGCAGGAATGTATGCTAATTAACACGAGCAGTTGGCTTGAGGCATAGTAAGAATGTGGTAAGAGATAGAATGAGTGAGCTTCAAGAATAGTTGAGTAAGTAACCACGGGTTTATGAGAAAAAATCATTATAATACCTCGCGGTTGTATATGTTCAACGAATATCGATATTTTTCAGTTATATGCAGATGAACTTACTAAGCATTATTGCTTACTCCTTTTCTTTTCCCATCTCTTATAGGTTATTTTTTTAACTAGCTCTGGTTGGAGGCCGCTGGAGATGTTTTCACACTATCGAGTAGAAGCTTGGTATGATGTTTCAAGTTCTTTTGAGTCATGGCATGTATAGGGACCTCTTTTAAAGTTGACTAAGTCATTGTTAATATAGCCAAATGTATTGGCGTAAGTGAGTTATGTTTTGGTTGTGAATAGCCATAGATGATGGCTTAAGTAGATTGTAATTGTATTGGAAATAGTTCTCCCTTGTGTTTGGGATGAAGAATTCATTGTATGAATTAAATGTCTTTAATTCAAGAGTTGTATTGATACTATGTGGAGCTATGTGATGATGTATGAATGTATGCAATGTAGAGTAGCAAGGGCTTGATAGATAGCCTGATAATTGTCCACATGGGTAGACACACGGGCGTGTGTTAAGACCATGTGGGAGGCACGACTAGCACATGGGCGTGTGTCCAAGCCGTGTGAAGTCTGCACTTTACATTTGGGGTTTAATTTTCCCATGGCTGAAGCACACGGGCGTGTGTATATGCCGTGTGGATAAGTCAGAATGCTAAGTTTTAGCACACGGGCCATGGCCACGGGCGTGTCAAGGCCGTGTGAAATTAGTCAGTGTCGCCCACGGGCTCGTCACACAGGCATGTTCCTAGGCCGTGTGACACAAACAGAATACTCATGATTTTATACACGGGGTAGGGACATGGGCGTGTGTGACCACACGGCCTGCCCACACGGGCGTGTCCCATTTCACATGGGCGTGTGGCCCCTGTTTTATTGAGAAGTTTCTCGAATTCATAAAAGTTCCCAGGATAGTTCCGGTACCTCTCGGAAGTATGTGTAGGGCCTCCTAGGCCGAGTAGGTACAAGTGATGAGTTTAAACGAAATTTTATAGCTTGTTTCGAAGTATTAAGTAAGATTAAGCATGGTAATGCCTCGTATTTGGTCTCGGTGTCAGACTCGGGTAAGGGGTGTTACATTCTTGTTGGCATCAAACTTAGCTTTCACCAATGGACCATAATTTTGCTTCCATCCATTACATGCTTTCTTTTTTGTACTATCCTAGTCATCATCTTGGTCCTAATATCCTCAAGCATTCTGATAATGCTTTTGAACCTAGCTTCAACAATGCTTGAATTGAATGCTTCACACATTGTTGTCAACTATATCTGATTTACAAGTAGTCCCCAAAAATGCCCTAGTCCACATCTTTGGAGACTTTTTCATCAAATTATCGTAAGTATCCTTATCTTTCTTCTCTAGTGCTGAACATAGATCCTCCCACTCCCTCTCAGTCGTGCACTTCACAATCTGCCAGAAATCACACTCATAAGATTTCCCTAACTTCCTCGCTGACCAATTTGTAAACACGTGCCTCGCACAATTCCTATGCTCCACCCTTGGTAGTATGTTAGAAATTGCAATCTCAAGGCTTTAATTCAAATTAATGAACGAGATAGATTATTAGAGAATTTTTGTTAAATACAAATAACAGATTAAAAAAATAATATCAAGCTTAAAATTGCATATTTACTAACCTTTTGTTGGTTACTGATAATTGTGTACCCATACCCATCTTCCAAGCCCAAATCAGTTGATAGGAGACTGAGAAACCAGCTCCATGAATCAGTGCACTCCACTTCAACCACAGCTCATGCAATAGGGAACATTTGGTTGGTTGCATATCTTCCAATAGCTGTGAGAAATTCACTCTTAAATGGGCCTTTTAGGAAGCAACCGTCTACCCCAATGAGTGGCCTACACCTCACTTTCCAGCCTCTCTTTAGTGCATCAAAGCTTACATAATAACTCTTAAAATGAGGGAGGGAGTCTGCTGTCACCCTTTGAACGACCATTTTTATTGTGCTTCATGGCATCTTTGACCTTAACTCATGAGCATAGTCCCATAGCAAGCAAAATTCCTCCTTATGATTCCCAGCCATTTTCTCCTTCACTATTTTCTTCGCTCTATAACAACAGCCAATGGTCACATTTACATGCATATCAGAAGCACATCTTTTTTGAATTTCCCTCAGCTTCATCTTAGGGTGATCCTTGATAATTGTTTCAAAATGTTGGGCAATCATAGTAGTAGTCACCATTTTGTTTTTAAAACTAATCAAACAATGGTGCTCATCCTGAAACGTCTTTATTTGCAAGCATTTCGCAACAGGACTGCAGCTAGCCCTAATTCTCCATGGACAGTGTAACAGTCCGGTTTAGACCCTAGTCAAAATAGTAGTTTCGGGGTTTGTTAGATGCTTGTAGGTTTGACCCAAATTTTGGGTGGCAAATTGGCCTTGCAAATGGCCTATATTTGCCCACACGGTTGAGCACACGGGCGTGTGTCTCGACCGTGTCTCTCAAGGTTGCATTTAGAATTAAATTAGGAAGCCACACGGGCTAGACACAGGGGCGTGCGACTGGTAGTGTGAGCAAGTTAGTAACCTCCAGAATTTCACACGGCCTGGCACATGGGTGTGTCTTGTGGCTGTGTGAACAAGTCAGTATGTATGCCCTGTTTTGCCACGGCCTAGACTATAACGCCCCGAATTTTGGGCCTAGAAGAAGTAGGCTTTGGGCATCGGAGCAATTGGATTCTAGTTGTGCGAGAAAAATTTCACTAATTGCATGTTAGATCTGTTGGGTGAGTGATTTTAGAAGGTTGGGGGGCTTCTATGAAGTCCTGGGGTCAAGCCATGTCATAAGGAAAAATTTTATTTTTAGCATTAGAGGAACCATGGCTCCTGGTTTTATGCTTTTAAGTAATTGTGATTAATAAGAGACACAAAGAGAGTGGGTGATCTAGTGGCAAGGTGGCGCTACATGTGTGGCAAGGAGTCTGAGGTTCGAGGCATGGCATGCGCAATTGTATGTTTATTTTGCTGCTTGAGCTGGGGAGGTGTTGGAATCGGACTGGAACTCTGTGGTTGAATTGGTCAGAAGAATTTGAATAGGGAGTTGGAGTAAATCAAGGAGAAAATTCGGTGGAGGGATTGGTGGAGTTTTTGAAGGATTTTGAAATGGGAGAAGTTGGAGCCGATTGGGGGGAGTTTTGTTTAGGCAAATTCGGCTAGGGTGTGCATTTGGTGCATTTTCGGCAATTACTTTCTTTTATGCCAATTTGTTTTATTTTCTCTCTTCTATCTATAGTGCCAAATATTTCCATTGGCCTTTTTGTGTTTTTCCCGTTTCGGTTTTCTTTATTCTCTTCTCCCTATTTCCTATTCTTCTTGTAAGCCGAATTCAACCTCTCTTTCTCTTTCTTCATTCTTTTTCCCTTCTCTATCGATCAAACGTTTCGACCTACAAGCGTTTTGACAAATTATTTCTCCAGCCTCTGAAGTACCGAATCTGTTCTTCTCTTGTAGGTTGATTGAGTTAAATTTATCTGGTTGGCCGATTGTTAGGGGTAAGTGGCTATGTGCTTTCAAATACTGGCTGAACGTCTAGTTCTCTTGTTGGCCGTGCGTTTTCCTTAAGATAGTAATGTTTAACCTTTGTTATTGATATTGGTGCTTAATAGATAATGTTGTGGTACAGATAAAGCCACAAGGAGGTTATATCGATTGATAATCAAACGACTTAGGAAGTATAAACCGATCCAGTCAAGTTTCTACGCTCGTGGGCGACTGCGTTTTTCTCCAACAAGGTGTGTACGCACACACCACTCCAATTGCAGATCTCCAAATGCCGAAATCCTGAAATACCGAGAAGCTGAAAGGCTGAAAGTATGGCTATGGCTATCACACGAGTGCACGAACGCGCATGTGGATAAGTCGATACAACAACAGAGGTCACCGTGAGCATCTCGTGGTCTTAGGCCGTTTTTGGGGCCAAATGGACCGAAATGGGCCGATTAGGGCCCAATGGGCCTGTGGGCCCTACGCGAGTAAATTTTATGGATGGATAGGAAATAATGAGCCGGCCATGACGATCACATGGCCAAAGGCAATTTTGGGCTAAATGGGCCACACGAGCATGTGGGCCCACTTGGGCCGAATATTGGGCTTTGGCCCAAATACACCGTTTTGATCCTATATACTATCTGTGTTGCTCAAGGCGACTGTAGACCTTTGGGAATGTTGTAAAATGATCGAAATACCCCCATAGGGTAAATGACCGTTATGCCCTTGAAAGGTAAAATGACTAAAATGCCCCTACACGTTATATGATTGTTATTGTATGCCATTTGTGGTATGTTTGCATTCATGTGATATTATGCTGCATGAGGGATGAGATCATTGATTTGGAGGAAGTATATGATTTTTTAGGGTTGCATGGTCGCTTGACGACTGTGGATCCACCGATGGCTTTAAGTCGATTATGTGACTGGCAGCTCTGCTGCAATATTAGTTAGTACCGCAACCGGTGCTACATAAGGAGTGTAGGGATGGGTGGGTCGATTAAATCCCCACAGGAGTGTAGGGTCGTACAGGAGACGAAGTGCAGGGTTGGTTTGGGCATTTATGCATTGCATACACTGATACTGATATTGAGATGGGCTTAGGCCCAGATAGATGTGATATGTGACATTTGTTATGGGCTAAGGCCCAACTGAGGCTATTATAGGCTAAGGCCCAATTGCCACCGTTACTGTGTTGGGCTTAGGCCCATAATAATTACTGTAATGGGCTTAGTCCCGGATTGACGTGATGCATGCTTTATAACCGATGAGGGTTGTACACACTGAGTTTTCGTAAACTCACCCCTCTTTTTAAATTTTCAGGTAATCCTCACTAAGCGGTTCGACGTACTGAAGTACTCGGAGGTGGCCACACTACGAACAACTTTAAACTTTAGTAGTCTATTTTACCTTACTTAAACCGCTTTCTTATTAGGTTGTAATAAGGCCTCTTTTAATTTTTGGTTTTTAATTTGGGATTTTTAGTTATTACGTTTCCTATCTAATAAAAGTAGATCGCGATTTTCCAAAATAATAACTGTTTTCAAAACACTACGCTTTTACAATTTAATCTTTAAATATCACGTTTTCGTAAATCAGTTACTTTTAAACTTAGCTTCCGCAACTGAAAAGAAATTTTGGGAATAAACTTAACAATTTTTCTATATACCACGTTTAAAATAAATAGAAACTAACGTAACTGGGATTTTACTCAAGCTTTTAATTAAGAAGGGTTTTCAATGAAAACATGGTTTTCGAAAAACACTTCAATGTGACATGCCAGATTCGACCATAACGTCTAGGCCGGGTTTGGGGTGTTACATTTAGTGGTATCAGAGCCAAGTTGCAAAACTCGACTGTGGAATAGATTTTCAAAATTTTGTATTACAAGAGGTTGGTTTCAAATATGTTAAGTGTTTTGAGGTATGTTTCTGGAAAGTGTGGCATACTGAGTCTCCGGCGCCGAATCCGTAAGTTTTTGAAACTGTTGTTTGTTATCGTTGAAAAGCAGTAGATAGAGATACTGTGATTTCTTAGATATTAGACTGTATTGCTACACTTAAAGTTGGAGTTTGTATTTATTCTGTGTGTATTCTGGAAATGATATGCGCGTGATATCCATCCGCCTTGATGGATAGATGGTGTGGTGCGTGCTTGTATTATTAGGATCAGAGTGCGCAGCGAGAGCGTAGTGTGGTAGGCTAGGGTGTGCGACTATTTTGATATTTAGAAATTTCAGGGACGAAATTTCTTTAAGGGGGTAGAGTTGTAACGCCCCGAATTTTGGGCCTAGAAGAAATAGGCTTTGGGCATCAGAGTAATTGGATTTTAGTTGTGCTAGAAAAATTTTATTAATTGCATGTTAGATCTGTTGGGTGAGTGATTTTGGAAGGTTGTGGGGCTTCTATGAAGTCCTGGGGTCAAGCCATGTCATAAGGAAAAATTTTATTTTTAGCATTAGGGGAACCATGGCTCTTGGTTTTAAGATTTTAAGTAATTGTGATTAATAAGAGACACAAAGAGAGTGGGTGATCTAGTGGCAATGTGGCGCTACATTTGTGGCAAGGAGTCTGAGGTTCGAGGCATGGCATGCGCAATTGTATGTTTATTTTGCTACTTGAGCTGGGGAGGTGTTGGAACTGGATTGGAACTCTGTGGTTGAATTGGTCATAAGAATTTGAATTGAATTTGAATGGGGAGTTGGAGTAAATCAAGGAGAAAATTCGGTGGAGGGATTGGTGGAGTTTTTGAAGGATTTTGAAATGGGAGAAGTTGGAGCCGATTGGGGGGAATTTTTTTTAGGCAAATTCGGCTAGAGAGTGCATTTGGTGCATTTTTGGCAATTGCTTTCTTTTATGCCAATTTGTTTTATTTTCTCTCTTCTATCTATAGTGCCAAATATTGCCATTAACCTTTTTGTGTTTTTCCCATTTCGATTTTCTTTATTCTCTTCTCCCTGTTTCCTATTCTTCTTAATGTGAGCCGAATTCAACCTCTCTTTCTCTGCCTTCATTCTTTTTCCCTTCTCTATCGATCAAACGTTTCGACCTACAAGCATTTTGACGAATCATTTCTCCAGCCTCTAAAGTGCCGAATCTATTCTTCTCTTGTGGGTTGATTGAGTTCAATTTATCTGGTTGGCCGATTGTTAGGGGTAAGTGGCTATGTGCTTTCAAATACTGGCCGAACGTCTAGTTCTCTTGTTGGCCGTGCGTTTTCCTTAGGATAGTAATTGTTTAACCTTTGTTATTGATATTGGTGCTTAATAGATAATGTTGTGGTACAAATAAAGCCAGAAGGAGGTGATATCGATTGATAATCAAACGACTTAGGAAGTATAAGCCGATTCAATCAAGGTTCTACACTCGTGGGCGACTGCGTTTTTCTCCAACAAGGTGTGTACGCACACACCACTCCAATTGCAGATCGACAAATGCCGAAATCCCGAAACGCCGAGAAGCCGAGAGGTCAAAAGTATGGCTACGGCTATCACACGAGCGCACGAACGCACGTGTGGATAAGTCGATACAACAACAAAGGTCACCGTGAGCATCTCGTGGTCTTAGGCCATTTTTGGGGCCAAATAGACTGGAATGGGTCGAGTAGGGCCCAATGGGCCCGTAGGCCCTACGTGAGTAAATTTTATGGATGGATAGGAAATAATGAGCCGGCCATGACGATCACATGGCCAAAGGCAGTTTTGGGCTAAATAGGCCACACGAGCGTGTGGGCCCACTTGGGCCGAATATTGGGCTTTGGCCCAAATACACCGTTTTGATCCTATATGCTATCTGTGTCGCTCGAGGTGATTGTAGACATTTGGGAAGGTTGTAAAATGATCGAAATACCCCCATAGGGTAAATGACCGAAATACCCCTATAGGGTAAATGACCGTTATGCCCCTGAAGGGCAAAATGACTAAAATGCCCTACACGTTATATGATTTTTATTGTATGCCATTTATGGTATGTTTGCATTCATGTGATATTATGCTGCATGAGGGATGGGATCATTGATTTGGAGGAAGTATATGATTTGTTAGGGTTGCATAGTCGCTTGACGACTGTGGATCAACCGATGGCTTTAAGCCAATTATGTGACTGGCAGCTCTACTACTATATCGGTTAGTGCCGCAACCGGTGCTATATAAGAAGTGTAGGGATGGGTGGGTCGATTAAATCCCCACAGGAGTGCAGGGTTGGACAGGAGACGGAGTGCAGGGTTGGTTTAGGCATTTATGCATTATATACACTGATACTGATATTGAGATGGGCTTAGGCCCAGATAGATGTGATATGTGACATTTGTTATGGGCTAAGGCCCAATTGCCACTGTTACTGTGTTGGGCTTAGGCCCACAATGATTACTGTAATGGGCTTAGTCCCGGATTGAAGTGATGCATGCTTTATGACCGATGAGGGTTGTACACACTGAGTTTTCGTAAACTCACCCCCTCTTTTTAAATTTTCAGGTAATCCTTAGTAAGCGGTTCGATGTACTGGAGTACTCGGAGGTGGCCACACTACGAACAACTTTAAATTTTAGTAGTCTATTTTACCTTACTTAAACCGCTTTCTTATTGGGTTGTAATAAGGCCTCTTTTAATTTCTGGTTTTTAATTTGGGATTTTTAGTTATTACGTTTCCTATCTGTTAAAAGTAGATCGCGGTTTCCCAAAACAATAACTATTTTCAAAACACTACGCTTTCACAATTCAATCTTTAAACATCATGTTTTCGTAAATCGGTTACTTTTAAACTTAGCTTCCGCAACTGAAAAGAAATTTTGGGAATAAACTTAACAAATTTTCTATATACCACGTTTAAAATAAATATAAACTAACGTAACTGGGATTTTACTCAAGCTTTTAATTAAGAAGGATTTTCAATGAAAACATGATTTTCGAAAAACACTTCAATGTGACACGCCAGATTCGGCCATAACGTCTAGACCGGGTTTTGGGTGTTACATAGACACACAGATGTGTCTAATGCCGTGTGAGGCACACGACCTGCCCACACGAGCGTGTGACCTCTGTAACTTTGAAAAATGTTTAATTTTTTTGGAAAAATTTGTATGTGCTCGGTTTAGTCCCAACTCCTTCTCAATGCATGTTTAAGGTCTCGTAGACCTTCTAAAGGGACTCTTTGTGTATTTTTCGTTATGGAATATTTTGTGAATGTTTGATGTTAATGAAATGTTTATGTTTTGATCTGATATGTCCAGTAACGCCTCTTAACCTTAGTCCGGCGACAGATACCGGTTAGGGGTGTTACATTTATTGGTATCAGAGCTACGATTTAGTCGATTTTAGGACGAATATAGCGTGTGTGCGTCTAGCTATACATGCCATATTTATAAACTGCGATAGTGTGATGATTCTTGATAATTAAAATGTGTTTTCGTATAGTAAATGGATCCCGATCGAGCCGTAGCTGATGATGTAGAAAGTATAGTGCCTGCTCCCGCTCAAGGGGCAGCGCTGGCTGAATCTCGGCCGACTTCGAGTAACCAAGAGGGAAAGGCTAAATAAGCCTTTTACCAAATGATTAATGAATGGTTTACTCAGTATATACGGATGAATCCGGCTGTTCCACAGCCTTCTCCCCCACCGATTTCTCCTCAAATACCTGTTATGCCACAAGTTATTGATACAGTGCGAATAAATAAGCCACGATTGATAAAATTAGAAAACACGGGGCTGAAGAATTCAGAGCCACTGTTGATGATGATACTGAGCGAGCTGAATTCTGGCTTGATAATACGATTCGTGTGTTTGATGAACTATCCTGTACCCCTGACGAGTGCATTAAATGTGTTGTATCATTGCTTCGAGATTCTACGTATCACTGGTGGAATACATTGGTTTCAATAGTTTTGAAAGAACGGGTTACCTTGGAGTTCTTTCAGACTGAATTTCGTAAGAAATACATCAGTCAGAGATTTATCGATCAAAAGCGCAAAGAATTCCTCGAGTTGAAACATGGTCGTATGGCCGTAACAGAATATGAGCGAGAATTTGTGAGACTTAGCAGATATACCCGAGAGTGTGTTTCAACAGAAGAAATTATGTGTAAAAGATTCAAAGACGGACTGGATGAAGACATTAAATTGCTTGTTGCGATTCTTGAAATAAAAGAGTTCGTTGTACTTGTTGAGCGAGCATGCAAAGCTGAAGAGCTCGGGAAAGAGAAAAGAAAATCTAACTTTGAAGCTAGAGATTTCTGTAAGAGATCATCGAGTAAGTCATTCCAATCGGCATCAAAGAAGTTTCGAGATGACTATAACCGTTGAAAGGCTACTTCGAGTTATTCTAGTCGGGATGGAGATAGACCACCTGTGAGTTCGAAAGCTACCTCAGTAGCTAGTGTTGGTAACGTCAGACCAAATCAACTGAAGTGTAAATATTGTGGTAAACGACATCCCGACAGTTGTAGATTGAATGATCAGGCCTGTTTCAAATGTAGATTATTAGATCATTTCATTCGTGAATGCCCTGAGTTGGTTGAGCAAGACATGAAGCAGAATATGAGGTCGAGTAACACGAAAGCTCGTGGTAGACCACCCAGAAACACGGGTAATGTGAGCAGCAGTTAGAAAGGAATGAAAGACACAGCTGTTAGATCTGAGGCTCGTGCACTTGCCAGAGCTTATGCTATTCGCGCTCGCAAAGAAGCTTTGTCTCCAGGTGTGATTACTGGTACTTTCATTCTCTATGATACTAGTGTTGTTGCATTGATTGATTTTGGTTCGACTCATTCTTATGTATGTGAGACTTTAGTAACCACTAAGACTTTACCTGCAGAGTCTACTGAATTTATGATTTGAGTATCGAACCCTTTAGGCGGTGTGTTTTGGGTGATAAAGTATGTAAGAATTATCCGTTGATGATTCGAGATTCATGTTTTCCAGCTTATTTGATGTTGTTTCAATTCGACGAGTTTGATATAATTCTGGGTATGGATTGGTTAACTTTGCACGATGCTATTGTGAACTGCAAACGGAAGACTATTGATTTGCGATGTTAGCATGATGAGATTATTCGGATTGAGTCTAATGATCTGAATTGTTTACCAGCAGTGATATCTTTGATGTTAGCTCAGAAATATGTGAGAAAAGGTTGTGAAGCTTACTTTTCTTATATGCTCGATTCTAAAGTAACCGAAAATAAGATTGAATCAGTACCAGTTGTGTGTGAGTATCCGGATGTGTTTTCTAAAGAATTACCGGGTTTGCCGCCGATTCGAGAGGTAGAGTTTTGTATTGAGTTAGTGCCTGGGAAGACTTCGATATCGATAGCTCCGTACAGAATGACACCGACTGAATTAAAAGAGTTGAAGACTCAGTTGCAAAAATTGATTGATAGAGGCTTCGCACGGCCGAGTTTTTCTCCCTGGGGTACACCGATTTTGTTTGTGAAAAAGAAAGACGGAACTATGAGAATGTGTATTGATTATCAACAGCTCAATAATGTGACTATAAAGAATAAATATCCTTTGCCACGGATTGACGACTTGTTCGATCAGTTGAAAGGGGCTACTGTGTTTTCTAAGATAGATCTGAGATCGGGTTACTATCAGTTACGAGTGAAAGACTCCGATGTGCCAAAAACTGCTTTCTGAACAAGGTACGGACACTATGAGTTTCTGGTTATGCCTTTCGGACTTACTAATTCACCTGTTGTTTTTATGGATTTAATGAATCGGATCTTTAGACAGTATTTGGATCGATTCGTGGTTGTATTCATAGATAACATATTGATCTATTCTCGTGATGAATCCGAGCATACTGAACATATGAGATTAGTGCTACAGAGTTTACGTGACAAACAGTTGTATGGAAAGTTTAGTAAATGTGAGTTCTGGTTACGAGAAGTCAGTTTTGTGGTACATGTTATATCAGCATCGGGTATTCGGGTTGACCTGAACAAGGTTTTGCCTATACTAGATTGGAAGCCTCCTCTGAAGTCTAAAGTTTTCTAGGACTAGCTGGTTACTATAGACGGTTTGTAAAAGGTTTCTCTATGATTGCAACCCCGATGACGTGACTACTTCAGAAAGATGTTAAGTTCAAGTGGTTAGAAAAGTGCCAGAAAAGTTTCGATTAGTTGAAAGCTTTATTGACTGAAGCTCCAGTGCTAGTTCAGCCAGAATCGGGTAAAGAATTCATTATCTATAGTGATGCATCTTTGAACGGTTTAGGTTGTGTTTTGATGCAGGAAGGCAAAGTTATAGCTTATGCCTCAAGACAGTTAAAGCCACACGAAAAGAACTATCCGACTCCCGATCTGGAATTGGTAGCTATTGTGTTTGCATTGAAAATTTGGCGCCACTATCTGTTCGGTGAGAAATGTCACGTTTATTCCTATAAAAAAAGTTTAAAATATTTGAAGACTCAGAAAGATCTAAATTTACGACAGCGAAGATGGTTAGAGTTGTTAAAAGATTACGAGCTTATAATTGACTACCATCCGGGGAAAGCCAATGTTGTTGCTGATGCTTTGAGTCAGAAATCGTTGTTTGCCCTTCGTGCGATGAATACTCAGTTGGCCCTATCTGATGATGGTTCGATAGTAGCTGAGTTGAAAGCGAAACTATTATTTATTCAGCAGATTTGTAAGGCTCAGAAAGTTGATAACGAATTGATAGCAAAACAGGCTCAATGTGATGCGAATATTGATTCAGAGTTCCGAGTTGATACTGAAGGTTGTTTGAGTTTCAAAGATTGAATGTGTGTTCCAAAAAATTTAGAGTTGATTCAAATGATTTTGAATGAAGCTCATAGCAGTCAGTTATCTGTTCATCCGGGTAGTACAAAAATGTATAATGATTTGAAACAGTTTTACTGGTGGCCTGGTATGAAACGAGACATCTCTGAATTTGTTTCGAAATGTCTAATTTGTCAACAAGTCAAAGCCAAGCATCAGGTACCTTCTGGGTTACTTCAGCCAATTATGATACCCGAGTGGAAATGGGACAGAGTCACGATGGATTTTGTATCAGGTTTACCTTTAATATCGAGCAAGAAAGATGCAATCTGGGTGGTTGTGGATAGATTGACAAAATCAGCTTATTTTGTTTCGGTGAGAATGAATTATTCACTTGATAAGCTTGCTGAGTTGTATATTTCTCAGATTGTGAGATTGCACGGAGTACCTATTTCTATTGTTTCGGATAGAGACCCGTGATTCACATCGCAGTTTTGAAAGAAACTACAAGATTCACTAGGTACGGAACTACACTTTAGCACTGCTTTCCATTCGCAGACAGATGGTCAGTCTGAACGAGTTATTCAGATACTCGAGGATATTTTAAGATGTTGCATTCTTGAGTTTGAAGGTGCGTAGGAACGATACTTGCCACTGATTGAATTTGTGTATAATAATAGCTTTCAATCGAGTATCAAAATGGCACCTTACAAGGCTTTGTACGGTCGCAAATGTAGAACACCTTTATATTGGACTGAACTCAGTGAGAATAAGATACACGGGTTGATTTGATCAAAGAGACCAATGCAGTAAAAGTGATTCGTGATAGTCCGAAAGTCGCGTCAGATCGTCAGAAGTCGTACGCAGACTTGAAATAAAAAGATATTGAGTTTCAGATCGGGGACAAAGTGTTTTTAAAAGTCTCACCTTGGGAGAAAATACTTCGATTTGGTCGTAAAGGCAAATTAAGTCCAAGATTCATTGGGCCATATGAGATTATAGAGCGTATCGGGCCGGTTGCTTACAAACTGTTGTTGCCACCTGAGTTAGAAAAGATCCATAATGTATTTCATGTTTCGATGCTTCGACGATATCGATCCGACCCATCGCATATAATTTCTCCGTCTAAGATTGAGATTCGATCCGATATGACATACGAGGAAGAACCGTTCTGGATTTTAGATCGTGAAATGAAAGAATTGAGAAATAAGAAAATTTCTTTAGTAAAAGTGTTATGGCATCGACATGGGGTTGAAGAAGCTAGTGGGAGCCCGAAGATGCAATGAGAGAACGTTACCCAAACTTATTCACAGGTATTATTTTTGGGGACAAAAATCCCTAAGGGGGAGAGTTGTAACAGTCCGGTTTAGACCCTAGTCAGAATAGTGGTTTCGAGACCATAAATTCGAGTCAAAAAAATATTTTAATATTATATTCAGTGTTTTTAGTATGTGAATTGATATATGTGAAATTTTTGTAATTAAATTTGATCGTTTGTGTGCTTAATTTGCAAAAAGGACTTAATTGCATAAAATGCGAAAGTGACTTGTTATTTGTTAAAGTGCTTAATTGCTTTGATTTATTAAAGATGGAATCCTTATATTGAAATTTGGCCATTAAAACATGGGATGGACGGTTATGGGCTTTAATTATATGGTTTTCTTATTAATTCATTAAGGCTAATATAGTAATTTATGTATTAATAAGTTTTATAATAAAATAAGAGTATGAAAATAGGCATTATGTTCATCTTTCCACCGAAAATTTGAAAGAAAAAGAAAGAAAAGAAAGCAAGTTAGGTTCGGCCTTGATGTTCTTTGATTAAGATCAAGAAAAGAGGAAATCAGAATTAGATCGGGGAAAAACTAAAGTGGAATAGTTGTCTCGGTTCGTCCAACTTTGTCCGAGGTAAGTTCATAAGTAAATAAATGTTGTTAAATTCGATTGTATATATTTTAATTGTACTGAATTGAATTTTTACTTGTATATATGTGAATGCCGAATTTATAAAAGTATGGAAGAATTGTCTACGAGCCTAAATTGATCGAGTTACAACGTCCGAAAGCCCCGTACGAACCTTAGGAGTAGTTAGGATACATATGTCATGACGTAGGATGCTGATATGTGTTTTCGTGTAAGACCACATCTAGGACGTTGGCATCGACCTGTGTTTACGTGTACGACCATGTCTGGGACATTGGCATCGTATTTGATTCGTGTAAGACCCTGTCTGGGACAGTGGCATCGATATGTGATTACATGTAAGACCACGTCTGGGACGTTGGCATTGTACGAGATTTTTGACTATCTGAGTATCCTTTTTAATTCCGAATGGTTCAACGGGCATTATCGAGATAAGATCGAATGTGAAAAACGAACTAAAAGGTTCAGGTACGTGCTATGTTATATGAATATGAAAGTAAGGTAGTTATATGTTTGAGATGAATATATGAATTAGATATGATAAAAGAGATATTTATATGTGCTTATGAGTATATGTGCATTCGGCCATTGATGTTATAATGCTATTGTATATGTGACAATGTTTGAGTTTGCAAGCATAATAAATATACATTTGGTTAAGGTTTGTTTGATTTGGTTAGTTGATTTAATGTTTATTAGATCATTATTTGCTTATGACTTACTAAGCTATGAAAGTTTACTCTGTGTGTGTGTTTGTTCATTATTTAATAGATTATCAAAGCTACGGAAAGCTCGGGGATCATCGAGGATTCATCATCACACTATCGAACTATATTTTGGTACCTTTTGAAAATGTACATATTGAAGTATGGCATTATAGGCTAGAGAACTTTGATTTTGTTTTGGAATATGTAAATTTAGCCATGTGATATGGCTTGATAATGAATGTGCTTATGAATAAGTTTAGTTTATGCTATATGATGCAAAAGTTGGTATGTTTTGATGTGCTCATGAATGGCCAAATGAAATGGTAAGTATTGGTAAGTTTTATGATTGATTTTGGGAGATTGATACGATGAGAAATACTATGAATTGGTATGGATTAAAATGATGTAAAATTCATAGGTTTTTAATGTGAAGTTGATGTTTTGAATTGGTCTGTTTGAGTTGGATTTGCATATGGAAATGATGATATTGTTAAGGGTCAAGTTGTGCATGATTTGTTATGTTTTTGGCTGCCTTTGGGACATGAATTGGGGTTTGTTAGATGCTTGTAGGTTTGACCCAAATTTTGGGTGGCAAATTGGCCTTGCAAATGACCTATATTTGCCCACACGGTTGACCATACGGGCGTGTGTCTCGATCGTGTCTCTCAAGGTTGCATTTAGAATTAAGTCAGGAAGCCACACGGGCTAGACACACAGGCGTGCGACTGGCCGTGTGAGCAAGTCAGTAACCTCCAGAATTTCACACGGCCTGGCACACGGGTGTGTCTTGTGGTCGTGTGGACAAGTCAGTATGTATGCCCTGTTTTGCCACGGCCTAGACACACGAATGTGTCTAATTCCGTGTGAGGCACACGGCCTGCCCACACGGGCGTGTGACTTCTGTAACTTTGAAAAATGTTTAATTTTTTTGGAAAAATTTTCATGTGCTCGGTTTAGTCCCGACTCATTCTTAATGCATCTTTAAGGTCTCGTAGACCTTCTAAAGGGACTCTATGTGTATTTTTCGTTATGGAATGTTTTGTGAAAGTTTGATGTTAATGAAATGTTTATGTTTTGATTTGACATGTCTGGTAATGCCTCTTAACCTTAGTCTGGCGACGGATACGGGTTAGGGGTGTTATAGACAGTTAGGGGAAGAAATGCACCGCACAACAACCCTTTTCGGTTCATTCTTAATAAACTTTAGTTGTCTTCTACATTCTTTGGAGTACTTTCGAATTGCACTCTTAAACTGTTTGCCATCCTTAAACAACATTCCCAGACTAAATTTTAACTTATCATTGTATAAGAGAAACTTCTCCTTCTCTCACCATCTTCATGTTCTTTATCTTCATCGGACCTAACCAAGCTTCCATGTTCATCCGAGTTCCATACCTCAGTCTCATTCCTATCATCTTCTTCTCCACTACGTGCAGCAGCAACATTATCCAGTCCATCTGATGTGGCAAAATCAGCAACATATTCATCAGCAACAATATCCACTCCATCTGATGTTGCAAAATCACCAACATATTCATCAGCAACATTATCCACTCCATCTGATGTTGCAAAATCACCAGCATATTCATCAATAGTAACTTCACTATCATTATCCTCTCCAACAGTAGACCCTAAACTAATATGTCCACCACTTTCCATACCAATATCCTCATCTACCTCAATGCCAGTAGCACACACACCCTCTCAATCAGCTTGTACCTCTCCTACATCACCCTCCCCACCAGATTCTACCTTTTCCAGATCATCTTCACCATCAGATTCTACCCCTTCATCATCACCCTCCCCACCAACTTCCACCCCTTCAACATCACCCTCCCCAGTAGTCAACATAAAAATTTCATCTGCAATTATAGGGTTATCAACCTCATGTTCAACATATAACTCAATCTCCTTAAACTTGACCCAAAAGTCAAACATAGATATGGTGGAAGTATCATCATAAATCACCCTTAGATTATTTTGTAACCCTACTGTACTAGACTCATGAAAATATATTAACATGACAGTGTTAAACCCTAACCCAATTTTGACTGTTTTACATAATTCAAAATAAGATATTGTGTTTGGATCCTCTTTAAGCCTAATCACTTCCCCACCTATATATCTAACATATGGGTCCTTTACAAAGTGCCCACCCACATGCAAAATAATATAATATTCATCATCTGATGACATCTACAAAAAACAGTAACATATTGTAAGCAAAAAACATTAAAAAAAAAACAAAGCAGTAACAGAAGTTTACAATTTTAACATCTTTTCTAAGTAAAAACAATTTTCTTTGAATAAACAAATAATTTTCTAAGCAAAAAACATTAAAAAATAACAAAACAAAACTCACTACCTACATCGGGACCACTTCTTTGAATACAATACAAAACAGTAACACATGTCTACAATTTTAACATCTTTTTGCTTGGGTAACAGAAATTAACACATCGGGACCACTGTCGCATCACAAATCGACAAAACAAACCCTACATTCTGGCACTGAAATTGCAATAATAAATCACAATTAACCATCTACAATTTTTACAACAGTTTTATCAACAACATCGGGACCACTATCGCATCAAAAATCGACAAAACAAACCCTACATTGTGGCATTGAAATTGCAATAATAAATCACAAATAACCAACAAATCAAACCAAAAATGGAATTTATTTTCCCAACAAATCAAATAAGAAGCACCTACCTTTCGATTTTGGGTTACGAAAATTGCTCACGATTGTTGAAGCTTTTTCGATCCTAATAGTTTTAGGGATTCAACGATTTGATTCGTAAAAGTTTTAGGGATTTCAAGAGTATTTTGGAATGCTAACGATTTAGGGATTTCAAGATTTAGGGATTCAATAAAGATTTCGAAGGTTAGGGATTTAGGGAATTTCACGATTTGAGGATTTTAGAAATTGGGAAAACAATTTTGAATTTGAGAGTTTGGGGATTTAGGGCTTTTTTATGATTATTAAATTTGTTTAATTTTTTTGCCACGTCAGCTTATTTATTTTAATGTCAGCCACGTCATCAGTCAACTGGAACGCCACGTAGACCAATATTTTTGACCGACTATTGACTAACGGTCAGTTGACGGTTACCGTTTCAACTGGGTTGATGTCTGAAAAATTCGTTACGTGAAGGGCCAATTTCAGAAAAAAAAGGTTAGGGGCATATATCTAAAAGCCCCCAAAGGTTGAGGGATTTTTTTGCAATTATACAAAACTTGAATCATTAATCACTTATTTAGATTCCAAAATTATTATTTTATAAAATTTTAAAATTTTTATATATTTTTTAGATTTTTTTTAAATTTATAATTTTTTTAAAAATAAAAATTTTAGAATTTTTATAAATATTGTGAATTTTAAAAATTATTTTCAAAATTTGAAAATTACTTTGATTTTTTTGTAATTTTTGTTAAGAGAGAGACCAATTTGCTCATTTTTAAAATTGACAAGGACCAAAACAGTATTTATACTAATTTGATATTGGAATTATTTGAGTTATTCAAATTGTAAAAATTCAACTCGACTCAAACTCGAAATTCGAAATTTCTTATTCTAGTTGACTCGAATAATTCGAATAACTCAATTCGATTAACTCAAAATTTTGTTAGTTTTTTTTTTATTTTTTTCAAATCAAATCGAATTTGGTTCACCCCTAATCTCTTGGCCTATTGGTTTTGTAATAGCCCGTTTTTAGTGAAATTAGAACAGTGGTTTCGGGACCACAAATCCAAGTTCAGAAGGAAAATTATTTTAATATTATCGCATGGTCTGCATTATGATAAGAATATCGTATAAAAATTTCATTAAGAAAATTTTACCGATTACATGTTTAATTGATAAAATGACCAAATTGCATAGAATGCAAAAGTTGAATTCCAGTAGCTAAAGGGATCAAATAGCTATGGAATTCAAAATTGGAGGTCCTTATATAGCAAATAGACCATTAAAAGGAGTTAGTAGATAAGTATGATGATTCATCAATGGAAAATTAAATAAATAAAAGGACAAAATTGGAAATAGAAATAATTAAAGATGATAAAAATCTAATATCATTTTATTTCAACATTTTTCCTAAAATTAAAACATGGAAACCCTAGCCATGGAAATTGGGTTTTGAACAAACTTATTTGGCTCAATTAGATCCAGATAGACCAAATACGAAGTTAGAACGAGGAAAAGAGAAAGTAGCGGATTAGTAACTTTGGTGTGCATGAACATTGTCAAGGTAAGTTTGTGCAATTAAATTGTATATTTACATGTTTTAAATTGAATGTTGTGTATGTGTATTGTATAATTGACATGTATGAAAATTAGTCACATACCCGATAATGCTCGATAAGTATTAAGTCCCGATTGAGTAAATGAAATTTGATAGATATAGGGTTCCTGAATTGGTTGTGGTCCTGCATATGTTGCGGACACACCACAGCTCGAAATAGCATCCTGTTATTAGCTCTCATAAGCATCCCAACATATGGCCCTCTCGAGCTTCCCGTTATATGGTTCTTGCGAGATTCTCGTTAATAGCTCTTCGGAGCATCCCGATTGGTTGTGATTCTGCATGTGTTGTAGACACACCACAGCTCTTATGAGCGTCCCGATATATGGCTCTTCGTGAGGTTCCCGATTAAAGGCTCTTTGTGAGCTTACTGATTAATGGCTCTCCGGAGCTTTCCGATACGACTCGCTTGAACTTCCCGATATATGGCTATCCGGAGCTTCTTGAGTAATGGCTCTTCGGAGCTACCCGTTATTGGCTCACTGAGCTTCCTGATTATGGATTTTATGAGCTTCTCGTTATATAGCCCAGATAAGCTTCCCGTTACATGGCTCACATAAGCTTCCCGTTATATGGCTTGAGAGATAGCTTCCCGTTTATGTGCTCGTATGAGCATTCTCGAATATGAATTGACAGTTTACAGCTTTGTACACTTCATGTGTACTACCTTTGTATCCATCGATACTTTAAATGATTCAATGGGTAAAGTTTCGATATGAGATGATATGAATTCAAGATGAATTATTATGAGAAATACTTGAAATACAAAGATATGATTTGTACTTGTTCATGGACACTTGATGTGATAAATACATGTATGTGGAAATTGAATATTGATAAACTCATTCATGTTTCTTGGTATTTATGTGAATTACATAACTAACAAGCTTGATGAGGATATGTGTTTAGGCAATTGACCAAATTGGTTTGAGCATGTTTATTTGCTTACCTTAAATGTGAATTAATTGGTAAGTTAATTTCCTGTTATATGAACTTACTAAGCATTAAATGGTTACTCTATTTTATTTCCTCTATTTTATAGTAACCCGAAAGCTCGTTAAGGTTGGAAGCTGGTCAGAGCCATATCACACTATCAATAGCCCTTTTTCGGTATATTTATTAAATTAACTTTGGTATAATGGCATGTATAGGTTAATTTGGCCATTGTTGGCATGTAAATGTTTTGTTGTGATTAGCCATTTGAATGGCTTATGTTTGATACATTTTGATATATATAAGTATATGGCCTTATCATGGTTAATATGTGTCTTGGTATAATTGATTGATGGTTAACTAAAAGGCAAATTGTAACATGGTTTGAGTTGGTATAGTTGGTACAAATATGAATATATATATGTAAGTGATCATATTGGTAAGTACGGATACATGGTTATATATGATGATATGATATTCATAATACTTGGTTTTGGCTTGATTCAAATGCTTTATATTGGTTTGGGAATGTATTTAAGTGTTATTGTAGGTGGAAGACAAGTTTGGGTGAGAAATATGGCTAGGAAATGGGCCTATTTTGTCCACACGGGGAGAGACACGGGCATGTGTCTCAGCCATGTGTGACAAACGACCTAGCACATGGGCGTGTGTTTTGGCCGTGTGTCCCCTGCATCTTAAAAATTTCAAAACAGAATGCTCAAAATTGATCACGGGGCCTGTGATAAACCGTAATATATACATATTTTAATCCCACATTTAGCATACTTTTGGATGATTTAATCCCTTGAATTGTGAAATTTGATGCTCCTAATCCTTTAATTTCATGTTTTATACTTAGGAGAGCATCGGATGATGAAAAGAACGAGAAACGGGCCAAAAATGGAGAAAATGGGCCAAAGTGAGAAATCAACACGGCCTGGACTATCACCCACGGCCGTGCATTTCGAGTAACAACCGAGACACGGCCTAGAACATCGTACACGGCCATATCATACGGCCGTGTGTGGCGAACAGGATCGACCACGGCCGAGAGAGTCGACCACGGGCGTGCCACACGGGCGTGTCCCTGCTATAGCCAAGATGAGTTTCATTCGGAATAGGATACTTATGGGTCAAGAAAGACATTCCGAAGCCTATATAAACGCCTTAAGTATAACCTAAAAAGTCTCTTTTGGTCGGGGCGAAGCCAGAGAGGGCTGAACACCAGGGATTACCCCAAGAAAGCCAGTTGATCCATCTCAAAAGCCGGAATCACGCTCAAGAAGAAAGATCTTCCCTTCAATTTCCTTCAGGGGGTTTTAGGGTTTTTCTTATGTTTTGTTATTTACTTTCTTCTGAGATGTATTCTTTATTATTCATGAACTAAACCCCTCAATTACCTGAGGGGGGTGAAACCTAAGACGGATCTTGTTATTATTTTCTGAACTGTATGATAAATACTTGATTTGTTCTTAATTATGTGTTCTTAATTCTTGTTTTAATATTTCAGGATATTGATTCAAGTATTGATGTTCTTAGGCAGTGGAGCAAAAGTCCCTGTTTAAGAGTAAATCTAACATAGTTAAGCGGAGTTGATCGCAACCCTAGAGATAGGATGACGAAAATCTACCGGATTAGGGTCAAACCTAATATGAGAGTCCATAGATCGAGTTAATGCAACACTAGGGGTTTTAATTAGAAAGAGATTTCAATTAATCAACCTAGGGTTAGACGTTAGTAGCCTCGAAAGAGGTATTAATATAAATTAGGGAATCCTACAGATCAAGTCAAGTGAATAAATCGTCTGCAGTTGAGTTAAATAACAAGTGAAGTCTAGGTGGATTCTTCCTTGGGTATTGTCTTAATCAACTGGTTTTTCCCAAAAGTATTTTCCCAATTCACTCTCTGTGTCTTAGCAACCTTAGCTTAGTAATTAGTTAGATAAATATCAATCCCCTTTATTTTAGGCTAGATAATAAAAAGAAAGTCAGTACTAGTAATTTTGGTTCCTTTGGGTTCGACATTCCGGTCTTGCCACTAAGCTATACTACTGTTCGATAGGTGCGCTTGCCTTATTCGTTGTCATAGTTGGTTTGGACATGAGCAAGTTTTTGGCGCCGTTGCCGGGGACTAAGATATTAGGAACACTTGATTTTTATTACTTTAGCCATTTTATTTATTTGTAATTTATTTTTATTTTAACTTTGCTAATTTTTCTCTTTCTTTACTTCTAGCAGGTATTTCTAGTTTATAACTAGAAGAAACCCGTCAGGACCCTTGATTTTTGACAGTGAAATAAAACATACCGCTCGTAGAAATCGAAGAGATGTCACTGAATAATTATCAGTGGTAAGACATGAGGACAATGCCTAATAAAGCAACCGGTGTTTTCAACCTTGACGCGGTCACTATGTTATCTAACCAGGTAGAGCTTTTAAATAAAAAAATTGATGGTTTGTATGGTTCTACGCAGGTACATCTGGTAATACAGTACGATATAAATGGAGGAGGGGTGAACAACAAAGAATATCTATCCTACAACCCTAGCACAGAGAACGAACAAGTCAACTATATGGGTAACTATTCTAGACCTCAAAATAATCTTTATAGTAACACATATAATGCAAGTTGGAGGTACCATCCCAATTTCTCGTGGGGTGGTCAAGGTAATCAAAGACCGTAACTTCCTCCGTGTTTTAACAACCACCTCACCAAAGCGGAAAAGAAGCCAAACCTTGAGGAGATGCTAACGAAATTTATCTCGGGTCGTCGACGCGCTTCCAAAACATCAAACGCGGTGTTGAGAACTCAACAAAAATCGATTCAAAGGATTGAGAATCAAATTGGACAATTAGTCAAGATAGTTTCCGAAAGACAACCGGGTAACTTACATAGTAACACCAACCCAAAAGAACATGTGAAGGCAAAGCACACTAAGGAGTTGAAAGGGGTTGGTTGAAGTTGAAAAGAAGATGCCACGGAAATTAATAAGGAAAAAGGTGAGAAGTAAACGAGAATGTAATACCGAACCTAAAGAGTATAACCCACTCGATCCCATATCCAAAGAAAGTTGAAGAAAGACCACATGGACGCACAATTCGATAAGTTTCTCGAACTCTTTAAACAATTACATATTAACGTACCTTTTGTTGAAGCTAATTCGCAGATGGCTACGTACGCAAAATTCTTAAAATAGCTTTTGACAAATAAAAGGAAGTTTGAAGAGCTATCAACAGTGGAACTTAACGAGGAATGCTCAGCCATTCTGCAAAATAAGCTACCAACAAAATTGAAAGATCCAGGGAGTTTTACTATTCCTTGTTTAATTGGTAGTTTAAATGTTAACCATGCTTTGGCTGAATTAGGGGCAAGTATTTATGTCATGCCCTGTAATATGTTCTTCAAACAACCATTATGCAAATAACAGGTAAGTCTAGCTCAAGACTTTAAACAAGCGCTTCTCGGGAGGCAACCCAAGCACTAACCCCATTAATTTTCATATTTTCGATTTTTAGTACCTAACTAAAAACTAACCAAATTTTTAGGCGCAGGTTTCCCTACCCACACGACTTTGCACACGGGCGTGGCCGTGGCCGTGGTCGTGTGGAAACGAGACAAAACTGATCCCAAAACACGAGCTACAGTAAAATGCCACGGCCGTGCAATTCAGCCGTGGTCGAAACTGAGAAATCTACACGGGCGTGCGACACGCCCGTGGGACCCTTGAGACCATTTAATTTTTTTCCTTTTTCTTTTATTTTCATTTTTAATTTCTTTTCTTTTATCTTTCTCGTCTTTAATTTATATTATTATATTTTGATTTCTTTAATTTAGGTTCAAGGGGCTGTTAACGAACGACCACACCACCACCGGAGTATCCTCCCCACCTTCACCTCTCTCCAACTTTACCATTTCTTTTCATTGACTCCATCCAAAATTCAGGTAGTTTCACTTCTCTCCCTATCTTATGATTTTATTACTATATTGCTATTATCTATCTTTTTACATTGAGGATAATGTACATCTTAAGTGTGGGGGGTGGTTAACTACAGTATTATTTGAAAATCCCTGAATTATGTCTTATTCTTAAGTAATTTTCTCATATCACTGTTAGAATGAAATTTCTTTTGATTTATGATTTCCATTGATATGTTTTGGATTAAGTCATAGGTAATTGTGCAGTGATGATTTAAACTTTAGGATACTAGAGAATTAAGCATGATGAGTCTATTTTCAGAATTAAAAATTTGTTAGGTTGTCTACCTAAATCTAAATATTACTTGAAGTTTGAAATTTACAAGGATGACATCAAAAACCCATAATTTTTGTGAGATCTTGAGCCTTTTAGAGCATACATTCTTTCTTGCTCACTTTATTGATTATGAGTGTGTCAACATTGATTTGTTATTCTAGAACTTGCTTCGTTTATACATATTGAGACCACACCTTTGATTTGATATACAGAGATGATAAAGGCACCTAGGTTTTAACCCACTTACTCCACCAAAAGCCTACCCTCATAATTAACCCCTAATGAACCCCTTTTAGCCTAATAAACCATTTTTTTGACTCACCCACTAATATTAACCTAAAATCAAATTTTTGATTCCCCTAATCTTTTGATGCCCCTTTTGTTGAGATTTGATTTGAGCAGTTACCTAACTATATTCTCTATTTCCGTTGTTAAGTTCTTTCTTGTTACTTGTATTGTTCTTAAAAAAAAGAAGAAGAAGTATATTCATTATTAGTTCTATGTTATTTGAGCTTAAGTGCTAATGTTACATTTTGAGAAGAAGCTCGTGTTATTAGTGATGAATTCTTAATTAATGTAATTATTTAAGTTTTAGTTATTTTTCTAGTTAGGTAATTTATCAATTCAATCTCGACACTAACCCTCTAATTCAGCCTTTATCCACACCTTTAACCCAAGTCCCATTACAACCCTTTCAAAGACCTTTTGATTTGGGTATCATCTCATTTTACAGTGGTGGAGATTTGATTTTCAGGCAAGCCTTTCATTTTTGACTTTTGAGTGCTTAATTTTTGAACCTTAAAACACTTTGAGTGATTTGAGTGAATCTTTAGTGAGGATGTCAATACTTGTCGGTTTTGAATCAGAGGTAATTATTTAGGTAAGGGGAAATACCTATGTTTTCATGCTATAAAAATCTATGACTTAGATTATTTGAATCTCTAGGAATCTTTTAGTTAAATTATCCATGTATGAATTACCTATGAATTATGATGAAACATTATTGATGAAGGTTATGAATTGAGGAAATTCGATTTTAATTGTGAGTTGAGAATTTTACTTGAGGATAAGCAAATGCTTAAGTGTGGGGGTATTTGATAAACCATAATATATACATATTTTAATCCCACATTTTGCATACTTTTGGATGATTTAAACCCTTGAATTGTGGAATTTGATGCTCCTAATCCTTTAATTTCATGTTTTATACTTAGGAGAGCATCGGAGGATGAAAAGAAAGAGAAACGGGCTGAAAACGGAGAAAATGGGCCAAAGTGAGAAATCAACACGGCCTGGACTATCACCCATGGCCGTGCATTTCGAGTAACAACCGAGACACGGCCTAGAACATCGCACACGGCCAGATCACACGGCCGTGTGTGGCAAACAGGATCGACCACGGCCGAGAGAGTCGACCACGGGCGTGTCACACGGGCGTGTCCCTGCTATAGCCAAGATGAGTTTCATTCGGAATAGGATACTTGTGGGCCAAGAAAGACATTCTGAAGCCTATATAAATGCCCTAAGTATAACCTAAAAGTGTCTTTTGGTGGCGGCTGCAGAGAGAAATTTGAACGAGGATTACCCAAGAAAGCCGATTGATCCATCTCGGCGGAATCACGCTCAAGACGGAAGATCTTCCCTTCAATTTCCTTCAGGGGGTTTTAGGGTTTTTCTTATGTTTTGTTATTTACTTTCTTCTAAGATGTATTCTTTATTATTCATGAACTAAACCCCTCAAATTCCTGAGGGGGGTGAAACCTAAGACGGATCTTGTTATTGTTTTCTGAACTGTATGATAAATACTTGATTTGTTCTTAATTATGTGTTCTTAATTCTTGTTTTAATATTTCAGGATATTGATTCAAGGATTGATGTGCTTAGGCAGTGGAGCAAAAGTCCCTGTTTAAGAGTAGATCTAGCATAGTTAAGCGGAGTTGATCGCAACCCTAGAGATAGGATGACGAAAATCAGCCGGATTAGGGTCAAACCTAATATGGGAGTCCATAGATCGAGTTAATGCAACACTAGGGGTTTTAATTAGAAAGAGATTTCAATTAATCAACCTATGGCTAGACGTTAGTAGCCTTGAAAGAGGTATTAATATAAATTAGGGAATCCTATGGATTAAGTCAAGTGAATAAATCGTCTGGTTTAGAGTTATATAACAAGTGAAGTCTAGGTGGATTCTTCCTTGGGTATTGTCTTAATCAACTGGTTTTTCCCAAAAGTATTTTCCCAATTCACTCTCTGTGTCTTAGCAACCTTAGCTTAGTAATTAGTTAGGTAAATATCAATCCCTTTTATTTTAGGCTAGATAATAAAAAGAAAGTCAGTACTAGTAATTTTGGTTCCTTTGGGTTCGAAATTCCGGTCTTGCCACTAAGATATACTACTGTTTGATAGGTGCGCTTGCCTCAATCGTGGTGATAGTTAGTTTCTAGGCTCGATCATTCATTATATAAATATTAAAACTCTCAGACACGATCAGCCTGGCACACGGGCGTGTGGCTTGCCCGTGTGACCCTTGCACCTATTTAATGCAAATTTTCATGTTCACACGGCCTAGCACAAGGGCGTGTGGCTTGGCCGTGTGACCCAAGTCAGAGAGTTACATGGGTATGCACACAGGCTGGGACACGACTGTGTGCCTTATTTTGAATACCCAGACGGCCTGAGACATGGGCGTGTCTCTTGGCCGTGTGAGCCATACGGCCTGACCACACGGGCGTGTGTCCCTTACACCTTGGAAAATTTTTAAGATTTTACGAAAAATTTTCTGAGTACCCGGTTTAGTCCCGACTTGTTTTTAATGTATGTTTTGGGCCTTGAGGGCTCATATAAGGGACTTTATGAATAATATTTGACATGAATGTTAAATAATATGAAATGTCTATATTTAATCTATTTATTTCGGTAATGCTCCGTAACCCTATTCCGGCGACGGATATAGGTTAGGGGTTTTACATTTATTGGTATCAGAGCTACGGTTTAGCCAATTTTTGGACTAATGTAGCAAGTACGAGTATAGCTATGCATGTCATTATATAACCTGTGATAGTGTGATATCTCCCGATCATGTTAAACATGTTTTTCATATAGTAATGTAATCCAACCGAGCTGAATCCGAAGACGCTGAGAGCAATGCTCAAGCTTCATTTCAAAGAGCAGCCTCGAGTAGTAGAAGGCCCGTATCTGAGGGCTGAGGAGAGGCTAAATAAGCTTTCTTCCAAATGATGAATGAATGGTTTACAGAATTTATAAGAACAAATCCGGCTGTACAATAACCTCCACCCGCTCCTGTTTCTCAACCGGTTCCCGAAATGCCTCAAGGTACAAAACTTGTTAGAACTGGTAAGCCTTCTGTAGATAAAATCCGTAAATATGAAGCAGAAGAATTCAGAGCAACAGCCGAAGATGATCCTGAAAGGGATGAATTTTGGTTAGAAAACACTATCAGGGTTTTGGATGAATTTTCTTGTTCACCGAATGAATGTCTGAAATGTGTTGTATCTCCGCTAAAAGACTCAGCTTACCAGTGGTGGAATACATTGATTTCTGTTGTACCGAAAGAAAGTGTCACTTGGGAATTTTTCTAAACTAAATTCAAAAAGAAGTATATCAGTCAGAGATTCATTGATCAAAAAAGAAAATAATTTCTGGACGGGAATTTGTCCGACTGAGTAAATATGCCAGAGAATGTATCCCGAATGAAATCGCAATGTGTAAGAGGTTTGAAGAAGGTTTAAATGAAGACATAAAATTGTTAGTCGGAATTCTTGAATTAAAAGAATTTGTTGTACTTGTTGATCGGGCATATAAAGTTGAAGGGCTTAGTAAAGAAAAGAGACAAGCTGAGATGGAAGCTACAACTTCGAGTATAAGATTTATGAGAAAGTCACAGTAGTCAGCTTCAAAGAAATTGAAGAAATATCATGACCGTTTTATCACCTCTACGGGGTATTTTGGGAGAGACAGAAGTATTCAACGCTCTAATCCGAGATCTTAGGCTACATCTATAGCAAGTGTAGGCAGTGTTGGAAATCCCAAACCCAGATGCAAACATTGTAATAAACTGCATTTTGGTGAATGTCACATGAGAAGTGGAGCCTGTTTTAGATGTGGTTCCTTTGACCACTATCTAAGACACTGCCCGGAAAAACCTGAGAAAGACACTGTTCAAACTTTAATGCCGAGCAACCCCACTACAAGAGGTAGACCACCCTGTAATCTTGACAATATGAGTGGTAGCCGAGGTATGGCAAAAGATTCAACTGTCAAATCTGAAGCACGAGCACCAGCCATATCATATGCTATTCCTACACGTGAGGATGCTACTGCACCCGATGTTATTACTGGTACATTGTCTCTTCTTGATACTGATATAACTGCTTTAATTGATCCTGGTTCTACCCATTCATACATTTACACGAATTTAGTGTCCAATAAAAATTTATCTGTTGATTCCACTGAATTCATGGTTAAAGTATCAAACCCCTTAGGCCAGTATGTCACGGTGGATAAAATTTGCAAAAATTGTCCGTTAATGGTACGGGGTTCTTGTTTCCCGGATGATTTGATCTTATTGCCATTTGATAAATTTGATATGATACTGGGTATGGATTGGTTAACTCAGCATGATGCAGTGGTAAATTACAAACAAAAGTATATTGTATTAAAATGTCAGAATGGTGACATGTTCTGTATTGAATCTGATAAAGTAGACGGGTTATCTAATGTGATATCAGCCATATCAGCGCAAAAATATATCAGAAAAGGGTATGACACTTATCTTGCTTATGTGTTGGACACTAAAGTATCTGAGTTAAAGATTAAGTCAGTGCCAGTAGTCTATGAGTATTCTGATGTATTTCCAGAGGAATTACTAGGATTACCTCCGGTCAGAGAAGTGGAATTTTCTATAGATATTGTACCAGGAACAACACTGATATCTATAGCACCATACAGAATAACTCCTATTGAATTAAAGGAGTTGAAAGCACAGTTGCAAGAACTGACTGACAGAGATTTTGCTTGACCTAGTTTTTCACCATGGGATGCACCGATTCTGTTTGTCAAGAAAAATGATGGATCCTTGAAATTGTAACTTGATTACCGACAGCTCAACAAAGTCACGATCAAGAATAAGTATCCACTGCCTTGAATTGATGACTTGTTTGACCAATTGAAAGGTGCTACAGTATTTTCGAAGATAGATCTTCGTTCTGGTTACTATCAGTTACGAGTGAAAGACTCGGATGTACCAAAAATAGCCTTCAAAACTAGGTACGAGCATTATGAATTCCTTGTGATGCTGTTTGGCTTAACAAAGGCACCTACAGTATTTATGGATTTAATGAATAGAATTTTCAGACTGTATCTAGATAGATTTGTTGTTATATTCATTGATGATATTTTGGCATATTCCTGAGATGAAAAGGAACATGTTGATCATTTGAGAATTGTTCTGCAAACTTTGCGTGACAAACAACTATATGCTAAATTCAGTAAATGTGAATTCTGGCTTCGTGAAGTTGGTTTTCTAGGACATATAGTGTCTGCTGAAGGCATTAGAGTGGATCTGAATAAAATATCAACAATTGTTAACTGGAAACCACCGAAAAATGTATCAAAAATTAGATTTTTTTTAGGATTAGCCGGTTATTATTAGAGATTTGTACAAGGGTTTTTGATGATAGCTTCGCCAATGACACAACTATTATAGAAATATGTAAATTTTGAATGGTCTGATAAATGGCAACAAAGCTTTGATCGGTTGAAAGCCCTGTTGACTGAAGCACCAGTTCTGGTTCAACCTGAATCGGGTAAGGAATTCGTAATATACAGTGATGCATCGTCGAATGGTTTAGGCTGTGTTTTAATGCAGGAAGGTAAAGTAATAGCCTATGCTTCTAGACATCATAAACCACATAAAAAGAATTACCCGATACATGATTTAGAACTAGCAGCTATTGTATTTGCACTGAAAATCTGGCGACACTATTTGTTTGGTGAAAAATGTCATATATTTACCGATCATAAAAGTTTAAAGTATCAGATTTTGAAAAAAATATTTGAATTTGAGAGGTGGCTTGAATTGTTGAAAAATTATGATCTGATTATCAATTATCATCCGTGAAAAGCAAATGTGGTTGCAGATCTTCGAAGCAGAAAGTCTCTGTTTACTTTGCGAGCAATGAATACCGATTGTCATTGACATATGATGGCTCAATCTTAGCTGAGTTAAAAGCTAAACCAATGTTTCTACAGCAGATCTGTGAAGCTCGAAAAAGTGATAATGAGTTGCAAGCTAAACGGGTAAAATTTGAAACGACTTCTGATTCAAAATTTCAAATAGGACCTGATGGTTGTCTACTATTCCGAGGTAGAGTCTGTGTACCGAAGAGTTTGGAGCTTATACGGAAGATTTTGCATGAAGCTCATAATTGTACTATGTATATTCATCCGGGGAGTAATAAAATGTATAATGACTTGAAAAAGATGTACTAGTGGCCGGGAATGAAGCATGATATTTCTGAATACGTATCTAGATGTTTGATATGTCAGCAAGTTAAAGCTGAACATCAGGTACCTTCGGGGCTATTACAGACAGTTACAATACCGGAATGGAAATGGGAAAGAGTTACTATGGAATTTGTGTTAGGATTACCCATATCTTTGAAAAAGAAAGATGCCATTTGGGTAATCGTTGATCGCTTGACAAAGTCTGCACATTTTATTTCGATACATATGGATTTCTCCCTGGACAGATTGACTGAATTATATGTTTTAGAGATTGTCAGGTCACATGGAGTGCCAATCTCCATTATTTCTAATAGAGATCCATTATTTACATCTTGATTCTGGAATAAGTTACAAGAGGCCTTGGGTACTCAATTACATTTCAGTACCGCATTTCATCCTCAAACTGATGGCCAGTCCGAACGTGTGATTCAAATTCTTGAAGAAATGCTTCGGTTTTTGTGTATTAGAATTCGAAGGCGATTGGGAAATATATTTGCCGTTAGTCAAATTCACATATAATAATAGTTATTAGTCAAGTATAAAGATGGCACCGTGTGAAGCTGTGTATGGTCATAAATGTAGAACTTATTGTATTGGACTGAGCTCAGTAAGTAGAAGATAAATGGAGTTGATTTGATTAGTGAAACCGAAGAAAAAGTGAAAGTGATCAGAGATAGTTTGAAATCAGCTTCTGATCGTCAGAAATCCTATGTGGATCTTAAACGAAAAGAAATAGAATTTCAAGTTGGTGATAAAGTATTTTTGAAAGTTTAACCCTAGAAGAAAGTTCTTCTAAAACGATTTATCGGGCCATATGAGATCACTAAAAGAATTGGACCTGTTGCATATCGATTGGCTTTACCACCAGAATTAGAAAAGATTCACAATGTTTTTCACGTGTCTATGTTACGATGATATCGGTCAGACCCTTCACATGTTATCTCCCTGACAGAGGTTGAGATTCAGCTCGATATGACTTATAGTGAAGAACCGATCAAAATTTTGGCACATGAGACGAAAGAGTTAAGAAATAAAAATGTAGCTTTAGTAAAAGTCCTCTGGAAACGACACGGAATAGAAGAAGCTACCTGGGAACCAGAGGAAAATATGAGAAAGCAATATCCAAACCTCTTTACTGGTAAGATTTTTGAGGACGAAAATTCTTTAAGGGGGAGAAAGTTGTAACAGCCCGTTTTCAGTGAAATCAGAACAATGGTTTCGGGACCATAAATCCGAGTTTGAAAGGAAAATTATTTTAATATTATTGCATGGTATGCATTATGATAGGAATGTCATATAAAAATTTCGTTAAGAAAATTTTACCGATTACATGTTTAATTGATAAAAGGACCAAATTGCATAGAATGCAAAAGTTGAATTCTAGCAGCTAAATGGATCAAATAGCTATGGAATTCAAAATTAGAGGTCCTTACATAGAAAATAGACCATTAAGAGGAGTTAGTAGATAAGCATGATGATTCATCAATGGAAAATTAAATAAAGCAAATGACTAAATTGGAAATAGAAATAATTAAAGATGATAAAAATCTAATATCATCTTATTTCATCATCTTTCCCAAAATTAAAACATGGAAACCCTATCCATGGAAATTGGGTTTTGAGCAAACTAATTTGGCTCAATTAGATCCGGATAGACCAAATACGGAGTTAGAATGAGGAAAAGAGAAAGTAGCGGATTAGTAACTTTTGTGTGCACGAACATTGTCAAGGTAAGTTCGTGTAATTAAATTGTATATTTATATGTTTTAAATTGAATGTTGTGTATGTGTATTGTATAATTGACATGTATGAAAATCAGTCACATATCCGATAATGCTCGATAAGTATTAAGTCCTTGATTGAATAAATGAAATTCGATGGATACAGGGTTCCCGAATTGGTTGTGGTCCTGCATATGTTACGGACACACCACAACTTGAAAGAGCGTCCCGTTATTAGCTCTCATGAGCATCCTGACATATGGCCTTCTTGAGCTTCCCGTTATATGGTTCTTACGAGCTTCCCATTAATAGCTCTTCGGAGCATCCCGATTGGTTGTGATTCTGCATGTGTTGTAGACACACCACAGCTCTTATGAGCGTCCCGATATATGGCTCTTCGCGAGGTTCCCGATTAAAGGCTCTTTGTGAGCTTCCTGATTAATGGCTCCCCAGAGCTTCCCGATATAGCTCGCTTGAACTTCCCGATATATGGCTATCCGGAGCTTTTTGATTAATGGCTCTTCGGAGCTACCCATTATTGGCTCGCATGAGCTTCCTGATTATGGCTCTTATGAGCTTCCCATTATACAGCCCGGATAAGCTTCCCGTTACATGGCTCACATGAGCTTTCGATTATATGGCTCGAGAGAGAGCTTCCCGTTTATGTACTTGTATGAGCATTCCCGAATATGAATTGACGGTTTACAGCTTTGTACACTTCATGTGTACTACCCTTGTATCCATCGATATTTTAAATGATTCAACAGGTAAAGTTTCGATATGAGATGATATGAATTCAAGATGAATTATTATGAGAAGTACTTGAAATACAAAGATATGATATGTACATGTTCATGGACACTTGAAGTGATAAATACATGTATGTGGAAATTGAATATTGATAAACTCATTCATGTTTCTTGGTATTTATGTGAATTACATGACTAACAAGCTTGATGAGGATATGTGTTTAGGAAATTGGCCAAATTGGTTTGAGCATGTTTATTTTCTTACCTTAAATGTGAATTAATTGGTAAGTTAATTTCTTGTTATACGAACTTACTAAGCATTAAATACTTACTCTATTTTATTTCTTCTATTTTATAGTAACCCGGAAGCTCGTTAAGGTTGGAAGCTGGTCGAAGCAACATCACACTATCAATCGCCCTTTTTCACTATATTTATTAAATCAACTTTGGTATAATGACATGTATAGGTTAATTTGGCCATTGTTGGCATGTAAATGTTTTGTTGTGATTAGCCATTTGAATGGCTTATGTTTGATACATTTTGATATATATAAGTATATGGCCTTATCATGGTTAATATGTGTCTTGGTATAATTGATTGATGGTTAATTAAAAGGCAAACTGTAACATGGTTTGAGTTGATATAGTTGGTACAAATATGAATATATATATATGTAAGTGATCAAATTGTTAAGTATGGATACTTGGTTATATATGATGATATGATAGGCATAAGACTTGGTTTTGGCTTGATTCAAATGTTTTATATTGGTTTGGGAATGTATTTAAGTGTTATTGTAGGTGGAAGACAAGTTTGGGTGAGAAATATGGCTAGGAAATGGCCTTATTTTGTCCACACGGGGAGAGACACGGGCGTGTGTCTCAGCCGTGTGTGACACACGGCCTAGCACATGGGCGTGTGTTTTTGCCGTGTGTCCCCTACATCTTAAAAATTTCAGAACAGAATGCTAAAAATTGATCACACGGCCTGACACACAGGCATATGGCTTGGCCGTGTGACCCCTGCACCTATTTAATGCAAATTTTCATGTTCACACGGCCTAGCACACGGGCGTGTGGCTTGGCCGTGTGACCCAAGTCAGAGAGTTACATGGGTATACACACGGTCTGGGACACGGCCGTGTTCCCTATTTCGAATACCCACACAGCCGGACCACACGGGTGTGTGTCCCCTACTCATTGGAGAAATTTTGAGATTTTCCAAAAATTTTCTAAGTACCCGGTTTAGTCCTGACTTGTTTTTAATGTATGTTTTGGGCCTCGAGGGCTCATATAAGCGACGTTATGAATAATATCTGACATGAATGTTAAATAATATGAAATGTCTGTATTTGATTTGTTTATTCTGGTAATGCTCCGTAACCCTGTTCAGGCGACGAATATGGGTTATGGGTGTTACAAGTTTTTTTATTCAATATGTTTAACCAATTGATCTGGTCTAGTTCTAACATCCATGATTTAGGGAACAAATAAAAAATATAAAGAAATCTAAAAATTAGGTTTAAGTCGTTATACCAAGATACTGGCCATTCTAGTTGTCTAGCATTAATGAGGCCGATCAATGTAGTATAAAGCTAGACATTATGTCAAGATACTTGGAGACCAAGTGTAACACCCTACATGTAACCTAAATAAAGATCTGATCTAAGACGCCACATTAGTTGCTAAAACAACCCAAGAACGGATCAAAACCTTAAATAATTTCACATTAAATAGATTTAAGTAACAATTATAGATATAAGAGGTTTTAATAAGGGACCTCATATGTAAATCAAACATAAATAGGCTTTGGAATGGCATTCACAGTCCAAAATACACAAATTATAAGCCATGTACCAATACTTGGGACCTGAGTACTGAAACATGTATAAAAAATTTAGTTAGTTAGCTTCACAGACACCATGTATCGATACATTAAATTGCATGTACCGATACTTGGGTACATGTACCGAAACCTAGAGACCTTGTACTAATACAAGCCTTTCCTGTTTCAAAATTTTGGTTACTGATTTCTAATGTATCCTAACATGGAAATTAATGTACCGATACATCTCTTATGAGGTACCAATAGATGGGTTTGAGGTGTTTCAACCCAAAAACCTAGAAAATGGTCAATTCAGGTGTTTCAACATGCACCAAATCACTTAAACACACATGGCAGAATAGTAAACCAATACAAACATATTTGACATATCAAAGCATGTCTATCACAAGAAAATTCATTATCAAATATAGTTTGAATCAAAATTTAGCTATAGGGGTAATTGAAAATAACTTGAACTAGTCATGTATCATTCAAAATCCATCATCAAATCACCGAAACAAGAGTGTCAAAGTTTCCATTTGAGTTTAACATATTCCAATTTCATATACCAAAATGTCACAATGGCCAAACAATATGCAATCCTAAAACAAGTAACTCTAAAGGCAAATCAAGCCTAAGTACATGCCAAAACATCTAGAAAACCAAATATATTTTACAAAATCAAATGACCAGCTGAGATCTCCGAGGCTGATGCTATAGAAAACCAATAATCACTCTCAAACTCCTACGAACATATGCACAAAACAAACATCCACACGTTGAACTTTCCTCAAAGCTTAGTGGAGCATTTGCAATTTCCAACGATACCATATATGATGCTAAAATTAAAAGCAAGGTCAATATATTTATATCATGCTTTGCTTATTCATATACCCAATTAAAAGATAATTAACACCAAGAAATGTCCATGTGGCATACAAAAATATAATGACATATCATAACAAGTGTTATAAAATTGTTTGACAAATCAATTTTCACATTGAATCATTAACGCATACATATAAATCTTTGCCTCGATTAACCAGTTATGAAAATGCAACCAGATAAACGTATATCCATCCATTACACCAATTATGATACACAAAGCATTATAATGTTTATGAATAATAGCTATACGTCAATGTGTATAAACCATGACTTATCTAACCGTTCCCTGAAAATGTGCAAAGCACTACTATGCTATACTCTTGGGTGAAAAATTAATCATGAAACCATAATCATATAAGAGCTTTACATCTAATGACATGTCAAGTATACCCAAGAATTTTCCATTATCGTTTAAAAGGGGCTAACAACATAAATTCACATGTTAACATATATGTATCATGCTGTCACATAATTTCATTTAAACAAGAACTTAGCCTCAATCAACACAATATCAACATTTCATCTCGAACAAACCTATTAATACTCAAATACAACTCCAACTCAAGCAACAATTCAAGCAAACATCTCATATGCCAACTAAACAAATCAATATGCAAATCAAACATATTAATCTTAAGCATTTAATTTGAGCAAACATATCAAGTATGTCAAAAATTGAAGTGCACAAACTGAAAACCCATCTATTCCTCCAAATCTTAGACTTTCCCCTAACTTTGGAACTTTCAACCACCTCTATCACTTCAATGATCACATCAAAAGCTAAATAAGTTAGATTATTAATAAACAACATTCAAGATCCTATATCTAATGAAATCATGAAATACGACAAAGCCAGACTCTACTTTCACTTCCAAAGCCAGTTATTGTTGGAATCTAATGCTCTTAGTGTAGTTTTTCGTCATATGTATTTATAATTATTTTCGAACAGACTAGTTAAATAAAATTTCATCATTTACATTGTGAAAAATACAACTTCGATAATGATAATGTATCACAAAGAAAAAGAAAGGAAAATAAAGAACACACAGATTCTTACGTGGAAAGCCTTTCGGGAAAAAAACCACGAGCAGAGAAGAAGATAATTCACTATGTCGAATTTGAATGAATACAAAGGAGTAGACTATGTCAATTTATAGGTGTGTAAAACCATATTTTAATCAAAATAAAATAGAAGTAATGCAACAAGGTTAAAACACCTTACTCAAATCAACATTAAATAGAGGAAGTATACTTCTATTCGAACTTCTCTTGCACACTTGTATTTTATTTTATCATGAGTTTGGGTCATATCTCTAACAATCTGATAATACTCTAGGATGACATATTTTTATGTATTAATTATATATTTATTTTGAGTATGATCCTACTAATTTGAGCTATTTATGGTTTTTTATCTTACAGGGACTAAATTGAAGGCAAAAGGAAATTTGGGGGCTAAAAGCGTGAATTTAAAGTTAAATTGGGCCAGCATGCGAAGTAGGAGAGAAGTGGTGCCGAAAATGTAGAGTGTGGAAGATTTTGGAAGCAAAAATGCAAAAGAAGAGATTTTATAGCACAAGGCTCTATTTTAATTCCAATTATATTAGGATTATTATTAAGGATTATTATTTAGATTTAATTTTAGCATTTATCTTTATTTATCTTTAATTATCTTTAATTATCTTTATTTATTTGTATTCATCTTTTAGAATTTGATTAGGAATAGACTAGGTTTCTTAGTACTATAAATAGGGGATGGAGTGACACAAATTTCTCTCATCTTTTCTGTAAACACTCCTCTCCCAAAAAGTTTAGCCTTTTGTTCTTTCCATATTTTTCAATAAAAATTCTATTTTCATTATGTTTATTTCTTTTTCCCCTAAAAGCATGAGCCACTAAATCTATCTAGCTGAAGGTTGTCGATATTCCCCAAAAGGGTTCATGAGGCTTAGAATCCGTACTTAGCCTTCTCAACGAGTATTCATTGTTTCTTCGCATTACGGGGCTGACGCTTCCGTCCATGTCCCTTAAAAGGTGATCTTTTCAACGTGTGCAAGGAACGGTCGCTTTGTATATTTTGGGAAGGTTGCACAGTCGGTTCGGTAGCTTACTGCGTCAGAGGCTGGCGAGCCCAAGAGACAAAATGGTGTGGCATTCGCCATTGAGAAACGATGGTCTAGCATAAGATGGTCCCACAGAAGCGATTATTGGCTAGAGTCAGGTTCCTCTAAATCGTAAGTCTAAATTCTTGGAGCTGGTGGTCATAGGCGTCCACTTCCACTATAACTGGCTTATTCTATTTGAGAAGGATGCCATTTGGACTTTGCAACACATTGGCCACCTTCCAGAGATGCATGATGAGTATATTTTCTGAATATGTGGAAAAAATTATCAAAGCTTTTATGGATGATTTTACTGTGTATGGAAATTGTTTTGATGAATGCCTTAAAAATCTCACAATAATTTTAAATAGGTGCATAGAATTTAATCTTATCTTGAATTATGAAAAGTTTCATTTTATGGTAGGCAAAGGTTTGATTCTGGGTCATATAGTTTCAGCTAAGGGAATTGAGGTCGAGAAGACCAAAACTGACATTATAAATTCTTTGCCATATCCCTCTACTATAAGGGAGATACGTTCTTTCCTTGGCCATTCAGGATTTTACAGGCGTTTTATAAAGAACTTCTCAAAAGATAAGAAATTTTACAGGATTTTACAGTAGCTGAACCACTGTGCGAGTTATTGCAGAAAGATAAGAAATTTGAGTTCGGCCCAAAATGTAAGGAGGCTTTTGATACACTCAAGTAGAAATTGGTTTCCGCTCCTATAGTTCAACCACCGGATTGGAACTACCCCTTTGAAATTATGTGCGATGCAAGCGAACGCAGCGTGGGGGCCGTGTTAGGGAAAAAGATAGACAAAGAGCCTCATGTCATTTGCTATGCCTCAAAAACCCTAGATGCTGCAGCAACTACACCACAACAGAAAAAGAACTCTTAGCTATTGTATTTGCTTAGGATAAATTTCGATCTTATTTATTGGGATCTAAAGTGATTATTTTTTCTGACCATACAGCTCCTAGGTACTTGATCGCAAAGAAGGAAGCAAAACTAAGGCTCATTAGATGGATTTTACTGCTCTAAGAGTTTGACGAGATAAAGAGGGATGCGAAAACTTGGTAGCCGACCACTTGAGTAGATTAAAGATACCTTATGATGACATTCCAATAAAGGATGAGTTCCCTGATGAAAGTCTATTTTTAACCGAGGCATGTTTCCCATGGTATGAAGATATGGTAAATCTCCTAGCCACAGGTTCATTGCCATCAGGGTTAGCACGCTCCGTAAAGGACAAGCTTAGACGAGAAGCTCGATATTACATTTGGGATGACCCATACCTATGGAAACACTGTTCAGATTAGATAATAAGACGATGTGTTCCAGAAATCGAGGTAACCTCTATCCTTACTTTTTGTCATACAGAAGCTTGTGGAGGTCACTTTGGCCTAAACGGACTGCTCATAAGGTATTGGAGTGTGGGCTATACTGGCCTACAATTTTTATGGACGCATATAATTTCTGTAAGTCTTGCGATAAATGCCAACATACAGGTAATATCACTAAACAAAATCAAATGCCCCTATCCCCGATTCATGTATGTGAGATTTTTAATACATGGGGCATCAGTTTCATGGGCCCATTTATTTTCTCATTTAGAAACATATATATAATTCTTGCAGTAGACTATGTTTCTAAGTGGATAGAAGCAAAGCCTACTCGCAATGATAATGCTAAAACTGTTGTGGAGTTTCTAAAATGAACTATTTTCTCTAGATTTGGCACACCTCGAGCTCTGATCAGTGATCGTGGCACCCACTTTTGCAATAAAGTCATGGTGAAAAAATACGGAGTTCATCACCGTATAGCTACATCTTACCATCTCCAAACGAACGGCCAAGCAGAAGTCTCGAACAGGGAAATCAAGACTATTTTGGAGAAAACAGTTCGACCCAACTGAAAGGATTGGAGTCTTCGGCTAAATGACGCACTTTGGGCTTATCGGACAGCGTATAAGGGACCAATTGCCATGACCCCGTATCGACTTGTTTTTGGCAAAGCTTGCCATCTTCCGGTAGAATTGGAACATAAAGCTTATTGGGCTGTTCAACAATGTAACATGGAGTTAGAACCCGCAGGAAGGGCAAGGAAATTAGTCATCCAAGAATTGGAGGAAATTCATAATGATGCCTACGAGAATGCTCGCATTTATAAAGACAAGACAAAGTTATTTCATGATAAAAAAATAGCTCAGAAGCATTTTTTGGTAGGACAAAAAGTTTTACTTTATAACACCGTATTAAAATTATTCCCAGGTAAGCTTCGATCTCGATGGCAAGGACCTTTTATTGTGACCGAAGTATTTACACATGGTGCGGTTGAAATAGAGTGGAGAATCAGGAAAGTGGTTCATAGTCAATGTCCAACGGTTGAAGCCGTTTTATGAGAATTTTCAAGCCCACACGTTTTAAAAAAATTCATCTGGAACCACCATAGAACCATTCACGGCGTCGAGCTAACGACGTTAAACAAGCGCTTGTTGGGAGGCAACCCAATTTTAATTTTTATTTCTTTTCTTAATTTTTATTTTTATTTTTATTTTATTTTATTATTTATTTTATTTTTGGATATTGATAAATTTCTCTTCTTCTGTCTAGGCAAACTGAAACGAAAAATAAGGAGGAAAAGGAAAAACATACAAACAGCCCTTATCCTATCCCTATTCCAACTCGAAATAGCGTATCCCGGGCCTAAGACTACCCAAAACCTGAAGCCAAACACCCCCATTCAGCCAAATACAACCCCAAACCCTAAAAAATTTAAACCATTTTTTTTCCAAAGCCCCCCTAGCCGTCGAAACCTCTTCCTTATCCCTACCATCGTCGATTTGCCGTAAACCATGGTGAGAACCCGCAGTCGTGCCGTCGCTGAACCATCTTTCACCGACAACTCACGCTGGCACCGTTTCTTCGCTCCCCAAACCGTTGATTTGGCCGACGACGCGTCATCCCCATCGCTATCTCTACCGCACGCCTCATCTTCGCTGCACGCCTCCTCTCCACTGTGCGACTCACCATCCTTGTCAACCTCCTCCCCTTCTTCGCTCGGCCCGAGCGGTGTTACCTCCGTCTCTTCTCTGCCACGCGCGTTATTCGTGCACTCTTCCTCTCCACCACACTGTGAATCCGACCGCTCGCCCTATCCCCCGCGAGCCGAAGCATCCCCCTCCCCCTCCTCTCCTCCGCACCACTCGTGTGCCACTCCGTCTTCCCCTTCACGTGGCCTTGTTCTTTACATTTAACCACCATCGCCGCCACCATGTTCGGTGCCTGAACTGTCGCGACGCCGATCCCATCGACGGCCACCACGCCCTTCGCCCCAACCAACACCTTCGAGTGCTGGTTCTTCCTCCAACTCCGACTCCGAGAGTGCCGAATAACCCACTCACGTCGGCCTTTCCGAGAGTCACGGCGACTAACGCCCATTACCTACCCGTGGCGAAACCTATAAATCTCGCGTCAATATCCTACCACCGGAATGCCATTTACACGGTAATTTAACATTTACTTCTACCACCGATCGGGAAAGGTATGATTGTCTCAGACACAAACAGATAGTGCCTTGCAAATGTTTATCAATATCTGTTTTGGCTGCTTTGAATATTGAAACTGCTGTTACAGATTATTTTCGCAATATTGGTTGGGTTAAAAATTTTGATATTACTCACTGTGCTTATTACGAACTAGTTTTGGAGTTCTATTCTACCTTTCATTTTTAGCGGCACAGACACGTTTCATTGGACACACCGAGTATTATAAAATTTCAGTTGCTTGGTACCATACATAGTTTATCCATCACTGATTTTAATATTGCCTTAGCTTTTGTGTCAGAGGATTATGCTATGTCCACCAATTATGAGAACAACCTATGTACTTTTCCTGCAAATTTTAAGGTTGTCGAGGCCTTTCCTTTATTAACAGATAATGTCGAGACCATGTATAGCCCTAAAACATCAAAAGATTTGTGGTTTCGTAACCCTGCCTTGTGTTACATACATCGTTATTTAGCTTATAATTTTTCAGGCCGACGAGATGCTCCGGCTACCGTCTCGAAGATGGAATTATTCTTATTATGGGGTATGTACACGTCGTCCGGTAAATTTAGGCTATTGGTATGCGCTTCAATTTGAACATGTTATAAATGCAAAGCGTCTTCTAATTTTAGGTTTTTTTATTACACAGCTATTATTTTCTTTACATGGATCTAATGCTCCTATTTCAGACTTACATGTTGCTTGCCAGGCCGATCCATTAGATGCTCGCTGCCTCGACTCTATGGGATTGATTCTTGGCACCCCTTCTTCCTTTTGTTTTGTCCCCCAGGTGTCTACTCTTCACCGGCTGAATGAATCTTTCGGCAGCAAAATCAGCACGACGTACCGAATCAAAAACAACATCCCATGACCGTCGAGCAACGTTTGGAGCGTATCGAGGCATGTCTCGACACCCTCGGCCAGCAGATAGCTGATCTTATTTCCGCTTTGCGCGAACGACAGTAACTTCATGGGGAGTTCTTCTAAAATTTTATTCTTTCGTCTATTTATTTATTTCACATCGAAGATAATGTGTTTTAAGTAGGGGGAGGCATTCCTTATTATTTCTGTCGTTTTATATGCTGTTGTTGCTGCTGCTTTGGTTGTTGTTGCCCATATTTATTTTTTTTAGAATATTCTGCCTCATTTCATGCCTAAGAATTTGACCAGGACTTGCCCACTGCTTGACCTACATGCATGATTCTTGTCTACTGAGTTAGTTATGATTTTGCTTGTTTGATTTCATCTCCATTGTTTTATTTATTTTAGGATGAATAATTATGACTAATAAAGTTAACCCTATCTTGCTTATAGTGAAATCGATTAAGTCTAAATGTAAAGAGAACACTTAATGAAAATTGCATGTTGAAATTCTATTCATGACTGTTAGGTAGTTGCCGAAACTTATTTTTGACACTTGATTGTTTTTTTCCTAGTCCTCCAAATTGAAATTCTGTTTCATTATAATAAATTGTGATGCTTCCGTCGTTATGAGTACAGCTTAAAACATGACTGACTGAGTAACCGGGGTAGGGTGCTTGGGTTGTCATCCTATTTTGCGTCAAAAGGTTGTGTGACATGTTAGGTAACTCCCCTAACCGGAATTAAATAAAATTTTAGGAATATGTTGGGCTGAGTAACCGGGGTGGGGGGCTTGGCTATCATCTCTCTTCGCGTCAAAAGGTTCGATATGTTCTTAAGAAAATATAATAAATTAGGAGTATGTTGGGCTGAGTAACCAGGGTGGGGTGCTTGGCTGTCATCTCTCTTCGCGTCAAAAGGTCCAATATATTCTTAAGCAATAATAAATAATATATATATAAAAGAAGAAGAAATGATGTGTTAATATAATTGCATTTGGAGACTAAAGGTGGAAACAAATAAGGTGTCTTGGTAAGTTTAGCAAATTACCTAATTTTCATGAAATAATCCAAGATCGATTTTTGTGTGTATTAATTGAATACTTTTTCAATTTTACTTAAAGCAAGCTAAAGGTTCTCTTTATTTTTCATATGCATTATGCCTATTTTTTATAAAACTTTGGAGTGGTATTTCAATCATGGCAAAAGTTCTAATTTTCACAGTGGATAGAAACCATACTTGAGGGCAAGCATGGGCTAAGTAGGGGGGATTTGATAATACTCTAAGATGACATATTTTTATATATTAATTATATATTTATTTTGAGTATGATCCTACTAATTTGATCTATTTATGGTTTTTTATCTTACAGGGACTAAATTGAAGGCAAAAGGAAATTTGGGGGCTAAAAGCGTGAATTTAAAGTTAAATTGGGCCAGCATGCGAAGTAGGAGAGAAGTGGTGCCCAAAATGCAGAGTGTGGAAGATTTTGGGAGAAAAAATGCAAAAGAAAAGATTTTATAGCACAAGACTCTATTTTAATTCCAATTATATTAGGATAATTATTAAGGATTATTAATTAGATTTAATTTTAGCATTTATCTTTATTTATCTTTAATTATCTTTATTTATTTGTATTCATCTTTTAGAATTTGATTAGGAATAGACTAGGTTTCTTAGTACTATAAATAGGGGATGGAGTGACACAAATTTCACACATCTTTTCTGTAAACACTCCCTCTCCCAAAAAGTTTAGCCTTTTGTTCTTTCCATATTTTTCAATAAAAATTCTATTTTCATTATGTTTATTTCTTTTCGCCTTAAAAGCATGAGCCACTAAATCTATCTAGTCGAAGGTTGTCGATATTCCCCAAAAGGTTTCAAGAGGCTTAGAATCCGTACTTAGCCTTCTCAACGAGTATTCATCATTTCTCCGCATTACGGGGCTGACGCTTCCATCCATGTCCCTTAAAAGGTGATCTTTTCAACGTGTGCAAGGAACGGCCGCTTTGTATATTTTGGGAAGGTTGCACAGTCGGTTCGGTAGCTTACTGCGTCAGAGGTTGGCGAGCCCAAGAGACAAAACGGCGTGGCATTCGCCATTGAGAAACGATGTTCTAGCATAAGATGGCCCCACAGAAGCGATTATTGGCTAGAGTCAGGTTCTTCTAAATCGTAAGTCTAAATTCTTGGAGCTGGTGGTCGTAGGCATCCTCTTCCACTATAACTGGCTTATTTTTTTTTAGAAGGATCACCTAAAAGCCGAGGATTGAACCCAAGGTGGATCGAGACAACTGGAGGCTGGAATCTCTCTATAAGAAACTTTTTATCAACTCTATTTATCTCTACTATTTTAATTTTAATTTTCACACTTCCAATTAAATCAAAACTTTTAATTCTATTTTTTTAATTTTTTTCCCAGGTACGCAGGTTTTCTTGGGCATGATTTTGTCCAGGATTTCGAGGAACAAGCAATTGTGCAAATCTGGTCCCTGAGGATTTGACCCTACTTCCCTTATCCTATTATTTTTATTATTTTATAGGGATAGGATATTTTTGGTACTCTCAACAACCGCATCACAATCTCTACCTTGACACGAATTTTTCAACAAACAAGTCCCTCATCGCGAACTCTCAATGAACAAGTTCTCCACCTCTTCCATAAAACCCCTTAAGTGTTTAACTTCAACAATGAACACCAACCAAGTCTAAGCAATGCTCAAACTTGGTTATGGGAAGTGACTTAGTCATCATATCTGCAGGATTTTCAGGAGTACTAATTTTGCTCACAACAATATCACCACGAGTAATAATATCACGAACAAAACGATACTGAACATCAATGTGCTTTGTTCTCTCATGAAACATTTGATATTTTGTAAAGAAGATGACACTTTGACTGTCACAAAATACTGTTCTGTAACATCCCATTTTTAGTGAAATTAGAATAGTGGTTTTGAGACCACAAATTCGATGAGTAAATTATTATTTTATTATTATTTAAATGTTTATGGGATGTTAGTAAGGTCATATTAAAATTTCATTAAGAAATTTTGATGTTTACATGATTAATTAAGTGAAAAAGACTAAATCGTAAAAGGTGCAAAAGGGTTAAATGGCTATGAAACTTTAAAGTGAATGGACTTAAATGGTAATTATACCATTCATAATATTAGTGGACAAAGATGGGCATACATTTGGTGTTTTATTTAGTTAATAGCTCGTGTGAGTAGCTCGTGTGAGAAATGATGTAAAGGAAATGTTACGGTTATATGTTTAAGCACACTTCGTGTGAGGTTTCCCGAGTATCCGATGATATTCTAGATGGTTCAACGGGCAAGAAAAGGGATTGAAATGGTATGTTTCCAAATAGAATTATGCGCATGCTCATGAAAATGATGAACGAATAAAATGATATATGTTCATATGGAAATGAATTATCATATGTTTAATTCAAGTGAATTATGTATAAATGCACTAACTTGTGTATTTGATGATGATGCATAGGCTTGTGCCAAGCTTGTCATTGGATTATATTATACTTATACTTAATGTTATATAGATGAAATGGTAAGTTATGTTTCATGTTCTACGAACTTACTAAGCATTTGTTGCTTACATAGTTTCTTTCCTATGTTTTATAGATTATCGAAAGCTCGATCGGTTTGGAAGCTCGTCGGAGACCTTCACACTATCCAGCATAAATACCGATAGTTTTTTAATGTTTTGGCCAAGGTTATAATGGCATGTATAGTTGACCTATAATGATGTTTAGTTGAATATTTAGTAGATGATTTGGTATGTATAAGTTATTTTGGTATGGTACATTTGATGCCTTGCTAATTTGTGTCAATGTGGCTACGTTATGTTGCATGTTTGAATGGATCAAATGTATGTGTTGAATTGGTTTTAATATGGTCAGGATATGGTATGTTTTGGGAAAGTATTGAGCTATATGTGGATGATCGAAATGTGGTAACATATACATGTTTAGGTAAGTTTTGGATGAATGTATTTGAGGTGCCTTGCAGGGCATATTGGTTGGTTGATTTTGGAATCTTGAATTGGTCATTATATGTAAGTTTTGATAAGGTTTTGATGTCTTGGTTATGTGCACAAAAGGACTATAGGTGTATGCATGATTTGGTGTTGGAAATGGCTTGATTTTAGGCAAATTTATGTCCACACAGCCTGAGACACTGGCGTGTGACAGCCGTGTCTGACACACGGCCTGGCAACACGGTCGTGTGTCTCTTGTAGGTTCTTTTGTATGCAAGAAAGTTAGTTACATGACCTAGCACACAGACTAGCACATGGGCATGTGGGACTATTACGAGAGTTACACAGCCTGACACATGGGCGTGTGACACGCCCATGTGACCCAACTCAGAGAGTTACACGGGCGTGTGACCCCTGCAATAAAAATTTTGTAACTTTTTGTTAAACCTTCTAAATGTTTCCGATTTAGTCCCGAATTGTTTTTAAGGTATTTTTAGGGCCTTGAGGGCTCGATTTAGGGACAATATGTATGTGAATGATTGTTTTATATTATGTCTATAATGATGTATGAAATGTATGTTTAAATGTTTTGTTTGTTAGGTAATGCTTCATAACCCTAATTCGATGACGAATATCGGTTAAGGGTGTTACATGTACTGATTTGAAAGTCTTCGTTGAGTTCACTAAAGAGTCACTTCAACCAAATGGCTTCTTTACAAGCCTCAGTAATCACCATGTACTTAGCTTCATTGGTAGACAGAACGACTATAGTTTGCAAAGTGGCTTTCCAACTGGTTGCACTCTACTTCTTCCAAATGGTAAGCAAACATCAGTAGTATCTCGTAAGTATCTTAAAATCCACTAAACTGCTTTCCATTGTTCTTTATTGAGATTCGCCATGTATCTACTAACTGCACTGACTGCATATGATAAATCTGGACGTGAACAAACCATAGCATACATGAGAGATCCCATTGCACTAGAATATGGAACATGTGACATGTACTCAATTTGATCATCTGATTGTTGAGACAAATCCAATGAAAGTCTGAAATAGACTACTAAAGGAGTACTAACAGGCTTAGCACTCTGCATATTGAACCTGCAAAGAACTTTCTCAATGTACCCCTTCTAACTTAGGTACTATTTACTTTCTTTTCTATCTCTAAGAATCTCCATACCAAGTATCTTCTTTGTTGGCCCCAAATCTTTCATCTTAAATTCTTCACTAAGCTGGGCTTTGACCTTTCTTATCTCTCCTTTATTTTTTGTTGCTATCAACATGTCATCAACATAGATGAGTAGATACACAAAAAAACCATCACTGTTTTTCTTAAAGTAAAGACAACTATCAAAACTACTTCTTTTGAAGTCATAAAGGAATCAAACCTCTTGTATCACTATCTTGGTGATTGCTTCAAACCGTAAAGGGATTTTTTTTCAGCAAGCAAACATAGTCCACTTTTTTTGATACTGTAAAACCCTCTAGTTGTTGCATGTAAATATTCCCCTCAAGTTCTCCATGCAAAAATGTAGTTTTTACATCTAATTTCTCAAGATCCAAATCATGCATGGCCACAATACCAAGCAAAACTCAAATTGAACTATGCTTCACAACGGGGGAGAACGTATCTGTAAAGTCCACACCTGGAATTTGACTGTAACCCTTTGCAACAAGCGTTGCTTTATATCTGGGTTCTTCAACTCCTGGAGTCCATTCTTTCTTTTTAAACACTCATTTACAACGAACAACCTTTTTTCCTTTAGAAAGTTTCACAAGATCCCATGTTCTGTTTTTGTGGAGTGATTTCATCTCCTCTTGCATAGAAAACATCCATTTTTCTGAGTCTTCACAGCTAACCGCCTTAGAATAATTAGATGGCTCTTGATTTACATCTATATCTTCAGTCACATTTAAAGCATAAGCAACTAGATCAGCCTCGGCATACTTCTTTGGAGGTTTAGTCTCTCTTCTAGTTCTGTTTTTGGCGATAGAGTATTGTGGTGAATAAGCAACTCTATTTTAAATTTTTGTACTGGCTTGAGGAGTCGACTCTATTGTAGATTCTGGATTAATCTGATGCTCCACCTGCTTTTTTTGTTATTTATTGGAAGAGTCTTTAAAAGATAAGTTAGGTAGCATAGTAGTTTCATAAAAAACAACATCTCTGCTAATCACAACTTTTCTATTTTCAGGACACCATAACTTATACCCTTTTACACCAGCTTTATAATCAAGAAAAATACATTTAATGGATCTTGGTTCCAATTTTCTATTATCAACATGAGCATACGCAGGATACCCAAAGATCTTTAAATAAGAATAATAAGCAGGATTACTAGACCATACCTCTTGTGGAGTCTTTCTCTCAATGGCAATGGATGAAGATCGGTTGATCCAAAAACATGCAGTAGAGGTTGCTTCGGCCCAAAATGACTTCGGTAAGTTAGCGTTCAAAAACATACATTGAACCTTCTCTATGATCGTTGTGTTCATTCGTTCTGCAACGCCGTTTTGCTGTGGAGTATGACGAACTATCAAGTGTCTCACGATCCCTTCTAACTTGTATAGTTCATTAAACTCATTAGAAAAGAAATCTAAGCCATTATCTATGTGGAGGTGTTTTATTTGTTTTCACGTCTGTTTTTCAAGACTTAAATGCAGAAACACATCGCTTTTTTGCTTCAGGAAAAACACCCAAACTTTTCTAGAAAAATCATAAATAAGTGTTAGCATATAATTAGCTCCACCTCTCGAAGGCACTCTAGATGACCCCCACAGATCAGAACGAATATACTCCAATGTTCCCTTCGTGTTATGGATTCCTCTGGTGAATCAAACTCTCTTTTGCTTCCCAAAAACACAGTGCTCACAGAACTTCAGTTTGCAAATTACTTGCCATCAAGAAGTCCTCTATTGCTCAGTTCTTCCATGCCATTCTCACTCATATGCCCTAGGCACATATACCAAAGTCTAGTAATATCATCATCTGATAAGGAAGAGGAAGCGACAACTGCATCACTAGTAACTGTAGAACCTTGCAAAATATATAACTTGACAGTCTTTCTTTGCCCTTTCATCACAATGAGGGAACCTTTGGAAATCTTTAAAACCCTACTTTTAGTTGTGTATTTGTACCCTTTTGAATCAAAAGTACTCAACGAAATCAAAATTCTCTTCAATTTTGGAACATGTCGCACGTCACTAAGTGTTCTGACAACTCCGTCAAACATCTTAACTTTAATCGTTCCAACACCTACAATTTTACACGAAGCATTATTTCCCATCAAAACAACATATTTAGACACTATTTTGTAAGTTGTAAACCAATCTCAATTGGGACTCATGTGGAAGGTGCAACCCAAATTAAGCATCCACTCCCTGCTCACTTTAGAATTGTTGACAGAAAGGACTAGAAGTTCACCGTCACTGTAGTCTTCTACAACATTAGCTTCACTAGATTTTTCTGGTTGTTTTCTCTTTTGATTTGTAGCCTTCCTTTTGATCTTGTTCTGCAGCTTAAAACACTTAGATTTAATGTGCCCCTTCTTTTTACAGAAGTTACAAGTTTTACCTCTATTTGAAGACTTCGATCTTCCCTTAGATTTACCGCGAGGATTCCGTTCCTGTGTCCTTCCATGATCATCATCAACATTCTGATCTTGTTTCCCACGAACAATGAGACCCTCTCCTTGAGAGTCGGGTTTAACTACAAGATGCTTCATCTTATCACACGAGGTCAAAGAATCATAAACCTTATCAACTGTAAGAGACTTGTGGTGATACAAAATTGTGTCTCTAAAGGTTGAATAAGACGGGGGCAATGAACAAAGCAGAACCAGCCCTAGACCTTCTTTATCATACTAAACCTCCATGGCCTCAAGGTTTGAGAGAATTCCTTTAAACACTGCTAAATGTTTGTGCATAGACACACCTTCCTCCAAACAATGAGCATAAAGACATTGCTTCATATGCAGCTTGCTGGTTAGAGTTTTTGACATACGTAGTTGCTTCAGCCTTTTCCATAATGCAGCGGTGGTCTTCTCCTTCATCACATCCTATGAAATTTAGTTAGAAAAGTGTAGATGTAATTGCGTCAAAGCCTTTCGATCCTTACGCTTCTTCTCTTCATCCGTCAATGTCGAAGGTATCTTATCTATCCCTAGTAGGGCATCCTCTAGATCTATCTACGCAAGAACTGTAACAACTCTAACCCATATTCGTCGCCGAATTAAGGTTACGGAGCATTACCGTACAAATGGAACATTAAAACATATATTTCATACATTATTATAAACATAACATAAAACAACTATTCACATACATATCATCCATAAATCAAGCCCTCGAGGCCCTAAAAAATACCTTAGAAACGATTCGGGACCAATTTGAGATCATTTGGAAAGTTTATGAAAAAGTTAGAAATTTTAGAATACAGGGGTCACACGGCCTTGTGCCTCACATGGCTGAGATACACGCCCGTGTCTCAGGCCGTGTAACCTTCGAACTAGGGACACACGACCATGTCCCAGCCTGTGTCCTCACCCGTGTAACTCTCTGAGTAAGGTCACACGGTCGTGTCACATGCCCGCGTGTCAGGCCGTGTAACTCTCAAAATAGCCTCACACACCTGTGTGCCAGGTCGTGTGCTAAGCCGTGTAACTGACTAACTTGCATGCAAAGAAACCAACAGGGGACACACGGCTGTGTCACCAGGCCATGTGTCACACACGGCTGAGTCACACGCCCGTGTCTTAGGCCGTGTGGACTGTAGACTTAAATTTGCCCGAAATCAAGCCATTTCCAACACCATAACATGCAAAACCTATAGGCCTTTTGTGCACATAATCAAGGCATCAAAATCCTGTCAAAACATACATATAATGACCAATTCAAGTGTCCTAAAATCAACTAACCAATATGCCATTCAAGGCACCTCAAATGCAAACATCCAAAACTTACCTAAACATGCACATTTTACCACTTTTAATTCATCAACTACTAGCTTCAAAACTTACCAAACATGCCTCAATTTGACCATTACCATTCCATTACAAAAACATGCCATTTGATCCATTCAAAACATGCAACATGATATAGTCACTATGTCACAAACTAGCAAGGCATCAACCAAGATAACTTATACATACCAAAACATCAACTAATCATTCAACTAAATACCATTACAAGTCCACCTATACATGCTATTATAACCTTGGCCAAAACATTCAAAAACTACCGATATTTAAGTTGGATAGTGTGATAGATCTCCGACGAGCTTCCTATTATCTATAAAACATAAGAAAGAAACTACGCAAGCACATAATGCTTAGTAAGTTCGTAGAACATGAAATATAACTTATCATTTCATTGCATAACAATAATTAATAATATAATGTATTCCAAACCACAAGCTTGGCACAATCCTAAATATCATCATCAATACACAAGTTAGTGCATTTATACATAACTCTTTTGGATTAACCACATGGTAAGCCATTTTCATAAGAAAATACATCATTGATTCATACATCCTTTTCATGAGCATATGCATTATTCCATTTGGAAACTTACCTTTTCAATTCCTTTTCATGCCCGTTGAACCATCTAGAATATCATCGGATACTCGGGAAAGCTCACACGAAGTGTGCTTAAACATATAACCATAACATTTCCTTTACATTGTTGCACACACGATCTGTGAAATAGGCCTGCTCACACGAGCTGTGGGTTGGAATGTAAGCTACACGATGCTGCTCACATGAGCTGTGGAGTATCACAACAAATGCAGGACCGCAACCATCGGTAGGAAATTCAAGACCAACACTCGAAACATGAAATCCCTAATGACATGTCATTTGTATCCTACAAATTCCTAAGGTTCAACCGGGACTCAATAACCATCATAGCATTGCCTTGGATATACATTGTTCAATAGAATTATAAATACAAAATAACATACAATTAAATAACATGAATATAGTAATCCGTACATACGAACTTACCTCGATGAATAAGGCGTAGAAACGAAATGGAGCTAATATGAGGCTTTAGCTTTTCCCCAATCTAAATCCGTGCATAGTCTATCTTGATCTAAATAGAAAAATTCAATTCATTTAATATCCCTAGTATTCAATTTAATCCACATTTCATATTTATGCAAAATTTTTATTTTGCCCCTAACATTTTAACTTTTTATAATTTAGTCCTTAAGCTCATAAATTGAAATCTAAGCATTTTAATCCTCCTTTCAAGCTAATCAATTTCTCTAGGGACTTAAACCAACCCATAATAATCATCACTTCATAAATTTAACATGAACTTTTAATATTTTTACAAATAAATCCCTATATGTAAATTTCATAAAAAATCTCTTTACAAAACTTGTTTATTTATCAACAAGGATTCATAATCTACCATTTAACATAAAGAATCACAAAAAATCATTCATGGCATAACCCTCAATCTTTCACAATTTTACAAATTGATCCCCGGGCTAGCTAGGTTAAGCTACAACGATCCCGAAAACATAAAAATTATTAAGAACGGTACAAAATTACATACCATGCAAGTGAAACTAACTTGGACGAACCCTAGCTTTCTCCCATGGTGATTTTCAATTTTGAAGAAAATGATATGAAGATGATACCATCTTTTCTTTACTTTTGTTTTATGTTTTATTTACTATTTTACCATTTTGCCCTTTAAAAACATTAATAATTTCAATAAAACCATGTCCATAAACATCCACTATCAACCCAATTGGTCTATTTACCATCCAAGTCCCTTAGATTAAAATTTCTTAGCTATTTGACACATTTAACTAGTAGAACTCTACTTTTGTACTTTTTACGATTTAGTCATTTTCACTTAATTAATCATGCAAACGTCAAAATTTCTTAATGAAATTTTAATACGACCTTATTAGCGTCCCATAGACATTAAAATAACAATAAAATAATAATTTACTCGTCGGATTTGTGGTCTCAAAATCACTGTTCCGATTTCACTGAAAACGGGCTATTACAAGAATTGCTTGCATCTTAATCTGCCACAATGTGAATCTAGTGTTGCGATCCAAAAGTGGAATTTTATACTTTAGTAATGTCATTACCGTGATCGAGATAAGCAACCCGAAATGCTCTGATGCAATTTTGTGAAAAATAGAACGTCGATAATGACAATGTATCGCAAAGAAAAAGAAAGAAAAATAAAGAACACAGATTTTTACATGGAAACCCTGTCAGAAAAAAAACCCATGGGTAGAGGAGAAGATAATTTACTATGTTTAATTCGAATGAATACAAGAGGAGTAGACTACGTTTATTTATAGGTGTGTAAAACCATATTCTAATCAAAATAAAATAAAAGTAATGCAGTAAGGTTAAAACATCTTATTCAAATCAACATTAAATAGAGGAAGTATACTTCTATTTGAACTTCTCTTGCACACTTGTATTTTACCATTTGTATTTTATTTTATCATGAATTTGGATCACATCTCTAACATACATTAATATCATTTTTATTTTTTCTCAATGGCTTTTTCACGCAAAGAAAAATGAACAAGCAAATATTGACTCACTAGTTACTTAACATTTAACTAATATTAAGTTACATTATGTGATCGGATCATAATGCGAGAAGACAAATTATATTAGTAGGTAATCTAAATGATCCATAGTCTAATGAATTAAAATTGAGAAAATTGATTCAAGGAATATATGTCGTTTATCAAATACAATTAGGGAGATACCTTGTCTTGGATATCAGAGCGAATGACTCCTACGAGATAGAAATATAGGTGCACTACACCAAAACAGACTTTTAGCGGCGTTTTTAGTGGCGTTTTAATGAGAAACGCCGCAAATATTATAAGTTAGCGGCGTTTGAAAGAAAATGCCGCAACAAGTTGAGCAATAGCGGCGTTTATTTCTAAAACGCCGCTAAAAAGGAGAAATAGCGGCGTTTTTTTCCCAAACGCCGCTAAAGATCTGAGCATTAGCGGCGCTTTTAAAAAAACGCCGCTAAAAATCTGAGCATTAGCGGTGCTTTATTAGAAACGCCGCTAAAGACCTGAGCATTAGCGGCGCTTATAGAAAAACGCCGCTAAAGACCTGAGCATTAGCGGCGCTTATAGAAAAACGCCGCTAAAGACCTGAGAATTAGCGGCGCTTATAGAAAAACGCCGCTAAAGACCTGAGCATTAGCGGCGCTTTTAGAAAAACGCCGCTAAAGACCTGAGTATTAGCGGCGCTTTTAAGAAAACGCCACTAAAGACCTGAGCATTAGAACTATAGTGGCGCTTTTATTAAAAACGCCACAAAAAAAAAGTTAGAAAATAACCCTAGTCTTTGTCTAAAAACTATCAGACGCAAATTAAAGGAACACCTAACTTAAGCCTCGTCTTCCCCACTTCCAAATTTCCCCCAAATTTCAAGTCGAGTTAATCCCCGATTTTTCAAATTTCTGCCTTCCCCACTTCCCAATTTCCCCCAAATTTCAGCCTCGCCCAAATTTCCCAATTTCCCCCAACCTCTTCTTCCCCACTTCCCCAATTTCGTGATTGAATCCCTATAGAAATTTTTGCTGCGTACGGTTTTGCTACTGTTTTGTTCTCTCCATCTTCCCCAAAAAGTCCGAGACCTTGAAACCTGTTTTGCTCCGTATAGAAACCTATTTTGCGTACAGGTTAAAATTTCTCTTCCTTGACCGTGAGAAGGCAAATCGGTGGTGAAAGGTAGGGTGCGCCTTCATGTTTTCTCATTCTTCTATTCATTCATTCTTTTTATCATGTACATACACATATTATTTTCTCCATATTAAGAACTTTTTAATGTTTTAGGGTTGCCTATTTACGATCCGTTCTTTTATGTAAATCCATGCATTATCGCTCAAATTGAAGCATGCCCATTAGATTGATTTGCAATTGCAATCGCAACGAACAAGGTACGTTCCTCTTTCGCTTTTATATTATTTTAAACAATCGAAAAAACTTCCTTAAACGAAAACATTTCAAGAAACTGATTTTTCACGTCTTTCACATATTTAGTAGATTGAAAAACATTTAGGGGTTAAAGTTTTAGGTTTAGGTTTAGACATTCTATATTTACTTAAAGGTGAAGCATTCATCGATATATTTATTTCATTTTCCTTTAGTCCGTACTAGTAATTAGCCATTCTTGAGTTACTGAAGCCACCACTTTAATTAAAATTTCTTTTTACCTTATGTAGAATGTTTTCTTTACCTCATTTGCTGCTCAACAAAATTAAATCATAAGTTATATGATTAAAAAAATAAAACATGCCAACTCAAAACTTTGACTACACCAATATTGTTGTTTTATCTCATTGTTTCAACATGAGGTGAAACATAAATTTAAAATTAATATTGTTTTATGAATAAGGATGAATTAACTTATAATCATGAGATTGGCATGTCTTTCATATTGAAAGAAGGCTTGACGATGCAATCTATAAGTAGCCATTAGTCCGAGACTAGTGTTTTTTACTCAGGATTTATCATTTATATACAAATGGTTGAATAAAAAAGAGTTGGTTTGCTTTTGCCTACGGTTAAGAACTGATGGGATGATTGATTAATTTGTTAAAAATCTGGGTTTCTGTTGCTTCGCATTGTTGATTTAGTTTGCTGATTATCGTATGGTTCATTTCTTGATGGTAATTGAAGTTTCATTGCTTGCGTTTGGATAAGGATTTCAGTCAGTGACTACAATCAATGGGTTATTTTAAGGGTTAGATGGGTTTTACATGATTTTCCCTTTTCAATTAGGCTTTATATGTGTATATAACTTGTATGTCAAATGAACAAGCCTTTCTTTTTTAATAAGACATGGATAAAGAATTCGGATGGCTGACCGGTATCCAACAGGGGGAAAATTGAATGAAAAGATGAGGTTGCACTCGTTTGGAATCTGAAGTTTTATTCTTTTCATGCTTGCGCTAAAATGAATTAGATGTTGATTAGTATTATTCTAAGGTTTTCTGAACCTCCAGTAGTCTGATGCCACTAATTTTTGAAATTAACAATTTTGCAATTGTTGCTTTGTTCAAAATTTGTTTCGGTGTGATAGAAATTTGCTAAGGACAGTCAAGCATTTGCTATGTTTTCTTTTGTTTGTTTGATTGATTTTTGATTGATATTGGGTTCACTAAAATTTTAGCAATAATGTTTCCCAATTGACATCCGCTTTGCTCTCTTGTTCACCATTTTCCCATCCGTTTGCTCTCTTGTTCACCATTTCGTCGTTCTACCCGCAGCTCATCTCTCTTAACGCATCTGCGCCGCGACATCTCTGTCCCAGCTTCCTCCAGTGGCTGATCTAATCCCTCTGTTGGATTCAAGTTGTTTGCTGCACTCCAAAGAAATTAAATAAGGTAAATATTTAAACCCTACTCGTATTTTGAGGATTGATTTATATTTGAGATTTTGAGTTATTTGCTCTCGGTTATATTTTCTCTGCTTTCGATCCTACTTAATGCTACTCCTTCGCATCGATTTTTTTAAAAGCTATGAGATTAGTTGAAATAGCAGACTATTATCGCCGTTTTTCTCCTTACAAATACCAAAATATATAACATTTCTTAAATAAAAATACCAGATTAAATACCAAAATAATATAACATTTATTAAATACTTTATTAGTTAATAATATTAATAATTAAATTTCATAAAATTAACCTTTAAAACTTGAATTAAATTGCATTCATCATATTGTATTTGACAAATTAAACGTAAAATAACAATAACTTCACAATTTATTAGTAGTTTATTCTATTAAAAATCATAAAAATTTAAACTTAATAATATTAACTATTATTTTTAATCAAATGAATTCTAAAATCTGAATTAAACATTAAAAACTTAATAATATTATTTATAAATACAAAAATATATAACATTTATTAAATACAAATACCAAATTAAATACCAAAATAATATAACATTTATTAAATACGTAATTAGCTAATAATATTAATAATTAAATTTCATAAAATTAACCTTTAAAACTTGAATTAAATTGCATTCATCATATTGTATTTTCCAAATTAAACGTTAAACCCTAAACCCTTAAATCTTAAACCTCTAAACCTTAAACCCTTAACCCTAAACCCTAAACCCTAAACCTTTAAACCCTTAAACCTTAAACCTTAAACCCCTAACCCCTTACCCCTAACCCCTAACCTCTAACCACCTAACCCCTAACCACTAAACCATAAACACTAAACCCTAAACCATAAAACCCTAAATCTTAAACCATAAAATAATAAACCCTAAACCCTAAATCTTAAATCCTAAACCCTAACCCCTAGCTGTAACAATGCCACGTATGATGGATCTTAAAGAATACATAACTTACCTAATTTTAAGATCAAATTTCATAACTTACATAAGTTTACGATCAAATTTCATAACTTACATAATACTTGTATAGAAATAATAAGATTCAAAGTATATAGGTTTGGAAACTCGACGGGTTGCCTTATATCTCATCATTAGATATAATGGATCCTCCCTAGGTGTAACAATGCCACGTATGATGAATCTTAAAGAATACATAACTCAACCGATTCTCGATTTGAAATTTTAATTTAACCGACATAATACATAATACATAACTTACATAAAATTATTTAACTTACATAATACATAAGCTTTCGTCAAATTATTTAACTTACATAATTCATAACTTACATAACTTACTTGTATAGATTAATGAAAAAAGATTCAAAGTATATAGGCTGGAAACCTGACGGGTTGCCTTATATCTCATCATTAGATATAATGGATCCTCCTAGGTGTAACAATGCCACGTATGATGAATCTTAAAGAATACATAACTCAACCGATTCTCGATTTGAAATTTTAATTTAATCGACACAATACATAATACATAACTTACATAAAATTATTTAACTTACATAATACATAACTTACATAGCTTTCGTCAAATTATTTAACTTACATAATTCATAACTTACATAACTTACTTGTATAGATTAATGAAAAAAGATTCAAAGTATATAGGCTGGAAACCTGACGGGTTGCCTTATATCTCACTGTTAGATATAATGGATCCTCCCTAGGTGTAACAATGCCACGTATGACGAATCTTAAAGAATACATAACTCAGTTATATATGTGATCATATTAGTACTTACATAAATTATAAATTAACAATTTAGCCCTGTAATTTATTGTCAACTTTAGACTTCGACAACTACGAAATGGATAGGAGTTGGATGAAATTGTCAAGGGTAAGCAACGGCTATAGAAATGGAGTAGAAACTTTTCTGAATTTCGCATTTCAAAATGCAAGCCAAGAGAATATGATTCTTTGTCCGTGTAAGAAGTGTTGCAATATTAACTGGCATTATCGTGAAGTGGTCAACGAACATCTAGTTGTTGATGGCTTTGTCCGGGGATACAAAATATGGTTTTTTCATGGAGAGTGTACATCTACTGGAGCATCTTCATCGATGAATCCGGGGTATCCTCATAGTGCTTTCAATCAGAATGTTAGAGACGATAACATGGAAAACATGTTGCGGGATGCTTTTAATATGCGCAGTGGTGGTTACGGGTCATTTCCACCTGACTTGGGTGCAAACGATGATCATAATTTTGGTGGAAATACTTTCATCGAAGGGGGAAGAAGTGTACCAGATGAACAGCCAAATGAAGAAGCGGCGAGGTTCTACACGTTGCTTGGTGAAATGAATGAAGAACTGTATGAGGGATAAAAATTTTCTAAACTGTCATTCTGTATTCGTCTTTTTCACTTGAAATGTTTGGGGGGGTGGACCGGAACCTCGTTGACAATGCTGTTAGAGTTTCGCAAGAAATGTTCCGTTTGCAAAAATCCTCAATCTTCCAAAGACATGAAGAAATTGATAAAGGATTTGGGCCTTGGCTACAACAAATTTCACAGATTGCCCAAATGATCAGTATGTTGTATTGGGGCGACCGCATAAACCAACAAAGTGTTGTCATGTATGCGCCAATCCCGTTGGATTAGTAGAAATACAGAGGACGGTAACGAGGATGAACACGATACACATCAAAGAAGCGGCCGGTTAAGATTTTGCGGTATTTTCCGCTAATACCAAGGCTTCAACGGCTTTTCATGTCGTCAAAGACAGCCGAATCAATGACGTGGCACCGTGATGGACGAACAGATGATGGGTTGTTAAGGCATCCTGCAGATTCTTTAGCTTGGAAATCTTTTGATTCCAAATTTCCAAGCTTTGCGAGCGATCCTCGGAGTGTGAGGCTTGGGCTAGCATCCGATGGATTTAACCCTTATAAACTCATGAGCACAACGTACAGTACTTGGCCTGTGGTGCTTGTTCCCTACAATTTGCCTCCATGGGTTTGCATGAAACAATCTTCTTTTATCTTGTCTATGATTATACCTGGAGAGAAAGGGCCGGGGAATGATATTGACGTCTATTTGCAGCCACTTGTTGACGAGTTAAAACAACTATGGGCTGGTGTTCAGACATACGATGCAATGAGAAAAGAGAACTTTAATTTACATGCGGCTTTAATGTGGACTATTAACGACTTCCCGGCTTATGCTAATTTATCTGGTTGGAGTACCAGGGGACGTTATACTTGTCCGTGTTGTGTTGCACAGACATGTTCGCAATGGTTATATAATGGGAAGAAGTTTTCTTACATGGGGCATCGTCGGTGGTTACCGGAAAATCATACATTTAGATTTCAGAGTGCTCAGTTTGATGGTACTGAAGAGTTCAGAACAGCTCATTCGCAGACCGGTGGATCCGATATATTCTTAATGTTGAAAGATATGAATTTCATTTATGGGAAGATGAATCAACCGGTCAACCCGCAAAGAAATAGAAGATCTAGGGATGAATCTGATGATGAATCTGATGAAGAGGATGATCCTCGTGAGGCGGACTTGTGAAAAAAAAGAAGTACTTTTTTCGAGTTGCCTTATTGGAAGCATCAGATTTTACGCCATAATCTTGATGTCATGCACATAGAGAAAAATGTCTGCGAGAACATCATTGGCACTATTTTGAATGTCGATGGAAAATCGAAAGATAATCTTCAGAGTCGACTTGATTTAGTCCACATGGGAATTTGGCGTGAGCTTCATCCCCGAGAACTTCCGAATATGAAATATCGGTTGCTGCTTTGCTATTTTTTCAATGTCGAAGACGGAGAAAGAAGTGTTTTGTACAAAGGTTGAAGGATATAAAGGTCCCTGATGCGTATGCATCAAATATATCGCGATGTGTGAGTCTTAAGGATCGAAGACTATATGGCTTAAAATCGCATGACTATCACATCTTGATGCAAGACTTACTACCAGTTGCTATGCGGTGTTGTATGTCGAAAAAGGTGACGGCTCCTGTAATTGAACTGTCAAATATAATGAAAGGCATTTGTGGTAAAGTTTTGAATGTTCAAGAACTTGAGAGACTACAAGATCGAGCCGCATTGACTTTATGCAATCTGAAGAAGATCTTCCCGCCTTCATTCTTCACTATTATGGTGCACTTGTTAATTCATCTCCCGCGTGAGGCACTTCTTGGTGGACCCGTTTTCTATCGATGGATGTATCCTATTGAAAGGTCTTACTTTACTTGCAAAAAAGTCTGGGCATTCAGCTCAATGCCTTTAGTTGCAACTTCTGATAATGTTGTATACCGTGTTTAGGTTCCTTTCCAAATTAAAGTCATACTGCCGCAATAAACGTTATCCGGAAGGATCAATTGCCGAGGGCTACTTGGCAGAGGAATGTCTGACTTTCTGTTCGAGGTATTTGGAAGATGTCGAAACAAGAATGAACAGACCAAGTAGAAATGCTGGGCTCACAGATCATAATTTGGCCGAAACTTATTTATTTCAAAGTTTCGGAGAACCGATCGGCAAAGTCGAAATTGCAGAATTAGACGATAGATCGTGGGTCCAAGCACATCGATACATTCTTTTTCATCACGATTCAATGGAACCATTTCGGACGTAAGTTCTAGAATTTGATAAATACTCATCAATTATAATTTGTTTGTTTTTCTAACAAAGTAAAACCTTTTTGCGGATAGTGAGTACAAACAAATATTGAGAGCTCGTTCACGATCCCGAAGGTTAAATCGACGAGAAATTAATAAGTTGTTCACGTAATCATTCCATGAATGGTTAAGCCAAATGGTATGCAATTTAAGTTTTCATTGTCAAGTCATAATGTTTTCTCATAACATTCATAATTACTCGATTTACTTTCCATCAATAGGTTTGGAGTCGGAATGAAGTAAATGACGACGTTAAATGGCTTTCACAAGGTCCAAATAGAATAGTTAAAAGATATAATGGCTTCCTCATCAACGGATCTGATTTCATACAAGGTATCGCGAGAGATTGAGGAGAACCCAAAATTGCGGAATTGTTGTTAATTCTTCGATTACAAGTTATGCTAGTGCTAGGGACAAATAATCCGGTCGAGGGAATCGAGTATTACGGACTTATTATCGACATCATTGAGTTGGATTATTACGGTAAATGCAAAGTTGTCTTATTTCGAGGTGATTGGGCTGATGTGAATACGGCTCGCGGAATTAAAAACGATCAATATGGCTTTACAATGGTAAATTTCTCTCGATTGATTCACACCGGAGAACAAGCGATGGACGAGCCGTATGTGTTTTCTTCTCAAGTTAAACAAGTTTTTACTCCAAGATCCAACTGATGAGGGTTGGTACGTTGTACTTGAAACACCCCTAGAGACTTGTTCGACATTGGCGTGGAAGTAGAGATGACATAGTCGAAAGATCGAAACTTTGCCTTTTCGAACAAGACTTAACGAAAATATCCTAGTACTAGTCAACAATTTCAATGGGTTCGTCCGGGATGTGGACGAAGATATTTACGAAATATGATGTAGTAAGATTTAATGATTTATTATTTATATGTAATATTATAATTTTCATGTTCGTCATGTTATATAATTTAACTATTTTAAATGTCCTATTATTGTTGTTATTTGTTACTAATATTTTGAACTACTTTATGTGTATTGCAGGAAAAATGCCTAGAAGACGATTACGAGGTTTAAATATTAGAAATTATACTCCAAATCCAGAAGACGTAAATAGTGGACAGGATACAGTTGTTGGATCTTCTAGTCTGCCGGACATAGATGATGAGCATGGAGAATTCCAAAGTAATGTTAAGTTTATTTTACATGCATGTTGAATTTTATTATTGATTCATTTTTCAATTTTAATATAATAATATATCATTTTTCAAATTGAGGGTGGTGGGGCCGCGCAGAGCTCGAGGACGTCACGTTACTTACAGATTTTATATGACTTAGAGCCCACCCAGCGTGTTGCGATGTAAGAGAAACAATCATGGCCAGACCTATCGGATCTGAAGCTCGATTGTTGGCAAGCTATTTGGGCATTATAGCACGAAATTCGAATATGTTGCCCATTAACTACGAATCATGGCATCACATGCCTGATGCCAACAAAAATCGTGCTCTCGATAATATTAAGGTAATAAAAGGTGAATGTAATTTATAATACTTTAATTTAACCTTCATTTATATTAACTTTTTAAAACCAAATTTCGGGTAGATTCGCTTTAGAGGTCTCCGATGACTATGTTAAGAAGACGTTGGGTAAAAATGGAGAGACAATAAAAGCACCTAAAAAAACAATATTTTAAGAAAGACATAAGCCTCGACGAAAAAATCTGCGAAATGTCCCACGAGAATGTTGAGGTACCAATGGGAAGATCAAGTTAGATTCGGAATTCAAAGAAAGGAGAGGTATTACGTACTTTCAAAGTCTTAGAAATTTCTCGGTTTATCGTATTTACTATATAAATAATTTAAATCCCATTATGTAGGACCGTGAGCGAGTTGGAACAAGCAGCAGACAGAAACAACAATTCACGCACACGGCAGTTCCGTAAGTTTTGCTTCAGAAATGAGGCGAGGTATTATAATTTATTACTTCTTTCAAATATTAATGATTTATACTATTAAATTATATTTTTACGCCATAATGTAGGAAGTTTCGTCAGGTCAAACAGTTGGACGCCTTCAACTTTTTGACATTACGCATAGGAAGAAGGATGGATCTCCGATGACAGCCAAGGCTGCAGAAATTTTGGTATGTTTATTTAATAAAATTTGATTTTTTATAAATATTTATAATGTTTAATTATAATGGTTTAATTCATCTTTTGTAGTTTTAAATTTCTAATTTTAAGTTATGTTTCATTCCTTTTTATTATATATTTCGTTTCTAACTCTTTTATTGATTTATTAGGATAAACTAAAGGAGAAGAAGGCGGAGTATGAAGCGCTTGCTTGCCTCGACAGATTTTGTTAATCTCGAGGAGATTGATAATGAATTATTATCGATGTTTTGGGTCCCGAAGTCTACGCACTCCGGCAATACATGCCTTCGATTGATAGTTTTGTTAATCTTGAGTATATTTATAACGAATTATCACTAATGTTTTGGGTCTTACAAGGTATGGTCGGGTTCGATGTCAAGGATCAGTGTTACTCCGACCCAATATTTTGGATCCGGCTCCGGCAATACATGCCTTCCGAGTCAATCTCGTCTTGAAGTTCGAGACGAAAGACCAGATATCTCGATGGAAGCGAGCACACTGAGAGCAAATTTCTCGGCTTAGAGCGGAGGCAAAGAATGAGAGAGGCGGACCATATTGCTCAACTTAGAGCGGAGGCAAGCAATACGGGAGGCAGAGCAGCGAGCAAAGTATGAAGAACTCCAATTACAAACTGCAGACTATGATCACGATTGTTCCAAAGAAATCGCATGAGACAGGCCCTCTCTTAGACATTTCTTTTCTTCTTGTAAGATTTTTTTAACATTGTTCTGATTAAACATTATTGTAAGAATTGTTTGAATTATGTTTCATTTATTAATAAATATCATATATCTTCTATTAAATTTGAAGTATCGTTTAGATTTAATGCTTTTCTTGAGATTTAAATATTTTATTTGTTTGCCTTGGTTTGGAATTATATGCAATTGTTTTGCTGTTTTTGGTGGTTTTTAATGCGGGGAGGGTAGGATATTGGAAAAAAGAGCGGAGCGGATCTGTGCAAATTAGTGGCGTTTTTGAAGCAGACGCCGCTAAAAGCCCCTTTCCTTTAGCGGCGTTTGTAAGAAAAGTGCCGCTAAAAGCCCTTACCTTTAGCGGCGTTTGTCCTAAAAGCGCCGCTAAAAAGCCCCTACCTTTAGCGACATTTGTCCTAAAAGCGCGCTAAAAGCCCTACCTTTAGCGGCGTTTGTCCCAAAAAGCGCCGCTAAAGCCCCTACCTTTAGCGGCGTTTGTGCAGCGCCGCTAAAATCCCTACCTTTAGCGGCGTTTGAACGAAAAGCGCCGCTAAAATCCCCTACCTTTAGCGGCGTTTTTACAAAAAGCGCCGCTAAAATCCCCTACCTTTAACGGCGTTTTTACGAAAAGCGCCGCTAAAAGCCCCTACCTTTACCGGCGTTTTTTTTGAAATCGCCGCTAAAAGCCCCTACCTTTAGCGGCGTTTGTTTAGAAAGCGCCGCTAAAAGCCCCTACCTTTAGCGGCGTTTTTTCACAAAAATGCCACTAAATTTTGCGCGCTTTTTCTTTAGCGGCGTTTTTTGCGGCGCTTTCGAAAGTGCCGCAAATTATATTAGTGGCGCTTAAAAACGCCGCTAAAAGCCCAAAAAAACGCCGCTAAAAGTCTGTTTTGGTGTAGTGGTGTATTTGTCTGGATTGGCAATACATTGGACAAGATCCAAGTAGAATAAATCTTAGATTCATTTATGGATTTATTCACTTGTGACATTCATAGTGTGACTTACCTTAATCATGAGTAAGCGACTAACTATGTGTGTGTGACTCGCATACTTTGATGTGTTGAAAGTCTGAGTTCAATTGGTAACAGAGTTGAAAGTTGGTATGTTGGATATACGACTTTTACATGTCATAGCTTCATTTACTAAATTGGATTTCATAACACAACAAATGGTAAATGATATCCTCTCATAGGCATTACATGATAGGTGAAAAAGTATTATGGCCGCGAGTAATTTTTCTAAGACAAATGATTTAATTACTATTTGTTAGTAATTGACTTTTTCATGAGTAAACGACTATGTGTGTGAGACTCGTATACTTTGATGTGTTGAAAGTCTGAGTTCAATTGGTAATAGAGTCAAAAGTTAGTATGTTGAATATATGACTTTTGCAAGGCATAACTTCGTTTACTAAAGTGGATTTCATAGCTCAATAAATGGTAAATGGTATCTTTTCATAGGCATTACATGATAGATGAAAAAATAATGTGGCCACGAGTCATTTGTCTAGGACGAATGGTTTAATTATTATTTGTTGGTAATTGACTTTTTTATGAAGAAAGATGTAATGATTACCATGACAATTTGCATTTGAACTAATACAATGAATAAATGGCAACGACAAATTAGAGAAATAGGTCGCATGTAGCACTATCTGTAGTAAATGTGTTTTCTCACTATGAACAAAAGATGACTTAGAAATTAAATTAATTTCTTTGAATTATTATTTAATTAATTATAATTAATAATTGAAGTTCAAAGTAAAAATTAAATAATTAGTCATCGTAGTTTTGCTGAACAAGATAATTAAATTTATTTACTCATATATTCTAGTAAGAAAAAGTTGTCATGACTAACAGAATTAGAATTGGATTGAGAAAATAATTTAATTTTGTAAATTAATTAAATTTATTTTAATTTATTAAATAAATAATATTTTAGAAATAAAAAATTGTTTATTGAATTGGTTAAAAATCTAGATAATATATATAATTGTACTCGATACATGAGACATGTCCAATGACCCATCTTACACAAGATATTAGCCATTTTATGATAGATGTAGGTCTTTCTCATATGTATACTTGCACCAAATCAAAGGTCATGTATCAAATTACACATTAAATCAAAATTTATGTATAATTTTGAGATTTATCTTGAAACGAGATTCTAACATTTTAACCCAATGGAATTATAATAAAAATCATACCCTTTATTTTGTCAAAAAATAAAATAAAATGCGTACCCTTTAATTTGATTAAGTGTTTTATACGCAATTATCTAATATTTAATATTTTTAACTATTAAAAAATTAATTAAAAATTCAATTCAACCGAATGAATGAATAACCAATAGATATTATCTATTTCATTCTGGAAGCGTTTATTATTATTATTATTATTATTATTATTATACATCAAAGAAAAGAAAAGATATGAAATGTAAGAAAATTGCATGAGCCTAAATTACATACCCACCAAACTTAGACATAAACAGGTTATTTGGCCTTGAAATATTCTATTCCGATCTTTACCAGGCTTCAACTTCGGATCTTGAGCATACACTCTCTTAAAATAAAAATATCAAATAATTATCACCCACTCCCACGAATTCAGTTTCCCAAATGTGGAGTGACAGCAGTAGCCATGAGATTCAGCCTCACAAAGCTCTCCAAATCAAGCTAGATGACAAGTTCTTCTGCAGGCTAATGTCCAAGGAAACTTCCATGTCTAATTCTTCTTCAATGGTCTACTATGGATCAGCTTCGGGTGCTATTCCATTCATGTGGGAATCACACCCTGGAACCCCTAAACATCCTTCCCCTCACACTTCTCTTCCTCCTTTAACTCCCCCTCCTTCGTATCATTCATCGTTGAATTCAAAATCGAAACCGGTGCCAAAAAAGAACTCGAAATCGACCCTTTTCAGCTCCATCGTTCGGAAGCTGATCAGCGCTGCTCCAAGGATAAACCATGCTTCTCCTTCACCATGTTCTTTATTGTCTTTATCATCACGGTCTAATGCTTCCATGAATAGAAAGTTATCTCATAGACTAGGGGGCTATTTTTCATGTTCATGTTCAATATCACCCGTTCATAATTGCATGGATGATGATGATCATGCTGGTGAACGACTCAGATCATCAGCTTCGACGTTGTGTTTTGGGATTAAACCAAGGACTCTGAATGAAATTAGAGGTGGTCGGTCAATGATAAAAATGAAGAAAGCATTGCTATCATTTGTTAGCTATGACTGATCAGGTCAAGGTACTATTGCCTAACATAAGTTAAGTAATTAATTTCATGGTATTTCGTTTTTATCATTTTGCTATTAGGTGTATAGTAAACATCATATGTTATTTAGACTCGAGATGAATGTTAGATACGGGCATATTCTGATACAAGTGATATTTGATCTTCTATAATTTTTTTATATATTTCATATATTATATCTTAATAACAAATATATATTAAACATGAATACTTAAAATAATAATAATCCTTCTAACTTAGTTTATAATTTGAGCTATTAAATTTACGGGCAAATATCTCAATAATACCAAAAAAAATAAAATATTACCGGATAGTACAGGGTTCAGGAAAATTGACCAGAAAGTGCGCTTTTCCCAAAAAGCGCGTCCACGTCCAAGTAGCGTTTTTGGGGAAAACGGCCTAAAGCGCGTCGGGGGGCGCTTTTGTACGTCATCAGCGCCGCACTCGTGGAAGCGTTTTGTGCTGGCGTGTAACAAAAGCGCCCCGGGACGCTGCTTTTGGGGAAAATCACACTTGAAAATTGAAATATAAAAATATATTAAAACTATAGTAAAAAAATTAAATTACAAAAGAAAGAACATTAAACTCAATTTTATTAAATATAAAAAAATTATATTGCAAAAACTAAATTATCAATGAAAACTTCTTATTTATTAAATATACTACAACTAAATTAGAAACAAATAAAAATAAAGAAAACTTCTTATGTATTAAATATATTAAAACTAAATTACAATAAAATAAAAAATAAAAAACAATTTCTTATTCAATTACATATATTAAAATTAAATTACAATAAAAACTTAAACAATTTCGATTTTATTAAAGATATTAAAATTGAATTACAATAAAAAAATTAAACAACTATTATTTTATTGAATATATTAAAACTAAATTTAAAAATATAAAATAAAAATAAATTTTTATTTTATTAAAAAATCAAATTAAATTACATACAAAAAATACACAACTTCTATTTTAGTGAAGATATTAAAATTAAATTACAAACACAAATAAAAACAACTTTTTTATTCAAAAAATAAAAAATTTATTACAATTTTTTAAAAAAGCCCACCCTAATCAATGTTGATGCTGGGTGGGAACCAAAGGTGCCAGAGGGAGGCGGTGGCGATTCTGCTACTGGATTCCTCCTTCGCCTAGCTTCCGACGGGGTCGTGGAACCTCTGGCGGGAATCGGGTTCCTCGGCAGTGGAGTGCAGTTACGGCATTGCGATGATGACCCACCTTGATAAAATAATGACCCCGAGGTGTTTGCATAGACCACGGCGGGGATGATCGCATCCCGTCACGGTGAAGGAGCATGGTAGAAAGAAGCGCTCCCGACGGCGCGCCTCATCTAATCCCGGCGTCGGCCTCACGATCGTCAGCTAACGGGAGTTGTCGAGGAACGGACTCGAACCCGGCCATGCATTCCAACTCGGGTGGGACTAGGAAAAGGAAACATATATGGGTTAGGAGGATACATATAAGGGGCGGTGGCACGCACCGCACAAAATGTGGACGCCGTGATGTCGGTGTTGTCACCGAACCTGATGGGCCCGGTGATTGTGTAGGCGCCGTTGATGGGCCCGGTGATCGTGTAGGCGCTGTTCTTTGGGCCCGCCTCATCACCCGTTCTCCTTGAATGTAAAGGGGCGACGCGTTCCTTCGCTCGCGAATTTGCCGTTGCCTCTCTTCATCCGGACAATAGATACGACTTGCCATGGATTCTAAACCATGGCATGTACTCGCAAGACGCACGCCTAACTTTCGGGAACTATGATTGGTTCCCGATTAGGTAAAAAGTCATACCGGTTCTCCCACGTCTCGATATGTTCGACCAAAATCTTGGCCAATCCGCAGTGTGTCTTTCTTTGTCGTAAGTCCACTTTGTGCTCATCATCGAGCACCTCGGGAGGCACGAGAATCGGTTGCGGCATCCAAATTGCCGCGCGAACCCGATCGACCGGTGCATCTCCACGGTTGAGTAGGTGATTAGCGGGACCTTAACATGCCAAGCTGTTCGGATTTTGGAGGAACTCCTCCGAATTACTGCCGAATTTCGGGATCCTCATCTGGTGTCCATTGAAACTATATTAACATTACCAAAATATTAGTTATATACATAATACTAGACACTACATACGAAATACTAAATTATAATAACGAAATTCGACACTTACTTGTGATTCCGACCGTTGTTCCAATAGGAGCCGTATATCCTCAAGCGAGTTAGGTATTCCAACATGACTTCTCGGATGGTTCCACCTAATTAAATAAACTTTTAGCATGCAATTATACTATAAATCTACGACATAATTGTAAAATATAATATTAAATTTACCTCGTTATCGGTGGGAATGAATATGGTCGGTCGAGTCGAGGGCGTAAAAATGAAAATCGAAACCATGCCCATGATCGCAGTAGTGATAGGCAACCTCCGATTTTTGCTTTACTCGGCAGCGTCGCCCGCACATCTCCCTGTATAACCTCGATAGCACGCAGCGGACTTCCAACTCAATTCACCGCACTGCTCTGAAATCAACAAGTTTCGTGAGCCATCTCAGGTGGACGAGGTTTCTAGAGAGGTCCGGCATCAGATAGCCTCCAATTATCTGAAGTATGTATGCCCGCGCATACCGTATTCTTTCTTCTTCATTCGAACCTTCATTCGGCTCCGGGAATGCGTCTCGTAACCAACCCATATCGATCCGAGCTCCTTGAATTTTATCCGAACGGCACCCGAGCTTCGTAGCATACGGCCATCCAATCGAGAGATGTTACGGTCTCTTGTGACTACCGACCCGTCCACCGGTAATCCCAACTGTAATTGCACATCTTCTAAGGTGATTGTACACTCTCCGCATGGCAGATGGAAAGTGTGCGTCTCGGGTCTCCACCTCTCTATCAATGCGCTGATCAAAGGCGGGTCCAACTTAAACCCCCGGCCTATCGTGGCCACGTGCCAAAAACCCGCTTCCCGCAGGTAATTCTCGATCAATGGCGATGGGGGACCAGGCATGTTGCGAATATAACATTGCAACACCCGATCTATAGACTGTTTAAAAAATTATAAAATTCAAAATTAATTAAAATTACATAATTTAAAAAATTTAATAATATTGAAAAATTAACATTCAAACTTACCATTTTCATTTGCTCGACGGCAATGTGCTTGTTGTCTAGGCGACGTAATTCCCCGGCCATTGTACTCCGATAAAGTATTTTCAAAATTTCCAAAAAATTGATATATAAAAAAAATTATAAAGGGCTTTTTCGTAAATAGTAAAGGACTATTTTGAAATTTTAGTGTAAATTTCAAGGACTTTGAGAGAAATTTGAGAGAAAATTGAGAGTAAATTGAGAGAATAATGAGAAAGGATTGAAGTGTGAAAAAAATGAAGGGTTGGGGGTATTTATAGGTTTTTTTTTTTGTTGGGGGCCAACGGTCAAAAAAATTGACCGTTGGGCCTAAAGCGCGTCCCCGGGGGAGCGCTTTAGGCCGTTTCCCCCAAAAACGCTCTGACGTGGACGCGTTTTTGGGGAAAATTGCACTTTCCGGTCAATTTTCCAGAACCCTGTACTATCCGGTAATTTTTTATTTTTTTGGGTATTATTGAGATATTTGCCCTTAAATTTACATTATTCAACCATCAAACTCAACAAAAACCAATAAAAAAGTCATGGTGTTGTTGTAATTTATACTAGCATTTGGTGTATAGTTTATCTCTAATTAATTGCATTCAATTGTAAAAACAAAGGAAACCCATTACTAATTACAAGTTTAATAATTTTTAGTTATTTTTCTCTTTAATTAATTCTATTTTATTTTTAAAAATTCTTTAAAAGAAAATCAATAATCCTCTTCATAACTTTCATGTATGTGCACATGAAGATGCATGCTTTATACTTGCGGCAATAAATAACCATGTGGGACGCATTAATTCACTCTAGCCTTTGTCTTGGGTGTATGCGTTTTCAGACTAGCATGTAATGAACAAACAAAATAGGAATGGTGAAGAATCATTTAGCACTAATGTAACTTCCTTTTTAGCCACTTGGTTAGGTTGCCGTAGATTAGAGATATTATTAAATTGAGTTGAATTGGATTGAAATTAAGTATGAAATTTGTATCATATTTAATTGTTTAAGTTAGTTTTAGTAAGAAAATTTCAAATCTTAAACTAGACACATTAAGATTGGGATGGATTGAATTTAAGTATAGCATCATATCATCTATATTAATATTAAATCTTCTATTTATGTTTATTGTTATGAGTCTATCAGGTACTAATTCAGTTGGATAATGATTAAATATCTTTACTTTACAAAGCAAATCATATTATTTTGAAGGTGCTTTTATTATTTTATATCTTTTATATAAAAAATAGAAATATAAATAAACATAATAGGATTTGAACCCAAGCCTCTATAGTTTTCAACATTTGTACTTTACCATTCAACAAAAACCTTGTTAAGTATTTTAGAGAGTGTGTCCCCTTCAGGTGGGTTAAAGTGTGTATTAATATGATATGGTTACTGTTCATGGATGTGACATCGTAGGTAGGTTCCCATACATGTCGACACGTACTCTATACTAGGGTTAACATGTGTTTGCATGGTGTGGGCTTGCCTATTTAATAGAGCGAACCTATATCATGCAATCTTATCATAGAAGGATGTGAGCTCCTTACATGCAAACCTTAGGTTTGAACCGTATAGAGTACGGGTCAAGACCCAATTGGGTACTCGAGTAGCGGGTTATAACAATTTGTCCACCACCTGGTTCAAAGAAGAGTTATAAAGTGACTTTTCTTTGAACTTGATTTTACGAAATGAGAGGTCACGTAAGGAAAAGCTTATTATGTATGCATTATGTTTTAACTTGTAACGTACACTTCGCCACGTGTTAAGGAGTGGTATAGTTGTACACAGTTGATTGTGCCCCTATTCTCGGAGACATGAATCATTAAAGCACAATACCCTTTTAAAAGGAGGTTGCCTGAGCCTTAAAAACTAAACTGTTTGAAATCGAAATTTTGGAGAAGAAGTCGTTGTTGAGAAGAACAACATCAGAGGTAATTTTCTTAAAATTTCCATCGTTCTTGTGATTTTTTCTGGGTTTATCAGAACATAATGGTTAGGACGAGAGGAAGTGGTCATGTTATTCAGGACATCTCTTCATGACACCGTGAAATGAGTACTTCGGTGGAAGCAAAGTCTTATGTTTGCACAACCAAAGAGGAAGAAATGTAACACCCCTAACCCGTATCCGACGCCAGATTAGGGTTAAAGGCGTTACCGGATAGATCAAAAACTTACATAACATTTCATACATTACATTCATCATTAACAATCATAGTGTCCCTTAGATGAGCCATCAAGACCCAAAGCATGCATATAAACCGAGTTGGGACTAAATTGAAACACATATGAAATTTCATGAAAATTAAAATACTTTTCTAACTTTCAGGGGAGACACGCCCGTGGTAAGAGACCGTGTGCCCTCCACGGCTTCTAGACACCCCCGTGTGTCCCTCCGTGTCTATATACTGACTATATCAACACGATCACTAGGCACGCCAGTATGCCATGACCGTGTGCTACCAGACCATATACTGACTTTTCCAACACGGCCACCAAGCACGTCCGTGTGCCATGGCCGTGTGTTCTTAGCTAGCTACTGACTTGTACACCACGGCCAGCTGACACGCCCATGTCGAGGCCGTGTGCTATTTAAGCTACATTTTGCCAATTCAACCACGGTCTTAGGCACGCCCGTGTGCCACAACCGTGTGACATTATAGGCCATTTACAAGGCCAAAATGCCACCCAAAAAGGGTCATACCTACAAGCAACATTATCCACCTCATTTCAAGCATATACCATCCATTTGCTTAACCAAAACTTAACCATTTCATAAACATCAAAACATATCAAAATTTGCATCATATAACTCATTCATTTAAGCATATTACCAACTCAAATCTTGCCAAAACACATGGCTAAGTTCACTTCATAAACATTTACACATATCTAGCCTATACATGCCATATTTAGCTATATTCATTATCAAAAAGGTACCAAAATAAGTTTAGTAGTGTGATGATGATCCTTAACGGTCCCGAGCCTTCAGTAGCTTGACGACCTATAAAACAGAGAAAACACACACACAGAGTAAGCTTTCTAAAAGCTTAGTAAGTCATATACAAATAAACTTAATAGACAAGTATATAAGCATATAGAAATATAGGCACATTTCATATACATAACATCTTCTTACATATATACTTTGGTTCATACTATTGGCCACATTTGCCACATTCATCAATTCCAAAAGTCTCTTATGCACAAAACTATTTCAAAGGTCCATAACCATCATAGCAAGGTTACATAGGAACTTACCTTATATACACACTTAGTGTATGAATCAACGTACCTGAATCGGATTCACTATTTACATGGCTATTTCGTATCACAAACTTGCCTGTTGAATCGTAAGGAATCTAGTAGGATACTCAGAAAGCTCGGAATGGTCATACAATGCCAACATCCCAGACGAGGTCTTACATGCACTCAGACATTGATGCCGCTGTCCCAGACAGGGTCTTACACGTAAAGCTTATCTCGATGCCAACGTCCCAGACGTGGTCTTATACATAAAACTTATATTGATGCCAACGTCCCAGACGTGGTCTTATACATAAAACTTATATTAATGACAACGTCCCAGACGTGGTCTTATACATGATAAAACAGAACAGATACCTATGTCATGACATAGCTAATCCTATCGACTCCTAGGTTCACACGGGACTTCTCGGACTTAGTCACTATATCAAACTTTTCTCAGAATTTATATGCAGAACTTCTCATAGGCATTCATTACCAACATTAATCATATGAACAATTATAATTACATACATATACATTTATTTGCACAGTGACTTACCTCGGATTCGGTTTATCGGAATAAAAACGGTTACTCGGTTACTTTCGCTTTCCCGCGATCTAAATCCGTTTTCCTCGGCTCTTGATCTAAACATATTTAGAATTAACCCTCTTATTCAATAGCTCATTCAATTCAATCCAAAGACATACATTTTGGACTATTTGCAATCTAGCCCTCACATTTGCACATTTTATCATTTTAGTCTATTTTTCTCAAAACATCAAATTCACAAAATCCATACATAAACAAGCTTAGCTGAATACATATGCATCACATACAAGCCCATATTTTCCATCAAATTTGTAATTTAGTCCTCAAAAATAATATTTTCTCAATTTAGCCCTAATTAGCTAAATTCATCAAAAATTCAAGAACAAAGTATGTTCATCTAGCTTAAATCTTTCATTTAACACCATAAATCATCACAAAGCTCAACATATCACCAATGGCACATTTCATGAACAACATCAATTCATCAAATTGAGACATGGGCTTGATAGTAGACTAAGCAACAATCTCAAAAACATAAAAATCATCAAAATCCAAAGCTAAAACTTACCTTAATTTTGCTTAATGAATGCCGAATGTTAGAAAGCTTCAAAACCTTTCTTTCCTTTGTATTTTCAGTGGAGAATGCATGAATGAATGTTCCATTTTCATGCTTTATTTTATTAACAATTATATTATTAACTTTATTACCAAATTATCCTTATAATAAAAACATATATAACATATAAATCAAGGTCTTTTTTTTTACCTTGACCGTCCACTTACAAGCTAATGGCTTAATTGCCACATAAAATCCTCATACTTATAAAGACATGACAATTAAGTACCTTTTCATGTAGCATGCTAATTTGTAAATCAATGCAATTCAGTCCTTTGCTCAAATTAAACACACAGATGGACGAATTAACTTACGAAACTTTAGCACATGCATATTCACACATCATAGTCACATAAAATAATATTAAAATATTATACGGGCTCAGATTTGTGGTCCCGAAACCACTGTTCCGACTAGGGTATAAACTGGACTGTTATAAGAAATGAGTCGCATTTTGGCTACTCAGGGAATTCAAATACCTGCTTAAAATTTCTCAATCCCTGAAGGATTAAACCGACTGAGCGATACCACCGATGGGAGTTTCCTATTCCCACTGCACGTGATAGAGGTAGGTTTCCATTTACCACTCCACCCATTCTTCTGCCACCTTCTCGATGAAAATAGGACAGCTCAAAGATAGTTATCTGGCTTTTTGTGGTGGGTCAAAATGACATATTTCATTGGATGTAGTCGACAGGAGGAAGTGCCATTGATTTTTGTTTTTCAGAATTTGTACCAACCAAAAGCGTGCAATCTGGGTGGTTCAGTGGGTTTATTTTATTTATCTCCTCAAGATGTAGAATCAATCATCTCGAATTGGTCTTCGAACCTTTTTTTAAACATCTGTAAGTACATATGGGTTATGTATAAGCTTAAAAGTGGTTTTGATTTTTTGACTGAATGGTCGATACCTAGCAAGAGTATGTGCTTGAAAAAGCGAGAAATTATGTCTAAAATTGGGTGGGGTCAGTATTATAGACTTCACAAGGGTTGTATACTAAATTTGGAGGAGGTGCTAACTGTTAGGAATGTGTTTCAACACTGCCTTCTAAATTTGAGCCCTAATGGATGGCGGCATATTGATAATGGTAATGGTGCGAACACCATGAGAGTACTGTCTGCACAGTTTGCGTGGCCGCATGGAGGCACTAATGATTTAGGGTTATACTCTTAGGGAGGAAAAAGGAACTTAAGAATTATTTTTATAGTTTTTGTAAACTAAAGCCTTGTTTGTGGTTCTCGAAACCTTCAAGGGATCCAGAAAGTGATGTGAACCCCCTTATGCTAACTGCTGGTACTGATAATACATTTGTTGGTGATGCAGTCACAGTTCGCGGTGTTAAAGAGAGTTCAGAAGAATCCACCAATTTATCTAGAGAGATCGACAATTACATAGACGTGTGATCCTTTATGCAAAATGTGCGAGGTGGCCCCTCTATTACTGCAATTAGAGAAGGGAGTGCGAGCAGTAGAAAGAAACATAAGACTACTGTAGGAACTACTAGTGAAGATGAGGGTAGTCCAGCAAGGGAGCTTCGTCGAAAGAAAGGAAAAGATCGTGTTGCAACATCTGGCGATGTGACCCCTATTGGTACAGTCCTTACTATAGTTCCTTCTCCTTCTAACTCTTCTATTGATCTTCAAGCACCACTAAGACCACAAACTATAGATACATTCGGGGTAATTCTTGATTATGGCCCTCCTAGTGTTTCCATGAAGTTTACTGCTTTTGGTGGTGAGACATGAACATTATTCCTATGGCGCGAGCATCTCAACATGCAAAAATTTTCTTATAGTTTTAGTGAAGTGAGCAAACAATGGAAAAATTGCATGCCTGAAGAGGCAAAAGAGCATATATGTCTGTCTGGATCATCTAATTGTATAAGGAAACCTTCCTTACAAGAGCTTATACTTTCTCTTCAAGTTGTCTTAGTTGAAGCTGGCATGGTTAGTGTGGGCCTTGCTGAGGGTATTGGCGAAGTAGAGGTGAAAAAGAAAGAGACTAAAAATTTGTACTAGTCTACCATGGGGGCACTAAAAAGGGCTTGCAAATTACATAATAGCTTAGATGAAGAAAACAAGAAATTAGTAGAGTAGAATAAGAGGCTACGAGAGTGTCTCTGCCTTGCTGAAAAAGATATTGAAAAATTACATGGAAAGATCATAGTTGAGCGAGCTGATAAGGGTGTCCTGAAAGCAACCATGAAAAGGATGGACAAGCAACATAAACTTACCATGGCTAATATGGTGAATGAGCATAAAGAGGCTTTGGAGAAGTATAAAAATGATACCATGCAAAGCTTTCAAGAATACTTACCAGTTTTAAAGTGTAACTTCCTCTTACACGCTTAGGTAGTTGGCGACCCCTTCAATGCTCGCAAGGTAAACTTTGATGCTCTTAGTCATATCAAAGGTGCCCCGTCGGATTTTGATGTTCACTTCTCTTCTGGAGAAACTTGGGAGGAATTTGTAGAAGAATGGAAGAATTCTAGCAAACTTTACTTCGCTAAGAATCCTGCTGAGACAAGTGTAGCTCCCACTGCTGGACATGAAGGGATGAAAATGAAAGAGAGGGTGAATGAGAGGATTGAGAGTTCGCTGAACCTTAAGATACCAACGCTAATTCTTAATTTTATTATTTTCATTGTACTTGTCTATTTTTAATTTGAAATGAAAAATCTATGTTTATTTTGTATTGTAACGATGTGGTGTTAATTGCGAACTTGCTTGAGCAAACTGCATAATCAACTTGTCACCACAAATGAGTCAACAAATATAATTTAGAGATGGCTAACTTGGATAAGATTGTTCATAATGTTGAATAAAATGAACTTGGGGTGCGATCTTAAATCAACAAGTTGTTTGAAGAAGCGATATTAAATCAGCTATATCAAATAAGAATGTTCATGATCTTAAATCGAATGAACATAAGTTGTGATCTGAAATTAACGAACCTTAATAATATCATGTGTGATCTTAAATTAGCGAGCTGTTTAAAGAAGCGATATTAAATTAGCCATCTCAAATAAGATTGATCATGATCTTAAATCAAATGAACATAGATTGATATCTTAAATTAGTGAACCTTAATAATGTCAACTGCGATCTTAAATCAACGAGCTGTTTAGACAAGCGATATTAAATCAGTTATCTCAAATAAGATTGTTCATGATGTATAAAGTAAATAATATTTGGAAATAATGTATCTTTATTGAAAAGAGGGACAGATCATTCATACATAATATATTTTTAGATGGCGTGCATTCTATGTACGAGGCAAAACAGGGCCATCTATCTTTGCTATTTTTTAAGCTCTACAGCCTATTTTTTCTACAACATTGTAGGGTTCCTCCCAATTTGGGGTCATTTTTCCTTGTTGTAATACTCAAAGATTGGCTTCAATATTTCTTAAAACAAGATCTCCCACTTGGAACTGCTTATTCTTTACTCTTGAATTATAGTGTCGTGCAACTTGTTGAGCTTTTGTAGCATTTTTGACCTCTGCTGTCTCCCTAACTTCATTGATGAGATCTAAGTTGAGTCGAATGGCCTTCCACTTGTGCTGACTAATTATCTGGTTGACGGTATATAGGATTCCTGAAAAAAATGTTAGACGTGTTAATTAATAAATTGAAAGCTGCAACTATAACTTACAAATTTCCTAATTATTCTTTTACGTGCAAAAATTAAAATTAACCTAGTGACGTTGCCTCTTCGACAACGGTGCCAACAATTTGACTGCCTTTGGACGTACTGTGTGAATACATCATTAAAATATAGAATTACGAGGCGGTATCTGCAAGTATACTGGTCTAGTTGTAATATAGTTTTACAGCGAAGTGGGTGAGTGCTCCAAGGATCGTACCCAAGGGAGGCCAAGACTGGATCAATTTTAACCTACACATTAAAAGATCTAATTAATACTTTAATTAAGTTATAGTACAGAAATGTAAATAAGAGATTTGTGTGGATTTTTATAGTACTAATAATAAAACAAAATAACAATAAATAAAACTAAATTCCAAGAGATAGAAAAAGTAGAATGACTCAAATATGATGATAGGTGATTAGCTTGCTTCGAAAATCCTGATCAACTATCGTTTCGGGTTCCTCGTAAACCAACTAGTCGTTACCCTAGTAGGATCTTTCGATCTTTCATTAATATAACGATTCAGCAGGGACTACTTATCTTCCGACCTCACAGTCTAGACTAGCTTGGGGTGAAGGTGTTCACGAATGGGCAAGACTAATTTTGGGTTAATTCCTACCTTGATGACTTCCCAGGGTTTGTTAGGCCTAGGGTTTGTTTCACGCTCTTCCTTTCCCAAACAGCTGATCCGTTGAGTAACCTTACAAAACAGTTAATAGATCATGCCTCCACTCGCTAATTCCCCATAGAAGGATTAGTTCCTCATAGCTTTCATAAACAATTTGGAATAGATGGAAGAATAAAACATGATGAATGGATTGAAGTGTAGAGTTTAAGAAAAGCCTAATTTGTATAAATAATAACACGAATCCATAGAAGTTGATTGTCTTTACAAATTAGATCTCTTGAAGGAACGCAACGAACAAATAAACTAAACTCCGAAAAACCTAAGAAAGAAATAAAACGAAACTAAATTTAAAGAGGGAATCTAGGTTAATGGAATGGTGTCCATAACATATGCCTGGACCACTGGCATGTTTGCATTATTCATGGGAGTAACGCAAAATTGCTCCCATTGATGATAACGGACCAAAGTCCAGATTTCTTTGTAGTGAATCATCGAGGGTTCGAACCCTCATTCCTGAATTAGAGGTCTCCCTTGTGACTCTAGAAAATATTTATCCATATTGGCATTATGAAATCCAATAGGGTTGGAAACACGAAGGGTTTCCTAAACAAGAGTTCTTGTGTTCTTACGCGGAGGCATTCTTGTTAGAGTCTATAAGCAAAATAATCAAGATATCCAATAGAGAAGTAAGAGAATATTGATAATATTTAAACCTCAACTCTTGTTGAACTCGTTTGTGTTTCCTCTTAGTGTTTGTTGATGTTGACTCCCTCTAATAGAGCTTCTTGAATTAGAAATGAGGGATTAGAAACTTAGGTTTTAAGGAGAAGAAGGGTTTTTGAGAGGTTTTGAAGGAGTTTGTGTTTAGAACGATGTTGGTTTAAGTTAGAAATGTATTTTTATGTTTAAAAGGGTGTTTTTAGGGTTAAAAATTGGGTGAAATAAGGATTATTTTGTCGGGTTGTGCGACTAGGTCGGGTTGACCTTACAAAAAATTGTGGTGATGTTGCGACACAGGGGTTCCGTGTCGCGACACAGGGGTTCCGTGTCGCGACATCCCTGACAGACTATGTATGTCACAACACCGGGGTTCGTTGTCGTGACACCGGGGTTCATTGTCGCGACTGTAACACCCCAAAAGAGGGCCTAGGAGTTTTTGGGGTAATTTAGAATTTTAACCTTAAAGTGTTCAGAATTTTGCGACATGATTTATCGATAATGTTTTTTACTATGATTTTTAGAAAACTAAATCATTTTTTGAAAAAAAAATTTAAAGACCTTCAATTTTGAAATTTGACTGATTTGTAAAAGAGTCAAAATTGTGAGTTTTTAAGAGATAATTAAACCAAATTTTGAAATTCAACCTAATACTTCCCCCACCTACATATATTTCACGTTAGTTTCTTCTCCTCCCATTCTTGTTCCCATCCCTTTGTTTTCCCATTCCAAACTCTAGTCTTTTGATTTCCATCATCCTTACAACATTAAACCTCCATAATACTTCAAGAAAAATACCCAAAAACACCATAGATTCCTCCATTGTCAAGCTTGTGAGTTTATCAGGTTTTCGATCAAACGCTCGATTTTTCGTCAACTAAGGTAACGATTCATCTTCCCATAGTTTTAAATGTTATTTAGTCTTTAAAACTAAACTTTTAGCCATTAAATCGCATGTTTTAAATAAAAGCCAAAAATTGGGTCGTTAATGGTAAATTTTGGGATTTTGCATAAATACGTGGTTTCAAAGTGTTTTTAAACTTGTTTTAATATGATTAGAAGGTCTCTAAACATACTTTACGTTTCTTTAAAGAATTCTTGAGTTTTAATGAATTTTCGAAAAATAGCCATAAAACATGTCGAAAAAGTCTTTAAAGGTTGAGAATTAGTCGTAGGTGAATTATAAGATGAACGAAATTGGTTTTAGGCGAAAAGATTGAGTATAGACGGAGATATTTGAGTTTTAAGTTTGCTATGTTAAAGGTTTCGGCTACATGAAAACTTAGTTTTGGCCTATGTTTTTGGATTGCTTGTGGTGAGTTCTTAGCTGATTATTGAATGCATTGTTGTGTGAATTGTTATGTTGAAGTTTCAGATTTGATAGGACTTTCTACGAGTAGAGATAAAGGTAAGAAAAAGCTAGTTTGAGCTTTCGAATTTTCGACGAAAACGTAAATGGTGAGTGTTTGGAATCGCTACTCGTAGACATGAGTCATGTGTTAATTGGGAATTTAGTAGTAGTCTAAACCACTACTCTAAATTTTGAGTGTAATTTTTCTTGTATCTATACTCGTTTTGTGGTTTTGTGTTTATGTGATTATGAAATTGTGCATGGTAATGAGAAGCTCAAACATGGGATATGTTGATATGGTGACTGTTGTGAAAAGTGCAAATGTATACATGATATATAAATATGTTAAATGATAGTGATAGTGTTTTGCAAAAGATGCTAACATACAGTGAGAGTGCACAAATAATCAGTAAGTGATATGTGATTGTTTTTCGGGCATTTTGGCATTGTTATCTTGAAACAGTTGGATATAGTTGGCATGCCATAGAATTGTGAGTACTCACCTATACGTACAGTGATTTTAGGGCGTTGAGGTCCTAAGATATGTTGGAGGGATAAAGGAATGTGAGCTAAGCTCCATTCAACGGGACATGTGAGGGGAAATAAGGAGAGTGTTAGCTTTATATGCTACACTTTTGGGACATGTTTGACTCTATGAGTCTATGTTGGTGTGTTGGAGATCCGTGTATCCAATGAGTGATGATAAAGCTCACTATATGTTTCATAACTCAAGCGCCAATCTATCATATTATATGTAACTGTGTGGAACATGTTTGACTCTATGAGTCTATGTTTGGTGTGTTGGAGATTCGTGTATCCGATGAGTGATGATAAAGCTCACTTCGTGTATCCAATGAGTGATGATAAAGCTCACTATATGTTTAATAACTCAAGCACCAATCTATCATATTATATGTAACGTGTGGAACATGTTTTAAGCTTAATGGAGTATGCGCTATATCGCCAATCTATCATATTAAATGTAAATGTATGGAACATGTTTTATGCTTAACGGAGTATGTGCTATATTGCAAATTTATCATTATATGTGATTTGAGAGAACTGTGATATATGCTTATTTAAGTATGTTTAATACATGATATATGTTTGCATGAATATTTAAATGCTATGTAGAAGAACCAGTAGATAAAGCATGGTTAGGTACTCTACGACACTGGACATAGGACTATTATAATTGTACTTAAATGGTTGTCTTGAGGATGCATGATGATATGTTTGTGATGTGGTTATTCTAATAATTCATTGAACTTGTTAAGCTCACCCATTCCCTTTTTTACCCATTACAGATTAGTTGCGTACCGGTGTGAGTGGTGTGGTTTTCCGAGAGGTGATCCAAGCCATTTTTGTGTTATTCTGTAGGTGTTTTTTATTTACTTACGTTTTGGGGAAAAGACACTATTGTAGACTTGTTTATGGACATGTTATCTTCTAGATATTTTGTTGGTTAAAGCTTTTGTTTATAAGGTTTAAGAGTTATGATTATGCTTAGGTTATAAACATTGATGATGTCATGGCGTTTCTAGCTCGGACACATTTTTGACATTTTGAACTATCGAATTTTAGCTATTGGTTAATTATTTGTCTAAGTATATGATGTATGATGTTTAAAAATTAAATGGAATGGATTATTTGCTTATGTATGCTGCATTTTTTAGGTCTGAAGCAGGGGTACCGATATTCGTATTGTAAAATTGATACCACTGTGTTTTGAAACACAGGGGAAGTTAGATTAGAGATTTGATATCGATACCTTTGCTTGAGTATCGATACTCGAGGTCAAAATATCGATATTTCAGGACAAGTACCGATAATTTTCGAGACTTTGGGATTTTAGTCGAGAAACAGAATGCAAGTTTGGTATCGATTTTCCAAGTGGTATCGATACCACCTAGTGTCAGTATCGATACCTATGGACAAGTTTGGAAATTTTGTTAAATGGACCTTACGCATGTTTAAGTATTATTATACGACTATTTGAGGAATGGTTAGCATGTAACTTTGATAACTAACAAATATTATTGACTTAAAACCTATACGAATGATAATAAGAAAGACGATTCTTTTAGATTGGACTTTCACTCGTTGTATATGACATGAGATGGTGGTGTGGCATCCCATATTCGGGCTTGGCGACTAGGTCGGGTATAGGGTGTTACAATGACGCACCCTGTAGTTTTAGAATTCTTGAGAAACTGTCTTCTGTGTCGCGACAGGTTAATGATGTCACGATATTAGGTTGATTTTTGAACTTCTTCATTACTGCCCACGATATTGCAACATAGAATTGTCTGTGTCGCGATGTTGACATTGTTTCTCAAATTTCCGATCTTCAGGATGCTTCAAGCGCTTTGTTAAACCTATCTTTAACCCACCTGTAATACATTAACAACTTAGTTAGCAAAGTATTCAGTTAGTACAATTATTAATAATCAAATGATGGAAAAATGTTAGGTGCTGCCAGACTCATCCGTCTTTTCACAATTGATTCCCCTCAAAAGAACTAGTGCCTAATTAAATTGGTGTTTAATAAGTCATTACACAAGCTCCATAAAAAGACTTATTTGAGATCATAATTAATCTTTCCTCTTAAATATCAGTTTGATATTCAAACTTGTACAAATATCACTTCGTCTTTGAACGTAGTTTAAATTTTGGGCAAACTACATCAGTTGTCCTTAAGCTTTATTTAATATTACATTTTGGTCACTCAATTTTCAAAAGTTATGTAATAGTCACTAATGTTATTAAATTGTTACATTTTTTGTCACTCGATTGTTAACTTTCATTAAAAAAAGTAATGTTGCACCTTAATTCAAGTGGTTAATAGCTAAATTGGTCCTTGAGCTATAGTTAAAAAATTATTTTGATATTAAATTTTTTTAACAATAATTGTAATTTTTTAAAATATTTAAAATAAATAAATAATTCATATAAAAAATCAGTTACAACATGAAAAAACCAAAAATTTTGCATCTAAATTTTCATATCCAATCTCATCAAAAATCATAGCCTTTGAACCTTTACAGAAACTTTCAAACTAAATTCCATTTGTTTTCCATCGTTGATGAACACCTTCAATCAAGTCAACAACTTCACGTTGTTTAACCCAGAAATTGATTTGCCAATTTTATTTTGTTTTGTTTTGTTCTCAAAGTCCTAAGATCCCTGGCAAAATATATCTCAATGCAAGATTTGGATTCCACTATTAGATCGATTGTTGCTATTCGAGTTTTCAAGAAACAAAATATGGGCTTGCAATATTGTTTTCATTCTTGAGAGTCGTAAAAACTTCAACCATCAATGACCTATTTGTAAGATTTTCCTAATAATTATGAAAAAAAAGAAAGGGAAAAAATTAAGAAAAAAGAGAGCGAGAGAAGAGCAAAATATTGTATTATATTGTTTGGTTCTTTGGTAAATTTCATTTTTTTTTGGAATTTGAGATTTTTTCTTTTAATTTATATTAAGCAACACCCTACTTCTTTTCTAAATTCATAATTTCTTTTCTAGTTACTATTTCAGTTTTGTAAATTTTGGATTTTTAAAATTTATAATATGAAGAACTCTTCTTCTCCAAACCCATCATTTCCTTTGTCAAATTTCAAGTCAAGAGTTTACTTTCAATTGTAAATAAAACACACACACACACACACATATATATATATATATATATATATATATATATATTATTTTTAATGATTTGAAAAGAGCGGAGCTGATGCTGATCCGCATGAAAAAAGACTAAAAAAAAAGAGTAAAAAAAGATGAAAATGAAGAAAGCATAAAACAACAAAGTAAATAAAAAAAAGTAATCAAAGTGAGTGGGTATTTAGTTTTTTTTTTTTTTTGTAAAAGTTCAACAACTATGATTTTTGATGATATTGGATATGGAAAAATTAGCTGCAAAATTTTTTATTTTTTCATGTGGCAACTGATTTTTTATATGAATTATTTTATTTATTTTTAATACTTTTTAAATTTTTTTACAATAATTGTTAAGAAAAATTTTAAAATATCAAAAATAATTTTTTAATTATAGTTTAGGGATCAAATTAGCTATTAACTTTTTGAATTAAAGTACAGTGTTATTTTTTAAACTGAAGTTAACAGCCGAGTGACAAGCATGTAACAATTTAATAACATTAATGACTATTACGTAACTTTTAAAAGTTGAGTGATCGAAATGTAATTTTAAATAAAATTTAGGAATAGATGATGTAGTTTACCCTTAAACTTTTCAATATACCAAAAAAGAAAAAAAAAAGGTTTAGAACTTTTCAAAAAATTGAATTTGACAAAAGCGTGGAAAATTCAAAATCAAAGGCCCAAAAGGAATTGTGTGTAGAGGAAACACCTTTGAGCCCACCGTCCATTTCCCACCAGTTTGCGCCCCATTCTTCTCTTCAGATTCTGCCTCGACGATTTCGTTTTCATATTTCAACAATTATGCCAGGTTTGCGCCCTTGAATTTCCTTCACTCTTTTGTTACTTCCTACAAACTGCAAAACCCAACATGCCTAGTTGTATTTCTTTTGAAGAAAAAGATGGTCAAGGCTGGTTAATGCCAAAACGAAGATGAACTTTTATAGCTTATTTGTTTTTCTTGCAAAAAGGGTATGCCAGATTCTCGTGCTTACTTTCTTCCTATTGGGTATATTTGGTGAAAAAAATGGTTGGAATTGAATAGAACTAATATTTGGTTACTAGGAAGGTTGAGTTGGAATAAAGAGTGAATTTTTTTATTAGTGGAAGTAATTTGGGAGTGCTAGGGAAAAGACTCAGATTCCTGTTGTTGAATTATAGCAGGTGAATTGCTGATGGAGACTTCAATATCTAGTTCAATTGAAAACGGCTTAGTTTATGTATCTGAACTTGGGAAACGAGATTCTTTATGTGACTGGATGCCTGGAAATGGAAATTGGCAGGTATCTCCTAAATTGGATGATACTTGTCAGAGTGGATGCAAAGAGGCTGAGTATTCATGCCCTCCTTTGCCAAGATCTGGTTCTCAACAGTCATCGATGAGTGTTCTGTCTGAAATTCCTGTGCCTGCTTTTGTTTTCAGTAGGAGGAAGAAACGGCAAGGCAGCAGCGGCATTGGTTCTGCTTCTGTTGCCAACTGTTGTGCGGAGGCCCCAATGAATTCAAAGAGAAGTGGGCCTTGTCTTTCTGTTGTCAGCTCTGATGCTTTTTCAGTGGCAACATTGGAGCGAAATGAAGTTTCTCATCGTGAACATAGAAATGTAGCTGTTGGAGATACCGTGATGCCTCTTGCATGCAATAGAGAGCCTCACGGTTTAAAGTATGAATCTGCTAATGGATGTTCTGCCATGGACGACCGTAGTTCTGATGATGTACATAAAACTTTTATGCTGAAAACCATAGATGTGGACAGTATAAATGATAGTTGTTCATCATCGAAGTCAAATATGGATACTTTATTAGCTTCCACGAAACATGAGATGGATGAAAATGGTGAGTGCACCTCCTCTAGTGTAATAGGTGCTGAAGTTTTAAGGGAAGACCTATATGAAAAAGGTATGTGCCTCCCTGTACTTCGGAAGCCGGAGAATGTTGAGGAAGTTGGGCCATCTAGGGCTCGCGCTATTGAGGAAATTGGCACTAGTGGGGGTAGTAGTTGTTCTAGGTTATGCAAAATTTGTGACCGTTTGGGAACAACACAAAAGATGCTAATTTGTGATAATTGTGAAGAGGCATTTCATGTACGTTGCTGCAGACCGAAGATAAAGAAACCACCGGTTGATGAGTGGTATTGTATTTCGTGTATGAAACAGAAGCGAATAGTGCTCAAGGAGACTCTTGCAAGAAGGTCTTCTAGTATCACTGGTGGAATGGGCAAAGAAAGAGATGTATCATCTAAATGGGAAGTCAGTCCAATAGAATTAATGTTGAGAGATGCTGAGCCTTATACAACTAGCGTTCGAATTGGCAAGGGTTTTCAAGCAGAAGTTCCTGACTGGTCTGGTCCAATTGATATGTATGTTCCATGAACTATTTATTTTTTAATTAATTGTCTATAAGGAATGCATTACTTTATAGGCTCTCTAATTGGGTGCATAGGAAAACATAGATATGAATGATGCTCTTTTCTATTTGAGGTTTTATTTATGTTCTGTTCCCAAATGTTTATAACTACGTTGCCCTTTGTGACATATGAAAATCTGTCTGAAGCACAAGGAAGTCAAAAGTATTATTTGATGCTTATAATATATGAGGAGCTTAAAGGAGAGCTTGCTAATAGGTTATATTGATTATAAACAATTATCTATTTTGTAAGAAAAATCCTAGGCATAGATTCTGTCTTGACCTAGAGACAAGACATAAAATTTGACTTTAGTAGCAGGCTAATTGCATTGACCTTGAAGAAGCCAATGCCAACTATCTTTCTTTCTATTACACTGATAGGCTTTCTTTGATCACTTGTCATGTTGTCCATCTAATTGATGAATATTTCACACATGGAAAAAGAAATTCCACTTTTTATTATAGAACAGATCACCACTATGTTGATGTGATCTTGCCTAAGTGTCTTTCTTTACTGAAGAAGTCAGAATCTAGAATTCCAATTTATGAAATTTAGCTAGGAACTGTTATGGTGTCCCATATAATATATAGGTAGACTAATCTTCTCATTAACCTTCCTTCTCTAAGATGTTTTATAAGTTCTTTCCAAGGCTCTTTTAATGAGTTAAAAAGTATATTCTGATAGAAAGCGCACTACTTTAGCTACCGCTTTATTTTGGAATCCTGCATACATTTCATAATTAGTGGGTGAAATAGAATTGATAATTTTCAGCTTAGGGAAAGTTAGTCTTTTTGAAAAATATAGGTGCTATTGTGTGCTTTCTCGATTCACAAGTGTTGTCCTTCATAAGTTTCTTGTTATACTATGCAGTGATGTTGATACCATTGGCGAACCCCTTAACTTGGATCCTTCAGAATATACTTATTACCACGTAAGGCTTTGATACATGTCTAGGTTAGCATTGCCATTTTGCAGACAAGTAACAATATGGTTTGAGGGGAATTGACATGTCTTTCTTTGTAGGAAAAGAATTCAAACAAGTCATCTAAATTAAGCTCAAAAGGGAACTGGCTTCAATGCCAAGAATTCGTAGAAGGCAAAGGAGGCAGTAAAGGAACCATCTGTGGAAAGTGGCGCAGGTATAGTCTGTTCACTTCAATATTTTTCTTTCTTTCTTGCCATTTATGTTAGCACAAGTTGATATTTTTGAAAACTCATGGCATTTTTTTTTTTGTATGGAACAACAATCAGTTTATTTCTGATTAACTTGGAGATGAATTATTATGAAACTTAGAATGATATCAGTTCTTTATGTCTGAAAGCTTGAATGCTGGACAAAGGGAACCATATCCTGAATTGAACATGTTACATTATGATAAATGTTGATACCGTTGATCCTCTAGTAGAAAACGGCAAAAAATTGTCAACGTACAAAGAATGAACTCGAATAGAATTCAGACAAGGATATATGTCCATATATCACTCTCCTTTTCATTATCATACACTTAATGGTTAGTAGATGATACTATTTCTCATAGTAAAAGTTGAAATTAACGAGATGGAAGTTCTGCATACCTTATTTCATATCAGTTTAACTGGTCAACTGTACATGCCTAATATATTGTTGATAATGATAATTTTGGATAAAGATGATTAAATTGTTCTGAAGAGCCAGAAGAATTCAGTTCAAAATTGCCAACTTACTAAGAATGAATTTTGATGGCTCAGCATAGCACATTTCTTGTCAGATGATTGGTCAATGCTGTACACTTAAGATATTGTTGATAATGATAATTGTGGATAAAGAAGATGAAATTGTTCTGAAGAGCTAGAGGAATTCCGTTCAAACTACATACTAGGCATTACATAGATGAGCTATCGATATTTTCTACTCCATTGCTAGTAACTTAACATGCTTATAAGTTTAAAGTCTCTTTCTTGGTGTTCTTTTCTCCTTGTATCACGCATGCAAGATTTTTAACACTTTAAGTTCTTGCTTTATAGGGCTCCGCTTTTTGAAGTCCAAACTGATGATTGGGAGTGCTTCTGCTCTGTGCAATGGGATCCATCCCATGCTGATTGTTCTGTACCTCAGGTGATAACCCTTTTAGCGTCTTTAATTTCTCCTATGTCCTTTTCTCTGGATTGCTACCTTCAGGTTATGGTACCTGACTTGGGAATTTATATTAATATGGGATATCTTCATGGAGCAGTAATCGGTTTAGAACTTTATTTGGTTCTTCCTGATATGGAAAACTAGTCTGGGTCTGGGACTCATTCCAAAATGTTTCATTGGATGCTCAAACTTAAAGGTTGATCATGTTTGATGTGTCATCAATTTGCAGCTATTTTAATGCAACTCTTTTTTTTAATGTAGATGTCTATACAAGACTCAAATATAATGCCTCACCATCTTAAAAAATCTTTGGTTGTAGTCCATTGATCTGTCTGAAACAGAATCTGCTGTTTCGTATAAGTGGTAGTTTTATATGAAGTGCGTGGCATATTGACTGCAACTACTTCTTTACCCCTCTCTTCTTATCACACTGATTTCCTGGTCAAGGTTTTACAACTATGGTATATGCTCCCTATTGTGTCTGGCTCTTTTATCATAAACATATAACTCGAGAAAAAAAATTCAATTTTAGTCTGTCATAATTGTTACAAGTATGACATTTTACTCTAATCAACTTGCTGTATTTATTCTACCAGGAGCTGGAAACCGATCAAGTTTTGAAGCAACTCAAGTATATTGAGTTGGTATGTACCATTATGCTCATTTACTTCACTAATTACTCAATGCAATTTGTTTTTTTTTTTTTTTTTTTTTTTTTTTTTTGTTGTACTCAATATTTGAATATCAAATAATGCTGGAAGGAGGGTTACAGAAGCCTTGAGCTATGTTTGCAACTTGGGGCTAGCCCAAGGGATAAGAGTGGAGTGTGATTGTGGTAAAGATCATAGGTTTGAGGCTACTTGTTGCAGAAACCAAGAGGAGTCATTTAGCAGACAGCATGGAATTTATGTTAATTAAACTATTAGATATAGGGGATTTAGAATTAATGTAGGAATTATCATCCCTTTAGTAAAGGGATTCTGTAGGAATTATCATTCCTTAGTCAAGGGATTCTGTAAATATTTTACAATCCCTTATTCTAAGGGATCATATCTCTATTAGTTTCTTTCCTATCTTAGAGTTTCCTAAATTAGAGACATAGTTTGTATAAAGATGTAATATGTTCTATTGTATTATGTAGAGAATATACAGAGAATTACTCTAATTTCCACATGGTATCAGATTAGGTTACGGTTCTTTTCCACCCTAGACCATGTCGTAAACTTCTTCTTCTACAAATCCTTCTCCTACTCCGAGATTACCTCAAATCCAGAAAATTTTTCTGGTTCGATGCTCAATCGACTCGCCTAGTCCGAATATCACCTCGCCATCGATTAAATGGCAACAATTTTCTAGAATGGTCCCAATCGGTTAAGATTTTTCTCTTGGGAAAAGACAGATTGGGCTATGTTCTTAGTGAAATCAAGCGACTGCTGCTCGACACTCGTTTTGCTAAGTGGATGCGTGACAATGGTCGTTTATGACTTGGCTCCTTAATTCCATGACCCCAAGTATAAGCGTAAATTTTCTCCTTTACAACACAATTTCATTGAAATCTGGAGTCTTTGTCCGCGAAACCTACTCTAGCAATGATAACATTGCCGAATTATATCATGTTGAAAATCAAGCAGCCACCCTTAAGCAAGGAACCATGCCCGTCACTCTCTACTACAATACCCTTACCGCTCTTTGGCGGCAAATTAGATTTGTATGCACGACATGATTGGGCGATTCAAGAGATGCTCGCCTTTATCGACAAATTGTTACTCAGAGAAGGCTATTTCAATTTCTACAAGGCTTAAACAAGGAACTGGACGAGGTTCGCGGCAGGGTCCTGGCTATTTCTCCTCTTCCCTCCCTTCGAGAGGCCTTCTTTATGGCGAAGAAAGAAGAAAGTCGAAGGAGTGTGATGCTGCTTGATGAACCAGATTCCACTCCTGAAAGATCTGCCTTAGTGACACATCAATCAATCCCTCTTCCAAGCGGGGGAGATCTTGGTGTGATCACTGCAAAAAGCCCGGCCACTCCAAGGAAAAGTGTTGGAAGCTTCATGGTAAGCCTCAGGACTGGAAGTCAAAGAACTCTAGATATAATAAATCAAGTCTTGTCTCTGCCACATCTGTCACCAGCTTCACCAAAGAGCAGATTGCTGACCTTCAAAAACTGTTTGGAAAGTTTCAGGGGTCTAGTGCGGGTAATCTGGTCATGAAAGAACCAGAAGGTAACCCATCTTCTACAGCATTGTTTTCCTCCCAGTTCACTCCTAATTGGATCCTCGATTCTGGTGCCACGGATCATATGATTGGTAATAAGGCCTTGTTTCACAATTTTTTCCAAACATTTGGTAAAGCTGTCAAAACAGCTGATGGTTCCTTGTGCAAAATAGAAGGCCATGGAACTGTTGTTCTCAATGAACAGATTGCACTTAAAAATGTTCTCTTTGTACCAAATCTGGCTTGCAATCTCATTTCCGTAAGTAAAATTTCCACGGACTTGAATTGTTCCGCAATTTTTAACGGTCTTGATTGTACTTTGCAGGCACTGAACTCGAAGAAGATGATTGGTAAGGCCAGCTTGCAGAATGGTCTCTACATCCTCCCTTCCTCTCCTAAAATCGAGATCTCCAAATCTTTCACCGCTTTAAATATAGTTGATATTGTTATGTTATGGCATTTTCGTTTAGGCCATCCTAGTTTCCAATACCTTGCTAAATTGTTTCCTGATCTATTCATTAATAAAAGGCCAAACTCTTTTTCTTGCAAAGTTTGCTCTCTTGCCAAACATACTAAATCATCTTATTTTCCTTCTCCATACAAGCCTTCTCACCCTTTTGCTTTGATCCATAGTGATATTTGGGGCCCTTCTCGGGTGAAGAATGCTGATCATTGTAAGTGGTTTATCACTTTCATTGATGATCACAGTAGGATAACTTGGACTTATTTGCTAAAAGATAAATCTGAAACTACTGGTATTTTTGCGCAATTTTATAACATGGTTCTCACTCAATTTGGGTCTAAAATCCAGCTCTTTAAATTTGATAATGGCAGTGAATTTTTTGCTAGGTCTTTGGGAAATTTTTTCAGGGAAAAGGGCATAGTTCAGCTTAGTTCTTGTGTTGGAACCCCACAACAGAACGGCATTGCCGAAAGGAAAAATAGGCACCTCCTAGAGGTTACTCGTTCCCTTCTATTTACTACCAATGTTCCTAAATATTTGTGGGGGAAAGCCTTATTAACGGCCACCTATTTAATAAACCGAATGCCTAGTAAGGTTTTAAAATTTCAAACACCTCAATCTATATTTTTGCAGCACTTTTCTCATTTTAAGCCTATCTCTTCAATTCTGCCACTTAAAATCTTTGGCTGCATTGTCTTTATCCAAAATATTGCTCCTAATAAGTCCAAGTTAGACCCTAAGTCTTTAAAATGTGTACTGGTTGGGTATTCTTCACTTAAGAAGGGATATAAATGCTATCATCCTCATTCAAAACGATTTTTTACCATTATGGATATCACTTTTTATGAACAGGATCCCTATTTCACTCAGGCTGAAATTCAGGGGGAGACATGGAGTGATTTTCAGCCAAATCAGGTATCTCCTCCTAATTTCCATTCTCAACCTTCAAAATTGCCACCACTTTTACCTTTACCTGCAGATTTGTCACCCGTGACTACTATTAATTCTCCTGTTATACCTATCACTAACTCACTCACACCTACTTTAAACACCCCTCCTGAAAATACACCTAATCCTATTGAAAATCTTCAACAAACATCACCACCCAAACAAACTTGTGTCTCACGCAAGAAAAAGGAAAAATATCCACGAGATCGCTTTTGCAACTGATTCTTGCCGAGAATTGGATTTGGGTCCAATTTGCCGAAATGGAAGAAGAAATCAAGTAAGTCTACTACTCTTGATGACTTCCTATTGCTATTAGAAAAGGGGTTAGACAATGCACCAAGCATCCTATTGAAAAATTTGTTTGGCTATAATTCTTTGATGCCTTCTTTTCAAGCATTTACAAAGAACCTTGGATAAAGAATGATTCCTACAAGCATAGTTTGAAGCCCTAAAGGATCCTAAATGGAGAAGGGTCATTGAAGAGGAAATTTGTGCACTAGAGAAAAATGCTACTTGGACGCATGCACCTTCCTCAAGGAAAAAAGGTCATTGGTCAGAAATGGATCTTTGTTTGTAAAGTACAACTCAAATGGAAGCATCCAACGATACAAAGCTAGACTAGTGGCTGTGAGGCTTTACGCAAACATATGGGATAGATTTCACGAAACTTTTGCACCCGTGGCAAAGCTTAACACTGCTCGAGTACTCTAAGTTTGGTCAGTAAATTGCGATTGGCAATTACACCAACTTGATGTAAAAAATGCATTTCTTAATGGCATGCTAGAGGAAAAAGTTTATATGAAATTGCCACCTGACTTAAAGTCTGTTGAAGGTAGCAACAAGGTTTGCAAGCTCAACAAGTCTCTATACGGGCTAAAACAATCACCCAGAGCTTGGTTCGAGAGGTTCACTAAAGTCATTCTTAAAAACGGCTACAAGCAGTCCCTTGCCGATCATACACTTCTCATCAAGGTAACTTCTACAAATAAGAAAGCTATCTTAATTGTGTATGTTGATGACATAATTCTTACTGGAGATGATGAGGAAGAAATTAGCAATTTGAAGGAGCTGTTAAACAGGGAATTCGAAACCAAGGACTTGGGAAAGCTAAGATATTTCCTAAGAATGGAGGTGGCAAGATCAAAAGGACTTGTGATCAATCAAAGAAAGTATGTACTTGATTTACTCAAAGAAACTGGTTTTCTTGGTTGTAAGCCAGCTGATACACCAATAGAGGCAAACTTGAGATTCAACAAAGAAGATGGGTCTTTAGTAGACAGAGAAAAATTTCAAAGATTAGTTGAGAAACTTGTTTACTTATCCTTGACGAGGCCAGATATAGCCTTTCCCGTAAATGTGATTGTTGTAGCCCAAATTTTGCCCGTCAAAACCCAATAGCCCAACAAAACCAAAATCGGGGCCCATTTTACAAAGACCCAATTCAACCTACCCAGACCCAAAAATTAAAACCCAACAGGCCCAACTACCCAATAGTCAAACTAGGGTTTCAGAAAAGCTGAAACCCTAGCCTTCGCAGACACCGCCCACCACCGCTAACCGCTCCACGCCACCTCGACACCACCGGCCACCGCCCTTCCCACTTGCACCGCCACTCACCTGCAAGGCATTAAAACGAAGTGACAGAAAGCAAAGAAAAAGTTGTAAAAAAAATGGCTATAAAAGCCTGTAAATATTGCTTTGTAAAGGGTTTTTTTTTGGACTAATAGGAAAAACGGAGATTCAAACAAAAAAGAAAACAGATCTGAAATACCAAAAGAACAGAGTTTCTACAGTAGATTTTCAAATACAATAGAGGCATTGAAAACACTAAGAAAACACCAAAATCGAAAAGACAGAGGCAAATAGGTGATTTTTTTTATTCGAAATATATTTTATTTTTATTTTTATTTTCCCTTTTTTTTCTTTCCTTCGACGCATATATATATCACTATTATAAAATAAAAAAATACAAATTTTACCCTTTTCGAACCGCGGCGGACATGCGCGTGGTGGTCCGAAATACTAAGCCCCCTGACTTAGGCTCCTGCAGAGAAACAGAGAAGGAGGATTAGTTTTTTCAAATGAACAGATGGAATGAATTTTTTCAAAGATTTTGGCCTTAAATAGCCCTTCAAACGACGCGTCGTTTTGGGGCTGGCCTTCAATACCCAAAACGACGCTGTTTTGGCCTTGACCCGATCCGACCGACCGACCCGCCTCGGGATCCGCGTGTTTTTTACAAAGGGGTTTATTGCGCTTCCGATCCTTCCGCATTTTTTGCTTTTAAAATCGAGTTTTTTATTATTGCAATACTGGCCCAAAGATTTCACACGGTTTGCGACTCGGTCCCCCGTCAAACGCTGCGTTTAACTTACTTGGAAAAATTACCTTTTTTTGGTCCCCACCTTTTACGCGCGTGTTATTTAGCCCCCAAACCTCTGTTTTATTTACAATTTGACCCGAAACTTCTGTTTTTTTATGCAAGTTAACCCATTTTTCGATTATTTTACAATTTTTACCACTTTTACTCTTATTTAATATTTTTATTTTTATTATTATTGATTATTTTATTATTATTATTATTATTATTTGTTATTTCCAGTATATTTCACTACTATTTGTTTATTATTATTTATTGTGTGTGCTATTATTTTATTTTTTATTACTAATATCATTATTTTATTTATTAATATTTATTTTGTTTTCATTATTATTATTATCTATTTTTATTATTATCGTTATCATCGCAATTATTATACTATTATTTTTTCATATATATGTATATATATCTATTCGTTTTTTACTCATTATTTTTTATATATCATCATTATCATCACTAGTATTATTATTATATTTATTATCGCTATTAATGTATCTTTATATGTATATTGTTATTACTATCATTTTATTTTTCTTTTCTTTAAAATTATTACTCTTATTTTACTCCCATTATTATTATTATTATTTATTATTATTGTTATTACTATCATGTTACTATTATTATTTCATCATTATTCCTATTACGGTTAATATACGTAATACTTTCAATATATTATCCTTACTTATACGTATATATGTATGTGTCTTTCATTATTCTTTTCACGTGTAACATCTCATCATTTATCGTGACCGATCTTTCTCGATACATCGTGTTTTTAAAAATAAACCAAAGATTTCCGTATTAGCAATTCAGAGAATCGAGCCCTAACTTACTGGGGTTCTCGAATTTTCTCGTTCAAGCTAAACAACGGAAGATCCCTTTAAAACCGCAAATTCAAATTTTAAATCGACATTCCGTAGATAGCAACTCGAGTGAATCGAGCCCTAACTTATTGGGTTCCGATTTTTCTCGCTCAAGTTAAACAACGGAAGATCCTTTCAAAATCACAAATTCCGCTTTTAAATCGACATTCCGTATTAGCAATTCGAGTGAATCGAGCCCTAACTTATCTGGGTTCCGTTTTCTTCTCGTTTGAAGCTAAACAACGGGATATCCTTTTGAAATCGCAATTTAAATTTTAAACAAAACACTTAATCTCTGGATATTCAAATGTTACGCCCTAACTTACTCGGACTCGACATCTAGATACTTCGATAAGTTTTTTCTATTAAAATAAAGGCAATATTCCTAATTTGGACCTTCGAGAAAACGAGCCCTAACTTACGGGTTTTGATTTCTCGCTTGACAAATGACTAAGATCCTCTTCAAATGTAAAACTAAGTTTTAAAAGGCGAGCTTAGTCTCGGAGTCTAAAGTATTGTGCCCTAACTTACTGGACATGATGCTTTATCTCTTCGAAATAAGAGAGCCTTAACGTCCCTTCCAATTCCTTCAAGTTTTAGAAATAAAAGTATTTATTTCCAAATCATTTCAAAGTTTTCAACATTAGGACATCGATCAATCAATTTGGTACCAATTTCGGGCGTGTCGAGGGTGCTAATCCTTCCTCGCACGTAATAGACTTCCGAACCCATTTTTCTCAACTTTTCAGTGACCAAAAGTATCATTTTAATAAACCGAGACGCTTTATTAAAACAAAGGTGATCCGATCACACCCAAATAAAGATCGGTGGCGACTCCTTCTTCCTTTTCATTTTCAAAAATCAAGTCGACATCGCGTCGCTTTCATCGCTTTATCAAAAAATGGTTACGATAGTGATAAGTCAACACATGACTAATCCTCTTGAAGAGCATATGGCAAAGCAAAGAAATAGAATTCTCAAGTACTTGAAGAAAACTCCAGGACACGGCTTAATGTTTAAGAAGACACAAGACAGAATCTGTTAAGATTTTTATAGACTCTAGTTGGGCGGAGATCTCACTGAAAGAAGATCCACTAGTGGCTACCGCACTTTTGTTTGGGGTAACCTTACAACTTGGAGAAGTAAAAACAATCATTGTTTCAAGAAGTAGTGCTAAAGCTGAATTTAGAGCACTAGCTTTGGGAATATGCGAAGGAATTTGGCTACTTAAATTGCTAAAAGAACTTGGCACTAATCGGAGGATCATTTTGAAGTCTTGTGTGATAATCAATGCACTATTCAGATTGCCAAGAACCAGTCCAACATGACCGAACAAAGCATGTGGAGATTGATAGGCATTTTATTGCTGACCAAGTCAACAAAAAGACAGCCACTCTTTCATACATTCCTTCGAAGGACAGATTGCGATATTCTTACTAAGGCTTTGCCAAAGCCTGTTTTCAATAAATTCCTATTCAAGCTGGGATTATACAATGTATATTCTCCAGCTTGAGGGGGAGTGTAGGAATTATCATCCCTTTAGTAAAGGGATTCGTAGGAATTATCATTCCTTAGTCAAGGGATTCTGTAAATATTTTACAATCCCTTATTCTAAGGGATCATATCTCTATTAGTTTCTTTCCTATCTTAGAGTTTCCTAAATTAGAGACATAGTTTGTATAAAGATGTAATATGTTCTATTGTATTATGTAGAGACTATACAGAGAATTACTCTAATTTCCACAATTAATAGTTGTTCTAAGGAAATTACAGAACCTCTGAAACTAGGCTACTTGTTGAAAGGGATTGTACTTCTGTTTTAGTCTCATAATTTTCCTTTTGCCTAAAGTATAATTAGCAAGTTGAAAGATTCAGTTTAAGATTATTCAAGTTTGGGAGTTTGGACTAAAAGTAGTTGTACTGGTTTAGTAGAATTGATGCCATCATCGGTTAAGTTTTGAGTTTGCTGATCTTAACTATTATTTTTAAGTTGGACCATTTCATTTATTAGTAATTGGTAGTAGGCTGGATTCTTACAAGTTATTAGAGCTTGGGTTGTTTGTTGCCTAGTTTGTTACTATTCCTTTTGTGTTTTTTTTTTCCTTGTATCTGTTATCTATGTGGAAGGCCTCATCTAGTTGACTTGTTATTATCGTCTCTTAGATGATGTGTTGTAATCTCACATTAGTCAAATATGAAGCTTGCTGTAGCTGATATCTGAGGTGTAGCCTTTTGACATATTACTAATTGATTTTAGGTTGAATCATTAGCGCCTAAGAAATAATAACTAAATTCACACAATAACTCTCAAGAGCCACTCCTTCAAAATCCCTGCTTATTTATTTTGTAGGTTGAACTTAGTCTCTCCATAATATGCACCATAAAACCCTGTAGAACTGCAAATATTAAAAACTGTATGAAATGCCAAATTTGTTCTCTTTTCACAGAGAAAATGGAAGAAAAAAGAAAGAAACTCCCGCAGCAAGTTAGATTTTGTCCTTGACATTAGGATCATGTATGCCCAAAGGATCTGTATTTTACAGAGAAACAAGGCTTGGATGGGTGAAACAAAAACTTGGGGTGGAATAAAATGTGATTTTATTCTACCAAATTTCTTGGACAACTGTTATTTAATTGTGTTGTTATTAATTCATTATTTATATGGCTTTGGACATGCCTTGAGCCTAGAATCAAAGCACTCTTACTTCTTGCATAGGACATTATAGGAATTCAGGATAGTTCTAAAACTCTGTAGTCTTTAATTTGTTTTAGTTGCTTAGGAGGCGGTTTTAACATTTCACATTCTGTGCAGTTGAGCCCTCGACAATCAGCTAAACGGCAAAAATTGAATCAGACCCAGAACTGCACTCCACAAAATGGTGAGGATGAAACAAGAAATGCACAAAGTTAGGTTGCCTGGCGGTAGTAAATTTTTACGGATTACCTGTACACCTTACCTTCACAAGATATTGTACATTTAGTAGTCATTACAAACCGATGATCGCAGTTTTGCAACTAGATAATTCTTCCTTCAGCAGTTGAACTCACTTCCTATTGTACTGTATTGAAGAGAATCATCAATTAATAGTAGCATTTTGGGCATTGTCTTCATTCTTCAATTTCAATTCTCTAATTGTTTTGATGTATGATATATATAGTTTGCATTGTTAGAATTGAATATATCTACTTCCTCATTAAAGTAGAAATGAAAACATTAATTGCTGCACATATCATTTATCACGAACATAATACCTTTTCCTACCACTCACCATCTTTTCAATATATATATTTATACTTGTAATCCTAGTGGAGATATCTCTAAGGCTTTACTCTCCAGTTCAATACAACCCTCATTGAATTCTATGGTTTCTCTTTTGTAGACATATTTGCTTGATGCCCAAAGAAAGGCCCCTAAGTTAAGGGTTGATATGACCAAAAGGAACCCATAGTAGTAATCTAAATGAGAGTCATTCAAGTTGTCACCAATCCAGCTTTTGCCATTTCCTCTGCCTGTAATTTTATCCACCACTGTTACTAAAAAGCTGTTTAAGAAGTTCCCAACACCAATTCCACTGGTGAAAAATGTTGTCCCTAGGCTTTGCATGTCTTCTGGTGACTGGTCATAGAAGAATTCTAGCAGTCCAATGGCATTAAACACATCAGCAATCCCTAGCAGTACATATTGAGGCAACAGGCAGAATATGCTCATTGGGACAGTTTCCTTAGGTCCCATGATGTGATGCACTCTTATGGCATGCATTCTTCGAACCTCGACTGCGTACGCGATAGCAATGGCGGTGATTTGGATGACAAATCCAATGCCGAGCCTTTGAAGAAGGGTTATTCCTCTAGGATTTCCGGTTTTTCGACGCATGAATGGTACAAAATAGCGGTCGTACATTGGTACGGAGAGGAGCATGGAGAATGTGACAAAGCTCCCAAGTGAAGCTGCTGGGATTTGAAAGCTTGAACCTAAGCTTCTGTCCATGGTGGTGCCTTGTTTCACAAATAATGTGTTTATTTGAGCCCATATTGTGCTGGGGATTAAGGTCACTAGCCATATTAAAAGCATCCCAAGAACAAGCTTGGTTCCTTCCACTTGAGTTACAGTGCAAGGTGGCTTACTTGAGTTGCCATCTTTCACTGCTGCCTTGTCCAAGAATCTGCAAACACAAATATGAATGAAAACGCCATCAAAATAAGATGATTTCATAGGCCATGTTAACTTATTGCATTGCAATGCAATTACGGAATCCACCACACGTTCCACAACTCATTTGTCTGGTTTTGTTGATAAATCCATGTGGTGGGGCCAGCTAGGCGCACCATTTCACTGTAATGTTAACCCCCCCACCCATATTCATCAGAAACCAACTTGGTCCCTCCATCCTCAACAGATTATGGCCATTGATCGTTAAAGGTATCTAAAAAGGAGTGCTAAAACAATTTCACGTGGAAGGAATTTATTAACCAAATGGCCATCAAATTCTGCACAATAAGCCCCACTTTTGCATTTGGCACTGGAGATTTTCTAGCTCTGCATATGAATTCATTGTTTTAAGTCGAATATTCGGTAGTTACATTACGCTTGGTCTTTTCTAAAGTCAAGTCAGGTTAGACCCCAAATGCGAAAAAACTCTTTTGACAACTATTTTCTCCGTTTATAAGACTTGAAACTGAGATCTTACGTAAGGGATACCGAGTTGCTTACTACGGGGTCTAACGACATTGGTAGCTATGTACATGACTTTGCAGGCCCCATTGCACCTGTTTCTAGCACCATGGATTTAAAGCACTTTGCACTTTGGAATCTTGTACTAATTCAAACTGACCATGCACTTAAACAGATTCCATGCTTTTTTGTTTTATGTTATCTAATAACAGTGGAAAATTTGATACAACAGTTGAATGTTACAGTGGGAAAACTCACCTGAAAATAGGAGTGTAATGGACTTGCCTTTTCCCACTGTTGATGTACTGTTGAGGCTCATGTTCATGAAGCTGAGATGTGTGGTTAGGGAGCTGAAGTTTTCGATTCCGAAAGGCAGTAATGGGGACTTGAATAAGGTCCCTAGCAGGACTTTCAGTCTTCTTCACTTTCTGTCTGTAAATTGGGGTCCCAAGATAAAACACAAAGAGTGAGAAGAGGAGACCAACTGTTGGGATGCCATAGCCAAGTCCCCAACCCAAGTTTTCTTGAATGTAAACAAGGGCAAGAGTGGCAACCAAGGCACCCAAGAAAGAGCTAAACATCCACCAATTGAAGAAGGAGACTTTGAGCTCCTTTTCTTGGGGATTGAAATCATCAAACTGGTCTGCCCCAAAGGTTGATATGTTGGGTTTTGTTCCCCCTGCTCCTATGGCTATGGTGTAAAGTGATGTATAGAAGAACACTATTTGCAGAGTTGAGGCCTTGTTACAAATACCATCTGTGCAAGTTGGCCTCAGTGATTTCATTGAAACTGTTGTTGTCAGCAATATCATTCCCTGTTTCACATTTCACCATGACATATTAATCAACTGAGTTAAATGCTTCAATGCAACGTATTTTAAAATGAAAGAAATTAAAGGGAAAAGTAAAAACTCATGTTCACAAGTATTAAATAATGCACCATTCGTTGTTTAATGAGTACATGCAAGTCAAATCAAGTTCCCTCTAGCACTAGGAACAATTTTCTGTACTTATCAGATGAATACAAATTAATTCATGTCGGTTCTCATTCTAATGGACAATTATTCAATGAATTTAAATACTAGAATAGAATAGTGTCCTAATATTAAGAGCAAAAAGAAAAAGAAGACAAGACGGAATCTTCTATTGTGGCTCTAATGAAAATCATATATGCTTTGTTGGAGAACAAATTATAAAGCAGTGGCTAATATGAATGTTAGTTAAGGCTAATAAATAAAAAACTTAGTATTCATTGGACCCACAATAACCAACAAAAAGATGACTGAACCCAATTTGCCTTCTGATAGTAGGTATCTAGAAATATGGTCCAAACAAATGGTACGACCTCCTTGGTGGATGAAGATTTAGTGAATATAAACCTCATCATTAGCTAAGATACATTTTGGATTTATGTGATGACTTTGAAGATTGCCTTTCTGATCAGAGACAAACATGGTTTTAATCATCACCGGCTCAAGTGGTGTTTATTATGATTGGAGATGTAAGGAATATTATCATGATGAATTGGAATGAATATCGAAGAGGGAAAGAAATGAAATAATTGGTGATTTACCACGACATAGATGAGAGATGAAACGGTGAAAGTCCAGAATCGACCCAAGTAAGTATCTGCAATGTATGCTCCGATAATTGGTGTAATCCAGACCGATCCTGACCAGTTATTCACATTTCTAACAGATGAAACTGTATCTTCATGAAGTTGGGTGGTCAAGTAGTTCACCAAGTTTGAAGCTATTCCATAGAAAGCCATCCTTTCAAATGCTTCATATCCTGTTCACACATAAACATTACGTATTAGACTTCAAGCAGAATACACGAGGACTGAAGAAACATAAAATCAAACACCATAAGAACATTTCATTTTTGTGGTAATTTTCTGTCAAGAATAAAACTTAGTCACCAGACAACAGCTATTGACGAATCTACTTTTGTATGATAAACTGTTTGGCAAGGAAATGCAAATGAGCAAACAAGGGGCAAATACTAGTTGAAAATAGGATCAGGCTTATCGTGCTTGCAAACATAATGGATTTTATGATAATCCACTATGAAATGAACTAAGTTAGAAGGGAAAAGGGTGATGGTTTCTTACCAACAAGGAAAGCACAGGCTTTCCATTTTCCAGTTTTAGAGGCAAGCACGGGACGGCCACGAAGATCAACAGTGCCATCTTGGGTATAACCTTTGGTTTCCATTAGATTAGAGAAACTATAGAGGAATGGTGGGAGCAGTGAAGCAAGATAATAATAATAAGACGAAGAAGACGACTTGGTTCAGCTTATAAGCAAAAGGTTATACCCAAGATGACTTGGTTCAGCTTTCACTCACTCACTCTAATTTCTAAACACACAACGTCAAAGCCTGCCCTTTATATAGAAAGCTGAGTTATGGTTTACAAAATATAAAATATTTTTATCTATATTAAATTTAACATTTAAAATTTTGAGTTAATTTTACTTTTCATATTTATTTTATAGTTTATATTCATGATTCATAATTGTTCTTTTCAATAACATCGTCTTCAAAATTCGAATTAAAATTTTAAATCACAATGTGTTACGAGTAAATATACATATTAATTAATTATTTAATAAATATTTTTATTTTAAGTACTAATCATTATAACAATAATTAAAATATACAAAATATGATAATAAAAATTAACAAAGCATCATTAAAGTAATTCTACAATGTTAAAAAAATATATTATTTGCACAACTTTAAAAGATGAAGATGTTGTAAACCCATACTTTTTACTATTTTAGCTTATTTTTTTTATGTATATAAAATTGATATAAATAAATTTATATTATCAATGCATTAAATTATATTATTTTGAAACTTAAAACAAATTAGGGTAATTTATATTAGTAGCCACTAAACTATGGTTTTTTTTTTTGTTACCTAATTATTTAAAGTTACAAAATAGTCATCCAATTATTAATAATTTTTTTTAGTCATCTAACTATGAAAAGTGTAATACCCCAAACCCGGCCTAAACGTTATGACCAAATCTGGAGATGTCACAAAGAAAAGTTTTAAGAATAGTGTAATTTCGACAAAGCTTTGTAAAGTGGTTCGATAAATCATCCATGTTTGATGACTATTACTAAAAAGCATTATTTAATTAATCAAATTGCCAAAACATTGTTTACAGCGGAAGGTTTAGAAACCGTTTATACTTTAGAAATCAAGTTCGTAATTTTGGAAAAATCTTTGTTTTCGTAAAACCGTGATTTTAGTCAAATGTCGCAATAAAGGTTAAAGCACATCCAAAACCAGAATAAAAATCAAACAGTCCAGAGAGTCCAAAAATTACAAAACTCTCAGAAAAATAATACTTAAAAATAAATAAACCAATATTAAAAATAGTTCACAACTCGTGGTTACCGTGAGACTCCGCCGCACCGATCCGCCTAAGTTTGTAGATTACCTGAACAGAACAGACAAACAGATGTGAGTTTTCGTAAACTCAGTGTGTAACCGAAGAGAAATAGACATGTAAAACATACAGTAAACTCAACATAGTCAAATACAGAATCAGACTTAGGTCCATTTCAGAAACAGATAACAGAATCAGCTATGCAGAACAAATATACAAAATCCTACCCCCATCCTCTACACACCAACTCCGACCATCCCATCACACCATGTGAGGTTAAAAACACCCACTCATCCTTACAAACCATATTGTGTCATTACGACACATATCAGATAATATGCAGTCAAGCTGCCAGAATATAGGCGAAGGTTGTCATACAGAATACTTCCTCTACATATACAAATCCCACCCCAAACATAATTACAGATTACAGATACAAAAATATCATGTTTAACATGCTCACATACAGATATCAAATATATATAGCAGAATAATCAGACATGCATAATAGTGTCCTACTCAGAGCAAACTATCAAAATATCAGATCACATAATCTAGGGTTTGGTTAGCCTTTACCGACCCTATGGTAGGCCCACATTCGATCGGATGACCCATGCGACCCTAGGGTAAATTTTAGAAATATGGGCCCACATGCCCGTGTGGGCCCATACGCCCCAAAACCCACATGCCCAACTTGGCCTAGCCCGTGTGGCCCACACGGCCACACTCACACCACCACACGGCCGTGTCCTGCGCACGGCCATGCCCTCGTCAAACACACGGCCGTGTCTCACACACGGGCAACCACACGGCTAGGCACACCCCCATGTGGCGTCGATAGTATGGTTTTTTGGCTTTTTCTGAAGCTCGATTTTCTGTGTTTTGGGAACACACCTGGTACAATTTTGGTGCGTAACCACTCTCGAGGCCTTCGAAACCTAAGAAACAACATCCAAATGCCCAATTAGCAGACAATTTATGAATCAACACAAAACCCAAAATAACGCTTAAAACTTACTGATGAAACGAACAGACACTAGTGTGATTTAGGCTGTCGAAGTAAACCTTCACCGCTCACCACCTTCTTTTACACAACAAATTTGTAGGAATCAATGTCTTAACTACTCACCAATTCACCAAAACAACAGGTATAGCCCTAACCAGAGTTTTGGAAATTAGAAGTTACAGAATACCCAAAACCTCACTTACCAAACGAATGAAGGAATACGGAATTCCCAAAATGCAAAGATTTGAAAGCAGTTTAACAGGATAGGAAGATATAACAAAAAGGAGAAAAGAACGAAATACATAGAAAAGGAAGAAGAACTGATGTTAGAGTTTCTTTGAAAGAGAGAAAATTTTGAACAAAAAGAAATCAAAATAAAAGATATCCCACATATCCCTTATTTTTCCCCTACTAACTCATAACTCCTTCAAAATTTTAGCTCTACTGAAACTCTAACACACAACCAAGCAAAAATAACATTCGCGCTCGCGCAGGAATTCGAACACAGGACCTCCAACACACCAACTCCCTTACCACTCGAACCAGCAGGCTCATTCTGATATGGATTAACAGAAAGTTTTATATAAGCCCACTCAACAAGGGTAAGGCTTGGATCTAAAATAATAAAGTTTTGCCAAAAGTGGGATTTGAACCCAAGACCTCTCACATACACCCAGAACACTTAACCATAGAAGCAGATACTCACTTGTGTCAAAATTTACAGAAACAGAAATAAATTTATTAGGGCGTTACAACTCTACCCCCTAAAAGAAATTTTGACATCAAAATTTACCCGGTCCGAACAGATGAGGATACTGCTGACGCATCGAGTCCTCAGGTTCCCATGTGGCTTCCTCAGTGCCATGATTCCGCCACAGAACCTTCACTAACGATATGGACTTCCTCCTCAGAACCTTAATATCTCGATCCAAAATCTGAACCGGCTCTTTCTCAAAAGTCAAATCCGGTCTAACCTCGATCTCCTCAATAGAGACAACGTAAGATGGATCAGATCGATACTGCCTCAATATCGAGACGTGAAACACATCGTGGATACAGTCTAACTCTAGAGGTAGCTCCAGCTGATAAGTGACTGGTCCCACATGCTTCAGAATCCAATACGGCCTAATGAACCTACGGCTCAACTTGCCCTTACGACCGACTCTCAGAATTCTTTTCTATGGAGAAACCTTAAGAAATACGGAGTCACCCACAGAGTACTTAATATCTCTCCTTTTCAGATCTGCATATGACTTCGGTCTATCAGAAGCCGCCTTCAGACGATCCAAAATCAGTCTAACCTTATCTTCGGTCTCAGAAACCAACTCAAGACCCAAAGTTCGTCGCTCACCCAACTCAGTCCAACATAGCGGAGTACGACACTTACGACCATACAAAGCCTCGTAAGGTGCCATCTAGATGCTAGACTAGAAACTGTTGTTGTAGGCGAACTCAGCTAGCGGCAGAAAATCTTCCCAACTACTTTGGAAATCAATCACACAACTCCGAAGCATATCCTTCAGTATCTGAATCACCCTCTCAGATTGACCATCGGTCTGAGGATGGAACATAGTACTGAATTTTAATCTCGAACCCAAAGCCTCATGCAATTTCTTCTAGAACCGAGAAGCAAAGTGAGGATCTCTATCAGAAATTACCAAAACAGGAACCCCATGTAGTCTTACAATCTTTGAGATATAGAGCTTCGCTAACTTCTGCAGAGAGTAGTCCGTCTGAACCGGAATAAAATGAGCGGACTTGGTCAATCGATCCACGATGACCCAAACAGAATCCTTCTTAGTGGTTGTCAAGGATAACCCACTAACAAAGTTCATCGTCACTCGTTCTCATTTTCATAAGGGAATCTTAACAGGTTGTAGCAAACCCGAAGGCAACTGGTGCTTAGCCTTAACTTGCTGGCATGTCAGACAACGAGCAATAAAATTTGTAACCTCATGTTTCAAACCCGACCACCAGTACAGTTCACGAAGATCCCGATACATCTTATTACCACCATGATGCATATTATAAGGGCTACTATGCGCCTCCTTCAAAATCGACTGTCTCAGAGTAGAATCATTCGGTATACAAACCCAACCCCGAAAATACAGAACCCCATCTGTATTAAACCCAAAATCTGAAGTGCTGCCACTCTCAACATGACAAAATCGCTGAACCAAAGACTCATCCCCCAACTGCTTCCCTCGAATCTGTCCAATCCAATCAGCTTAACTTGCAACTCGGCTAACAGACCCCCATCATCAAATAGACTAAGACGAGTGAACATCACTCTCAAATCAATTATCACTCTTTGACTGAGAGCTTCAGCCACCATATTGGCTTTACCAGGATAATACTCAATCGTGCAGTCATAATCTTTGAGCAGCTCAATCAAACGACGCTGTCTAAGATTCAACTCCTTCTGATTAAGGAGGTGGTACTTGAGGCTCTTTTGATCGGTGTAGATGATACACCTCTCACCATATAGATAATGCCTCCAGATCTTTAACGCAAACACCACAACAGCTAAATCAAGATCATGCATCGGATAATTCCCCTCGTGTGACTTAAGTTGACGAGACGCATAAACTACAACCTTACTATCTTGCATCAATACACATCCCAAATCGACGTGCGACACATCACAATAGACTACAAACTCTTTACCTAATTCAGGCTGTATCAGAACAGGAGTATGAGTCAGAACAGACTTGATCTTCTCAAAGCTCGATTGTTGCATATCAGTCTAGATAAAAGGAACACCCTTGCGCAAAAGCTTAGTCAAAAGAGCTACAATCAAATAAAACCCCTCGACAAACCGCCGATAATAACCCACAAGATCTAGAAAACTGTGGATCTCAGATACATTCTTAGGTTATTTTCAATCAAGCACAGCCTCAATCTTTCTAGGATCAACTCGGATCCCCTCAACAGAAACCACACGCCCTAGAAATAGTTACCTCTCGCAACCAGAATTCACACTTGTTAAACTTAGCGTAAAGCTGTTTCCTCGAAGTATCTGAAGCACAACTTTAAGATGCTCATCATGCTCGTCCTCAGTCTTAAAGCAAACCAGAATATCGTTGATGAAAACCACGATGAATTGATCCAGATACGGCTGAAAAACTCTATTCATCAGATCCATAAATGTAGTCGGAGCATTCGTCAAACCAAAGGGCATAACTAGGAACTCGTAGTGCCCATAACAAGTACTAAATGCAGTCTTATGAACATCAACTTCCTTAACTCTAAACTGATGATACCCAAATCAGAGATCTATTTTTGAGAACATAGACCCCTCGAAATTGATCAGTTTATTCAACTGCCGGTAGTTAATGCACATCCTCATTGTACTATTTTTTTTCTTAACAATCAGAACCGGTTAGCCCACAGAGGCACACTAGGACAAATGAAACCACGATCCAGAAGCTCTTGAAGTTGAGCCTTAAGCTCCGTAAGCTCCTTCGGTTCCATTCGGTAAGGAGCGATGAACACAGGAGCTATACCCGGTAGAAGCTCAATGCTGAACTCAACTTTTCGATTTAGAGGTAAACCCGGTAACTCCTTAGGAAAGACATCCGGTTAATTCCTCACTGTTTTGATATCTCTGACAGAAGAGTCCCTAGAAACTGAAACACCGACGAAAGCCATATACGCCTCACACCCTTTTCGAACCAATTTCTCAGCCACAAGAGCAGAGATCGACGCTCACCGATCACAACCACCTTGTTATCATCCTCAGTCCTCAGAATGACCCTCTTTGTCGCGCAATCCAAACTAACTCGATACTCAACCAACTAATCCATACCCAGAATCAAGTCGAACTTCTTAAACGGTAACTCCATCAGATTTGCCAGAAATACAACCCCTTGCATTTCTAATGGAACATTCCTATAAAGTCTATTAACCCGAACAAACTGCCCCAACGGACTCAGTACAATAATCTCACTAGAAGTACACTCAACAGAAATCCCCAAGTTCTCAGAAATAATACTAGCTACATAGGAATGTGTAGAACCTATGTCTACCAGAGCAGTATATGGAACGTCAAAAATAAAGAATGTGCCTGTGATAACATCAGGAGCATTTCTATCATCTCGGCGTCGAGCAGCATAAACCAGTACAGGCTACCTCGCTTTAGTCTGATTAGAACATCTGACCGGTGCTCTCTTTCCTCGACCTATACCATTACTACCCCTTCGGTCCACGACCCTTAGGTGGCTGCTGAACTACCCTCTGAGGTTGTACAAAACCCGGTCCTAAAATTTGCATCTGATCAGCCCGCTGTGGACAATCTCTAATACAATGCTCCAAATATCCACACCGCAAACAAGCCTCTAACCTCCTCTAACACTCGCCCGGATGGCACCTACCACAATCACCACAAGGCAGAATCCCAGTAGGAGCAACAAGAACCCCCACTTTAACCTGCCTATCAAGTCTGGCCCATTTCTTGGGCCTCTGAACAGAACTAGAGGGCTCTAAATCCCTCTTATTCTTGCCTCTCTCACGATCCATATTTTGGCACTCCACGCGTTTAACCTCCTCGGCGATCTTCGCCTTATCTACTAGAACCGTGAACTCTCATTCCATCTGTGGAGCAATCAATACCTACAAATTATCCCTCAAGCCATCCCCAAAGCGGACACATTTCTCATACTCAGACGCCACCATGCCTCTAGCGTAGCGGCTCAACCTCAGAAACTCGGCCTCATACTCGGCCGCAGATTTATCACCTTATGTGAGATTTATGAACTCAGGCCTACGAGCATCCACATAGCTTGCCCTCACATACTTCTCCTGGAAAGCAGTCTTAAAATAATCCCAGTGCAGACAATCTAGCTGAGTACCCTCCTCAACCGACAACCATCACTGATATGCCTCGTCGCGAAGCAAAGAGACTGCACCCTTTAGTTTCTGCTCAGGAGTACAATCTATATCATTCATAATCCTCTCGGTGGCCTCTAACCAACACTCGCCCATAGTAAGGGCGACTCTAGTGACACCCCTAAACAGCTTAGCTCCATTAGACCAGAGTGGTTCAATTACTGACTCACGACCTCCAAATCTAGAATGGGGTCTAGCAACCCTCTCCATCACTCTCAACATGGCTTGGGACAATGCGTTGTCTCCAGCTGAGTGGCTTTGAGACCTAGTCTCAGTCGCAGGCAAAATCGGTGTCTCACTCGTATCTAAATTTGGCAATCTGCTTAAAGAGGAAGACTCAGCTCGAGCCTCCCTACGGCCTCTATCGCGCCCATGAATACCACGACCGCGAGTTCCACGAGCGCTCATCGTAAATTCAAATTTGTTTACATTATAAAATTTTATGCATCAGTTCCAGTATTTAGTAGTAGATATTTTATGTGTAAATTATCAGAAGTTCAGAAGTGTTTAAGAGATTTTAGTCTCTAACTAGCTCATTATAGTTTTTAGAAAGTGCTAACTGCAGTGTTTCCAGAGTATACTATCTAAGTTTAGAAGTACTTACAGGATCGGCGCCGGAGGCTCAGTGTACCACACACTTTCTCAAAATTATCCAAATTATTTGAAAATAAGTTCTTTTTGAAGCGCAATTTTGGAACCCAAAATTCACAGCCTGAGTTTTGCAACTTGACTCTAATACCACTAAATGTAACACCTCCAAACCCGACCTAGACATTATGGCTAAATCTGGAGATGTCACAAAGAAGGGTTTTAAGAATAGTGTAATTTCGACAAAGCTTTGTAAAGTGGTTTGATAAATCATCCATGTTTGATGAATATTACTAGAAAGTGTTATTTAATTAATCTAATTGCCAAAACATTTTTTACAGCGGAAGGTTTAAAAACCGTTTATACTTTAGAAATCCAGTTCGTATTTTTGGAAAAACCTTTATTTTCATAAAACCGTGATTTTAGTCAAATGTCGCAATAAAGGTTAAAGCACATCCAAAACTAGAATAAAAATCAAACAGTCCAGAGAGTCCAAAAATTACAAAACTCTCAGAAAAATAATACTTAAAAATAAATAAACCAATATTAAAAACAGTTCATAACTCGTGGTCACTGTGAGACTCCACCGCACCGATCTGCCTAAGTTTGTAGATTACCTGAACAGGACAGACAAACAAATATGAGTTTTCGTAAACTCAGTGTGTAACCGAAGAGAAATAGACATGTAAAACATACAATGAAACTCAACACGATCCAGATCGAGACCGGACTTAGGTCCATTTCGAAAAGATAATGAATCGCCTATGCAGAACAAATATACAAAATCCTACCCCCATCCTCTACACACCAACTCCGACCATCTCATCACACCATGTGGGGTTAAAAACACCCACTCATCCTTACACACCATATTGTGTCATTACGACACATATCAGATAATATGCAGTCAAGCTGTCAGAATATAGGCGAAGGTCGCCATACAGAATACTTCCTCCACATATACAAATCCCACCCCAAACATAATTACAAATTATAGATACAGGAATATCATGTTTAACATGCTCGCATACAGATATAAGATATATATATAGCAGAATAATCAGACATGCATAATAGTGTCCTACTCAGAGCAAACTATCAGAATATCAGATCACATAATCTAGGGTTTGGTTAGCCTTTACTGACCCTACGGTAGGCCCACAGTCGATCGGAACGACCTGTGCGACCCTAGGGTAAATTTTAGAAATATGGGCCCATATGCCCGTGTGGGCCCACACACCCAGATTGGCCTCACCCGTGTAGCCCACACGGTCTGGCCGAAAACCCACACGTCTAACTTGGCCTAGCCCGTGTGGCCCACACGGCCACACTCACACCACTACACGGCCGTGTCCTGCGTACGACCATGCCCTCGTCAAACACACGATCGTGTCTCGCACACGACCAACCACACGGCCAGGCATACGCCCATGTGGTGTCGATAATATGGTTTTTTGGCCTTTATCGAAGCTCGATTTTCTGTGTTTTGGGAACACACTTGGTACGATTTTGGTGCTAACCACTCTCGAGGCCTTCGAAACCTAAGAAACGGCATCCAAATGCCCAATTAGCATACAATTTAGGAATCGACACAAAACCTGAAATAACACTTAAAACTCACCGATGACACGAACAGACACTAGCACGATTTAGGCTGTTGGAGTAAACCTTCATCGCTCACCACCTTCTCTTACACCACAAATTTACAGGAATCAATCTCTTAACTACTCGCCAATTCGCCAAAACAACATGTATAACCCTAACCAGCGTTTTGGAAATCAGAAGTTAAAAAATACCTAAAACCTCACTTACCAAACGAACGAAGGAAGACGGAATTCCCAAAACGCAAGGATTTGACATCAGTTTAACAGGATATGATGATATAGCAAAAAGGAGAAAAGAATGAAATACAAAGAAAAGGAAGAAGAACTGACATCTGATTTTCTTTGAAAGAGAGAGAAAATTTTGAACAAAAAGAAATAAAAATAAAAGATACCCCACAAATCTCTTATTTTTCTCCCACTAACCCACTAACTCATAACTCCCTCAAAATTTTAGCTCTACCGAAACTCTTACAATATAGCTATGGTCTATATTCTCTATAAAGGACCAGAAATGCCTTGCTTACGTATCATTAGGAAATGCATTAACATAAATACAACAGTAAGAAGGGGTAATACAAAAGTGTGTAAACTATAAAAATAGGTCAAAGTGGATTGTCCCACACTAGCACTTCCACGTAATAACTCTACCGAAGGCGATCCTATTACTGGAATAGCTTCTAGAACGCCTGTTACGATTTTGACTGCCCAATAACCAATTTGGTCCCGAGGTAAAGAATAACATGTTACGCCAAAAGATGCTGTCAACACAACCAGAAACCAAGCAAAAATAACATCCGCGTCACGCAAGAATTCGAACATAAGACCTCCAACACACCAACTCCCTTACCACTCGAACTAGTAGACTCATTTTGATATAAATTAACAGGCAGTTTTATATAAGCCAACTCAACAAGGGTAAGGCTTGGATCTAAAATAATAAAGTTTTGCCAAAAGTGAGATTTGAACCCAAGACCTCTCACACACTCAGAACACTTAACCACAAAAACAGATACTCACTTGTGTCAAAATTTACAGAAACATAAATAAATTTATTAGGGCGTTACAAAAAGTTACAAAATGGTTACTCAACTATTCAAGTTTTTCTTGTTTGGTCACCAATTGACTAATGTAAAAACAAAAAAACCCAAAAATCCAAAATAATAATAATTAGTAATATATGTGATAATTTATATAGAAAAATAGAGTTTAGGTTTTTATTTTTTTAATTTTTCAAATTATATTTATTTTAATTTATAGATTAAATATTATATTGATGATATTATATTGTATTTATTAATTTTGTTATTAAATTATTATCCTAATGTTAATTTAATAATCATTTTTAAAAAAATATCAATTTAATAATAAATATTATTTTTGTCTATTCAAAAGTTTAATAGTAAATATTATTTTCCTCACTCTTGGTACGTAGTAGGGGCGAAGTAAGAAAATATTTTTAGGGGGCCGAAATTAAATTGTAATTTTACGATAGTAAAAGTGTAATTTCATAATTTTAATAGTCTATATCTTTATATTTTTTAAAGGATTAAATCAAAATTTTATCATTTTTTAAGGGGGCAACGTGCAATTTTACCTTTACTAATTTAAAATTTTAAAAATCTTAAAAGGCCTAAATGAAAATTTATTCATTTTAGGGGGGCCGAGGCCCCTGGCCCTGAATTCGCCCCTAGTATGTAGTAGCTTTAAAACTCGTGACTTGAGTTTACTCTAGTAGATACCTTAATAAATCAATTTTTTTTTCTAAACTTGTATATATATATATATCATAGATTTCAATATATAAAGGTAATACTTATAAAAAGGAGATGCATCAACATTCAATGAATAGGTATTTTTATTCAGTAGCAAAAAATCACTAAGAAAAAAGTTGAAAATTTCATTATTATTTTAATTTAGATTTTAATTATGATTTGAAGTTAATAACAAATGTTAATTTTGTTACTTGAAAAGTTTTTTTAAATTTGTGTTTATATATTTATACTCTTTATTAAGTTTTTTATTCAGATGGCATCATTCATCAAATCGGACTTCAATCTAGTTAGAAAATTCTCAAAAATTATTTTATTTGCTAAGTAAGTTATATAATTATTTGAGAATTTTTGTATCTTTATATTTTTATAAATCAATGAAAAATTATTCATAATAAAATTTGAACCAAAGATACCATGCATATAAAACCTTTTCATTTACCATTTGAACTAAATCAAATTTTTATTTTTATATGAAACTTTAATAAATATATTTGTTATATATATTTTTATAAATTTGTGTATCTATACTCTTTATTAAACTTTTTACTGTGTTGGTGTTATTCACCAATCGGGTCTCAACTCAGTTGGAGATTACCAAAAAACCATTTAATTTGCAAAGCAAGTTACATGATTATGTGGGTATTTTTATAAATCAATAAATATTTATCAATAATGAGATTTGAAATAGGGACACCATGCATATTATGTTGGACAAAACATGTTAGCGAACAAATATAATTATAAATATTTATATTAAATACAAGATCTGAATAAATAATATAAACAAATATTTATATTTATGTAAAACACCATATTTAAAACAAAACAAAACAAATTAAATAAATATTTATATTTATTTAAAACATCAAATTTGAAAACAATTAAATAAACAAAATTTTTTGAAAAAATGAGAAATGGAATAAGGAAATCGAGTTTTACTAGATGTTGAGGCCTGTTTTTACAGTTTCTTTAAGACAAATTCGGCCGCTGCAATGGTACTTGGAGAAACGTTGGTCGTCTGTCTCTCAGGATGTAACAACAAAATGATCGCGGTAGTAGTACCTCTACAGTAATCAACGAACAAACCTTGCATTCTTCTATCATCAAAGTGTTTGAAAATTTGGAGAGAAAAAGAAAAGAATTTTTTAGAGTGAAATAAATTCGTTGTGTGTCTCTAAAGAATTCTGCAGTATTCTTTAGGCTTTTATAGGCATTCAATATGGAGAAATTTTGGAAATTTCCATGAATAAAGATACAAATATGCATTAAAGGAGCCTTTAAATCAATTTGAATAAAATTAAATCAAATAGAGATATTTGTCATTTTAAAACAGATTATGTATAATATTACTGAGATAAATAAAATACGTATTGGGCTAAAATATTTACAAGACTCAATATTTTGCGTCGCCCAGGTTGTAACTCTGGTGGATTTGGCTTTTTACCCCTCTTGCGTGTGAGGGAAAGCATTAGTTTAGTCATTCAATAATTATCAAGTTGATTTATATATATATATATATATATATATATATACAAGTTCCCCACTTGATTCCCAATCATTGTGGAACTAATACTTTTCATTTTCCTCAACATAATTCACAAGTAGCTTACTTTGAGTATCAATTTCTCATTTATCATTCCACCATTTTGAGCATATGATATACTGTTGTAAAGGTCTCATGGAGTAGAATATAAAACCATAATTTTATGATTCAACTCTCCACCTTTACCAATCGAAAATATGCCTCAAAGTTTCCAAAAATTACATTTTCTTCAACATATTAAACATTTTTATTTACCATTTGAAACAATTTTTCAACTTTATATGAAACTATAATAAATGTATTTTTATGTAAATTTTTATATATTAAGATTCTAATTTTTCATTTTAACATCGTATATATTTCACATGTTACTATTAATTAGTTCTAAACAATACTTTTCATCATTTATTGTATGTTGTTTTTAAATACACATCTGTGTTTTAAATACGTGATTTCCATACATATACGCGTGTGATAAGATTTCTAGTAAAAATAATGTTGTTGATATAGTGTCACAAATTAACTCGACACCAATTCAGGATTAATGACAAAACAATGATAAACTGTATTCATTTAGTATTCCTAATATGATGTGTTTTTGTGTTTAAATTTCATTTTACTCATAATTTAATCTATTTTTTTCATTTTAATATCGTACATATTTCATATGTTACTATTAATTAGTTCCAAACCATACTTTTCATTATTTATTGTATGTTATTTTTAAACACACGTCTGTGTTCTAAATACGTGATTTCCACATGTATACAATTGTGATAATATTTTTAGTATTAATAATGTTGTTGATTTAATGTCACAAATTAACACAACACTAACTCAGGATTGATGACAAAACAATGATAAATAATTGTATTCATTTAATATTCTTAATCTGATGTATTTTTGTGTTTAAATTTGATTTTACTTACAATTTAATCTAATTTTTTTCATTTTAATATTGTACATATTTTATGTCTTATTATTAATTAGCTCTAAACAATATGTTTCATTATTTATTGTATATTATTTTTAAACACACCACTATGTTTTAAATATGTGATTTTCACACGCATACGCATGTGATAAAATTTCTAGTATATATTATATATTGTGTTAATGTACTATTTGCCCCCAAAGTTACACCCAATTATTACTTTAGTGCTTAAAGAATTTTTTTTATCAATTTGGTACCTAAAGTTTTCAAATGTCAGGCATGTTACCCCAGTTGTTGTTATCGTTACCAAAATAAAATGTGAGAAGCGCACCACATCACCCAATTTTTTTTTTTCGAACTAAATGCAAAGAACTAGAAAAAATGCTAAAAATTCATAAAAATAACAAAAAAAAATGGAAAAATCTCAATTTTTTTAAAAATCATGAAAAATAATAAGAATTATAAAAATTATAAAACTTTTCTTGAATTTAGAAAACATACTTATCTTTTTAAAAAACATAAAATACAAACAATAATGAAAGTTTAAAAAGAAAAAAACATTAAAAATATAGAAAAAAATACAAACATAGAATCATATGGATATATAAATAACTATAGTACATTTTAATGTTGGTAACTATAGTGAGAATTTTTAAAATGAGAATCAAAATTAATTTAGTTATTAGATCAAAATAAATGGTTCTAAATTTTAGATTTTGTATTTATCTTATCTAATTAAAATAAAACCAACAACACCCAATCTTTTCCTTCTTTTTTTTTTCTTTTCTTTGTGTACTTAAAGTTGAAAAAAAAATTGGATTATATATCTTTACTGTCAAATTAAAAACTCGTGGCTAACATCTACCCTCTTAACAGGCCTACAGAATGCGAAAGATTAGTTACTAGGCTTGCTCTGATAGATACCTTGAGAAATAAAAAAATATTTTTTTTGGAGAAAAAAATTGGAACGGAAAACAAGAGATCAAGTTTATTATAAGATTAATAGGATTTTTTCTTGGTTGATTCAAGTACTCAAAGAATTTCAAGTATAAAAATTTAAAACTTACCCCACTTTCTTGTGATATGCTTGAAATTATTTAGTAATTGAAATCAAACAAGAAAAATAATCCCAAATTTTTTAGAATGAAATGGTCGACCATTTCTTTCAATCAAGAAAAATAAATACCTAATACCCAAATTGATTAATATTAATAACACCTAATCTCTAGCTTTCCATTCCAATTTTTTTGCTCAAAAAAAAAATTCTGAAATCATATACTTTAATTACACGGAGAAAAAAAAGAAATTATTGGGTATTGTTGGTTTTATTTTAATAAGGTAAGATAAATATAACCTCTAAGATTTAGAACCATTTATTTTGATCTAATGACTAAGATTATTTTGGTTATCATAAATTCCATTAAAATTTTTTTAACTATAATCCACCCTTTTTAATCACCTTGAAAGATTTTATATATTTTTTTAAAAAATTAATTAAATTAATGGATATCTAAATATCTATATTACAATTTACTCACAAATTCTTTAAATTTGAAATACCTCCATTAGTGATAATCCTTTGACTATTTTTTATTTGATTAATTATCACTAATATCTTAATTACTGGATAATTGATAAACTAAACCTCCATTAAATTAAATTATTTATTGTTTTCTTTTTCTTTACCTTCCTGTTTTTCTTGCACACCATGTTTCTTTTATCTTTCTTCCATTTGTTGATCTGCCACTTTGGTGTCGATCTTTGTCTTAAATGGGCACTTGAAATCATTGAGAGAGACGAAATTAAAAGAGAATGGATTTGAAGTGGGAAAAAGGGATTTGTAAAGATTGTAACTTTAAGGGGAAAATTCAGGAGCTGGGTTTTTTTTTTTTTTTTGGAAAAAGTGGAGTAAATTTTGAAGAGTTGTGTTAAATTTTGGGTTTTTTGAATTCTGAGTTTTGTTTATATATATATGAATTTTGATTATTTTAAATTTAAATACTTTTGAGTTTGATTAATTTAAATATAAACTATTGAATATTTTTTATTTAATTAATTTAAAATTTAAAGAATTATGAGTTGGTTGCAATCGAAAATTTTTAGAGTTAAAATACAATGTTATTATTTACCATTTGAACGGAATTCATTTTGAATTACATTTAGTCTTTACTTATTTAATATTTTAATTGATTCAAACGAAATTAAAATAAATCTGAAATTAATTTAAACAAACTTTCAAAGTTCAATTAATATAATAATAGTTTACTATTAGTTACTTTATAGAATTGAGATCATAAGTGACAAGCCTTGAGTAATTGTTTTTTATGAGAACATAAATTTTAAAAGAAATTTAAATTAAAAAATTTCTAGGTTAAAAAAAAGTAGTGTACATATATGTATATTTATATTTAAGGGTGAGTGTTCGATCGAATCGAATGAAAAAATTTCGAGTTAATCAAGTTGACGAATTCTATTTTATTATCCTAACTCGCTTTGAAATTTTCTCGAATCGAGTTGAGCGAGATGAAATCCAAATCGAATCGAATCAAATATATTTGTTCGAGTTATTTTTTTTTAAAAATATTTTGGGTCCTTATTGTCGAAACCATTTTAAAATCGGGTTTTAAAAACGAGGGATCGACTTTAAAACGAAAATGGAGTCGCCACCAATCCCTTTTTGCTTAGGTGTGATTGGATCACCTTGTAAAACGTTTTATTTTAAAAACATTTGATTTTGGTCTACGAAAAAACGAGAGAACGGGTTCGGGAGTCGGTTACGTATGAGGAAGGGTTAGCACCCTCATAGCGCCCAAAAATTGGCACCTAATCGATAAAATCATATCCAAATATTTTAAAAAGTTTAAAATAAGATCCCTTATTGGAAGGAAAAACAAGACTTACCTATTTCAAAGAAATAAAAATACCACACCCAGTAAGTTAGGATACAGTATCTCATAACTTCGAAACTAGATATATCTTTTTAGAAAATTCTTACCTCGAGATACAAAACATCACACCCAGTAAGTTAGGTTACAACGTTTTGAATTCCCAAGAACAAGTTTTTATTTTTAAAATTTGAGATTTCTTTGTTCCGAAAGAATATAAACATCACATCCAGCACGTTAGGACACGACATTTTTTAAACCCTCGTAATTAAAGTCATCCCATGATTTACAAAACTTGTTAAAAGGATATTTAGTTATTTAGCTAAACGGAAAATCGCAACCCAACACAATTGGGCACCATTTCCCGAATTTCTAAATATCAAAACATTGCCTTATTTTAAAAACCTTTAGATAAAATATAATAATTTTGTAAAAATATATTTTAAAATGATGACCTATGAAAATACATTATCAAACATCAAAAGCAATTATAATATACTAACATTTAATATACAAAATATGACAAATAATAAATCTTATACTATAGCAATTGTAAATATATGATGAAGTATAAATAAATAAAACAAATATGAACACATTTAATATAAAATTAAACCTTTCAAGCAATGACATATACCAAATATTAAATAAATGTTGTAAAATAATGAAAAGCATAATATATGTATATTTTGAATAAAATACATTTGAAATAAATAGATGGTTTATAGTTTTAAATAAAACATTTTCATAATAACTTAATATACATATAAAAAAAAACTAAATTCAAGAATAAATAATATATTATACAATATAAATAAATTTTAAACAAAATAAAAAAATATATAATATGGTATAATACTATATAATATACAAATTAAAATATAATAAATAATATATAAATTATAAAATAATATATAAATTATTAGACCAAGTAGAATAATATATAATAATAATTAAATATATATATATAAAAAATAATACATATAAAATATATATATGTGAACTTCATACTATTAATAAATTAATAAATATAGGAAAATAATATAGAACATTTAACATAATAAAATAATTAAATACAATGTAAAATAATAAAATGGAATAAAAGGATAAAATAAAATAGAACAAAGAAAAACAGGGATTAAATAGCAATTAAAACAGATTTAAAGGATTAAATTAGAACGCGCGTTAAATCTCAGGGACTAATATGGCAATTATGCCTCTTTTTCAAAACGACGTCGTTCCGGTTTTGGCCTTTAAATTGCCAGGGGATTCAATTGAAACAGAATATGAATTTTGGGGCCAAATTAAAAATAAAAAGAATTTAAATTGAACGGAATTAAAAATAATAAAAATGCGAGAGGACTGAAATGGCAATTAGACCATTTAATTAAAACGCGTGGATCCTCCCCGGGTCGGGTCAACGCGCTGATCCTGGCTTGCTAAACGGCGTCGTTTTAACGCTTATTTGCTAAAGCTAAAAAACGCGTCGTTTTTAAATACTATATAAGTAAAAATCCGGCCCAAAAATTCATTTTAAACATTGAAATAAAAAAAAATCAAAGAGCTTCTGAAAACTCTCTCTGGCCTTCGGCCTGAGACCCGAATCCGGCTAGGGTTCCGCCGCGTCACCACCACACGCCGCCACCTCCGACGGATCGAAAGCCCAAGATCTCCGTCCTCAAAGGTATTTTCTACCCTTTTTATTTTATTGCATGTATGTTTACTGTTTGCAGAAAAAGAAACAAAAGAAAATAAAAATAAAATAATATGAATATAAAATGAAGAAATCACCTCTGTTTGATGAGGTTTTTTATTAATCTCTGTATTCGAAATTTTTGTGTATTCTGTTTTCTTTTTTTTCTACTCTCTCTGTATATCCGTGTATCATTACAAATCATTGTGGGTTTTATAACCCAAGAATGAAACACAAAAAGGAAATAACGATTTCGTTTTATTTCTTTCTATATTTGTTTGTCGTCTTTTTCTTTTTTATGCGGTGTGAGACGGAGAATCGCGACGATGGTGATTCGGGCGTGAATCCAGGCACGATCGAAGGCCGGACGAAGCTGCGGCGCGAAGGCTGGAGTACTGTGGCGCGACGATCAAGCTTCTGCTATTGCGGCGCCTAGGGAAACCCTAGGGTTTCGTATTTCCAGTTTCTGGAAACAAGTTTGGGCTATTGGGCTGTGTTGGGCTAGTGGGTCACTCCGAGTTTGGGCCCTAAGGTTGTAAATGGACTGCTTAAGGACTCTGGGTTTTATTTTTATTTTTTTATTCTGGTTTTATGGGCCGGGCAAAAATGGGTTACTACAGCTGCCCCTCTTTGCTCATTGTCGTGTAACGAGAATAGAGCAAAGACTATAAAAGGACCAATTTTGCCCGGTCTTGGCAGAGCCTTGGCTTCTTGGTCCTCATCTTCTTCAAATGGTTTCCAACTCCACTGCATCTTCAGGGGTACTGGAACTTCATCTTGATTTCAGTAAATTTGATAGCTTCAATCTGTTTCACTGCAACTTTATGAAGGCAGTATCCACTATCTTTTGATCTGCTCCACTGCAAACTCAGGGAGACAAGAGCTGATATTTTCGATCTGCTCCCTACAAACTCAGGGATTTCCAGACTGGTGTCTTCGATCTGCTTCCTTGCTATCTTTAGGAAGATTTCAATCTTCAGTCTGCTCCACTACCATCTCTAGGGAACAAAATCTGAAATTTTTGTTTGCTTCCTTACTATCTTCAGGAAGACTTCATTCTTCAGTTTGATCCACTAGGGAACAAAATCTGAAATTTTCAATTCTTCAGTTTGCTCCACTAGGGAACAAAATCTGAAATTTTCAATTCTTCAGTTTGCTCCACTAAGGAACAAAATCTGAAATTTTCAATTCTTCAGTTTGCTCCACTAGGGAACAAAATCTGAAATTTTCAATTCTTCAGTTTGCTCCACTAGGGAACAAAATCTGAAATTTTCAATTCTTCAGTTCGCTCCACTAGGGAACAAAATCTGAAATTTTCAATTTGCTTCCTTACTATCTTTAGGAAGACTTCATTCTTGATTTTTGATCCACTAGGAACAAAATCTAAAATTTTCAATTCTTCATTTGATCCACTAGGGAACAAAATCAAATTTTCAATTTGCTTCCTTACTTTCTTGAGAAGACTTCATTCTTCGATTTGATCCACTAGGAACAAAATCAAATTTTCAATTCTTCAGTTTGCTCCACTAGGGAACAAAATCTGAAATTTTCAATTCTTCAGTTTGCTCCACTACCATTTCTAGGGAACAAAATCTAAATTTTCAATTTGCTTCCTTACTTTCTTCAGGAAGACTTCATTCTTCAGTTTGATCCACTAGGGAACAAAATCTGAAATTTTTAATTCTTCAGTTTGCTCCACTACCATTTCTAGGGAACAAAATCTGAAATTTTCAATTTGCTTCCTTACTATCTTCAGGAAGACTTCATTCTTCAGTTTGCTCCACTACCATTTCTAGGCAGGGGTGAAGCCAGAACAATTTTTTAAGGGGGCCGGATGAAATTTTAATTTTTTATAGTTTATATCTTTCTAATTTGTAAAGGATTAAATCGAATTTTTATAATTTTAGGGGGGGCCAAAGTGCAATTTTACCTTTACTAATTTAAAATTTTAAAAAACTTTTAAGGGCCTAAATAGCAATTTTACCTTTTAGGGGGGACTGGGTCCCATGCCAGCCCCCTGGCTTCGCCCCTATTTCTAGGGAACAAAATATGAAATTTCATTCTTCAGTTTGCTCCACTACCATTTCTAGGGAACAAAATCTGAAATTTCAATTTGCTTCCTTACTATCTTCAGGAAGACTTCATTCTTCAGTTTGCTCCACTACCATTTCTAGGGAACAAGATCTGAAATTTCATTCTTCAGTTTGCTCCACTACCATTTCTAGGGAAAAAAATCTGAAATTTCAATTTGCTTCCTTACTATCTTCAGGAAGACTTCATTCTTCAGTTTGATCCACTAGGGAACAAAATCTGAAATTTTTAATTCTTCAGTTTGCTCCACTACCATTTCTAGGGAACAAAATCTGAAATTTTCAATTTGCTTCCTTACTATCTTCAGGAAGACTTCATTCTTCAGTTTGATCCACTAGGGAACAAAATCTGAAATTTTCAATTCTTCAGTTTGCTCCACTAGGGAACAAAATCTGAAATTTTCAATTCTTCAGTTTGCTCCACTAGGGAACAAAATCTGAATTTTTCAATTCTTCAGTTTGCTCCACTAGGAACAAAATCAAAATTTTAATTTGCTTCCTTACTATCTTCAGAAAGACTTCATTCTTCATTTGATCCACTAGGAACAAAATCTAAAATTTTCAATTCTTGATTTGCCCCACTAGGAACAAAATCAAAATTTTCAATTCTTCAGTTTGCTCCACTAGGGAACAAAATCTAAAATTTTCAATTCTTCAGTTTGCTCCACTAGGGAACAAAATCTGAAATTTTCAATTCTTCAGTTTGTTCCACTAGGGAACAAAATCTGAAATTTTCTATTCTTCAGTTTGCTCCACTAGGGAACAAAATCTGAAATTTTCAGTTTTGCTACACCGTCCTCTGAGGGACATGTCCTGTATACTCAAATGTTTTATGGATGAATGCAGAATGTCATAAGAATGATGATTAGGACGTATGATCGGAATGAATCTAATGCTCCTAACTAAATGATATTAGGGATGACATTTGCATGAATGCAGGATGTCATGAAAATAAAATTTTTTTTTGAAAAACGATTAGGACACAATGATCGGCATAAATCAAATGCTCCTAATTGGAAATGAGAGAATGATCTCTATGGGTTGTCATTGCTCATAGTTCATCAAGGTTCTATCACTGATACGCTACCATGCTTTCTCGTTCAGCTGGTATCTTGGACAAAAACCCAAAGAAACAATCATTCTGCTCAGCAAGCTTGCCCCGCTGTAATTCCAGAGTCCCTTTCCTTAAACCTTAGGACATAAAAATTTATACCTCCCACTGCAACTTCTGGGGAATAACATTTGGTTCCTTGCATCTTTCTGTTACCACTCAGAGGTACAGAACTTGTATCACTTTCAATCAATTTGATTTGTTACACTATCCCTTGAGTGTAATAATCAGTTGTATGAATGCAGGGTATCCCGACAATAATCCCCTTTACACTTGGATTGACCCTGTTCGTCATTTTCTGATGTGGTATCACCAACGAAATTGTCTTATCAATTAAAAATCTGAAGAGATAATCATTCTTCAATGTTTCCAGCCCTTAGGCTTGGTGAGTTCTGAACAATAGTCATGCTTAAGATTCCTCATATTATTTAGAAGCTTCGAGTAATATGCGAAACTCCTTTTATGAAAGTGTTATTAGTCCATAAATTGTTATTTCAATATAAAATGCTTGAAAAAGGTCATGAAAATAGACGAGAAAGAAATTAGTCAGGAGCATAGCTCTGAGAAATAATTTAATCAAA